>BROG01000006.1:312500-955000 GCA_030159075.1 Atrina japonica | reverse complement strand
AAGCTTAAAAGACTTTTTAGCATCATAGACAACTGTTTTTTCACTAAAGGTGGTACCGTAAAATTTAAATATCTACTGATTGATTACAATGATACTTATTTTGTCAAATACTACTCTGATTCTACACATAAATACACTGAAGTTGATATAAAAATGCTGGAATTTCTAATAGACAATATATTTGTAGTGTTCGGAGACGTGGTCTTTCAACAAACTGTCGGTATTCCTATGGGAACCAATTGTACCCCTTTATTGGCCGACCTGTTCCTTTATTCATACGAAGCAGACTTCATTCAGAAACTGGTGAATCAAAAGAAGAAACAGTTAGCGGTGTCTATTAATTTGACATTTAGATATATCGACGACATTTTGTCATTTAATAATGACAATTTTCATACATATGTAAATGCAATATATCCCAGCGAACTTGAAATTTAAAATACAACAGAATCAAGCACACACGCTTCATACTTAGACATTTTACTTAACATAGACACAGACAGGAAATTGGTAACTAAGCTATACGACAAACGCGATGATTTTGGCGAAAATTTTCCACATTTAAGTAGTAATATCCCTCAGACACCCACATATGGAGTTTATATTTCACAAATGATCCGATATTCCAGGGCGTGTACAACATATGAAGATTCTATATACAGAGGTAAACTACTCACTGACAAATTATTGGCACAGGGATATCGACAACCGCGTTTAATGTCAACGTTCCGCAAATTTTACGGTCGGTATAGTAGTCTTGTTTGCGATTACTCTGTTTCACTAAGTGTAATGTTGAGTTGCCTCTTCGTTGGCGGTTGTTGAGACGTCTGTACCAATTGTGACGAGGATTCACTCCTCACGTATTTCATTGGACTTGACTGTGGACTCACGGCGGGTGTGACCGGTCGACAGGGGATGCTTACTCCTTCATGGCATCTGATACCACCTCTTGGTTTCCAGGGGTCCGTGTTTGTCCATTTTTACCGGATTTGTATCTATGTCCTGGGCATTCTATTGATTTATACTTTGGTATCTAAGATTTTTTTATATTAAGATCACGTGGAATGCACAGCTTTTTGTGACCAACTTCACAGCGGTGTGTCAGTATACAATAACGGAATGATATCAATCGTTACAGATATATAAGACGCAATAGTAGCAGAGTAGTTTGGTCCCAAATGCTATAACAGGAAAGTGTATTTAACTGTCACAAGATGTACAAATGTCTTAATTCACACACGATATTGCAAATTGTAGTTCCACATGGGTACGTATCAGGACCAAACAAAAGATATAAACATCAGCGAACGTCTTCTGTTTATCTTTACAAAACCAGATATCGGTCAAAGCACATGATAAAAAAATGAAACCAAAAGTTAATTTAAAATAAACAAATTTACAATGAATCTCAGGTACCAAAGTATAAATATTAAGGATGTCCAGGACACAGATACAAATCCGGCAAATATGGACAAACACAGTTCTCTGGAAACCAAGCGGTTGGATCAGGTGCCATAGAGGAGTAAGCATCCCCTGACGACCAGTAACATCCGCCGTGAGTCCACAGTCAAGTACAAATGAAATGCGTAAAGAACGAATCCTCGTCACAAGTGGTACAGACGTCTCAAAAACCGCTAACGAAAAGGCAACTCAACATATCACCCAGTGAAACAGAGTAATCGCAAGCAAGATTTTTATACCGTTGACGTTTAACGTTGACATCAAAAGCGGTTTCCGATATCCCTGTGTCAATAATTTGTCAGTGAGTAGTTTACTTCTGCATATGAAATGTTTATATGTTGAATACACCCTGGCATATCGGATCATTTGTGAAATATTTTTGTTTTTGTTTGTTTATTGTTGTTTAACGTCCCACTCAAGAATATTTCACTCATATGGAGACGTCACCAAATGCCGGTGAAGGGCTTCAAATTTTGGCCTATGCTCGGCACTTACGGCCATTGAGCAGTGAGGGTTCTTTAACGTGCCGACACCTACTGTGACACGGGACCTCCAGGTTTTACTGTCTCATCCGAAAGACAGGAAACCAACCTGTCGCCGGCGGGACTCGAACTCACGATCCAGAGTCGAGCGCGCTACCGACTGAGCCAGGCCGGCTCTTGTGAAATATAAACTCCATATGCGGGTGACTGTAAGATATTACAGCTTAAATGTGTAAAATTTACGATCAGAAAGCCAAAATCATCGCGTTTGTCGTATAGCTTAGTTGCCAATTATCCGTCTGTGTCTACAGTAAGTAAAATATCTAGGTATGAAGCTGTGTGCTATATTCTATTGTATCTATAATTTCGCTGAGATATATCGCAGTGACATATGTATGAAAATTGTCATTATTAATTGACAAAACGTTGTCGATATAGCTAAATGTCAAATTAAAGGACACCGCTAGCTTTTTCTTCTTTTGATTCAGCAGTTTCTGAATGACGTCTGTTTTGTATGAACAGGTCGGCAAATAAAGGAGACAATTGGTTCCCATAGGATTGCCGACGGTTTGTTGAAAGACCAGTCTCCGAATATTACAAATATATTGTCTATTATAAATTCCAGCATGTTTTTAATATCAACGTCAGTGTATTTGTGTGTAAAATCAGAGTAGTATTTGACAAAATAAGTATCATTGTAATCAATCAGTAGATATTTAAATTTTAGGGTACCACCTTTAGTGAAAAAACAGTTGTCTATGATGCTAAAAAGTCTTTCTTTTAAGCTTTTATGTGGAATAGTTGTGTAAAGAGTAGAGAAGTCGTATGTTTTGATACTGTGAATATGAGAAAAATTGTGCCATCTAATTTTTCAAATTGTTTAGAATTTAAAAGGATTTACACCGCTTCTGGAATAAGCAACTGTACTGTATTTCTCCTTATTTTCTGTCAATATCTTGGTAAGGAGTAAAGATAAAGGTTTGGTAAGCATTTGCTGGATCCTGCTATGTACCTCTGCTTATATAGGGGTTTTATGAAGTTTAGGTATCCAATATAAATATGGTAGCTCAAAATCAGTATCGGTTGTAGGTACATCAAAAGAGCGTAATATGGACACATGATTTTTCAAGGATTTCGTCTTTTGAAAGTGATAATGAATACAATGAAAAAAATCAACTATGCAAATGTGAACACGTTATGAGGTGAAAACCACTTGAGCAATTTTTTTCATGCGGTTTACTCACTACAGCGAGGTGAGAGATGAATGGACCGCTTAACCCATTTGCATATCTCATTAGCGCTAGAAACGTAAAAATATAAATTTATTATGATTGCACAAAGTTATAACTAATTGAAAAGTAACATCTAAAAACAACAATACTAAGACAGGACATTAGGCTAACTCTATAGATATTTGGGCCTTTTGACCTATGTTTTTAAGCGGAGTGATTTTATTTTGATAAAGTATAGCAAACTTAAATAATTACATATCGAAGTGTGATTTAAAATTTTAAATCTTACCGCAGATGTTCACATTTATTTTCAAATTTGTCTTGTAATGTGCAGATAACTTCTTACTGAAAATGTTCTTTGACTCTGTCGCCGTAGAGGATGTACAATAAAATAACTAGAGGTGATCCCATCAACTCGCAAAAACTAAAGTTTACCTATGCACATATTCTAAACAGTATTCACGCAGAATTAATATTCACCTGTTCTTGTTTTATCTTACAAAAAAAATAAATACTATCAGACATTTTGGTGTTAAAAAAAGTAAATCCAAAGAAGTTTTAACTTACTAAATACGCGAAGAAATTTAGAATCGGAATGCGAGTTCCCGTATACACAAGTCCACATTCCCTGGTCAGCAGCTCTGTTGAGAGATTGTATGTGCAGAAAAGTTGTTGTTCCATTTTGTAAGACAACGTAGCCTGGTCCAGCATAGTCGAAACATGCTACAGTACCAAAGATGTGAATACATTTTGCATAATCCGTGTCATCTTTTTTAAAGTATACATCTTGAAAAACATCTGGAGTAGTGCATCTTAGATTGCATGGTTCACCTTTAACCGAATTGGCACACAAAGTCAATAATACTTGTGACTCTAAAAGAATAAAAGGAAATAGAAAATGAAATAAAATAAATATTTTAATTACTCTAAAAATACAAGTCTATGGGATAGATGGAAAAGTCAATAAACTGTGATACATAAAATGATGCCAGCATTGTATAGAGCTTGTACATTGATTCATTGTCAATTTTGAGATAATCAATTTACGACCTATTGGGTAATTTCAAATGCATAAGCGACATCAACAACAGACACAACACCAGCAATGAAAGACAACAAAATCATAATAACTGACAGAAATTAAAACGAAGGATATTATAAATCTTGATCAACTTCCACATAACTTTATTTCTCTGCAGAACTGCTTTGGGAATAAGCTAGAAGTTTTGTTACCCATTCTCCTACTTTTGAAGCAGAACCAACATTGAACAAGAGCTAATTGTAACAGGTTCTGTTACATGATGTCGACCAAACTTTGGAATAAGTCGTGTTGATATCAACCACCATTTATTACATACAAAACTACAATTGTTCTTCACAAGTTATGAGGAATTAAAGTCATAAGGCTGAAATCGCAATCGCAGATACCAGTAAATTTCAAATTTCATCAAATTCGATGTTGACATTTTGCCAAATCAGAAAGCCCGGTTTGCTATAGACGGCAACAAAACCAATACCATTGAAATTGCAATCCCTTGATACCCATATATTCCCAATTTCATGAGAATCGGGCATTTAAATTCTGACCAATCAGAAGCCTCAGTTTGCTACAGATTACAATGAAATCCATACCACTGAAATCACAATTTATATACATAAATTCTAAATTGAATAAAAATCGGACAATGTTTAAAATCAGAAGCATCAGTTTGCCATAGACAGCAACGAAACCCATATCATTGAAATCACAGTCCCTTAATACCCGTAAATTCCAAATTTCATCAAAATCAGGCCATGTCCAAATTTCGACCAATCAGAAGCCTCAGTTGCCATCTTTTTATGACACCACAACACACAATGTGCACATCTGCACACCCAAACCTATAACCATACGAAGTTTCATTACCGTCCGTCCAGTAGTTTTAGAGAAAATGTGTGGATACGTTTTGAAAAATCAGAAGCCACGATTTGACGCCTTTTTGATGACGTCACATACGTAGTGCACATTTGTACACCAAACCTATCATCATATGTGGTTTTATTAGAATCCGTTCAGTAGTTTCCGAGAAAACGTGCGTAATAATAATAATTAAAGACTATAACTCAAATGGTTCTAAAGATATTAACGTTTAAGTGTTGGACCAATCAGGAGTCACTATTCGGTCATGTGACTTATTTTCGGAAAACGATACACTTCAACTGACCTTCTGTCATATCCAAAGATGCCTAGTTGAATAAGTAAGTGCAAGTTTACATCCATGTTACAAAACTGACTAAGAGCTAAATACATTAGAGAACAATTACTATCATACTTGCAATGCACCTGAAACAGTTTAATGTCTTCATCTAGTGCACCACTGCATCTCAAGTCGTTCTATATAACCCAATGAATTTAGGAACTGCCAGGCTATAAAATACCCCGAAACACGCAGTACATGTATGAATCATATTGAACAAATTTCAATTCTGACCAATCAGATAAGAACATGTGAACTTGACCTAAAATGTTGTAACTTATGAAGACTATTCTCATTTTTAACTCACAATCCTATAAAACCCCTAAATATCGATTTCATTTGTATTCATAATTCCTTAAAACTCCTAAATATCGTTTCCCCCCCCCCCGTAGTTGAGCTCTTTTCTCTTGTCTTGGAGGTTTAGAGGTGAGACACAAATTCCCAGAATTTCATAATAGGTAGATTAAAGTACATAAACTTGACCTAAAATGTAGTAATAGGTAAAAGCCATTAACATATTTGAATTTATGTCACTAAAACCCCTAGATATCGATTTTCAATACAATTTCGATTTTCGGAAATCTTATATTTTGGCCAATCAAAAGCTGCCGTTCTGCAATGTGGCAACCAATGGGTTCGAAACTGCCTTTGAATTCATTGTGCCTAATAACCTCTATATAACCGTTTTCTTTGAAATCAGACAATAATGAAATTTTGACCAAACACCGACCTCAAAGGTTCCCATGGCAACGAAACCCTTACAATTGAAAATGCAATCCCTTGATACCAATAAATTCCAAATTTCATCAAAATAAGGCAATGTTAAAATTTCAACCAATCAGAAGAATCGGTTTGCCATAGGTGGCAAAGAAACTCATACGATTGAAAATTGCAATCCCTTGAAACCTATAAATTCCAAATTTCATCAAAATCAGACAATTTTGAAATTTCGACCAATCAGAAGCCTAAGTTTGTCATAGACAACCAAGAAACCCATAACATTGAAATCGCAATCCCTTGATATCTATAAATTCCAAATTTCATCTATGTGACTTTTATTCGCAAATGGGCAATCGGGTACACTACAAGTGACCCTCAGTAATATCCATGTGAAGTTTGGTAAGGATCAGTCAAGCGGTTTTAAAGTTATTTACATTTAAGTGTTGGGCCAATAAGGAGCCACCATTCGGCCATGTGACTTTTTCTCGGAAAACGAAAGGTCAGGTACACTACATCTCACCCTCAGTTATATCCCTGTGAAGTTTGGTATTGATTGATCCAGCAGTTTTGAAGCAAACTGTCGGGCAAGTTCGCGGTGGCGGAGGAAGAGGAAGAGGAGGAAGAGAAAGAGGAAGAACAGGAAGAAAAAGAGGAAGAAGAAGAAGAAGAAGAAGAGGAAGAGGAAGAAGAAGAAGAAGAAGAAGAAGAAACGGAGTAAACACATAATTCCCCCATTTCGTTTGGAGGGGACATAAAAATCTCAGTTAATTAAAGAAATTTAAAGGAGCATTAGCTGAGTTTACACAACAAAATTATATGGGTATTCTTCTACTTTTACTACTTGTAAGTGATGTACAATAACAAATAAGAGCTATACACAGGTATAAAAGGTCCAGTGTGTTATTCATATATACAGATAATAAGGTTGAATTAATCAATTGCAAGTGAATAATTGCCAACTGGGTTTCTCAAGCAATTTTCACAAAATATATAGGACTTGTAAAATTTTATTGCGGTGTATATTTCATTTTTATCATTGTATATCAATCTAAGGAGTAAAAAAAGAAAGATTTTTTAAACATATCTAATACCCCTTTGAACTACTACTTTACTATATATGACGTATATTGGGTTGATTACAACCTAAAGATGCAACATGTAAATATTTTATAATTATAGTTTGTCTGACTGATTTATAGAGTACAAAGTCATCAATTATGGATGTACATGTATTAGCTTTAGATCTTCATAAGAGTAATTTATATCTCTGTAACTTAATTCAGTTGTTTTTTTTCAAATCATCAAGATTCTTAAAATGTGATAACATTTTTTATTATTTAACGTTATAGGTGAAGAGAGTGTTACAATAAATAATACGAAATTATCAATTTATACAAATTGTTTGTTGCAATAATTAATATACAAATATTAGGTTTAATGAAAATGCTATATCAATTTACATATTTTCTTCCTACCTGCTATTACAATAAACAAACTGCACAAGATAATGGACACTGTTGGGTGTGCAATCGACATCATGAAATGAAAATTATGTGCATACAGTATTATTTACAGTATTTCAGTTTTATTTCATCTACGAGACAGTATGACTCATGTTCAAATTTTAATTTATCTCCCAGTCTGTAGAATGACCACACCAAACGTCATTAATCCCCGAACGAATTACGTTTAAGTAAATATGTTTTCCTCATAAGTTTGCATGGAAATAAATTATATCTATATAAAAACATTCAGGCAACATGATTTTGAAATATTTTTTCCGCTATGAGCAAAGAGCCATGATTAATTAGCTCGAACGTTTTGTTTTATTATAACTTTTTTAAACAAAACCTAAATTAACCACTTAATTAATAAAATTTATGAAATTGTGCATCGAAGTGAATATCAATAAAATAAAATGTCCTAATCTTGACATTCAAGTCAGACTTTATCCTTAGCCCTTGACACTACTTACTGCAGAATCAACTTATTTTGCTTAGGGTTAGGATTGTAAGGCATTTGAACATTTTGATATTTAGCAAATATCATTAGCTGAGAAATCCAGCGTAGCTATGAAATGCAAGAGATAAAACAAGTAATTAGAGGTGACGGTTAAAATTTCATCGAAAAAAACGTCATGGCAACTAAAATATTTTCTAAGGGTTTATTAAGTGTGTTGAATTTAACACTCTCTTACTGGTTACATTAAAACCGGAGATGTACCAATGAATTTTCAAAACCCCGAAGTCCATTAGAATACGAAATATTAGATATTCAAATGTTTTAGATCCGTTCATTAACTGCATTACATTTGATAATTGGTAATTACATGGCGATTTGAATATAACAGGGGCCTCCGTGGCCGAGTGGTTAGAGCATTGCGTTTTAAATCACAAGGCCTCACCTCTCTGGTTCGAATCCGACTACGGTCTTTCGAATTATGTGGGAAAGTTTGCCAGTTTACTTGCGGAAGGTCGGTGGTCTTTACCCGGGTAACCGGGGTTTCTCCCCCACCAATAAAAACAGGATGCCATCATATGACTGAAAGACTGTTGAGTATGGCGTAAAACAAAAAATCAAATCAAATCAATCGACGAATATAACGTCTTTTAACACAGAACACTACATGTTGTAGAGTTTGACAGAGTTCTGTATTGACTTCAAGTTTATAAAAGAAACGTACAAAACATATTAGCTATTTCTGTGCGTCTTGATCATGATGTGTTCAGTAAATAGACATATTTCACGACTGGAAAAACATATAAAATAATAAACATGTATAAAATTTTACTGAATCATATTAAATGACAATTTTAAGTTTCAAAAGTCAAACTGTTCGACATATGACTGGTCTTGACCTGTAGATTTGCTATAAAATTCAAAGGAGCATTAGCTGTCGTTTCCTATAAACATACATTTCGTTGTTACTAGATATATCTCCTTAGATTGATGCATAATTACAGATAGAATATATAGGCATAAAATTGCTTGTACACCTACATATCTTGTAAAAATAAGGTCAGGCCAAGTGTCATTTGCATATATATATAAACAGTAAGGTTGACTTTATCGTTGGCAAATGAATAATTGGCAAACTGGGTTTCTCAAGCAATTTTCACAAAATATATAGGAATTTAAGAATTTTTATGCCTGTGTATATCCCTTTATAGCTATTGTACATCAGTTTAAGTAGTAAAAAGAAAGTGACTTAGGTCTAGAGAGCTGAATGATAGAGAATTATTCTCTTGAAATATATAGATTTGAACACATCTTTAAGATTTAGTTGTTTTACACTGAAAACCTGCATATCTCCAGTAGATACAAAATAACACAAGAATTTTTAATGAGTCAAGAAAGACTTTAAGATTAAATATACCCTTTCATACACAAGATATCAGGTGTAGAGTTCATTTACCCTCGGGTAGGCAAGTGCATAGCGGTTTTACCACTATCAGGGCACCCATCTATATAAACATCTATGTACATTCGGGGCTCTGAATTTCTTTGTTTTCGAAACCAAAATCAAATCGTCAAAAGCTCGAAAATTGTATCGACACTTATATGGCATTACACGCTTGGACTAAGTTAAAGTTCGTCGATTTATATGTATTTTATATTTATTCTTAAAATACAGGACGTGATTTTTATGAAGAGCTGTATTATGTAAAATAAATGCTTTTTCAACACCATTTTAATTACCCGAAGAAAATCAGATGAATATATGATTGAATATATCGGGTCACTAAAAGAATTTTTTCAGATCTTTAATGTTACCCTGAATGCTGACGTTGACAAAATCCAAACAATATAACTGTGAAAAGTATGCATACCTCATGTTTTACAATCGTGCCACCATGTCCGGTTGAATTGGGCAGTTCATGATCATATATGTTAAGAATGTGATGGGACAAGAATACGATGGGAAGAGTTAACAAGAGGCTCTCAAGAGCCTGTATCGCTCACCTGGTTATTTGCTTGAGAAGATCAGACGAACCGAGCAATTTTTGTCAGATCATAAATCCTTAAAGTTTGGTTGAATTTGCTTCAGTGGTTTCAGAGGAGAAAATGAAAATGTGATTTTCCCATAGGGTCCAATGAAAACTAAGCCCAGCCCTGGCGGCCATGGTTTTGACAGATCGGAAAATGAGCAATCTTTGTAAAGGACCCTTCAATACATCATTCTTCTAAATTTGGTTATATTTGCTTCAGCGTTTTCAGAGGAGAAGATGAAAATGTAATTTTCCCAGTTCCAATGATCTTCTTCCAAGTCAGGAACCGGATTCATGAATGAATGAATAAGGTTCTGCGAAAACGACAATGTGTGCAGCACAGCATCTTCTTTTGGCTATATAATGTTAAAAATAAGCCCCGTTCTAGTGGCCATGATTTTTGACGGATCAGAACAA
Source organism: Atrina japonica (assembly GCA_030159075.1). Classification (NCBI taxonomy): domain Eukaryota; kingdom Metazoa; phylum Mollusca; class Bivalvia; order Pterioida; family Pinnidae; genus Atrina; species Atrina japonica. The sequence continues at coordinate 944,462 of BROG01000006.1, read as the reverse complement.
AATGAGCAGTCAAAGGACCTTGCATACATCATTCTTTTAAAGTTTGGGAAATTTGTGTCAGTGGTTTCGAGAAGATGAAAATAGATCCAATGTTAAACTAAGCCTCGCCATAGCGGCCATTTTTGTTGATGCAAAGTGATTCCAAAAGCCAGGTGAGCTAAAAATGGCGGTCAAAACAATTTTCAACAACGGTTTTGAAAACAATCAATATCTAAACTGCCAAATTTCATTGAAATCAAACAATGTTGAATTTTCCCGCCTTTTTTGTCGGCCATGTTGAAAATGGCGTCAACAAAAAAATTTCAACACCGTTTTGAAGTCCCACATCAGGCAAACATTTTATCAATTTACATTCCACCTCTATCTTCAAAGTATGGTGACGAAAAAACATAAAATTTGAAAAAATTCTGTGAAAAAAGGGCAATAACTCCTACACAGGTTTTTGGATTGTCTTCGGGTGGGTAGATCTTGATATGCTGAACATTTTTGGCAAGACACTTGACCTCTATCTGCTACATTTTTTTGAAATAAAAATTAAAAATGCCAAAATTTTGAAAATTTTACAAAAAAAGGGCTATAACTCTGAGATGAGTTTTCCGATTTTCTTCAAAAATTGCATGGCAGGTAGATCTCATCAAGCTGATCACTTTTATCCTATGTCAGATTTTTGATATCTGTAATGGTTTTGGAGTTATTGGCCAAAAACTGCAATTTACCCCCTGTAAATTTTTTTACAGCGGCCATGTTGTTTGACCTGCGACATAGAAAATAACAAATTTGAAACTAAATACCCTAGTGACGACTCAGTTCAACAAAAGTGGTTTCAGAGGAGAAGATTTTTGAAAGTGAGTAATACGTACGGACGACGACGGACGCAAAGTGACGCAACGCTACACACATAGTCAGGTGAGCTAAAAATGTCAAGCACGGGACAATTTCAGAAACAAATGTTTTTTAAAAAGACAAACTATGATTTAGTATGAAAATGACATACGAAAATTAACGCAAAGGGTAATAAGAACCTATATATTAACTGCAAATAGTGCATGTTTATTGGTCACATTTGTTAAAAAAATCGAAAGTTAATTTGCAGCTCAAATGGTGGACAAAAATAACTGATATTACGGGTTACATTTGGCAAGATTGTTTCAATTTTACACATTTGTTATTCTAACCACCAGATGGTCTCTTTGGAATATATAGGAGATTGACTATCTATCACATAAAATGGACATGTAAAATTTTTCACCTACGACAGCTCATATCACTTTAATTATCTATTACAAAAACAAGTGGTATAATAGTAATTCTGGTAATGCTACATACACACGTAGTCCACTGTCAAAGGACGAAATTCTTTAAAAGTAATGTAAAAAACATTAAATACGAACCTCAAAACATTGTGTGTACATTTGTTGCAATCGTCAGCTAATGAGACAGAGGCAAATAAACAATTTCAGAATTGTATTAGATCAATGGACTTCGCGATAACTCCTGTGATTGGATAAACTGAACACACTTCTTAATAAATATGCATTAGCTACGAGTGATTTCGGGTACATGAAACCACAGGTATGCAAGTGCATAGCGGTTTTACGACTATTCTCGAAACTATGCACAAAATTTCTTTTTTTCGAAACCAAAATCAAATCGTCAAAAGCTCGAAAATTGTAACAACCCTTATTCTTTGACCATTTCTTGACCCGGACACATTCAAATTTTAGGTAATAAAGAATAGCGACATTAAATTTACACTGACATGAATAATCTTACCTACAAGTATCCAGCTTGAAATTTAAAGTTTTTTTTCATAAAAATTGTCATAACCAAAGATTTAGTAGAATCATCTGCAAGATAATCAAAAGGTTAATCCGCCCATCATATTTTGTGAAGTGGACAATACCTGAAGCCAATTCATTTCCACAAAATGTCAATTCAATACCAAACGGCATTATGGTAATTACCTTGATGGTAAACACATGTATACCTTCATAAATAATTCTACAATCAAACAGGCGATGGTCACGAATGAGTTAATCGATGGGTACGAGTCAACCAATTCACTTCGGTACGAGTTGTGATGGATACGAGATGACAATAACCTATATGCTGAACTTAATCATCTGAGGTTTCCTTGAATATTAGGCAACTCCCGTTTGTATTTATTGTCATTACAAGTAAAAATATTTTTTTAATCTTCAATCTCAGATTACTAGAAAACAGAGAATCACTCAGCAGCGTAATTAATTGGAAGATAATAACTTTATATATAAACATTTTGCAAAGCATATTGCCATATAAAACAAAATTAACAAATGGCAGAGCATATTGCCATTTAAAACAAAATTAACAACCTTACTGAGTGTAAATCGCCAGCCATGGGTCTCTAAGACACTGTATAAATTGGGGTTTTCTATCAAAATCTGACGTCAAAGGTCCCTCATAGGGACTTTGTCAATTCGTCACACAGATTGACCAGTTAGGAAATTTTTTTCTTAAAATTTTATTTTTGGGTTTAAGACAGTGTCTTTAGACATTTTAAATATTAATCAGGATTTTTTCAAAATTTGTATTCAAATGTCCCACATGGGGACTTTGTAAAACCAAATGACAAATTTTTTATTTTCTTAAAACTTTATTTTTGGGTTTAAGACACTATCTCTAGACATTTTAAATATAAATCAGGACTTTCTTTCAAAATTTTAAGTCAAAGGTCCCTTATGGGGACTTTGTCAAGCCGATTGAAGAGTGATGAATTTTTTTTCTTAAAACTTTATTTTAGGGTTTAAGACACCATCTCTAGACATTTTAAATATAAAATATTTAAGCTTTCTTTCAAAATCTGAAGTCAAAGGTCCCTCATGGGGACTTTGTCAAACAGTTTTTTTTTTAAAAACTTTACTTTTTTGTTTTAAGACACTTTCTCTAGTCATTCACTTACCTAATTTGATTGCACACAAAGCAATTTTCATTCTTTCTCACTTTTAAAGGGGCATTAACTGGTTTTTATTTTTAAAACTTTCCTTTTCTACTACAGAGATTCATATACAATAAAAAAAAAGATATATACAGGAATAAACATTCTTAAATTCCTATATATTTTGTGAAGCTTGCTTGAAAAATCAAGTTTGGCAATTATTCACTTGCAATTGATTAATTCAACCTTATAATTTGTATATAAGACACTGGATCTGAACATATTTTCACAAAATATATAGTAATGTAAGATTTGTTATGCCCGTGTACAGCTATTATTTGCTATTGTACATCAAGTACAAGTTGTATAAATAAAAATAATTTTCTTTGGTAAACATGGCTAACACGCAATGGATCAAACAACAGCTCTGCTACATGTATCAACAAATACAAACAAATGATATTTATAAAGTTTATTTTTACAGTGTTAAAATGTCACATCATGAAATCTTTATTATCCTAAGTAAGATACTTATAACAAAAATTACTCAAGTAACATAGAAATCTTTTATGTAAAAAAACCAAAAAAAAAACCCGATAACATTTTTTCTATGCTACAAAACTACATGGTATGGTGTATGTGTATACAGAACTTCTTCATTTTGAACTTCCATTCAATTGGCAGCTTTGTAACATGTAACAACTGTAATAACATGGTCCTATTTCTTTGGCTGTATCTTCAAAGGTAGAAGTTTATTTTATCACTCTTCATGAGAAGAACTGAAATCATCTTACGAGTGAAAAATTCCGCCTTTGACTTACAATATGTGTGTCTGTGAAAAAAATTACAACACCAGGATGTATGTATGTAGAAATGGACCTTTGCTTTCAGCATTTCTTGTTCCAAATCTCTTCAGCTGTACCTATGTAACAATTTTGTACAATCACTGCTGAACTCCAACTATGTAGTACTGCTGTAATCTATTTGACAGTTCAACGGCATCATTATATAAATTCATATCTGAAAAAAAAAAAGAGTTGAGTCATTCATGAGTTTTAAGTCCAATAACTCTGGCAAACTGTAAATGAACAATTGAATAGACAAGTGATAAAAGTACTGATACATTTTAAACTGATTGACTTAATTTGGGGCTTAATCTGCATATACGTAACATGTATGTTTTGCAATTTTTTGTGCACCTCTAAAATATAGCTGATAGTAAAACTGCATATTTTTGTGATTTCTGCATGTTGAGAAAACCATTAAATTACGATTTCTTTAATTTGAGGAATAATTATGACTTATGCACCTTTTTTTTTACCTGGTTCTTCAGTTAGACAAAACACTCAAATATGTCCATGTACCATAATGAATTAAGTTATAAAAAACCAAAGGTCAAATTATTTTTCAGTTTTCTAGTCTTCAATTTTTTAATTTTTGACAAAATTCTTTTTGAAAATGTCGAGAAAGGCAAATATATACAAGTTACAGTCAGGGTTCTCTATTTACCTAATTAGCTGCCAATGACTTAATGGATCTTTTTACCCTATTTCAGTACACAAATTTCTCAGTTTCATTATTTAGAATTATATTACATTTACACATGTAAAAGTAAAAATCATTCCAAGTACATGTGAAAGCGGCCGAGGGAAACAAGTGTTCTCACAACTTCCCTGACAACAAGAAAAATATTTTGACAGTTTTATTGCCCATTAATAAAATGAATGACATCAAATGTTTTTCAACAGTTAACTTTTGCCTACTCTCCGTGACGCTCACTTCATAAATTGGAAAATCTTCGATATTTCGAATGCATTTTAGTACAGTCAAACTTGCCTTAGCGACCCCCCTCATATAACGACTTCCTGTCCATAACCACTGCCCCTTGAGAATTTATATTTGTATATAACCTGCCTTACGCGAATGTCCTACTTGCGTATAGCGACTGCTTATACACTTACTACCCCTCAATTAACGACCCGGGTAGTAATTAGGCACTCGTACGTGCTCTATGACAGGGTGTTTTTACAACCAGGAACTATCAATCATCGCTGACTGATTGATCTTTTGTTTTCGATCATCAATTTATGACCAAAGTTTCCGGTGATGATTACTTAATCGGCGAAAGACTAAGACTTAAAAGGAAAAAATTCAGAAAGGACACGCTTGTGATAAGGTGTGTTTTTACGAACAGGAGCATTCAAATATCATCGCTCGTAGCATTGGATTACGTCTAATAAAATGATAATTAAATAAAATTCAACTACCTACATCTTTCTGTATATTCTTACACTTCTGACTCGTGTGACTTAACAACACAGACCACTGACTTTGAGCACATTTAATATATTTGTTTCAGTTTTTATAATGTGCCGTATCCTCGATGTACATGTATAATTCAATTACATCATAAATTAATTTAAATTATTAAAACATTGAATTATTTCATTGTTATAATTTTTTTTATTATTTAGATGTTATGCATGTATTAGCTACAGGGATTTTCTATGACTATTTTTTGGATGGGTACAGGAATGGCTTGTATTTTCCCGAAAAGATGCAAATATTCCAAATTTGGATTTTTTTTTTAAAAAAATGAATATTTTCCAGACCCTGGAGTTAAGAAAATCCCTTTAGTATGTAAATACAATATCCATTTAGTCACTAAATGAAATATCTAACCATGGAAGAAATATGTAGTTGGAAATAATAATAAGCCATCTCCGATGCCTTGGATTTCATATCTCATGTGACCCTGTATATAAAGACCACCTGTCTATAAAGACCGTTTTTGTAATTTCCCCTGAGCGGTCTTTATATACAAGTTTGACTGTATATAATGAATGCTTCAATGGCTAAAAATAAGTTGTCTAATAATCAAAATGTAAATTATAAGAGTAGAGGTGATCATTCGCAATATTAAAATAATGTCCACTGTGGAGGGAATTCCTGTGTGCACTCAGTGACCTCAGTTGTGGACGGTTCCAATTTTCAACAGGTACGTATTTCACTAGTGATTGCAGTGGGCAGTCTCAGCAGGCTACTCAAATGAACCGTGAAGATAATGAAAGAAGATTAATTTTATATAAATCATTTTCAAAAAGACTGACAGAATGTTTTAAACACACGGCACTCCACTTTTTTAAAAACTTCTTGACAGGTACAGTTCTAAACATGGCACCAACACTGCAATGTGAATTTAGAATTGGAAACTGCCCATCGAAAATTACTTCTTAGGATATCAAATGCTTGATTTAAAAAATCAAGGATTGTGTGAACTCTCTTAACTGGGAAGAAGTGAAACCTCTATCATAGATGATATAATAAAAGTACTGTGGGCAATTTTCCTATTTCCAAAGAGATGCCACATTAGTTGAGACATCATTGATAATACCATGCTGTATTTAAGTTGGATGCAGTCCAAAAGTGATATATACATTTTTATATAGGGCACTGGGTAGTCATACAACTCATAAAAGCTGTCAAACATATGAATTTCTTAATTCATATTTTACTGTAAATGTGGTTTTATTCCCAAGAATTTTATTTACTGGTAATTTCGCAAAAACTCTCGCTCGCAAAAAATAAAATTATCGTGTAATGAAGTATGATCATTTTATAACAAATATGGCCTTCAAAATCGCAAAAAATCGTTTCTCAAATAAATTTAGAATGTGTATATTGCGAAAATAAAGTCCTGCAAAAATTTACGGATTTACAGTATACCAGTAATCTACTGCTATAAACTATAAAGGTGTGGCTAATGATTGAGGGTGTGTCATTTCTTTCTTTTGATTATATATAACCAAATAACCCAAATATTGAAATTCCTTTATTTTTGGAAAACATCCATGTTTTTCAACATTTGAAAGGCACCTGCCCTATCCCAAAATAGCCTATGAGATCCCTGAAATACAAACCATGGAAACCTTTGGATATGACTTATGTTTGTTTGTTTATTGTTATTTAACGTCCCACTTAAGAATATTTCACTCATATGAAGATGTCACCAAATGCCGGTGTAGGGCTTCAAATTTTGGCCTATGCTCGGCACTTACGGAATTGAGCAGTGAGGGTTCTTTAAACGTGCCGACACCTACTGTGACACGGGACCTCCAGTTTTTACTGTCTCATTTGAAACACAGGAAACCAGCCAGCTGCCAGCGGGACTCGAACTCACGATCCAGAGTCGAGCGCGCTACCGATATGACAGATTCATACTTGATATCACAAAATTTCATGCTGCGAAATATAACAATTACCAAAAGTGTCACTAGTTTCTTTCGGAAAGGCTAAGTAATTTTCACACATAACTGCATTCTGCTGGTTGACTCTGCCGTGAACCTCTGTTAGCCCAGACACGTACTCACTCAACTGTAAAAGTAAACAACAATTCCTATATTGTAACGTCATTATCAACATTTTCACACAATGAATTTACGAAACTTCTGTTTAAGGTCTTTTCTATCACGTTTAGGAAATTTCACTCAATTTACCAGTCCCAATACATAGCAATGCTCCTAATTAGAGGAATCATACATTTTTTGGTTAAAATTTCTTTAAAGGGATGGTTCACCGTAAACACAAGTTGGGTTTATTTGAAAGAGATTATCTTCCTGATCTCAAAACCGAAAAAATATTTTCAATCGGACCACACATTTGCAAGAAATCAACTTTTAAAGTTCAAAATTAAGCTGCTATGGGGAAAACCCGCTTCATGATAGAGGTTCGCTGTTTTTCATGACATAGGTTTCTGAATAGCCAACAAGCCAGGAAAATGCACTTTGTAATTTTTTTTTTGTCACTGACAACAAGTAAATTAATTCAACAGAGATCATTACTTGTTTGAATGAATAAATGATCACTGCTTTATGGAAATACCAACATCCTATATGTCCCCAGCTAGGTCCAATGCGCTGTTGAGTACAATACCCCGTAATTGCGACTTTCAGAAGTCATGATGTCATTACCTACATCTTTTTATCCCCTTGATGTTTGGAAATCATTTTACTCACAATGAAATGACACGTGGCTATTCAATAGAGTGTGGGTAAACGTCAAGGATGAAATAGAAGATTAATTTTAGAATAAATAAACATATTATGATCTCTCAACCTTAGACGTAAGTTAAAATAAGTATGAGACATTCAATTAATAAGCACTGCAGAAATGTATCGTTTTTTTTACATATGAGTATTGAACATTAATTACTAATTTCAATCAAAGTACTGAAAGTACTGAAATGAGTTGTTATTTTGGAAAAATAGCCATGGGATTCAAACTACTTCTATCTAACATATATGAAATAAAAATAAATCAAATTAATGTAGATCTAAAAAAAAAAAAAAGTTCAATTTCCTGCCTCTAAATAAATTCAAAATTAACATTTTAAATCTTTGTTTGTTGTATCTACTGCTCTAGGCTGAATTTTCTACTCCAATTTTAAGCGATTTTTTTGGGTCTGATTTTACCCCCAAAAATCGCTTAAAATTGTGGCAGAAAATTCGGCCTATTTACGCACTAACTTTAAATATTGTCTGTTGTGCATTAACACTCATTTCAAAATAAAACATGAGCATTTATGGAACCTACTTAAATTTAAACCAAACATGACACTGGGAACAGGTAAAATAAAATTTTTCATCGCAAAAAATGGCTGTGATTTAAAACAAATTTTTGGTCTTGTAGGGAACGTAAACAATCCTATTTAGGGCTATTACCGTGGTATATGAACATATTCTCTGCCTAGACTACATAAACAACCAAACAACGTTCTCTATTTTGTATTAATTACTATAAATAACTGTACAGGGTGAATTACAGACAGATTACCCAATGTTTAATGTTAAAGAATTAACTTTTCATCAACATAATTCGGACCAAAAGTCGCGATGTAGCAAAACGATCTATCACCAATTTCACTTATAGACATCAACGCTTTCGGCAATGGATAAAACTTTGTTGTTGAAGACATCGTTTCTGTTTGAAACCCATTATGAACAGACCCATTACACAAAAAGTTTAGGTTTATACATCCCAATCTAATTGTGATTATCTTCAAAAGTTGTGATAAATGTCATGTAAACACCCAACAATGGACATGGTGATTTCCCCAGACTTCCGCAGAAACGAGAACTGGAAATTGTAACATTCAATGTTCGAGTTACCTCCCTTTGCGAAATCAATACACACAGTATACAAGTGACTGTCCGCTGAAATTGAGCAGTCGCTGGTTATGTAAGGCATGTGGTCATCATATAGGATGTATAAATAAAGGAAATATGCACGGGGAATCTCATTATGGCAGGTTACATTTATGCATAGTGTTTAGTTGACAAACATGTTAATATGATAGTTTTCAAAATGCACAGAATGTATTCATAATGAATTTCACGTACCATTTGAATAACATTTGCATAACAAGCACCTCCTACTTGATGCTATCCCTCTAATCTGCTTTTATTTTCATTTTTCCGTGGACTAGAAAACACATGTTCTTAAGAGTTCAATAGAAATTGATTTAGCTTCATGTTGGTATCAGCAATATGTAATTATTTCTATTTACATCACTGTGTGCTTTGTAGCTCTCAATATCAATATGATGAACGGTGGATTAATATTGCAGTTTTTCAAGGAAGGCTCAATATCACTGGAATCTTATATACTGGAATTCCATATTTATAAATAGATCGATAACGTTTTGTTAAAACTAACTACAAAATCGTATTGTATAATTTACAGAGGCAGAAGTAAGTAGAATTATGTGGTATTTCATTTAATGATTATTCAAACTAAATTTAACTTCATTTACACCAAAATATTTGACTTTTGTGTAAAAGATGAATTCTTGAGTTGGACTATATTTTACATGAAGTGCGAATGCAACCGACTTTTTATACACAATGCCCAAGCGTGCATATAGGTATGACACATTCCTGAGTGTGGACTGTCACAGCAGGTGCTGTGATATAAATGATAAGACATATATTTCGAAATGCTCAACCCTACACTGAAATCAAAACACACAAATATATTGACAAATCCCGATACTAGGGTAGACCATACACGTGCTATATATGTCTCTGGGTAGATCTAGACTTTTTTTAATTCATGCAAAACTGATCCAATCAATAATTATTTACAACAAAATCATGATTTAAAAATTTTTATTTCTTTACCATTTAACTTTACTTTTTAAAATTCAAAACCCCACATTTTATAATGCTTTCAGGAATAAAATGTGATCTTGAATCTGTAAGCATGTATGTACGTGGTGTATATGAAAAGAACGGTGGGCGCTGTGGTTTTTTTGGGTGTTTGAAAAACAACATGGTCGCTTCCTATAGCTGTAATTTTATTGTATTAAAATGGCTGTATCTTGGTTATTTCTTGTCAGAAAAATATAAAATTTTCGGAATAGATTCTGGGAATCATAATAATTATTTTAAACAAAACCTGTCAAAATGGTGAACCATCCCTTTCATGAAACATTCTTCAATGAACCACTGTTACTGTATTTGTGTCTCAATGTTTGCTCTTTTTTCTTTACTATTACTCTGGATAACTTGTGGTCTAGTTTTAGAGCATCTGGCTCACAAGTGGAAGGTCCTAGGTACAATTTCCTGTATCAGGATATACCAAAGACTTTTGAAAATGATAGAGGCTGTTCCTTCTCCAATCGTTGGACATATGAAGTAAAAGTCACATGTCCATCAGACGAGATGTAAAACTGAGGTCCAGTGGCAGGCGTGGCACATAAAAAGAACACTCACTACATTGTTATAACCTACACAAAGATCTATACATGGAACCTTCCACATGTAAATGGAATGCTCTATCACTGGATATTCACAAGAAATACTACTAATACAATACATGTGAATATCAAACTTTAGACTTGCAATAAAAATAAAATATCATTTATAATCTGAATGATGATGTGATTCTATGCCAAAGTGACCCACTCTTTTTCTCGTAGAAAAATATTTCTCTAAATTTATGAAGATAAAAAAATAAAGACAGTAGATTTTGAGAAATTGTCTATGGGCTTCTTACAACATCAAAATACTCACTGGTTCATTCATTGTGATTCGAACATCTTTCCCATCACTGGAGGTAAGAGTGAATGCTGTGCCATTGTTGTCCACCTAAAACATCAAGATATATACATGCATTTATCACCCAATTTCTCACATGAAAATATTTCTAAACATTTACACCTGTTGGATTTCATAGTTTTATTACCGTTATGCACCCTGGTAATAAATACTTCACTTATATGGAGATGACACCAACTTTAGTGAAGGACCATACATTTGGAGCTATGCTATGGACTGATGCCAATATACTGAGGGTTCTTTAATATGCCATATCTGCCGAAATGGGAGTTCAGGTTTTAATCTTATCTGTCTTTCACTATTTAAGCTCATGCATAGTCCTTGACAAAGAAACAGCTACCAGCTTAACCCTTTCACTACTAGAGTATTATGATATACAATATATACATTTGTACGCCACACTACACCTGTCAAACACGTTGCAAAAAATGCTCATTTACATAGAAAGGATGTTACCCGTAAGTCTTGTTTACTTCATGATTTAAATGTAAACACAGTAACAGGGAATTCTCGAAAAAGATGGATGCAAAAATCGGGCAACTTTTGGCACCAAAGTTATAGATGTAACGTTATTTAGGGGGCGTATCTGGGCGCCATAGTACTGAAAGGATTAATTGAGCTTTTTGAAGTCTTACGTACACGTGTTGATCAAGCAAAAAAAACACATTTCTTCCTTTAGTCTTATTTTGAGACGCTGTTAATCTCACTCAACATAAATTATATCTAGATCCAATAATGGTTTTACATAATAAATGTTAATGAAAATAGTCTGCAGACATTAATATAATATAGATTATAGTGACAACTATGGCCATGTTCAATAAATTCTACAAGATTTTAATAGATTTTTAACATGACGGATATGTTTGTAAAAGAAAAGAAAAATGCACATAGATACGCATAGAATCTTGAATGCAGCCCAGATCATAGAAGGTGAAGACCTCATATATGTAAAGAAGGTCACATTTTCCCCATTTCATCTTTGTACGGGTACATGTACTACTAATGGTAAAAAATATTAGAACTACAGCATCATGATCTTCAACCCAACGCTTGACCAGATATCAATATCAGCAACGAATTCAAATCAAAAGTTTTGGCAATATATTTTCCGAAAGTATTAGTGTTCTTAATATTTGATGTCAACTAAACTTTGACATTATTTTGTGGGAAAGTTGTTGCCCTTGTGATAATGGATAGACCTGGGGCCCATTTTACAAAGGTCATAAGTCCTAAATCCTAAGTTCTAATAGTCATGGAACTGACCAATCAGCGATGCGTTGCCATGGTAGTTAGGACTAAAAGTTAGGATTTAGGACTTAAGATCTTGGCTTTTCCCTTACACATGATTTCTGGGTCTCCGATGCATAAAATCTCTTCAGGACGCAAAACATGAATATTAGCAAGTACCTAATGACACACAAAAACTCAGTATTTCTTTTTTTCAACCCGAGACTGAAAATGTGTGCCTTTGTTCTTATGTATTTTCTTGAATTTCATTGATGCAGGGACTCACATATTTAACGAAGGACTCAGGAATTTTCTTCTTTTGGGCTCCTGTGACTCACTAAAATAACATTCTAGAGAAAACCTGATAGACTCTTTCCCAACATTTTTAAAACAGCAGCTGCATAGCGCTTTCTCTTTCAAAGCATTGCCGTAGATCATATGATTTTATTTTAAAGCAATGAAAAAACATGTAAAACTGCTGATGAATGCCTTCGCCCTCTTAATAGGTATTACCTATGTCTTATTATTTATGATTAGGTATAATGTAGGCCTATGCATGACAAGGGGCAAGACATTTCCATACATTATATATAAAGGCTGACATGTTTACAAGGGATCTCCAGGATCTGTTTTATGATGGCGCTACGCCATCGTTAAATTGTCTGTGCCATCATTAAATTTCCAAGCGTCATCGTAATATACAATGTACTGTAGTGTAGCCTAAACAAATTTGTTATCGTTTGTGGTGTTATTCACTTTCATTCAAGCTTATTTATCAGTTATTTTGGAGAAATAATATACAGATGAATTAACATCATGTGATATACAAACACAGTCCTGTCAATAGAAGCCAACAACCGACAAAATCTATCGGTAATTTTCATGAAAATGCTGATGTTTATATACATTAATACTGTACAGTGCCACAGACAGCGACGATGTCTAACATAAGCAAATGTATCATCACACATGAAATTTTGGTATTAATGCTGTAATAGACAGAAGAAAAACAAACAATATTAACAGTACATGTATACTTAATAATTTACCACTGAAAATGATTAACCACAACCAAACTGCAGTGTGCGTTCAGCCATATTTCATTTCCACCAAGTTAAATGAACAGACCAACACCAAACCCGATCGATGATATATATACAGATTTACTAAAAATTTTCATCTGTACACAATTTTTTTTAAAAAAAAGGTCTATGAATTTTATTTGCATTTTAATTCTTTAAAAGTTTTTAAATTGAGATTATTTCATTTAAAGATAAATATGCACAAAACTGACCGATTTATAAATTAATGTCAGTGTGCATGGTGTAAAGGTCAGTACAAAAATGCTCTTTTACCCTAAGCTAATCTACATACATGTTTTAATCATATAGTGATTAATTGAAGTGTAATGATTTTATAAATGAAATCATAAATTTTCTATACTTTATATTTAATCAATATTATACATTCATTATATCAACCGTAATATTTTCATGGAGGAATAGATCAAATTCACTTTTTTAACAGATGTCAGAGCATAAATAATTAAATAAATTCAAATGCAACCATAAAAGTTGCAACTCATATTTTTTTGGCGGCGGGGTGCAGGTGGAGTTTGGGGGAGGGCGGGTTGTTCAAGTTGAGTCGAGGATTGCTCCAACGTTAAATTTTAATCCTGGTTTACATCAAGTGATCATCTCAACTTGCAATTAGACTATAGTCTGTTCTATGACTGCTTTTCATAAGCCTGTGAAAAGCGAAATTAATGTTATTGATCTTACAAAGAGCAATCATAGAACAGACCATAGCCTCCAACGTAGTCGGCCAATCAAACTCAAGCAAAACGTATGTGTCTGTCAGAATAACTATGTGATATTTCAATATCTATTTGGGATTTTAAGCAAAAAAATATTTGGATTCAAAGAAAAATATGTCTAGAAATGATAGATGACCTACTGATTGACTGCCATCTAGGTATTTATAAATTTTATTATTTAAAATTCTCTTCAAGCAAGCCAGTCACTGAAGCCCAGATTTTCCCAAATAAAACTATGAAAGCTTGACAAGGGATTCTGGCAGGGCAAGACAACACAACACGACAGAATCTCCAAAGGGATTAGGCCAGACTATGGCCAATATGGTACCGTGGCCAATACAACCTATGAGCGAAGTTGAAGTATGGCCAAAACGTCTCAAAAGCTGCATGACATCATCTGTGTTGATGTTCTTCTTCCTTTAGATTATAAATTAACTATTCTTAATCACATGGATGGGTGGGGCACTTTTTTTATACGGTCCTACGAATTACAAAAAACACAGTCATTTACCGAAAACACGGTACAACTTGTTGAAAACACGGTACAAATTACCAAAAACATGCATATGAGTACATCATACAATTTAATTTTGAAGACAAAATTTTAGCTTCTGAATGTTTCTCTTGGCCATATCAGAAACTTTACGTGTCAAATATTATTAAACAACATACTTAACTGATGTCAACTCGTATGGGTATGTTGAACCCAACCCTGTAAGCTGTTAAGTAGTAGGAATTGTTTTGTTGTGAACTATATAATGTATTAATGACATTGAACAAACCAATCTTTTTTTTCAAAAGTAAAACAATGTATCATGTTAAAGTATTTCTTTATTTTATTCATCATTCCTTGAGTTGATTACCTATCTAATAACAGTGTCCGGAAGTAGCGGTTCTTTAATAGAAATCGTTTTGCAAGATTGATTCAGTTAAACAAAAAATGAAAAAGTTATAGGCCTAGTTACTTTACTTTCTTGAATGAGTTTGAGCCCATACACGCTTGTTATCTGCAAATTAGATCGTGTTTTCGGTCATTTGTACCGTGTTTTCGGTAATTTGTACCGTGTTTTCGGTAAATGACTGTGTTTTCAGTATTTCATAGAACCCCTTGTTTACGAGACAAATAACATCAAATATTGAAAGCAGAAACAGGTCAAATTTCAAGTTAAACCTACACCTCACTTGGTGGCGAAAGGGTTTTATGTCTACAACTAAACTCAAAGCCTGACAAAGGACAAATTCTTAAAGCGAATCTGAAAGTGTTGCGACCGAGTGCAACCAAATTTTACAATGGATTATGAATGATTCATTGATTGCCAATCACATTCATATTGATCTTCAGAATTCAAAAGGTTACAAAATGTTGATGTACATCTTTTGCTATTCCCATCAAGCAGACCATTCGACCTTGAAAGCTTGGCAACATAGAAGCATTTATTCTTGGCTTTGATAAATCATCCATTTCTTCGGATTTTTGTTGATCTTGCTTAATGAGAAGAATTTGGCGCTAAAACTTCGTCTTACAAATGTTTGATATTGGTAGTTAATAAAAAGAAAACCCATATCGGATTAGAAATGAGATTCTGAAACGATAGTATTTCCGGAATAGAGTTCAATAAATGGTATTTATACATTTATACAAACAGATTTTTAAATCTCCTTAAAGGTAGCACTGTTGATTTAAATATTATATCTTTATAAAAACCAAAACACTTGATTTTATTCACACACACACACACACACATTGATGATTTTGTCCTGATGAAGGGACAGGTCGTCCCGAATATTTGACTTTCATTTTGTCCGCGATGTTTGTCACTTTGGTGCTTTATGCATTATTTTCTTGACTTGTACCTATTGCTTAGATGCGACACCCTATGATATTTAGTGTTGTTGTTTTTAGTGCTTTGCGCGCACGCGTGTGTTTTGTGCTATATATATATATATATATATATATATATATATATATATATATATATATATATATATATATATATATATACATCAGCGTCGGAAGCAAATTGTAAGTGGGGGGGGGGGGGGGGCTAAACCAACTTAAAACACATACACACGCCAGAAACGTCTATGTCCTATGTCCTAGCCCCCCCCCCCCCCCGGTTCCGACGCCTATGTATATATATATTATATATATATATTATATATATATATATATATATATATATATATATATATATATATATATATATATATATATATATTTATTAAGTATCGCTTACAGAAGACTTACGAAGGAGGGGTGAATACATACATACACACACATACACATACACATATATATATATATATATATTATATATATATATATATATATATATATATATATATATATATATATATATATATATATATATATATATATATATATATATATGTATACTAAATCTTATGTAGAAGATAATAAGTCTTACATAGGAGATAATAAGTCATATGTAGGAGATGATAAATCTTACTTATGAGATGTAATAAGTCTTACATAGGAAAAAATAAGACTTACGTAGGAGATAATGAGTCTTACTTAGGTAATGTAATAAGTCTAACGCAGGAGATAATAAGTCATACGCAGGGGATAATAAGTCCAATGTAGGAGATAGTAAATCCTACGTAGGAGATAATGTCTTACTTAGGAGATAATAAGTATAGGAGATGTTATAAGTCTTACGCAGGAAATAATAAGTCTTACGTAGGAGATTTTTATAGGGTGATACTAATACACTGCCATATCATACAACATCATTCACTCGAAAATATTTGTTCAAGTCTGCAGAAATTAAAATAGAAATATAACCTCAAACACTTTTAATTCACTTCTTCACATATACAAAAACAAGAGGCAGATGCAAATATGTACTTTATTTGATATTTGGGTATTGTCTTCTAATAAGTCGACGTGTTTTCTCGGCTTCCACGCCTTTGGGGTCTAAAAATACAATTACATGTATCACGCTTGCTGTTTCTCTGCTTCCCACGACTAAATTATTTCGTTATAACGATCTCGTTATAACGAAATAGTTTTCCAGTTATAACGAGATAAAATAAGATTATTTATGTGTACTAAACCTGAGGTGATGGCGCCAACAGATTTTAAAACGACTTATCCCTTCTGACCAATCAATCTATCTGTTCACTATTAAAAGACTGGTTTAATTCCGATAGCAGGTTAGGTCCGTAGAAAGCAAATAAAAATGGAGGGTATTGCAAACAATAAAATATTAATAATAATAAAAAAAACAAGATGTGTTAGTGAAACACAAATGTCCCAGGTCCCAACAGATTTTTGCAATGCCCAATGTCTATTTTGAAATCCGGAAACAAGAGAGGAATTCTACCCCAAGGTGGTTTTTTCGCCCACGGTGGAACTCTGTACTCTTTGTATGGAGAATGATATATTGGGGCGCCGTGTTTTTCTCCCCATGGAGAAAGTTTATACCGGACCCTTTTTTCCGGACTCTGTGCGGGGGGAGATCTATGTTTCAAACACCGGTCGGCCAAAAATTGTATAAATACTCTAAGTTTTGGTAAATACTCCCGTGTTTTAACCCCTAATCCCCACCCACAGGATCCTAGTTTTCTGTCCAAGTTAGATAAAACATCAGAATTCCCTTCGCTCTTCGGTGCAGATGAACTAAAAAATCCTGACCTGTTTTCAAAAGCAGGAACAAATGAACTGGTCAACAAACCAATCCACAAAGTAATGACCGATCAAAATACTATCCCTGTTGGAAACTGTGTTGCATAATAATGCAAAATGAAAATAAAGAAATTTAATGTACGTCATTAACTCACTTTGAAAAAATTAACCTGGAAACCATTGAAATGGACTTGGTTTTAATGCAAGATTTTTCAAGATTTTATTTATTCTCAGATAAACCAATTAATGGTATATAGAGAGGAAAAACATATATAGCCCTACATACAATACAGTGTTCTGTCTTTAAGGATAATGGGTACTGTATATATAAATATACATATATTATAATCTTATATGACAATAGATATTATAAATCAATGTACTGGATAATAATGAAAAAACTCTATATACATTTTCTAAAAACCAATCTTGTTTACAATTATCCTAATAAATTTCACAGTTTTCTCTTTTTTTGTAACAATTGTACAGTTTTGAAAAAATAGAGTTAAACTTTAAAGTATTGATTTTTACAAAATGCAAATTTTCTTTCATCTAGCAATATAGAACATTCTATTAAATATACAATTAAATTCATCTCCCAATTTTATTTGAGTCACATGATGTACAAAATATTTGAGACATATCTATATCATGCCACATCTCAGTTTCTATTGACAATTTATGATTTCATGTTCTAAGTGTTATTCTACTAAAATGTATTTCTATCGTTTAAAAGGTTTAAAATGAGAAATATGCCTTATTTCACGCTCAGTGATCATGGTTTTATCTCCATAATCTACTGCAGGACGGTGATACTTATAAATGAGCGAACTACTCTATAGCTGCTACTCAGTCAGATTTTTGTCGTACTGGTAAGAAGACAGTACTCTCTCTCTCTCTCTCTCTCTCTCTCTCTCTCTCTCTCTCTCTCTCTCTCTCTCTCTCTCTCTCTCTCTCTCTCTCTCTCTCTCTCTCTCTCTCTCTCTCTCTCTCTGTGTAGGCGTGTTTGTGTGTGTGTGTGTGTGTGTGTGTGAAATATACATTGGACATTAGATAAACAATCAAGATTCATGTAAAGTCGTGGGACTGTTAATCTAATCTGATTGTAATATCAGGTCATCCGTAACAAGTACCAAGGTCGCGTCCACGTCTCAGTGGATACTTCATTCACTTGTATAAACTTTATCAAAGTATTTATTGATAGCTGGTCTGCACGTAGAACAACTTCTCAATAAGTACATCCCGGACGTCGAGTACACCTCGCCATTATCTGTCGTTATAATACTGAAAGGTAAATCTCTCTCTCTCTCTCTCTCTCTCTCTCTCTCTCTCTCTCTCTCTCTCTCTCTCTCTCTCTCTCTCTCTCTCTCTCTGTATAGCATGTATATAACACTATCACATTTGACGTTGTGTACCGCATTATCTGTAGCCCAGTCAAAGTAATGTTAAACGTCAAACTAGATCTAATTGCAACAAAAGGAATAATTAGTGCGTTCCAATAATGAATTTGGTTTAAACAACATATCAAAAATCGATCGGCTGGTTTTGTCAAAATATCAATTTCAATTTTAGTTTGACTTCCGTGTAAATTACGTCAAGTTCGGGCTACCGTAGAGCGAAAGAGTTCACAAAAAGGAAGTAAGGTCGAGTGTAAAAGAGGTACATCCGAAACTCGCTACCCGCACACGCGGTTTTTATGTTGTTTTTATTGTGGGCCAAATAAACATTGTTGAGTCATCATTTTTTTCTGTATGTGAATCAAATGACATCATTTATTATCTGATACTGAAAATATACATATTGAACTTATTTAGATGATTTTGATCACCCGCACATCGAAATGAGTGTAAAAAAGGTACAGACATATAACACTTAAATAAGTTCAGAATGTATCTTTTTTGTATCAGATTATAAATACATGTAGTATCATTTTGTTCAGACATAGAAAAAACGAAGACTAAACAATGTTTATTTGGCGAATAAGCGATTAATTTAAAAACCTCATGTGAGGGTAGCGGGTTGCGGTTGTACCCTTTTTACACTCAACCGGGAAGTAATTACATTGCAGTAGACAATTAATTTATCCATAGACCTATATTCAAGGTATAGGTCTATGATGAATCAGTTGTCTTATTGCGGTATCTAAGATTTGCCCCTGTTGTTGAATATTTTGATAACTCCCGAGTTATATAATATACAACATGTATATTATACGTTCTTTAACAGTATGCAATTCATAAATAAACTTCAAGTGATGAATAAAGGTTTAATGTCAAATATTTAGGCCTATAGTATATACCTTGTATGAATGGCTTTTGATTATTATCATTTAAACAATGATTTATCATTTAGTTACCAAAGAAAGAATAATCCTTTACTAGAATTTAGTAAATAAATGGTGAAAATGTATTCTTACGGGCATTTCTACCCAAGGTTATTGCGGAAGAAACAAGAGGCCCATGGGCCACATCGCTCACCTGAGCTGTATTGGTATCTTCTTACAAGCATGGGAAAACAATTTACAAATTAATATAACACTCCTTCAATTCCATGTGAGTGGAGGAGACTTAAAAAATGACCGAAAATGACAAAATCGGAAAAGAAGCGTTTCCAATTTATTCCAAAAAGATGAAATTGAATCATTCATCCATGTAAATCACTCCGATGCAATTAGTTTTTCAATCCATGCAGCAGTTCTGGAGAAGATTTTCAAAGAGGGCTATCCCCTGAGGCCTCTTTTGCCATACCCTGAATCCACCCCTGGGCCAATTTGGCCAAAATGAACAAATTTGATTGTGGACCTTGAGTACTTGCTTCCCAGAAAGTTTCATCAAAATCCCTTCAGCGAGTGAAAAATTACCCACAGTGAATGAAAATTACAAAGTCTAAAAAGATGTCAAAAACGCGTCCAAAATTTATTTTCCAATTTATACGAAATTAACAAACTTAAATTATACAATAAAATTTAGTTTTTCAATCCATGCAGCTGTTCTGGAGGAGAATATTTTTAAAGAGGGGTACCCTTGGGGCCTCTTTGGCCCCATTATGGATCCACCCCCTGGGCCGATGGGGCAGAAATGAACAAACTTGGTAGAGGATCTTGAGTACTTGCTTCCTATAAAGTTTCATCAAAATCCCTTCAGCGGTTTTGGAGAAGTCGAAAATGTGAAAAGTTTACGGACAGACAGACACATGGACAGACAGACGACGGACAAAAGGTTACCAGAAAAGTATGGAATGCTGTTTGCGTCATAATAAATATTGTAATTATCGAAATAAACATGAAAAGTTTTACGGGCATTATGGACACTTTAAAATTACAGTTTCGTAAATACGTTGCATTATCATAGAAAACAGATTTTAATAAATTTATAGTGGTTAAATAACGATTAATAATGGACACTCATCTAATACCAATAGCATGTGTTCATTAGTGAAAGTCCTCTCTGTTTAATTTCCACAAAATTTGTTGTTCATACCTAATGAATAAAGATATATCTTATTGAGTAATCAATGGCTGTAAAGCTTAATTTTTTGACACTTTTACTAGCGTGATAAAATTGTCCCTCCAACGGTTTAAAGTCTTTTTAAATGTCCTAAATATTGAAATCATTGTTATATTGTGTTTGCCATTTATGGAGGGTCGTGGAATGTTCGCACCCCAATTAATTTTATGGAAACCTGTTTTTTTTTTATACATCAAAAAAAGCTTTTGTACTTTCCGATTTAGTGTCCCAAAAGTTTTAAACACGAATTTTTATATATAAGATAATTGCATCTCATAGCTTTTTTAACCTTAAGAATATCGCGGAGAAAACTCGCTTTTAATATAGAGCAATCTCAAACCCCCACCTCGGATACGTTGTATTGCCTACATTTTCAAACATCAATTGAATTCTGGATTGCGAATTCGGGATTGAGATGTGCTATTTTCTGTATATTTTTTTAGTTATTACAGTTTCACGTGGTAAGGACTTCAAGTTCTGCAAATTTCTGTTTCAAGCAATCTGTAAAAAAAATAACCAAGCTTTTAGTAGAGCCGGCCTGTACTCATTCGGTAAAAGCGCTTGACTCTTTGCATGTCATTGTGAGTGTCTTCAGTTCGAGTCCGCCGGCGACAGGTTGGTATTCCTGTCTTTCAACCTTGGATGAGTACAGTAAAAAAACAACGGAGGTCCCGTGTCACAGTAGAGTGTCGGAGCACGTTAAAGAACCAAGACTCACTGCTCAATGGCCGTAAGTGCCGATATTCCGTATAAGGCCAAAATTTGAAGCCCTTCACCGGCATTTGTAGTGACGTCTCCATATGAGTGACAGAATAAATAAATCCTCTTGAGTGGGACGTTAAACAACAATAAACAAACAATATTTAATAAGCTTTTTTGATAAAGCAAGTAAATAATTTTCTGGCAGATTGAATGAAACACTGGGATTACTGGACTGGAGAAATATCTTGGTGAAAAATTGATAAAAAGGGAAATTTAAAATACTCATTAAAAAGTAATTTTTTCACGTCACGCATTTTCGTTGGGTAGGTAACATCAATATTACAATTAGAATTATATTTTCAAGTATAAAACGCCTCAGATATCCGTATATAATTAGTGTTTATTTAAATATAACTTTTCCAAAAATCTCACATAGAATTCTCAGATGTTTTGAAACCTACCAGTTTATTGAAGTATCTGCCAAGCTGTGACAACATAGGTTGGCATTGTTTATTTTATGGTATTTCTTACGAGCAAAAAATTTTCAAAGTCCCAAACCAGGGTTTATCTCCCTTTGTTTTTGTATTCTTGGCAAAAATGCTTGTTATTATGCTTTGTAAGTTCTGTAAATTTCATTTAATTTACACGGAAGTTTGAAATTTCTAGTTGAAATGTAATTCATTTATCATTCATTAGTCGTTATTATTTTCAAAACAATTTTATCCTCGCACATTTTAATTTGTCAGTCATAGTTTCGTTAGTTAGATAATTAAGCATTTGATAAATGATCGTGTTTTTAGAAAATTGAAAACGTAGTATTGCCTAGAAATTTACCAACTTTGCGTATGATCAACTCTGTCACAATTGTTTCAGTATTTATGTCGGATTAACTTTTTAGTATTTATAGTCTGTGATGGTATTCTTACGCCATTGATATAGTATCATTATTAAAATTTTTTTAATTAGTATCGATTCGGCCATTCGCACCGATTTCCAGGTTGTATTTACTTGACGGAGACTTTACTTCAAGAAAACTTGGAGTTCTTCCGGGGGTATAAAGTTAATGAGTACTTACTGAGATTATTATAGCTATCTACTTCGGATTCACTCCGCCCATTATAACTTACCTAGTGTCGTATGAATTTTGTTTCCTATTAATAGATTGTCAGACTTCAGGCTTTGCCAATTCCGACCACATGAAAATTCGCCTGTACTGGAAATTTAAGTAGATGCGAATTAGTTCAAAAAGTATGTTTTTTTTTACTCCGTTGACATGTACTTGTTTCCATGATGGAAATACCACGATCCATTTATTACTTTCACTAGCTTTGCGTTTTTTCATGTTTCGAACCTCAGTGGGGTAAGCTCCTTGCGGCGAGCTGATTTTGTGGGTACTGTTCACCCGAACGGAGTGTTTCTTACTTAGTCGGAGCAGCCTTACGTATCTTTTCCCGTGGTCTCTTCCACTATGGGTACATTGTATGACCGGGTTCCCTCTCAATGGATCCTTACAAAGTAGGAAATTGTGCGTCATCAACATAAGAGTGAAAAAAATTATTGAGTCATGTACCGAGTTTTCATAAAAAGTTCTTTACAAATAAAAAATTATCAGTTTTCGTAGTCACAAAATTCCCTTCTTGATACGTCATATCTACATTACGTGTTCAAAGATTTTACCACGGCATCACCATTCAATGGCATTTGTTAGCAAATGTGATACAGTTTATCAATTGGTAAAATTAAGTCATTACATTGATAGATGGGTATTTAATTAATCGGCCTAGTCTTTTTGCTGCATTAGTGGCATGGCTGGCACTGTATTTTTGATTGGCTTAATGAAAAATATATAGAGTTTACATTGATCACCTTTTTTTCATTAAGCCAATTTCGAAAATACAGTTTAATTAGTGATAAAATCTATCACCAATGAAAAACAACGCTGTATATTACTTGCATTGATCAACGTTCTATTTTCTCCACAATTGTTATGATAAGATTCAGTAATTTCATAAAATTTTGTAGTGAAGATTTTTTAGGTTTTCACTATTTACAGCGTGAATGTCTCCTATCTATTGACTTTCCAAATTTCAGCGATCAATGAATCGAAATTAAAATGGAATGGCGTCATAATAAAGTAATTATCGACAGACATGAAAGGTGAAAGACAGGAAAGTGACCACATAATATTTTTTATTATATAAATAACGACAAGGACACATCTAATACCAGATTGAAACAAAGTCGCCAGATCGTACAATATTGTCATATTATGATAGTTCTTGCTTTTCTTGGTGTTGTTTTTACACTTGTATATGTGCTATCCAGCAATAACTGCCATCATCAATCAATCTAAAGCAGATTAACTCCTGGAAACAAAATGTTGACACTTTTATCAAAATATTTCCCTTTAATAGAACATGTTTGTAAACCTAAAGAACAACCGGAAAGCGATTCAAAAAGGTTGAATGATGCGGCGCCAAAAATGTCAGCAAGTCAAAAAGTGATGATGGAACGGAAAAAATGACGTAAAAGTTAAAAAAGTAATTTGGAAACCGAGGAAACATCGAACAAAAAACCAGGACAGCCACTGTCCTCAAAATCCAGTTCTGCAAAGTCAAAACCACCGAAGGAATGGACAGACTTTAACGCTACATATCTGAAGACAATGTCTCCTAAAAAGATATTTGCAGACGGACGTCGATTGCCACCCACAGAACTGTTACCATAGTTTTCAGAAACCAAATTAAGCATTTGATTAGTGTGCTTTTCGTGTAGCCTGTTTACATGATCAAATCGTCACATGTTAAGTATCGGCAGTGGTATTTATAGTGGTGAATGTCACAGAACTGTCATGTGGATGCCATTCAAGTCTCGGATAAATGTCACTAGTGTCATGTGACTGTCCTAGAAGTGTCATTTTAATGTTATATATAATGTATGTGAAATTCGCATATGCGAATTATAAACATATGTCATGTTTATGATGGAAATCACGATGTTTATTTCACAGTGATTGTCATAGAAGTCTTATCTGATGAAATGTCGCTCTTGGGACCAAAGTCTCTTCCTGTCAGGGTTAAACCGTCATCATATAACTGCCATGTGATTGTCATAGAAGTGTCATGTCACTGTCATGTCACTCTAGAGTAAGGGTCACATTAATTCTCAAATTAACCAAAATTGTAGCATTATATCATACGATTCATTCTTTTAAATAATAACTCTAGCGTGGAAACTTCTTTTCCAGAAAACAAACGCTATTCATTGATAAATACAAATGTATATTATCATAATCTTTTTACAGGTATTCATCATCATCATTTCATCATCATGAATCAATGGCACAAAAGGCTCGAGACTGAAATTGTCCACTAACGGGACAAGGAAATTAACTACACATATTTTAGTTCCTTTTCTTGGTGTTTTTTGTATACGTGCTAAGACTTGCTTCATCCGAGCAAGAATGTGATGGAAATGATGAACATGCGCATAAGATGCGGCATGTTGAGGAAAGTGTCAAAAGAAAACCTTAATCCAATCCAGGACTGCTTTGACAGTGTTCTGAAACATTGAAGGAATGGACATTTGACAAATGCTCAATAAAAAGATCAAAGTGACACCGCAGATATTTACACCTGGTAAGTTTGGATTAACGTTAAAGGTACATCTGAAACGTATTTTGTGGAAAACATACATGCATATGTTAATATCATTCATGCAAATGTGATTGTAAAATAGACATATCACCAAAGGATAGGATGTGATTGCATAGAAGTAAACGTCATGTCTGTCAATAAGGGTCACATTAATTCCAAATACAAATGTTGTTAATCAACGATTCTCATCTTTACCTCTAGGCAACTTATGATACATTTTCAGGTGTTTTGAGTGGTATTAATCATCATCATTTTCATCATTATATCAACAAATTCTGTCAGTATAACAAAATCTCAATGTACATGTATTGGATATAAACTATTCAAGAATAAATATCTGTCTGCTTGATATGCTTGACCAAATTGGTCAAAAGTGTGTAAGTAGGGAGAGAACAAATTACACAGAGAAGTGTTTAAAGTGGGGGATAGTTTGAAAAATGATATTTTTTCACCCAATATAAATGGTTAGAACACACCAAATTTTCATCATCACCGGCTTGAATCATACACTATGAAAATGTTTGAATAAATATCCTTTTGATATGCTTGTACAAATTGGTCATGTATAAGTAATACATTATGTAATACTTTTTTCTTTTTATTTTCCACGTATAACATTCCAGTATCTTTACTTTCCAAAACTGAAATTTGTTGATAAGATTGATACAATACAGCTCAAATATCATTTCTTATTTATGACCCAGTCATCATTCTTATCATATGTTAGATTTTTGTGTTAGACAAAGTGACTAACATTGAAATATTGACTGTCCTAATTTAAATTTCAAATTACAGGAACAACATGTGTGAATGCCTCTTTTTCTAATCAATTGCAAAGATGGTTACGAAACAACTGGAGTTATAGTACTGCATTTTATCCAGGGGAAAGCAGGTTCTCTCATATCTTCGAAAATCGAGTAAAAGAAGCAACTGGATTGAGTCCTGCAAATGGTGGAAAATTTCAGATAACTTCTTACCCAGAAGGAATTGGTAATTTTTTTTTCTGTGTATTAAAATAATTAAACAGTTGTATGTTTTTCCATCTGAATGTTTCACTTACATAATATATATACTAACAAATATTATCCAATATACTTTTAGACCCAACCATCCACAGTATTGAATTGATGTAACGTTCTCAAGATGAATGATATATATGTGTGTGTGTGTGTAACAATAAAATGACCAATGGAACAGATAAATTAAATTGTAGGATTTTCGAAATGATCTGTCTCATCCTTATAGACAATTCGAAGGAAATCGCCATTAAATAAAATAAATAACAAACAAACAAAAATGACACCCCCCAAAAAGAAGGAACAAACAACGAAACAAAAACAAAACGAGTCGAGTCGTGAAAAATATGAACAATAAATATGGGGCAAACGAAACTGAATAACATGTAAAACAGTTATATGTACTTGTCATATCATTCCAATGCTAAATATCTTTAAAATATACATACCCTCTCTGCTAATTTTCTGATGTTATTTAGCATGATGTGTGGTGTATCCTTATCGATTCCTCTCTCCTTGTCTACTGCATGGACTATATCTTTGACTCCTCCTTGCAAAAAGTTACGTTATGTCTTGATTTCCCCTGTATTAGTAATATAAAATTATATGCAACTGATATGTTTCTGATTTTTCCTTGCCAAGTTTTGATTATATATGTAAAACCTGCTATATATATATGCCACCTCTATATAATTTATATATACCTGTTTATAAAGGCCATATTTTTTCAAATCCTTTGACTGCATACTTCAACTAAATTGAATCTTTTATAAGTGGTCACCTGCACATAAAGGTACAATATTTTTTGGTCCCTGGGGTGGCCCCTATATGCAGGTTTTTAGTAAATACACATACTATGATGTATATACAGAAACGATCGTCTTATATATATATATGGTATTATGTTCATAATATATATATATATAGTCATAGATACCAAAACCAAAGTATTAATCAACACAGTTTCTGGAGAGTTTTAAGGATTTTCTAAACTTATTTTTCCTATATATCTACCGTATAACAGGTATTTTCTGCGGTTTGAATTTTTGCGAATTGACCCTTCAAAGGTAGCATTTTAATTTTTTGCGTTTTCAATTTTTGAGATTCCATTCAAACGCAAAATAAAAAAATAATGGATACGTACTTATGTTCATGTTTCAAATTTATCTTAATATTCTTTTTAAAAGCCAGAAATGTCGTATTAACTTTAAAACAGCTAGGATTTGGTATCACTTTTTAGAGGTCACTGAAATTCATATCCAAGTGTCCTGGTTATGCCGCATTTTTAAAAACTTTTATAAATCAATTTCTTGTCAGCTTTGATATCGGCGTGGACTTGAACAATACATCAATAGACAATTAGACAACAATACCTGGCACGCATAGAAATGTACCTCACTACAGAGGTGAGGGTTTTTGACGATTTTACTTCAGACAAGAAATTGGAATTGATTTTGCGATTTCAATTTCTGCGGTTTTAATGGAACCGCAAAATACCGCAAAAATAAAACAACCACAGAAAATACCCATAATACGGTATATCACGTTTACGATTTTTCAAATACTTCTCCTGATTTTGTTAAATGTTGGATGTTCTTTGAAATTTTCACCAATGATTTGCCATTTGAAAACGGAACAATCATTTTCCCGAAACAACTATTGACAAATTATAAACATAACAAAAAAGCGCTAAAAGTCTGGCATTGATTTAGTGATGTCAATTTTGAGAAAATTAGACAGATATAAAATCTAGGGAGAAAAGTTTTTAAAAAATATTCAGCTCCAAATTTATGTTTGCCGATGATTTTCCCAAAATGCAAATGTGGCAAACAACGTCGTGAATACCGGATTACTGAAAAATTGCCCAAATTACTGACAAAAGCCATTAACATTACTGAAAATTCTAGCGAGGGGTAAACACCTCTGATTTCGTCCTTTAAAAGAAGGCTGCTTGTGAATGTATGATTACCGAAATTAGTATTGAACTTCTAATAGTCAATTAAAGTAATTTGTCTTACAGACAAATTCTACTAGTATATTATTTGAATTTTTGTCTCCCGGAACCATTGCATATTGATCATATAATCTTTCCAGCCCGGAAATCACTTCTGGGTCATTGAGTACAGAAGGAAAACGCGTTTTTCAAGATTTCTAATTCGAGATTTTATCAGCCATCATACAATTTTAACCATTCACAAAGTGTATCGTTCCCCGTCTTCATGTTTGGTCCATCGTCTGGCATAATCATGGACAAAATTCATAACTTAACTGAAATTCTTTCGACAATTAAAGGAACAGGCATGGTGGAGTAAGCATCCCATGTTGATGAGTCCACAGTCAAATTCAAATGAAATAAGTGAGGAATAAATCCCCATCACAACCGAATTGAGATTTTCATTTTCGACGATTTGTCACCGTTTGTAATCTGATTTCTAGCCAACTATTTGGGAAATAGTTCTGACGTGTTCATCCCTCTACTTCGCATTGCAGTCTGTGTGAGATATCAATTACCAGTGTATTAAGTACATGTACTCAATATCTTTTGTCTCCTTAACAACTATTAGGTATGCTTTTCTGATTTAATAATTCCTTACCAGTATATCCCTGATGCCTAGCAAATTATAAGGGAGTGTATAATCGATTTCTCCATACTTTTTACCGACCATTGATTATATACCTCTTGATTCCATTCAAATTAGTAGTGATATATTTATTGTCTTATCTATCAGATACATCCAATTTCTCCTTTCCAATTGATAAGAATATTTCCGAATTCTCTTTACCAATTATAAGGATATATGTTTTGACTACTTTATTAATCATTGGCAATAATTCTATTAACTTATTCCCTACCATTAAGTGGGGGAATGTTGCAACTTCTTACCAATAATTGGGATATATATATATAAGTATATGTATGTAAGTTGAACTTTTTGATTCTGTTTTACTGTAGGTTATAAGACACATACAGATTGTGTTGAGGATGGTGAAGACAAACGTGACCGAGTTGCAACAATTCTTGTGTATTTGCAGGATGTAGAGGAAGGAGGTGAAACTAAATTTCCGGGTACATATAAAATTTTATTCGGGATAGATACAATATTTTCTCTTACCTCTATCAATGTTTCTAATGAGCAATATCCCTAAAAAGGCCCTATTTGAAGGTTTTTCTACTCTCGCAGCATTCTTGATCAAACTCACTTATATTTAACCCTGTTTCATTGAAATCATGCTTTATTTGAAATGACTTTGATTCCCATTCCATTTCTTTATAACGGTTACAACTCGGTTATAAAGAAAACCCTTCTTCATTTATGAGAAGAATTCATTCCCCTTCAATTTCAATATATCCGGGTTCGACTGTATCGGTATTTTTTAATGTAGTATTCTGAAATGCTCCTAGTTTAGCATTATTCTTGATCATGATTGTAACATTCTAAATGTGCTCCTAACTCAGTGTTAAAGGGAAACACTGCTTACAGTCCTATTACAGCAATGATCTTACACTCATGACACGTCCCTAGACATCCGACATACCTTAACATAATATTAGTTTAGATCATCTAGTTTGAAGTAGTCCATCATAAATCTCTTATGTCTGACTAATGAAAAATATTTTCCTGTACTTTTTCAGAAAAACAATTGACTTTAAATGCATGTTCATTCCATTAAATAACAAATAAATAAATAAACAGCACAAATTTCCATCATGGATTTAATCAAAACAATTTTTGATAATGAAGATTTTAAAGTAAATGGCTTAGTTAACGAAGTCTTCAACATTAGTTTTGATTGGTTTTTTTCCAGAGCTTGGTATCTGGGCAAAGCCAAAGAAAGGTAGAGCATTGGTATGGAACAATATGAACGAAGATGGATATTGTGAGCCACTATCTATCCACCAAGCTTCAAAAGTGGTGAAAGGTCACAAATATATTCTACAAAGATGGTAAGACATTCTAATATTTAAAATCAGGGTCAATCATCATGGAACGATCTTAGTCTTCAGTAAGCTTGGATAAGACATTGTAATCTCGTCTACAGACAACTGTAAGATCGACATTTGATTTCATTGTAATTCTAGTTCCAATCTCTTGCACAGATTTGCCTGTCCTTGCACTCTCGATCAATCCAGAGTGCAAGGACCGACAACTCTGTTTAAGAGATTGCTCCTGTTTATGTTTACTGCTTGATAAGTGGAATGTAACCAATTATACCTAACAATATACATAGCCAAAAAGGCTTAGAATTTAACATTTTAATTCGGTTTTACGTGCAGATTTTGTGTCGTATTTTTTTTCACCCTCCATTCCTGATAACTAAAATTTTTAAAACATCATGATGAAATACTTGGCAGTAGTAATATTGTAGACTCTTCAAAAGCCACAAGTTTTACACTGGTTACTCTTCGACAGATTTAGGAATACATTTAGGTTATTTTGGCCTTGTACGATACCCAGTTTTATTTCGAACTCTACATCTATTTTAAATTTGAGCTCAACTGATGAAGACCAAAGGTTTGAAGCTTGTAAGCATATTCATGTGTTCTTTTATATCGATATTTCAACACTCAGAATCAAAATAAATTTGTCCTAAATGTTTTAACAGGTATTACTACAAAAGTTTCTATTCCCTTGGAAAACGCCCATCAGAACCAAGTTTACCACAGCGACAGCCTGGAAGCCCACGGGTTTCTTGTGATGAATACGACCATGGCAGTTGTCGTTGGTATGATGAGTGGAACTATGATCACATATTAGAATACCGAAACCAAAAAATTCAACTGATTTAATAAAGACAATACCTTTTTTGTACTGTTGTTCTTTTCATCCTTTAACATTTTTGCACTTCATGTCAACATGTGCGCGTTTTACAATTTTGGTCCTATGCATATGGGTAATTACAATTTGAAAGAAGCAAATGAAATACATGGTGACATAATTGTATTTTTTTTTAAATGTTTGAAGAAGACTATAATAGAAATGCTACCACCGTTTTCACCTTTATGAATTGGAGATGTCTCTGAGAATAGAATTGACTGAAATATATCATCTCTTATGGGAAACTTCTCATACTTAGTTCTCAACAAATTTTTAGCTATAAGGCTGTGACAAGTTTTTAATGGGGAAAGAGAACTTACCCGGGAAGAGACCACCAACTTTCCACAAGTAAACTGGCAAACTTTCCCACAAAATGAGCTTAGGGTCCAGCTTGACTCGACCCCACACTGAAAGATGTGATGAGACTTAATGGTTTTAATCACAATGCTCTAACCACTTGGCCACAGAGGCCTACTCTAAGGAAACTCACCTTTGCAGGCCAATGCTCTAACCACTCGGCCCACTGTAAGATACCCACCTTTGCAGGCCAATGCCCTACTGTATGTCCAAGCAAACCCAGATTTAGCTATTCACGATTATCGGCGAGATATACAGTAGGAAGGAACCTAATCGTTCAATATGAATGTTTTTTGCTAAGAATATGGATTCATTTGATGATTATTGGATTGTTTCTTAAAAAGTTTATAGAAAGAAAAAGAAACACTATGGATTTGCTGGGGCTTTAAGTGTTAATGAACAACCATCTACAAAGCAAGAAGAATCTGAAATCAGAAAAGACTTATACAAAAATAGGTGGTGTTCCCAATTGAAACATGATGCTTTCACCTAAATACAGCCACACTATCAATTGTACTACTCCTACACAAAATCGTCGCTGTCCATTTCAAATATGAGGCACTGTGACATTAACTGTGGCCTAAATTAGCAGATCATCATCATCATCATCATCATGTACATGCACACACACCACAATAAAGAAACAAACACAAAATATATATTTAGAAAAGATAACATTTTATTTTTTCTGTCTGATTTTTTCAAATACTTGTACAACAGAAACATCCAACTATTTACAAATCAATAATTAAAACAATGTATGTAAAAAGTTGACCTCTCATTTCTTATTATGGTATCACATCAAAAACTTGACAAGTGAAATCCAAGACATTTTTGAGTCACAGTGACCTTGTTAAAGTTAACACTTACACTAAACCTATAAGTCTTATATCATTACGAAACACTTGGGTTGCCATGACGATGGACAGCATAAACATTATTTCTTGGAATCGTTACATAAGCTGGTGTCTACTGAAACAATACTGTATACTTGGATATTTTCGCTCCTGGTTATTTTCACCACTTTAAGACAGAAAACACATTCACACCATCTTATATTCTCCCTTAATCACCAGTCTTGTTAATGACATTTAAGTTCATGCTTCAATTACTCAGCTAAAAAGTTTTCTTTCATTTTAAATTTGCCCCCTCATCTAAGGGCCAAGATAGCGGAAATAAAACAGGGGTGAAAATTTCCAAGGATACAGTACTTCCCCACTGTTCATAAAATTACAGTAATTTTGTTTGAAATTGTTGACAAAAATCTCAAAGCCACAATGTTGTCTTTCAAACATGTTGAGCTTTATAAATAATGCCCTATTTTGGGTACACCATTTAAGATAATTGTGAAATCCTTCCAAACTTGAATATGGCCATATCAAAGTCATATCATAAAGATGTATTATGCTTTGTTATCAAATATACAAATATTCTTTCTTCTTTTACAAAAATAAACTGACCATTTGTTTCTTTTAACCTTCATGGCTCTGAACAGTAACACCAAAAGCTATTTACATAATAATCATATTCTATCATTTGCTAAAAAGGTTATCAATCATTGTCAATACATCTCTCTCTGTAAACTAAGGGGCTTTGACCATGACCCTTTAAGTATAAATTTGTGATATGTTTTAAACATTTTATATACATTCTTTTCTACTTCTTTATTCATATTTTCATATATGTATAAAAAGATATATTAAAAAATCTTCAAAAATATTTATGTGCAAGCTTCTTTCTAGGTACCCACATGTATGATATACCGCGTGTCTCAGATTTTCCTCTACACAAGTTCACCACTCAAAAGGTCAAATGTCAAAACTGTAACAGGAATTATAATAAACAACATTTTTTGTCAAGGAAAGAAAGAGATTTTCAAATTTGTTTGAATAAAAAAAAAGTGCAAATGGATTATATACCACTTAAATTCTTACATCTATAACTAAAACATATATTAATCTATTTACTGGTTTAGACCAAACCTAGATAATAATGTATGAAGTGGGAAAAATTTTCAATGTGAAAATGGCAACTAAATCTCTAATACATATATATATAATAATAAAAGTTTATGATTTTTCAACCATGGGAAAATAGTTAAGTCATAAATAATTAATTGACTAATTTGTCAATAATTTAAAGAGAACAGAATAAATAATGATATAAATGTACTGACAATAAATTATACAAAAGACGTGTGGTATTTAAGTTACATCATTCTAACGTGTTTACTTGTGTGGTATACAGAACAGTATACAGTTTTACCGATCATTTTTTAAGAGTCAATCTTAAAAATTATTTTCCCTCTCTTTCTGTATAATTTTTATTGTTATATAGAACAGGTACTTCTGTCTTGCTACAAGTGTATACATCTTGTCGTATGTGTAAACTTCAGGACCCGGTTGCACAACACACTGTTAAATTTAACCTACAGTTAGCCCATTGGTTTAACATTGGTTAACTTCATGTTAAATTTAACAACCTGTTGTGTAACTGGGCCCAGGTCAATACAACTCTTTTTATATGCATAGACCAAGTGAAATAGATCTAGTGACAGGTACATATAGCTGGTCAGTAAAACTTGTATCAATACAATATAGAACAGGTCGATCATACTAATGTATTGTGGAGAATAGTCTGAACTAAATGATTACAAAAACCAAGTTTTGGTGACAAATTTATATATGTTAAGAATATCATAACATGAAAATGAAAAATAAAAAAAAGAATTTCTAAAAAAGATTCTTAAGTCAAAAATATGAATTTTCAGTTAATATCTCTATCTATTAATTGGGATTGTGTTTTCAAAGGGTCTCTCTCGCTACAATAATGATTTAGTTAATAAAATATTTCTTAAAGAATACAAAACTTAAGCTTTGGGGTTTACTTTGTGATGACAGAACTTGGGTCATCTTATTTGTTTTTGTCAATTAGTATGTAGTATCTTAGTTTTATTGGGAAAAATGTAGGGGAAAAAATATTTTTCATCAAATGTTACTTTCTATGATACATTGTAATAGTCACTTTACTATAGTAACAAACACCTCAAATGCCTCTCTCTCTCTCTCTCACACAATATGGTGGTCAGACATAACATATTGAGTTTAATCAAATGGCAACATCACAAGTATTTTTATTCTGACCAAAGTTAGATTTTTGTCACCTATATTTCTCTTGTTATCTAGGCAGACAATAATGCTGTCCACACTGTAACAATAGACATTGCTGAAGTCTAAAATTGAATTATGTTTAAAAAATGTCACAGGCATGGCCTGAATTTAAACAATACCAAATCATTTTTATACGTGCTTTTTCACCGATTTCACTTGGACTTTAATTATTCTTAACATTTATTGACTGAAGATTTTGTCTAATTGGATTCAAAAGTTATAAAAATGATTGCTGTCGTGTCGTGGACAGACAGAAAGATAGAAAAACCAAAAATGGAGTCCACAATTTGGATCTAGGGCATATTAGAATAGGATCAAGATAGACTAAAGTCTACAATATAATTAACATTTGAAAAACATAAACCAGATGATATTTAATCTATTTTATGACTAAAAAAGTTGTTGACCAACTAAACAAGTCTAATATAATGTCATTTGAGAGACACACAGACAAAGGAAAGTGTTCAGAATTTTTTTTTGTTTTAACTATTATAACTTGCTCAAATGTTAAAAGTATGTGCTAAAATGTTAATCTCCACTTGGTATGATTCTAAATAGCTTAGGCAAATTAAATGATACCACTGGACCTAGTATGTGCCATTTGATATATCAAATCTATCATTCTGAATTTAAGGAAAGGACTTGTAATATATTAGTACTTGAATTTTTCTTTCAACAAAATTTATTTCAAAAAAAAAAAAGAAAAGCATAACAATAACTTTAAACACTGAACCATGCCTCATGACAATAAACATATCTCATATCAATTAAGAATAATCATTAATGTCATATTCATACTAAATGCTCAATTCCACCTTTTGACACGAAATGGTCCATAATAAGAAGTAACATTTTATGCCATCCCTTTTGACATTCATAAAAAGTCACGGGGGGGGGGGGGGGGGGGGGGGGGGGGGGGGGGGGGGGGGGGGGGGGGGGGGGGTACAACAAATGCACAACGCAAAAATAAAACAATGACATTGTGGCTTCCTCATCTTAAAAAAAAACAAACAGCAAACAGATTAATATCAAAAGCCACGATGTCCTGTCGAAACAATTGAATTTTCGGCAAGATAATTAAATACAGTAAAATAATGATGCAACACAACCTGACTCGAGCATCACCTGTTATGAGAGATGATTTGTCTATATAGACCACTTCTGACGAGACCTATAACCATATTTAATGAAATTGTCTTCATAATTACTACTGCCACTCAAGAAAGGTTATGTTGCTAATGGGCGACAGGTGCTTGATGAAATGTTCAGTAATGAATTCTTAAGTAGAACAAAGGGAGATAATTACATGATGAATGTTCCAAGCATGTGTTAGCAATATGGTGAACAACAGTGTATACAGATTTCCATGATAATAAAAATGAAAATGTATGAAATTGGACGCAAAAAACATAATAAATAATTGATGAAATACTGCTGTAATCTTTTGTAGATCTCCTTAGCCTCCAACATGAAAGGAATGTGAAATACTTAATATTTGAAGTATACAAAATGTATCCATATATAAAGGAAAGAAAAGAAAAAATTGAAACTTTTCTGGACGGAAATTCTTTCTCACAATTCCTTTCAACCTGATTTCTTTGTTTTCACTGACATTGACATGCCTTTGAGATGCTATATGTATAAAGTATAGAAAAATAACGCGAAACTGCTGTTCTTATTTTCCAGCTGATATGATTATATCACTCAAGCTATCAGTAGTATCTAAAAAGATTGTAATAGTATAAATTACATGTAAAAAGAATATATACTATATATCAAAGCCGGCAGATTAGGGATAAAAAATACAAACTCTAGAATGCAAGAGCCATCATCTCTGCTAAATAGCCCCCCAAAAAAAAAGAAAAAAAAAGAAAAGTGAAACTTTATATTATAATGATGAGGCAAAGAACCATTAATTTCTAGATCTAACTATGATGTTACATAACATTGCAAACAAATAAAAATATGTCCAATGGACACAAGTATTGCTAGTAAGTAAACCCATTGAAACTGATTATTGCTAGAAAATGATTATATTACAAAATCTAAATGGAAGCAATTCATACTTACATACCCATGTAATTGATATATATATATATATATATATATATATATATAAAACTCAATATATTTTCATTTCAGCAATAAGTATTCTCTTTCACTTTTAATGGGCGTATTAAGACTGAGATTACATAAAACCACAAATTTTGACCTAAACACTGAAGGAAAGCTTTGAAGTAAATAAGACATGGTGTGTATACAGGGAATGTTGCCTTCTCATTAACATGAAAATAATGGCTGCCAAAGATATGAGTTGAGCAAAATATTTGAATTATTACCAATCTTGCTTTCCATTTCTAATCAGTTACAAAACATTTGTACATTTCTACACTTCATGTTCAATATACTTGAAAAAAGTCAACATTGTTTTTGCTGTAATGTGTGCAGATAGCTTATATATACTTGTTTAATTTTGATAACAAAATGTATATCATAGTCTGAATTCTGTGGCATGGAATCTGAATTAAAAAGTTATTTACTGAACAATTATAATTATAGGTAAAGACATAGAGAGATACTAGAAAAAAACAGATTTTGTTGCAAAAATAATGATAAAATAATAATAGTAAAAAACTATAATAATAAACAATACACACAAATGCCAGAACACATCATAATGGCATTTATTAGATCATTTATGGAATTCCAGGTACTGTCTAAACATTTATCTTAATCACGTTCATGGAGATATACAGACTTCAGTCATGTATGAATTATATTAGGTCAGACTTTGTGTGACTAATTGTATCACAGCTCACCAATATTATCATTCAATATAATCTCATTATTCTGTGTGAAATAAATGTAATATAAAAAAAAAAGAGAATTTGTAGATCAAAGAAAAGTGTCAAAGTCCATATTATTTACATATACAAAAAAAGTCTTCTTCCAATAGAATTTACACAAGCCTGAGAAAATTCCCCATCTCAACTAATCCTGAAATCTGATTGGCTGAGACAGTTATGTGTATGTTTTAATTGAATGTTGAGTACATTTCTTAAATTCAATTATTCAACTTTAGCATGGGATATCAGAAATCAATTTTCAATTTAAGTAAAAATTTCGCGCTTTTGGTATCTTTCGGTTCTTTGGGAATGTTCTTGGGGAGACTTCCAATCCTGGAATTGAAGTTGTCAAAAAAAAGAAATAAACAGTTACTTAAAAAAACTTAATTACAAAGAAACTAGCAAATGTCGGAGGTATTATTTAAGTGCAACTGACATTTCCAGGATATGCAGTTCATCTTTTTTTTTCTTTCGCTGTAGTTAATATTTTACACTGGAATTTCGTTGAAATTTAAATCAACCATTCAGAAAAGTGTGTATAATTAACTCATCTACCCCTGAAAACCAATGGACTGTACTTAAAATCAATGATGTAAGTCAGTCCAAATGTGTCTTTATGGGTGAATAAGTTAAGAATACGATCAAATGAGCTCAATCACTGTATATAATTTTTTATAATTTTCTGAAATTCAATTAAGTAAATGAAAAGTCATATGATTAACTGAAGTCAGATATTTTGTATTAACACATGTACGAAATGTCTAAAATTCATACAACAAACATGTTAATCGTCTAAAATTCATATAGCACTCCCCTTTCATTACTTAATTCAGATACAACAAACTATCAGTGTTTCAATAACAACCTGAGTTATCAAATTATCACAATTGGTGGGATAAAGAAATTCATTGGATGCCCTTATTATTACATATATATATATACATGTACATACAAAATAACCAAGCCACCATGAGCAGGTCCCATACAAATTAACAAAATGTTTGTAAAGCTCAACAGATATTAACAAGCAGTGTGTAGCTTATTACTAAATGCAAGTGCCATGTCCGACAGCGTAAAACAAGAATTGTCCACATATATACATAGCACTACAAAGCATGAAATACATAATAGAAATAATCTGGAAGAAAAATCACGTGGCTCAATCTTTAACAAAACAAGTGGCTCACCTGAGCCTGTATGGCTCACCTGGATTAAAACAAAACAACAGGTGCAAAGGCTAAGTCCACTAGGGCATTCTGCATTTGACAAGCACACATACATAAGTATTACTTTCACCAAATTGTAAAGTGGTTCTGAAAAAAGAGACTTTCATATTTCCCATTGGGTCCAATTTTAAGTTAAGTCCCCCAAAAGGGGCCTTATTTATCAACCAATGGGCATGAAAGTAACAGCACTATGTAAGCACGTTACAATCAACATATCTACAATATTTAGTGTTCATTGGTTGCGTTGTTCTTGAGAGGAAGATTTCTGTATGTATCTCCTATAGAGTGCAATTTTAAACTTGGTGCCCTTTGAGTTTTTTTTCCTTTTAAATGGTGTTTTACCACACACTCACCAGTTTTTCAGTGGTGGCCATATTGGATTTTGAATTAGCACCAAATGAACAAACCTGATAGGCATTAAAATAAACATTCCTGCCAAATTTGGTCCAAATCTGTTACATGGCTTCAGAGAAGAAGACGATTAAAAGTTAACACAAAACAAGGTAGACATGGACGACAGACGTAAAGTGTTAGCAATAGTTCACATGGAGAAAATAAAAAAAATACATAAAATACAATTAAAACAAAATCTAAAGTGTGACTAGCCTAAACAATACAAAAAATAAAAATATGTTATCGTGCTGCTCAAGATGACTTTTTCTTCCAATATTAATTAAAGATATTTTTTACACCTCCAAAAACAAAACAATAATACAGATCTCGTTGAGGACACTGACATAGTCAATTTTACTAATCCAGGTTATACAAATATTTCTGTGACAAATTCGTAAAGGGTAAAATCAAATTTCTCAAGCAAAGATGGATACAGGTAATAAATTGGCAATTTGATATATTTACTTACACCACTGTCATAATAAAAATATACCAATAACCACTTTACAAGCATTTGTAAAAGAAATTGGAAATTTTCTGATTATAAACTATAGTTGCCTAAAATTAATTTGATTTAATTTAGTTCAGGTATACTACCCTCTGTCGACAAATACAAAAAAAAAAAAAAAAAAAAAAAAAAAAAAAAAAAAAAGAGGAGGAAAAGGTCAAGGATTAAAAAAATCCTCAGTTAACACACAAAATACCTAAATCAACAAAATGTCAGATATTATAACTAGTAATTGTACTATAAACTGAAAAAAATATATATCGTAATTGAACAGAAATATATATTGCTCATTAGGTGGCACAATAACCCCAGAAGTTCAAATAGACAAAATAATGTTTACAAATAAACAAAGATGAAGTCAAATATACCAACAAACATGTGGAAGTGTAACAATGAAAAAAGGAAAAACTACACATGTAAGCTGCAAGTTTATGTTCACTTAATAACAGTAGATCTATCCTATAGCACAATAAAGGATTACTAATACATTGTACAAGTAAATACAACCCGTTTCTATTTTTTACTGTTTTAGTGTGTGAATGAAGATCTGAACTTACTCTATAATCTAACCATAACATTTAAAAAATGATTTTTGATAATCTCGCCACTGTTAAAAAAAAGTGACCGGAAACATAATATTAATTTGCTGATTTAATTCCTGCATCTCTACACTGGCCTTGTTCATGAGCTGCTAACGTCTGTGTTGCTATGGATAGCCTCCCTTGGGTATAAACTACCTGCAACAGCTATCTGCGTTGCTGTGGATTGTGTCCCTTGTGATGTATACGCTTTTCGCAACTGACAAAACGCAGAGTCTACACTGGGTTTCAGGACAAACTGTGAGGGCTTTATCGGACAGTATAGTAATGGCTCCTTTATGCATGGTTGAGGCGGTTGAGTTGGTGCTCTCCTACAAATACAAAAAACATGGCGTCACATTAACTCATTCATTCCTCGACACACATTTTGATCTTTGGTAGCATCTACTAATTTCTATGGGCGAGAGAGTTCATCACCCAGTCTTTCAGAGAGTTTTAGCATATCTGTTTATATTGTTATCACAGTTATATTAAAGCAAGTTTTTAAAACTTTATGTCTAAGGCCATACAAAAAAAATGCCTAGGTTCTCAGGCCACTTTTTAAAAATATGGATGAGGGAGGGAGGCTTTTTTTTTTTTTTTTTTTTTTTCAGAAGAAGAAAGTTGTCTTTCTTTTTTTCGAGAAATTTCATCAAATCCACTGCTTCAGCTGTCTAGATATATCTTATCAATCATGATCTGCTTACCCTTCCAGGGCACAAATGTGTATTATCAAGATGAAGAACTCTTGGTATGAGTTTTGATGTACTAGATATACCTGTTTCAGCTACAAAATGTTCATGACCTAAAATTTGAGCGCATATATTTTAATATGGGTCACTACGTGTGTTCAGCTTCTGTAAATTTATTAATAAAACTATTCACATGACAAGTTTATTTTTTTCGTCAATATCACTCAATTTAAATGAAATGTACCTCCCAAAAGCATCAACTGCCTGCACCACATTGCATGACATGACCACTGGATCAGTCTCAATTTTGGATTTACCGATTCTAGCTGAAACGGAGCATTTGT
Source organism: Atrina japonica (assembly GCA_030159075.1). Lineage (NCBI taxonomy): Eukaryota > Metazoa > Mollusca > Bivalvia > Pterioida > Pinnidae > Atrina > Atrina japonica. The sequence goes on along the minus strand of BROG01000006.1, from coordinate 902,922 downwards.
CGTATTTCTCTGGAAATGTCCATCCATCTGGACCTACTTGTCCATTTTTTAAGGACAAAATCAATTCCGAAAAATTACATTCTGAGGAAAAATTAAATATGATGCACCATGGCATCAAAACTTTGCTCGTATGTGAGATTTGGCAAGAAATTAAAGACATCTCGCTCGATGTCTAGTCAATGTTAAGTAACAGCCTCAATAGAAACGTAACTTTTTTATGTTCGTCAAGCGCACAGACGACTCTGTTAAGTTATTCCTAAACACAAAATCAATATCGGACCGGATATGAAAAAATCCCAGATTTTGACGAAAATAAAAATCGTCGACGCGGGAGTGTTTTTAGGGATGCGGCGGGGCCTGAGAACCTAGTATATATATTTTTTTGGCCTAACCGTAACCTTTTTCACACACCTGGTGCAAGACTTTGAGGTAACGAGCTGTAGGTATAGTTGTTACTTACTTCATTTCTTCACTTATGACTTTGATCTTCTCACAGCCATCTGGTGGCTCCCTAACAAAAGAGCATGATTTATTTGGCTGAGGACTGGATACAACTTTAAACTGTAAAGACTCTGGTGATTCACAGACTTCAAGTTCACCTGAAAAATACATGTAAATTATTTTCTTCATATGTTTTGTATACATATAAATCCTTTTTTTTTTTTTTTATCTTTTACTCTCCAAAAATGTGATGAGGAAGGGATTTTTTTTATATTTTTTCTCTCCGATACATTTGTGGTTTGATTGATCTATGTGACACTTGATAAATATTATATGAAATCAATAAAGAAAACTTGTATTCTGAAACACATATTTATTTTCATTTTCTTGTATAAAATAAAAATAAATGATTGGCTGATCTTAATGTCAAAACTGTCATCTTTCTTCTTACAAATCCTGGTTGACACATCATGGTCAACAAAATTTGGACAGAAAGCTAATTCACTGGATCCTGCTGATCCATGTAGCAATCCTTTGATTAGTTTCCTGAAGAAGCAACTCTCTATACATCAGCGTCGGAAGCAAATTGAAAGTGGGGGGGGGGCTAAACCAACTTAAAACACATACACACGCCAGAAACGTCTGGGGGCTAAGCCCCAATTTTTAACACCTATGTCTATCTTTGCTAAAAAAAGCCCCCCCTAGCCGCCCCCCCCCCCACCGGTTCCGACGCCTATGCTATAATTGTTTAAGACTGTGTCCATGGCAACAACATACTTCCCAAACACATTATCTTAACAGAAATCATGGCGGACCATATGTCATTTTTTTTTTTTTTTTAAAGTTCTGGGTCACAGAAGATAAAACATATAGGCCCTAAATTAATGAAACGTTTCAATGATCCGGGACAAGAGACTCTATGGTTTAAAGCGTGAAACTTGGATCACATGGTCAATACCAGTGGACACTGTGTTGACAGAACACCTGTCTTCCAAGATCACATTATGAAAACCATTCAATTATAAATATTTTTAATGAAGCCTCTTTTGAAAGACTTTATGGTTTAAACCATGAAACTCTGATCACATGGTCAATACCAGTGGACCCTATGTTGACAGAACACCTGTCTTCCAAGATCACATTATGAAAACCATTCAATTATAGATATTTTAAATGAAGCCTCTTCTGACAGACCACAATTCAGTAACAAAACCCATGGTTTTTCAAGACAGGTTCAACTCTATCATCAAAATCATGTAAAATGCAACAGAAAATATTGCAGTGATAAGAGTTTAGAGGTGTCAAAAGTTGCTTGTATGACAAAGGATTAGTATTGTCACATGGCCAGTTTAGTGATCTTCTATTGTCAACACAATATTCTCGAGACTTATTCAACATAAGAATATTAGTTTATGAACATACATTTTTCTAATCTCTCAATACTTCCTGAGTCTGCCCCACTGGATGGCCGTGAAGAATCCATATGACCTGGAATGATAGGAATGGCTGGACTGACTGACTGTGATCTACTTCCTGAGCTGGCATCATCAAGACATCCTGAGGGAGTTTGTGTATCCACACTTCTTGTGCTGCTAGCTCTATTGGAAAGTTCTGGTATTGGAGCTCTGTGACCATCAGGAATATCTTGATTCTGTAAAAAAAAAAATTCATATATATTAGATTTGACCTTAAGGTGTAAAATTTCATATTGTATTCAGATTCGAACCATGTTTTCAACCTCACTGATCCAGCTGAAAAACCTTTTTGAACGTCCATTGTAAACGTCCTCTGGGTGTCTGACCGAGAGGTCACTAGCATATTACAATTATATAAGAGAAATTCTGTACTGCAATGCAGTATTCATTCCATATCTGAAAAGTTGTGTTTAAGGGTATGAATCATGACAAAATGTAAGCATTTTTGTGTTCAGATATGTTTTCACTATATTCAAGTAGTTTAAAGTTTATTTGACAATTTTGAATGAATGTAGTCAATGACAATTCATTACTTTTAAAGGTAAAGTTTTAAGCGTTATTTACAAACTGTAAACAATGACAATTTTACCTGGTGACCACTATGATGCAACTGATTTTTATCTACGAGTCATTTGCTATTTCAATGTGACATAACAAGTTTGTGCATCAGGGAAAACCCTGAAATGAGGCAGGTAAATCTTCGTTTATTTACAGATCATCGCTAAAACCAGGAGGCAGGTAAAAGCCCTGTTTACTTACAGATCACCCATATCACTTTTCTGTCATATATAAATTTTCACAAATTTAATTGTACTGCACATGCTCAATTGCTTCATAAGCAGAAACAAAAAGCAGTGCTACAGTTAGCTATCTGTATTAATCTATCCCCTACTTTCTCCTAATTATCTGCAAATATATAATGACAGTGGAATCTGTCTTTAAAGACCGTTCCCATGAAAGACCACTCTCATGAAAGACCACTCCCATGAAAGACCACTCTCATGAAAGATCACTCCCATGAAAGACCACCTTTCTTGTGAAACCATATTCTGAAAAACATTTGGTTGAATAGTCCTTTAAATAAAACCTCTTTTGAGAGACCACCTGTCTTGAGAGACCACATTTCAACGGCAGATGGGGTGGTCCCTCAAGACAAGGTCCCACTGTATATGCAAATCCTGGGTTATATTATCGTCTGGAATCGCTATGCTCTTTACTAACTATTGTTTCACGTGTCCAAAACCATTCGTGCAATTTTTTATTATTCTTGAAGCCTCAGCCAATGTACATGTAAATAAGCAGTACTCACATCCAGGGTATTGCCCACGGATTATATAATTTTTTTCAAGGAAAATATGGTCCAGCGAGATATCTGGATCTTTTTCCTTTGTTTTAAATCAAATACAAAAAAAGAACCGTCTGACAAGGTATCATTTTATTTATCAACATGTAAGCATCAATTTCACTATAAAACATTCAAACATGAATGTTTATCCTACCACCAATTGAACTCAGTCCTCCGAATTGCTGTGAAACAGATCGATATGATCCTGTGTATTACCCATGGACAATTTAGCGATGCGGGCTATCCGGTATGTTTTTTCTTTCTCAAACAAGAAATTTAGGTCATTGCAAGCTATACAGTGCAGCAGGCAATAAGCAGGAAATTACAGAAATCAGATCAAGGCTTTTAAACAATTTCAGAATTGTACATGTATTAGATCAATGGACTATGTGATAATTTTCGATGAATTGGTCTAGTGCTTAGAGCATCACTCTCAAAGGTCGAGTGTCAAGAACATCACAAAGTCTCTTATTTCTAGTCAGTGTGAGTTCACGCCTGCAAGAATCTAGACCTGATTATGTCAGGATAATAAATAACTGGTTTACCTTCTGAAGGCTACTGCCATACTGGTACTTTTTCCTTCATTAACCCTTTTTAACCCTACAGACCACAATAGACTGGTCCAAAACAAAAGAAATGAGCATATCATTTAGATAGTTAGGGGCACTATAACAAATAAGAGCCATACACAGGCATTAACAATCTTACATGTATATTCCTATATATCTTGCGAAAATAATGTCAGGTCCTGTGTGGTATTCATATACAAATAGTAAGGTTGAGTTAATCGATTGCAAGTGAAAAAGTGCCAAACTGGGTTTCTCGAGCAATTTTTACATAATATATAGGAACTTTAGAATTATGTATGCCTATATATGTATTTCTCTTTTTTTTGTTATTGTATATTAATATAAGTAGTAGAAAGAACAAATGTTTTTGAAAAAAAAACCCACAGCTAATGCTCCTTTAAATAAAGTTTAAGTAAAAAATTGGTCGCTAACATTAATTAAGTGACAAATCGACATTTTGTGTTGTGTAATGCACCATCAAAACGAAGAACTGGAACACTTGTAATATATATGTACATATATCAGACAACCCCTTTTCATAATTTTTATTGCAGTCATTTCGACTACCATCTTGGGGTTGGTTGGGTATAGACAAATACATCTGTTTATCTGATACACACTTAAAGCAATGTTTTGACTCACATTAACAAAATCTCCTAATTATCCGCAGTTGAACTGAAAGTCTCTCTCTCATCGGCATCTTTACGGTAAGTAATTCAAAATAATGAAACTGGATAGTAGCCAAGCTACTTGAGATATTTAGTTGATATCAGTCCAAACGAAACAGCGAGGGCATAACAATTTTTGTCATTAAACATGTAACTGAAGTAGTTAGCTTCTCTAGCAATGACGGAGCTAAGAACTGTCAAACATACTAAGATTATTTATAATGACCCAAGATTTGACAAGGATTCAAGTATCAAGTCCTCTCCGACATGTGTCTACTTAAAATCGTACAACTGATAACAGCAGCGGAAAAAAGATGTATACAAATAAAAACATATGTTACACTCCATGTGGTGAGTATGGCATATTATCTTAGCTGCTACAAATCCCTGATATAATACAGGTCACCTTGTGGTCATTTGTCTGTACATGTCATTACGACCGAACTTAAGTACAACTGCAGGTCAGTTTGAATGTTTTACATTTCTAATGTAACAACTCAGGAATCCTGAACTTCTTCACATGTAGTAAGTTGCAGGCTGTTCATGGTATAAAATTATAGTACTACTATCTATAGACTTTGTGACTAAGGAAAAAAAGACTCCTATCTGCCTGTTCTTTCACAGTTTTACATTGAAGTTAAGAGATTATGAAAAAAAAAATTCAGGAAAAAATGAAAATCAAAGTACTGAAACGAGTTGATGGTAATCGTTAAGTTTTAATGAGGTATAATACACTCAATATACTGAAAAAATATACATTGTATACACATGTTTGAAATATTGCAGGTTAATTTCAATAAAGGGTACCACTGTGATGTTGTAAATTTTGAATTTTATGTCAAAATATGACATCAGCCTTTTACCGAGAATATTCATATTATTTCCCGAGTTTCCAAATTAACAAAAACATGCGTGAATCACCCAGTTTTATTTCAAATAAGAACAATAATGATTAATGAAAACATCACAACTTTTTCACATTCTTTACCATTTATATCACACGTGAATGGCCTATATACCCTCTAGCTGTAACTGTGGTCCTGTAACGTGGAAAATGATATAGATTCCAGGAAAATGACGTCAAGAAACAATCAGTTACTATAACATTTTTTATGTTTTTGTGGGTATCTGCATCATTTTGTCACTCAAAGCCACAGGACCGCAGTTACAGTTGAAGGGTCTATAGGCCGAATTTCTACAACAATTTTAAGTTACTTTTTTATTTGGGTAAAATTAGGTTTTACAAAAATGTAATTAGGGCAGACATTTAGCCTAACGTGAGTACTGATGGCTTATTTATTATGCAACAATCTACTTAGATCAGCAATATGATTATATAACCTTGTCCTTATAAACATCATCAAAAAAATGTATACAAATTTTGAATTACCGGTATAGGTGTAGTTTATATCCTAAAGTTTCATAAAATCACAGTTCTTTATTATACTATTTTCCTGTTAATGCACATAAAACTCCGTCAAATAATATCCGGACATATCCAGCCAATATCCGATCTTTAGATATCGCCCTGTTTCATCGATATTATATTTTTATGCCACAGGACAGTATTGTACCCTTTAACTATACTTCCCATCAGTAACCTTAAATCTCTAGGTCAATACATGTGCATATAAAACATTTTCCCAACTTCTGAGACTGCCGCGAGTTTCTCATCAGTTAAGATCATGTAAATAAGGAATGACACAACTTCTATGTCCAACTTCGCAGCCAGATCTTGCCAATACGCTGTGAATAAGGGAAAGATATGCAACTCGCAACTCGTCCAAAAAATCATTTGCATATTAATCGTGGGCTTTTAACCTCAATTCTGTCACAAGTGTATAATGTTAAAAAATAATTTTAAAGTAACATTCTTTAGCAAATTCATAATATCTTAAAACTCATAAAGGACGCCAAACGGACTTTTAATAGCATATATTTCAAAAAGTCTTCTAGATTTATATTTTTCAGAGAATTGTTACTTTATATTCGTCAATTTAAAAAGCAAAAATTTACGAATAAAAGTGTAATTTGGAAATTTCAATCTTGAAGTTGAGTTTATGTTGCTGAAATGCACATACATGTGTAACTTCTGGTCAATTTAATGTGTTACTAACCCCACACTGCAAAATGTGCTTTGACTTGTTCCCAATAAACAAACATCAACTCATAAAAAATTAATTGAAACCCCCCCCCCCCCCCCCACTCCCTCTCCGCATCCACACACACAATTTAAGAAAAACTATTTTTCACACACAAAAACAAAATTTATTACAGAGACATTTTACATTATACAGTTACCAACTTGGATATCTATTGACACTGGTTCATCACCTCAGTGGACTTTATCGAGGAGTTTATCGATATCAAAAGTCAACAATTATTTAATTACATGAATATCTTACAGTACGGTATCTGGCTTATATATATAAAAGAAATATCATACAAAGGAACAAAAGCAAGTGACCTTGAGGGTCAACAAGTAGGAGGATATTAAACAACATTAAAATCATGACATCATTCCGACGATGACGTCATTATTATCCACGATTTACCTGTTCTAGTATTGTTGTAACAACATCAAAACTATTTTGAGGTTACGTAAGGAAAAAGCACAAACAGTGTAAAAGAAGCCAGTCTGTAACTAGAGAATAAGATGGCCGAGTGAGAAATTCTACTACTGGTTAAAAGTGCTGTAAATTCTTGTTTGTACTTATGCCGAAATAAGCACTGTGTGTAATTACAGGTTTATGTATTATCCTTAATCTGATTGGTCAAAACCCTGCTGAAAATTAATGAGTGCAAACACTAATGCATACCAGTAGTTTGTTCTTAAAATTACCCAAACAGGTCCACAGAGTCTGATATTCAGTGGACAGTGATTAAAACAGACCTAGGTAATATATCAATCAATAGAATATGAAGTCAAAATACTTCAACAAGTCATGATAAAATGAACTAAATTAATGTACTTGAGAGGAGACCACCAGCCTCTTGCAAAGAAACTGACAAACTTTCCGACAAAATCAGACAAAATCAGCGTAGGTTTCTGCTGACCTCAAAGCTGCACTGACAAGAGGTGAGAGACTTCATGGCGTTATTGAAAGCCTGATGCTCTAACCATTTGGATCTCATCTTGAACCAGTAACTTTCACCATATACATGTATACGTTAATCTGTATAGAATACGGTAGTTATCAATATACTTACCCTCTCTGGCTCCTCTACTTCTGGTTCTGGACGTAACACCAATTTCTCAATCTCCTGAAAATCAAAACAAAAATTAATTTTAATTTAGATAAATATCTATTGTGCAGATTCATATACTTTTTCTGTAGATCCAATGGAAACACTTACAGGTATAGGTGCAGTGACCTATTTATGTCGTTCTATAGTCTACAAAAACTGACTACTCAAATTGTAATATCTTTACGTCTCCTTGTGCTAGTAGACCACTGATACCAATTCAAAATCCTACGAGCATTATCGTCCTTAAGTACTGTTGATAGATACAATGTAACTTGTATCTACACCTCATATCTCCTTCAACAAGTAGAGAGAGAGAGAGAGAGAGAGAGAGAGAGAGAGAGAGAGAGAGAGAGAGAGAGAGAGAGAGAGAGAGAGAGAGAGAGAGAGAGAGAGAGAGAGAGAGAGAGAGAGAGAGAGAGACAGAGAGACAGAAAAAGAGAGAGAGAGAGAGACAGACAGACAGAAAAAGAGAGAGAGAGAGAGAGACAGACAGACAGAAAAAGAGAGAGAGAGAAGTGGAACCTGTCTTGAAAGACCACTCTCATGTAAGACCACTTGTCTGATAAGGCCAAATTGGAAATTGGAAAATAGAACCAAATGCATGTAGTTGAATAATCCAGTAAATAAGACCTCTTTTTCAGATACCACCTGTCTTGAGATACCACATGACTGGCAGATTGGGTGGTTTCTCAAGACAGGTTCCACTGTATGGAAACAAAAGTCTTGTCAATTCATAACTCTAAAATTACAAGATCAATGGCATGAATGATGAGTGCATCAAAACCAGTATGACAGGCTTACAGACAGAATTTTATCTGGACTTCAAGCTTGCTTCAGATACTACAATTATTTACCTCATAAACTTGCATTTCCTTATCTTTACAAAACATCTACATGACTAGGATGAATTATCTCCATCCTATCCAAATATATTATTTTCAGCATCTAATGTTCTACACTATCAGAACAAAATAAATATAAACATTACTGAAACACCAGTTCTTTGACAGATAAAGAGATAAAATATGAAAAATATTTCCATAATATCCATTCCTGACAAGTATTAAAAACATTCTGATATGCTAACAGACAGCAACAAATGTTGGTGACAGAAACACAATTATTTACATCAAAATTTATGTGCTGTTACTATTAGTGTTACAAAGACAACATAATGCTTTAGTTACTGTCTTGTACACTTTATCCTCTAAGAAGCCTTGTACACATTAACCTCTAATTTAGTCTTGTATACTTTAACCTCTAAGTTAGTCTTTTACACTTTATTCTCTTTGTAAGTCTTGTACACTTTAACCTCTAAGTTAGTCTTATACACTTTATCCTCTAAGTAAGTCTTTTACACTTTATCCTCTAAGTAAGTCTTGTACACATTCTCCTCTAATTTAGTCTTGTACACTTTAACCTCTAAGTTAGTCTTTTACACTTTATCCTCTAAGTAAGTCTTATACACTTTATCCTCTAATTAAGTCTTATACACTTTATCCTCTAAGTAAGTCTTATACACTTTATTCTCTTTGTAAGTCTTGTACACTTTATCCTCTAAGTAAGTCTTATACACTTTATCCTCTAAGTAAGTCTTATACACTTTATCCTCTAAGTAAGTCTTATACATTTTATCCTCTAAGTAAGTATTATACACTTTATTCTCTTTGTAAGTCTTGTACACTTTATCCTCTAAGTAAGTTTTGTATACTTTATCCTCTAAGTTTTGTACACTCTATCCTCTAAGTAAATCCTGTATACTTTATCCTCTAAGTTAGTTTTGTACACTCTATCCTCTAAGTAAATCCTGTATACTTTATCCTCTAAGTTAGTTTTGTACACTCTATCCTCTAAGTTTTGTACACTTTATCCTCTAAGTAAATCCTGTATACTTTATCCTCTAAGTTAGTTTTGTACACTTTATCCTCTAAGTTTTGTACACTTTATCCTCTAAGTAAATCCTGTATACTTTATCCTCTAAGTTAGTTTTGTACACTCTATCCTCTAAGTCTTGTACACTTTATCCTCTTAGTTAGCCCAATATACTTTATCCTCTTATATTTAGTTACTCTCACATTGGTATAATCAAACATCTCATGATCACATTGGTAAAATCACACATCTCATGATCACATTGGTAAAATCACACATCTCCATGGTCAAATAACACATCTCATGATGATTATACAATTATGACTCACTGTGGAGGGACAAAATTCTAGATGTATCCCGACACAGAGGGACGTAATTATTTTATTATACCGACCAGAATTAAAATAAAAATGTGCAATTTTGCTTGATAATTTAATCAACATGAACATGAATAAATGTATTTAAAAATACAAACAAGTTTTATTTTGTGATTAATTGTTCCCACTGACATTGAAATTAACTACATATCCTGTGATATAGGGTTATTTCCCTTGAGGGTTATTTCCCTGGGGTTGTTTCCCCCACATTCCAAATTCAGTGAAATGTCTCACTTATACAATGTCATGTGATCAAGTTTAATCCAATCAGGTCATGTTAAACAAGAAACCGTTCAAGATGATATGGCCGGATTGTAAAGTAAAATCTAATCAGTAAATTAGACACAGGTATAATGCCCATGTGTTTGGAACTATTTCTTATTAGGTTCATTTTAATGACCTAAAACCAAATGTCAAAATGTTCGAGCACTATTCACCCAAGTCTTTTGTTTATAATTATTAAAATATGAAATCTGTAGTATACATCCTTCCATTAATCCACCCCAAAATTCAAACCCACATAATTCAATTGCACTTGCCACAGGAACCCACATAATTCAAATGCACTTGCCACAGGTAACCTACAGGCAATCTGCACCTTTATCATTTGCTGAGAATTTGCTTAAACTAAAGTTTTAACAAAAATGTTAATGAACATACAAACAGACAGATGGAGTGACAGACTGACAGACAGACAGATGGACATTGTCAATCTATAGACCGGACTTGCTTTGCAATCCAGCCAATAAAAGTGAGGTATAATAATAGTAAAATCACACATGGCTCACATTAGTAAGATCACACATATCTCACACTGGTAATATCATAGTTATATGTATGTGTACATGTATCTCACATTTGTAAAATCACACATGGCTCACATTGGTAAGATCACACATATCTCACACTGGTAATATCACAGTTATATGTATGTGTACATGTATCTCACATTTGTAAAATCACACATGGCTCACATTGGTAAGATCACACATATCTCACACTGGTAATATCACATTTATATGTATGTGTACATGTATCTCACATTTGTAAAATCACACATGGCTCACATTAGTAAGATCACACATCTCACACAGGTAATATCACAGTTATATGTATGTGTACATGTATCTCACATTTGTAAAATCACACATGGCTCACATTGGTAAGATCACACATATCTTACACTGGGAAAAATCAAACATATTTCACATTAGTAAAATCACACATGGCTCACACTGGTAAGATCACATACATCTCACATTGATAAGATCACACACATCTTACACTGGTAACATCACACATATCTCACATTCCTAAAATCACACATGGCTCACATTGGTAAGATCACACACATATCACACTGGTAATATCACACAAATCTCACACTGGTAAGATCACACATGACTCACACTGGTAAAATCGCATTACTACGTTATATATATATACATGTAACATATCTCAGATTGGCAATATAAACACTGGTGAGAAGCACATTGTTAAGAACACACACCTCTCTGTGACTTGCAATAACACAAAGCTTATATTCATAATTGGTGAAAATTACATACTTGTCTCAAACAGGTGAAATCGAGTTGCTGCTATTTTTTCTTAATCATACAATCTCACTAAAACCTCACACTCAATATTCATTTTCTTTTGTAACATTTTCTGTGTCGTGAACATGAGGTAACCCACCGTGGGCACTGGTACCAAACTTCCGCCGATTATTCTCTTTGTATTGATAACACTTCACCAGAGCGTCCACCTCTATTCTAACATTTTAATTTAATCTTAATGATTTACAGCAAATTTATTCAGCTTATCTTTTAAGACTGCTCTAGTGTACAATCAAGACTTAAACTACAATTTACCTTTATAACATAACTATTAGAAACATCACATAAATCACTACACAAAAAAAAAAAAAGAAAGTACCGTCATCAGAGCTGCAAAAACCATTACCTCTCAACTAGTTTGAAAGCTTATCAAGACCGGATGTTAAATGTATTTTATAAGCTAACAGAAAGAGAGAAGAAATGGCATTGAAAAAGGCAATATATCAGTTAAAAAAAGAAAAAAAAGAAAAAGTTTCAATTTGACATCAAAAGAAGAAGTGTGTGTTCCAGATGTTACAAGGGCTCTGAATGATTTCTGATCGCTTCTTGTATGTGACGCTGTCAATGTTACATATTTAACTATTCCTTTCCTTCAAACTTCCCTTCCGCTCTTTTCCCATGTGCAAGACATTATACAGTGAAACTTGTATATAAAGACCCTCTTATGGACACAACAAAACCAGTCTTTATAGGGAGGTGGTCTTTATATAGAGGATGATTTGTACACAAATGGTAAATTAGGGACAGCAAACAACATTCTTTATGACCAGGAGGTCTTTAAAAACAGGTGGTCGCTAAAGCAAATTTGAATGTATTATTTCAAGGCTTTTCCACTCTCTTCTGGGAATGGGGCCTGGGCTTTTGAATTGGGAATTTTAGCAACACTTTATTGAAATTGGGAAATTTAAAAATACACTAAACTGTTTGAAAATACAAAAATCTCTTAAAATTCATTGTCATTTGAATTTAGATATAAAATTTTGACTGCAAATTGGGAAAAATGCACTTTTTTGCATTGGGGAAGGGGCCTTATTTTGCCCCTACTTTAGGTTGTAAAATCCTTGTAATTCTAACAATCTGTTTTTAGTCTTAAGTAATTTTATCATTTAATCAGTCCTTATGTATCTATACCTCTACTCTGAGCTGCAAACTCTCATAGATAAGGCCATAGTAATGGTTTTTGTTTTTGTGTCAGCTAAAAATTATAAAACCTACCAACCAACAAGGGAAAAATACTAAAACAAAATACATGTACTGATCTTGTACAAAAGGGGAATACATGCATGTATCTCACTCACCAAACACATCAATTAATCAGTGCAAGAACCCAAATTTTTCTTTTTCTTGTATACCAGAGTTCTTCGTGGATTGACACTGATAAAATTGTCTTCACTGGATTGAATGTACTTTAACATAAGCACTTATTGTGTATGTATGGATTTTATTTTAATTTGCAATAAACAAATGCGATGTAAATGTCAATCCCAATAGAGTTCTGCTGGTGACATTCACAGATTATTACAGGGATATGTAGTGGACATTTGTTGTTGAAATTAGTTGTTCCAACAAGGCAACAACATATATGTACATATGAACAAAATCAAACATTTTATATGGTTATAATATCCATAAGATTGTTATTTCAATGCAGTATAGTAAAATCCATATAACCTGGCAGGATGGAGTGTCATGAACCTTTTCCTGACCTGGAAATTTAAATTTTAGGTAAAAAAAAAAGCATTAAACAGTATCTAGATTACACTGGCAAGTGTAGTTGTTCCGTCCTGTCATCATGGCTATAAGTATCCAGCGAGGAATAAAATGTTTATCCCATCAAAATTGTCATGTTACTCAAAAGCCAGTAGAATCATTCTCTATGATAATCAAAAGGTTACTATGCACCACAAAGTTACATGTATGTGAACTGGACTATTCAATATTGGACTGATCATTCTTAAATGACTTTTAAATTTGCATATGATGATATAATTTAAAATTTTTTTTTAAAAATTTTCAAAAATATGCAAGTCTTCTAGCTACTACATGTCAATCTCTTTTTGTGATGCAGTGGGCATTCTTGATCAGCTAAGTCAGATCTCATATTTTTCATTATTTATACATGTAGTATATACTGAAAATGTTGTAATCACAAAGAACTACACATAAAAAAGAAATCAAAATTTTATTATCAGGAAAAAAAACCCAAATCTTGTATGCAACTGTTGTTTTGGGTTTTTTTTTTGCTACTAGTCAATGACTCGATTATATCTTTAATACAATTAGATCTCAGTCCATTTTAAATCATATACTGTATGATTACTTCTATTAGCACATGGGATTTGATTTTACTATATTTGTGGTTGAATGAAATACCATGAAATTAAATACCCAGTGAAAAATAATACCCTATGAAGTACATTAAATACTTTAGTATGAATTGAATATGCATAAACCCCTAAGTAATAGAGTTATATATATGAGGGTATAAATTGGGATGGAACATAAGGTAGAGAACCCCCTTAATCTGTAAATGGTGAAATTTGATACCAAGGAATATTTTTAGATTAGTCAAAAAAAACCATGCAATTTTCTCCTAGCGAAATTATTAAGCTACATGTATACAGATACATTAGTTCTCAGTCCAAGTCAGATTTCATGAAAATATCTGTTTTTAGCTACTCACATATTTGCAAAATCATCAGGAAAATGCTACCCTCCCACTATCAATATTTCATCGTATTTCATGGAGTGAATAACTAAACCATGATTCATCAGATAAGGTAAAGTGATGCTGAAATCTAGATAACTGTAACATCACACTTTGTCAATATTTCTGTGTAAACTGTCAACTTTACTGACTAATATCCATTTACACTCATTTTCAACACAAACATTTCCTTAAGCCTCAAGAAAAAAATGTGCAAATCAATGGAAAGTAATGACATTCATGCCATCCTCCAATCTCTTTGATTCCTCTTGAGTCTGATATCAACAGCTGATCAGGTGTATACACTATCAGTCAATATTACAATCCTACAGGTACATTGTACACATAATCCTACAGGTAGTAGACCGCCATGAAGATTACAAAATCATAAACAATATGAGATGACAAAAAATAAAAAAAACAACATCATCATGTTATATGAGTACAGGTAATATCAGGTAATTAGTCTTTGGGTACATTCAATACATAATGTCAAAATATTGCAATTAGTAGACAACACTCATCACTGTATGACACATTTCTAATATTGCTGATGACACATGTATCATTATACTTTTGATATTTCTATACTATAGCAAGTTGTTCATCATTTCTAATAGTGATAAAGCTGACACATGGATTATCAACACTTCACATTTTATATGAGTTGGTCATACTGTGCAATACATTTCTATTACCAACGAAGACATAATATCCGTCACATTTAATTCGGATGAGACAGAAAAATCTGAGGTCCCGTGTCACAGTAGGTGTCGGCACGTTAAAGAACCCTCACCGCTCAATGGCCGTAAGTGCCGGGCATAGTAGTACTGTCTATTGGCGTTGATTTTAACTATTGTTATAGTATTGCAATTGAGGAAATCACCAGTCCAATACTATTACTATTGACACATACTACTACTGCAATACTATTGTGATATGTTTTGAGTTCTTAACAGCTATAGGATAAAACCTAATGAAAAAACTTCTGTGACAGAAATACCTTGTGAATATTGACTTGTACAGTTTTTCAGTGATTTCAGAGGTCCTAGGTTCAAATCCAAGCAGAGGCAGTAATTGTCTCGGTTACAAAATGGCATTTACGTTGGGACCTAGGTGCTTCCTGGTAATGTGAAAGTGATTATCCTTAAATCGCCCCTCAGGTGATAGCTACCTCTAAAGAGAGTCGGGATGACTCTCTCAATTGGGGTGTGGGGGGTGTGTGGTGGTGGTGGTGGTGGTGGTGGTGGGGGGGGGGTGTAATGTGGCAGGGTTATTTATATGGTGTTCTTACTCGCTTGAGCTAATGGGGTTTACCCTTTAGCTCGATCGGTAAAGCACGAGACTGGTAAACCAGGTGTCCTTGGTTTGAATCAAAGCAGACACAGTTAATTTGTCTCTGTTACATATGTATCATTGAAATGCTTTACATTTCTTAATAATTGAGAATTTAAATTAACTTTTATGTAGCAAATTAAAACTATTGAAATTATCGGTAGTCTAACTGACTATTGCGATTGTCTACTGCACTACCAATTTACCATTGCAATTGTACTATTGGAAGATGCACCATTGCAATGCATCGATAGTTCGATGTATTGTTATAGCCCTAGAGCATAGGCCAAAATTTGAAGCCAATCACTGGTGATGTCTCCATTAGTGGTGTGCTGATGATCGATTACTGTATATGTATTTAAATTAGCACACTCATATTTTAGGGGTACACTCATATTTTAGGGGTATATACTTATTAGCGCAATCTTGAATTCACGCAATTAATTTCATTGGCATTGTCGTGTATACAGAATGACAGGATGGAGAAATTTTAGTGCTGCCCTTAAATTAGCGCAATGACTTGAGTGCGAAACAAGCTAATATTAGAATACCGCTAAAATAAGTACACTACAGTACAATTGAAAATTGATCGATTCCAAAAAATCTGGCGACAATCGATTACAAGATTGGTATAATCGATTCTGGAATTTCTGCCTAGTCCGATTCGTTTAGTTCACTCATTACCCGCATCATTGATATTCCAGATCCAAACAAATGGCTGAAAGCCAGTGGAAATGAAGTATGAGATGTAGTATTTATAATTAAGGCTAGAGAGGGATTTACAGGGTACAAAACCTTTCATATATTACTCCCAAAATTACTTTTTGACTCTCCAATTAACTAAGACTGTGTCAAGTTGATTGCAAAATTCAACTGATTTACTTCATTCTTGTCTGACCATTATGGCATTTTAATTGGGTTCAAAAGGAACCCATAATGCTTTTGAATAAAATAAAAAGACAAACTAAAACTCTGATTTTATCTATAATTAATCATGTTAGGCTTTTACCTCTAGTTCTAAATTGCAACAGAACAGATTGTGTAGCCCGGAAGTAGAGTAATAAACGAAATCGTACCGGACCAGAATAGCAGTTGAATTTTGGAAAAAAAAAAATTTCATACAAGTAGTATTGTAATAATGATAAATATGACTTTGAAGTAAATATATAGTTAAATGAAAGTTACGATAAAATAAAGAAAGAATTTGATAGGTATCAGTTTTTCAAATGAATAAATTCAGTGACATTCATATAACGATTTATACATAAACATGTGTATACTGAAAAAGATTAATGAACTTTTTATGTAACTTCAAAATCTACTTACAATAATAGAACTTGGATTAAATTTATAAAATCTATATTGCAACATTTCTGTGTGTCATTTTAGAATTTTAATAACAGTTGATACATTTAATATACAAATAAATAAACAAAATATCATGATCAAACTATTTTTCAATGTGTGAAAAGATATTGGATTTGGACCCTCTAAAAGTTTAAAGTGCTAGTCACAGGGACTCATTAATTGAAATACTAAGATAAAAAAATCCCTGCAAGTGTACCTGTGAACCATTTATTTAGACTGGGTGGTGTCGAGTACTTGACTTTAGACTCAAATGTCCATGTCAGATACAACATTGTGTCTTTAATATTTTATAAATAAGTTAATAACAAGCCGATTAGAATCGATAATCGATTGGAAGAACACATCTGATTAATCGATTGTGAAATTCCATCCGATTCCCAACACTAGTCTCCATATGAGTGAAAAAGATTCTTGAGTGGGACGTTAAACGACAATACAACAACAACATTCTTAAAGAGAAGAAATACACATGGAACAGACTTTGACACTCCATTTTCATTTCCTTCTGTGTTCTGATAAAGAGCAGTGTTGGGATAGCTTTAGTTCTCTTAATATGTAAACACTGCTCAAACATCACATAAAAACATTAATTATAACAGGGAGTGTTGTTCAAGAATTGCTCAAATATTTGCTGTACTCCATAACACTTCATAACACTACACACTTCAGTATAGTATAAAATAATGAATAAAATAGACAAAGTTGAGACAAATAGCCATGCACATGTGTATTTGCAATATCTCAACCACTTTAGATCTCAAAAGCTAGTTACCATTCATATAAATCAATTTCAAAAGAAAGCAATAACTAAAAGCAAGAATCAAAACAATATGCATCTATAGAGTAAATCATATTAGGACCAGATTACAAAGCTGGGAATACAATACACAGACATCTTGGTATATTATATTGATATCAGATTTATGACACAATCAGTTATATATCAAGGCAGGTGCTGATTTGTATAAAACCTTTATCTAACTTTTAAATGAAATCAACTGCATCTTGGAGAACACCAGAACAAACTTTTTATTGTGTGTGTGTGTGTGTGTGTGTGTGTGTGTGTGTGTGTGTGTGTGTGCACGAGAGAGAGACAGAGATGGAGAGAGAGAGACAGAGAGAGAGAGAGAGAGAGAGAGAGAGAGAGAGAGAGAGAGAGAGAGAGAGAGAGGCAGATTAAATGAACTAGAATTGATCATGATTAATGATATCATATGCAAATTTAAATAATCCTCACATTACTGTAGAATACATCTGAATTTAAGTAAACTTATCTTTGCAGATAAATCTTCAATGTAAAGGTCGAAATAATTTAAACAGTGTTTATAGACTATATTCTATTGATTTCTCTATACATATATGTCAAAGGTACAGTTGATGTCATTATGTTAAATGAAGGTTTTGTAAAGTCAGCACCTTTTTTTTTATCTCAGCTGAAAGATATTTAAAGATTACATAGCTGGAACTACAAGACATTGTCATCTGATTTATAAAACAATGAGATGTCATGGCAGGCGTACGTGTAGATTCTTCATCCTAAATTTTGGAAAAAAGTTTACAATAAATATGCATACATGTATGTTATGCTGAATTTTGAAAAATAGCAATTTTAACAATCCAGTAGCCACCTGAGCAAGTATAAAAAAAACCTGGAGAATGCGAGAATGAAATATCGGAATTGTCTAAATTTCTATATATTGTAAATACTTAGTTGAAAGGTAAATTCATCATATGCTTTATATGGTTTTCTTTGGATAATAGTTGACAGAGATTCATCACTAAAGTCTTAAAAAAAAGTTGTAACAAAAGTGATATCAAAACACACATCACTTCACTTTGATGCATCTCGCTTATTACATAAAATGAGGTGAAATGAAGCGAGGTACTATACACAGGGGTGGCATCATAGTACTATACACAGAGGTGGCATCATAGTACTATACACAGAGGTGGCATCATAGTCCATGATACAGGTGGCATTGTGGTACTTAACACAGGTGGCATTATAGTAGTTATATACAGATGGAATCATGGTACTATATATAAAGATGGCATCATGGTGCTATATACACAGAACTGGCATCATGGAACTGTATACAGAAGTGGCATTATGGTACTATACACCAAAGTGGCATCATGGTAGTGTATACACAAAACTGGCATCATGGTACTATATACAGAAGTGGCATCATGGTACTATACACCAAAGTGGCATCATGGTAGTGTATACAGAAGTGGCATCATGATAATATATACAAAAATGGCATCAGGGAACTGTATACACAGAACTGGCATCATGGTACTATATACAAAAGTAGCATCATGGTAGTGTATACAGAAGTGGCATCAGGGTATTGTATACACAAAACTGGCATCATGGTACTATATACAGAAGTGGCATTATGGTACTATACACCAAAGTGGCATCATGGTAGTGTATACAGAAGTGGCATCATGATACTATATAAAGAAATGGCATCAGGGAACTGTATACACAGAAGTGGCATCATGGTACTGTATACAGAAGTGGCATCATGGTATTATACACAAAAGTGGCATCATGGTAGTGTATACAGAAGTGGCATCATGATACTATATACAGAAGTGGCATCAGGGTACTGTATACACAGAACTGGCATCATGGTACTGTATACAGAAGTGGCATTATGGTACTATACACCAAAGTGGCATCATGGTAGTGTATACAAAAGTGGCATCATGATACTATATACAGAAGTGGCATCAGGGAACTGTATACACAGAACTGGCATCATGGTACTATACACCAAAGTGGCATCATGGTACTATACACCAGTGGCATCATGGTAGTATATACAGAAGTGGAATCATGATACTATATACAGAAGTGGCATCAGGGAACTGTATACACAGAACTGGCATCATGGTACTGTATACAGAAGTGGCATCATGGTACTATACACCAAAGTGGCATCATGGTAGTGTATACAGAAGTGGCATCATGATACTATATACACCAGTGGCATCATGGTACTATATACACAGATGGCATCATGGTATTATATACAGAAGTGGCATCATGGTGGTGCACACAGAAGTGACATCATGGTACTATATACAGAGGTGGCATCATGGTACTATAACAATTGCATAATGATACTATAGATGTGGCATCATGATACTATATAGAGGTGGCATCATGGTAATATACACAAATTGTATTATGATACTGTATACAGAGCTGGCATCATGATACTATACACAGAGGTGGCATTATGGCACTACACACAGGTGGCATCATGGTACTCTATACATAGTTGACATCATGGTACTATATACAGAGGTGGCATCCTGGTACTATACACAGAAGTGGCATCATGGTACTAATATATACAGAGATGGCATCATGGTACTATGCACAAAAGTGGCATCATGGTACTATGCACAGAAGTGGCATCATGATACTATGCACAGAAGTGGCATCATGGTACTATGCACAGAAGTGGCATCATGGTACTACACTAATGTTGTCACTAGAAATTTCATAATTATAATTGGTATACTACAGCACTTTCCCCATTATTTTTTCCTTTATCTAAATTTCAAAACAGCTTTTGATACCTTCATACAACCAGCGCTGATACAAACTCAAGGTAAAACACCCGGCAGAGTGTCATAGAATTTGTTACCCAAGAGATGCTAAATACCAAATTTGAATTGGTCAAAACACAATAGGAAGTAATTTAAAATGTTCTAGAACTAACACTGTAGGAAGTACATTAAAATGTTCTAAGCACAACACTGAAAAGGAAAAGATTTAGAATGTTCTAGACATAACACTACATGCATATAGGAAGTAATTTAAAATGTTCTAGAAAAAAACACTAAACAGGAAGTTATTTAAAATGTTCAAGACTTTACAAAACATCACCACACTACTGGTCAAAACGCTGTACAGGAAGTAATTTAGAATGATCTACACTTTATATATATATAAAGCACATTGACTTCATCTGCAATGCATGACGATGATGCCAACATATGGCAACTGGTCACGTAAAAGGATTACTGATCACCGAGACAGGACTGGATTAAACATAGTTATAATGAACATATTAGGAATACCTCACACTCCGATAGGATTTTTTATTAGATACAACTTGCATGTCTCTTGTGCTATAATTGAGAAATTGTTTCCTTGTCAAGACAAATGATTTAGATGATAAATTTATGAGCTAATAACCCTAGACTTGCTACTCAATCTGATACCTGTAAATGATATTTCTTACTTCATCAGATCACCATCATCATCAACTGGGATCCATGCTTTAAGTAATCTACAGGGAGAGTTGCCGAGCAAAGACGGCTGCAAACTATATCAGCTTGTCACAATCAATTGTGACTGCATTTGTCTTCTTACTGTAATGTGTCTCTGTGCCACATACATGGAACATCATAAAACGTCGCTCATGAATTAAAATGTTATGAGGAAAGAAAAAAAAACAGCAAAAATGTTTTCAAAACTCGTCTGATTTACATCCTAGCTGAAGTTACAGGTTTTTTGACACGGCGGTGATTTATTCATTACACATGATGCAATCTCAAATTGGGAGGCGAAACAGCCAGTTCACAAATACCATTTTTGTTTATTTGGATGCTGTTTTAGATTCCTCTAATATAGAGAGATATTACCAACTATACTGGTTAGTATAACCTAAGTGCCTTGAATATAGACCTGTACTACAGAAGTAGACCAGGCCTTTTTTCTGAAGTTTCCAAGAGGTTAATAATCTTGCAACATTCACCATGCAAAATAATTTTTTTTTCCCCAATTTGATGAGAAAAAATTCCAATTTGGTGAACAGACCATGACCATAATCAAAATTTAATTATGCAGGGGGAAATGCATTTAAAATAGATATTCTTTTACATTTAAATATTCATGTGTGCAAACTATTTTCCCACAAATTCACATTAAAATTCTGAATTGTCTTGCTAATGGCATTTTCCCAAAGTTGGCATTAAAAGTCCTGCAGGTCTAACAATTTGTCCCCCCCTGTAAACTGTGATCCTATGACTTCAGTTGACACAGTAAAAACACTTCAAAAAGTGTACCTACGCCAGTTACTTAAAACTAAATGTCAATGAAATAATAAACAAATTATCTTTACTTTATAGTACAAGTACGACTATAAGAACAACTACAAGTACTTAGGAGTACAAATGTATTTAATTTGTCTGAAACAAAGAGAGAAAAGAGGTTAATTACAGCACTCATGTTGGATAAGGATACAATATCACCATTGGCATTACTTTAAGGATATAGACAACAATTAAAAAAAAAAAAAAAAGTGGTCAAAAACCTTTGTTATGGTAGCTTGAACAATGTCATCCCTACAATTAATTGAAGTACAATCACTGCTGAGTTAGTGAAAACTCTCAAGTGAAAGGAAAAAGAGTGAAGATGTACTTAAACATGATATTCCTGGGAAAATGTTGCAAGCCGTCTTACACTTCATAAACATGAGTTTTTTCTGCCATAGTAATATTCTGTTTTAATTATCATTAACTGCCTTCTTACTCCTGCAGTTCACAAATAACTTACAATGAGAAAGATGAAAGACATATGGTGAGGCATTCAAGACAGGATTGATATTAGAACTATCATTAAGCATTAACGCACACAGTTGGCACATATTTCCTATATCCTAAGCAAAAACATTTCACTTCATTGCAATAAGAAAAACAATTTCAGTTGAAAGTATTTAGAGAAGAACTCTTTTTAAACCAATTCTCTTGAGCTCTGGTTTGTATATTCTCTAATTTAACAACAGCAACAAAAAGAGGTTTCATTTTTTTAACCTTGAAATTTCATCACTCGAGGAAATGGTTTAAATATTTCAAGTGTGTTTGTGGAATTTGGATGTGGAACAAAAGGCATGTAAAGGGTGAGGTGAGATGATGCTAGACCTATAATATCTAGGCCTAAACTTACCAAATTTACTTAGTATTCGTATATATTTTGAATTTTTAATATTGTTTTACGCCACACTCAACAATTTTTCAGTTTTATGGCAGCGGTCAATTTTTAATAGTGGAGGAGAGAACCTGGTCACCCAGGAAGAGACCATCGGCCTTCCGCAAGGAAACTGGCAAACTTTCTCACAATAATCAGCTTAGGTTCCAGCGGGACTCGAACCTGCACCGACAGGAAGTGAGAGACTTCATGGTTTAAACTGCGATGCTCTAACCACTCGGCCAAGGAGGTCCCAGTACGCACATACAAGCTCAACTAACTTTACTTGATTTTAAGGTAAAACACAATATCTACGCTGCAACTGGACATGTTTGCATACTGATGACACACAATTATAAAGAAAACTGAAAATTACTGCCCATCGGAAGAAAAATTTCAGAATTATTAAAAACTGCTTGTGTTCCATTTTGAGTACAGTACTATTTATTTATTCATGTTTACAGGAAAATCATGAGTGTGACCTAGAATTTTTTATGTGAATGATGAAAAATAATAATATGCTCCCTATTTAGTCAGATCAAGAAGTTTTTACAAATGGCTGTTTAGTCAAAAGAGTCATATATAGAAGTTGAGGCTGAGTATTGAGCAAATTTGATAACTTCCTGGTTCTCCAATACTTAACAATCTATTAAAGGGGCATAAGCTGTGTTTACCAAAAAAAAAAAAAAAAAAAAAAATACAAAAAAAAAAAAAAAAAATTAATTTTAATTTTACTACTTTTATTCCTTGTACTTGATGAACAAAGAAGAGCTATACAGGCATTAAAATTCTTATATTCCTATATACATGCATTTCGTGAAAATAAGGTCAGATCCAATGTGGTATTCAAATACATATAGTAAGGTTGAGTTAATCAATTGCAACTAAAAAAGTGACAAACCTGGATTTCTCAGGCAATTTTCACAAAATATGTAGGATTATAAGAATCTTTATGCCTGTGTATATCTCTTCTTTATTGTATATCAATCTTAAAGGAGTAAATATCCACTGTAAGTACTGCTAAATGTTATCCGAGTTCTCATCAAAATAAAATAACTTACCAAATTTGGGTAAATATTGAGGGAAGAAATTTATTTTGCAAACTGACACACCACAAAACCATTTGCGGCCTAAAATTCCAATCTCTTTCAGGAGATACTAACAGGGCAGTATTGGGTTTCAGGAGATGCTAATAGGACATTATTAACTAACTATAGTAATATTGGCCTAATACGGAATTTTCTGCCCAAACATTATGAAATTCATAACTCCGCCATTATTGACAAAACTAAGCCAATATAAAAAAAACTAAGCAATTATTGAAATCTTGGCCAATAGTGAAGTCGCGTGACCAACAGAAGTTCAAGTGAGAGCGGCCATCATTTCTTTTTCAAATCGAACCGTACGGCATCTTTTCCGCGCAGCTCCGGCCTAGATGGATTTCGTAATGGCCGAGTTAATTAATAATATGCTCATTAATCAGTGATTTCCATATTGGTCTATTTATTGTACCACAGTCTGTTGTATTGACCTTCGGCTTAGCCTCAGGCCAATACGGCAGACCTCGGCGCAATAACTAGGCATCCTTTCCATGCAGCATTGGCCTAGATGGATTTTGTATTGGCCGAGTTAATTAATAATATGCCCATTAATCAGTGATTTCCATATTGGTCTATTTATTGTACCACAGTCTGTTGTATTGACCTTCGACTTCACCTCAGGCCATACATAGACCTTGGTGCAATAGCTATGGCAATATGGAAATCACTGATTAAGAACCCTTTAGTACTGGGTATTTATCAGACTTCAGTTTGTAATTATTACTGTGTCAAGGCCAACGCAAATCATCATTACAAAAGGACCATTAAGGATGATGGAGTGTAGGGAAATTGAATTGTGGCTTGATGGTCATGACAGTTTCCTATCATCATTATATATATATATATATATATATATATATATATATATATATAAAAATAAAAAATCCACTTTACACACTGAAAATCTTGTTATCATCCAGCTACAGAGAGCTGTGTCAGGATTACCTACCGAAAACTGCTAACAATAATGTACATGAAGTCGAATAATTCGCAATGGCCGACTTCCAAACCTAGTGTACACATATCAACAATGTATCTATATAATAGAACTGTAAGTCATCTGCATGTTCTTTTGTATTGCCTGATGAAATGGCATACATGGAGCCAAAACAATAAATTCTAAGAATGCAAATGTTGATCGGAATCTATTAAACAACCAAATTTTATCATCACTTCCAAGATACAAATAATGATATTGTGGAAGAAATTTACAACCTAAGGAGATATGTGTATGATGCCAATACAATACTCTGGATTTCTATAAATTTCCTTCCCAAAATTAGTAACTTCTTTATTTTTCATCATTTATCATTTTAAAATATTAGTTCATGCAAATGATATAGAAATATTTGACTCTCTCTTCCTCTCTGTTGTTATGCATATTTTCAAGTTCAAGGTCGTCATTTGAAATGACACACTCACTGACGGCATATGAGTATGACAGGCAATGCTTAACATGTCTGCACACTGCATTTGAAATTATTTGAAAATGTGACAACTGTAATTTGCAGTATCATTCGTAAAGAAAAAAAGCACACTGATTCTTTTGATAAATAAAATAATGAAGAGAAAAAACGAGGTAATAACAAAATAAACACAACAAGAAAGATGATCCCGAAAAAAGTTGTCATGCTCATTACTTACTGTACTGAGGCCTTCAACACTGTTTCTTTGATATCGAGACATATTGGTCTTTGGAATGTGTGACGGAATTCCTAGAGGTTTGGACGTTCTCTGAATTTGAAGATTTTGTAATGCTGCAGGTGCCGTTGAGGACAAGGCCTGATGATTACCTGGGACGGGACTCTGACGAAGCTTGTGAGTTTCATTTTTGCTTCCTTCTTTAGACTTCTGTAACCTTTGTCGTATAAGCTGAAACCACAATGAAGAATGATGGTGGAATTACGACAATGATTAACTTTTGTCAAAATAATTTTTCAATAATAATATATACTTTGTTTATCATTAAAAATCACATCTTCCCACATTCAGGTTTTCTGATCCATGTTGTTTCTCAAACACCTTAACAGATTACATTTCATATTTGGCAGTCATTGGTGGCAACATCAATCGCGGATCTAAAATTTCACTTAGACTGACTCGACACTGACCCCTGACATTAGCCAATGAATAGAATGGCATAGCCTGCACGGCACCATTATTCTGTGTTTACGTACTTTTCTCTCTATCATATGGTTGATGCGTCAATGATTATTTGCTGCATTCTGATTGGATCAGTGAAACGGTACCAAAAGCCAATAGAAATCAATGCTGCTAAGCCACAATATATAGGCCAAATCTGTCAAGGTGTGTCAGTAATGGAGTGGATCAGAAAACCATGACTTGGGAAAATGTTAAAATCAATAACTTGACAAAAGTTTAATGGTACAAAATCTACTGGTATAAATGAAATTAAAAATATACTTTATGGAATGTGACACTTGTTGATGCCTTTAGTCATTTCTAACTAATTTATCATCCAAAAATTCTTTAATTTGATATTTATCTGAACTTATCAAGGAAAAGAAATTCAGGAAACAAAAGGAAACAATTACTGAATTTTGGCTGTAACAGAAACCTTGGGGCTCTGAAGGTTTCTTACTCCACCCAACACAAACCTATACCCCACCCTCACTTTGATATATTTTGAATGCTTCCTTGTTATTCCTCCTATTGACCATCCCTGATCATTAGGAGGAATAACAAGTACGCATTCAAGATATATTAAAGTCAAAAAAAAGTTTCTTATCTTTCTGCAAAAGGCCATATACTAGTACACAATGAGAAAAGTGAGTTTTAAATTTTTTAAGTTATATAGTAGAGGATCTCTCCTCTACTGTACAACTGAAAAAATTTAAATTATAATATACCGAGGAAGAGATCATTGGGTCTCCATATGAAAGGAAGCAGGCAAATTTTCTCACAAAATCACCTTCTGTTACAGTGGGACTCAAACTTGCACTGACTAGAGGTGAGATATTATATGTACATGTACCTGGATCAAAGTGTGATACTCTAACCACATGGCAATAGAGGTCCCATGAATATCTGAACTTAATCAGCAAAAGACATAGATCCATCTGACTTAGGACTAGTGTTACTTTGTTAGTGTAGGTTCAGACAGACACAGTGACATCTGTCAAAGGTTCACCCTTGTAACTACAGTAAAGATATTAGAATTGTCATCCATCAGACTTAGGACTAGTGTTACTTTGTTAGTGTAGGTTCAGACAGACACAGTGACATTTGTCAAAGGTTCACCCTTACAACTACAGTAAAGATATTAGAATTGTCATCCATCAGACTTAGGACTAGTGTTACTTTGTTACATATGTAGTGTAGGTCCAGACAGACACGGTGACATCTGTCAAAAGTTTACCATTGTAACTACAGTAAAGATATTAGAATTGTGATCCATCAGAATAAAATTTTTCTGCAGCACAGAGATCACCACAAAAGATGACATAGAAAATTATGCCTCCCCTGTCGTGTGAATAATGGAAAAAGTTATGTTGAAGGCCGCAGAAAACTTGACATCATTTTTTAAAAATTTAATCAAAGATCTAAAAGTGTCAGAATTTAAATTTTCCTTACAATGAAACTACCCCCAGGTATCAATATGGTATGTTCTTTTCTTTTCTATTGGATCAGTCAATTACGGTCTGTAGGGTTGAAAGAATTATCATCTCAATACTGAATCCAAATTAAGAATTACTCACTGCTAGCTGGGCATTGTCTCCTGGCCCAAATGACCTTGACCTTCTGTGGTCTTTGGACTTCCTCTTTTTGCCACTTTTCTGTGAAGTGTTTCTGGCGACATCAGCTTCTTCTGTCTAAAAATGAAAAGGGAAGGTAATTGGTTTACTCAACTTTAAATCAAGATCATTATAGAACACTGAGGCTATTTATTACCCCAAGTGCCAGATCACTTTACAGCAGTCCTATACCAAACAAATGACTTAAACATGACATTTACACCGTTAATTACAGGGTTTATGCTTCCAAATCCTCAACATCAACAAAATCATACATTGTTGGTATGTATGTGTGAGGGTATACAAGGTAATTTCTTTCCTGGTGTAATTAGCTAAGAATTCCAATATTTCACAGCTGCTAATTTCTGAGGCTTTGGTGTATTGCTTAACTAAGCAGTGCGAGGACCAATTTTTTTTTTTTTTTGAAAAAAAAAAAAAACATACAAAGCTGTTGGGATGCAAAATTCAATTAACACAGAGTTACAGCTGCCTGGTGACAGCTATGATACGAATTCAAAGCAGACTGCATAAAGACGCTCTGGAATTCATTCACTTAAACATACAGGTGGATGATCTACTTTTGCTGACATCACACTGAGAATACATACATGTACTAAGTCAAGGGCTGAAATTCTTTAAGTCTGAGGTCAGAGACCTGCCAGGCCCTTTTCTGTCAATTTTGGGAAAATACCATTGGTGATACCATTGGGAATTTTAATGTGAATTTGTGTCAAATTGGGAAAAACTGTCTGCACCCATGGAAATCTAAATGAAACTGAATCTCTTTTTTAAATGCAATTTCCTTTATACTAATTAATTTTACCTGGCCTCAACATCAAATTGGCAATTTTTTCATCAGATTGGGGAAAAACTCATGTATTTTGCATTGGGAATAGGCCTGAAATTGGACCTTGTGGAAACTATAGAAAAAGGCCTGTCTACATATTTTACTTCTGGGCCCTTTCATTTTCCAGGCATGTGAGTCAGGGGGCTTAACAACTCTGAATCAGTGAAAGTCTATTCTGTCTTTTTAAAATTTTCTCTGTTTCATTTTCAATCATCAGTTACTTTCAGTTCCACTGTCATTGTCAAAGGTAAATTGTAATCATCAAAGCCAGCTGTATTTATCAATATAGATATTGTGATTGGACACAGATAACAGAGGACCAGACCCAGGCAAAATTTAATGAACAAGATGTGTTTGTGAAACACAAATGACCCCAGTCTGAACAAATTTCTATACTGGCAAACAATATGTATACTTTAAATACATGTATTGCAATGTCCTACATTTTAACCCCACCCCACCCACCAGGGGCATGTGATGTCAGTGAATTGTGAGCAACCTTTCGAAGAACTTACAGTCTAAGTTTGGTTACTGTATCATAATCCAAACTTGAAATATTGCACTTTATATGTAAGCAGGACAGAATTACGGACAGACAGACAGACACACAAACGGACGGACGGACGATCCAAACACTAGATGCCCCCAATGGACCTTTCAGGCCAGGGGCATAAGAAGTCCTGGACCCAATAAGCTGAAGTAAAATTTTCAGACCCGGATACAGTAAGTGCATATGTGATTGATGACACTGTTCAGAACTTCAGATAATCATTAAAAAAATGAATATCATCGAGATCCTTTTTTACCTATAGCAGTCAAAATCCTTCTTTATAATTTTATCTTTCAATTATTCATCAATTAACATAAAACTAGCATCAATACAAATATTATGTGATAGTTCAAGTCAACAACTGATTTCATTTCCCCCTAGTTTTTCCATGACTTTGCTAAAATTTCATTTTTCACAGATTATTTTTCAAATTTCCCTGACAATGCATTAAGACCTTGAACAAAATTCAATTAAAAAAAGTAGGGCAAACTTTACAGCCTGAACAGATAATCATGTTTAAAGAATATCAATCATTAAAATGTATGTATGTTGCCAAGATGTTAACCAGAAATGATTAATAACAAATGCTAGATGAACTGACATTCATGTATTACATATATCCCATATACATTTGTATAACTCAACATCATTTTGCTTACCAAAATATGAACATTTTATTGAGTTGAGATATAGGTCTTGTCATGTACAATTACATGGATCCTTATCACTTAAAGGCTCACAAAATTTATCATGTTTTCTAATATTTCAAAATATAACAAAAACTTTATTTGTTAAGATCTGGCAGTGTTTAGTAAGCTGAAATCTTTTAAAGTACATGTAAAAAAAACATACATGTATGTAATAATATATTTTCTCTGACTTTAATACCATTCATAAAACTCATGAAAATTTTAAAAAGAAAAAACCTAATGTTTGGCTTACATCATAATTTCACCTGGGCATACTTATGGACAGGTGTAAATTCAATAAAATATTAAGCAGAAAGTGATGAACACCAAATGTAATTTTTTTTGGACATCTTATCAGTCGTTAACTCTGAAAGTATTGACCAGAAGACGTCAAAGTGGGGACAAAATATAGGTACAGGTACAATGTATAATTTTGTACACTCTAAAGAACAAGGCCATCCTTAAAAAAATGTTGGTTTGCTGTAACGAGACTGATTTTTTACTGTATGTAGGAAGGTAGAATTTTTTTTTTTGGAAAACTCTAAACCAATTTCATGTATGTACATTTGTACATTGTACAATATACATGTAAGCAATGGGAACATACTGGAAGCCTGGTAAAAAAAAAAAACAATTCCCAGAATGGCAATAAAAAAAATGTGAGTCCCAGGGTTTTGAGTGAGTAGGTCGGGACAATTTTTTATGGATGGTCCACTGAGATTACATTCCTGTCCTATGAAAATCCAGAAATGACCATCTGGCAAAAAATACAACATTTTCCTAGGGCTGTCATTGATGAGAAATTCTATATTGATAAGTAAAAAGTATCGATATATCGATAAAACAAATAATTTGGTACTTCTATAAAATGCATTCAGATTAAATAGATTCTTTATAATAATTAGGGTGTTTTATTGTGTATTTGACTATCTGAAGATGAAAAAAGCAATCATTACAAGGAAAATATTGTTTATGTGAACAAATTAAACAATTAGAATGAAATGTAACATAGTTCAAGAACATGAAGTAAAATGAATGGAAAATTTTGGAAACTGTATAAGAAAAAAACATCCTGTAAAATGCATTATGAAATGTATCGAGAAACTCAAGAAATGTATCGATTATCGTATCAATTCAATTTGCATATCGATACATCAATATCGAGTCTATCAATGACAGCCCTACATTTTCCTGTATCTATTTTAACTCTTTGTTTTTCCTTTTTGCTCACCTGTACTATTGACCGCCATGTTTCTAATGGTATACAATCAAGTTAGTTTTTGCAGGTCTACCAAGATGAAGTGACATTAAACCAGGGTTCTGTCAAAAACCAATACAACATGGTTTATTTTCCAAAATTAGGAATGCACAGGTAAAATGTGACTCCATGCATTACTGTAGCTCTCATATCTGTGATGCCGAAAACAAGTCGGTCACGCCTATTCAATTTAGACTCACTGTGTTTGTAAACATGTGCCAATTTACTTTAGTAGACCTGCATCAGCATGCATACTGTATGTACATGTAAGATGGTTTTCTGTTCTACATGTATGTTTACATGTACAATATATCTATAATAAGGTCTGTTTGTATCTCATGCTGTATTAGTCTTCCCATCAATATTTTGGCTTCTGTTCTTTCTACATGTATGTACATTGTAAAACCTTGCTGAGTAGACATCGTGATCTGAACAAATCCCGTTTTTGTTCTAAGAAATATCATAATTGGAGGGAAAAATCAATGTATTTTGTTCAAAACAAGTTATTGTGAAATTTGTTCAAGGTTTATTGTTATCGAATCTATGGACCAAGTTTCATCAAAATCAGTTAAATGTTAGATCTTAGAGCAACAACAAAGAAGTTAAAATACAAAATGTGAATGGATAACAAGACTGTGAACAGACGGAGGGTATACCATATCAGGTTTCCTGTCTTATCGCAAAAATCACAAATCAGAAAAATAACTAATGTCAGCATGGATGTGGAAATTGATACCTTATTTTTTATTGTTAAGATTGCTATTAATCATCGCTACACAGATATTGAAGATACATTGCAATGATTAGGTGTAACAAGGTAAAGTGGCACATCCTGGTTCCGGTCAGAATCCAAAAAGTAGGTTATACAGGAAAAACATATTGCCTTGCACAGACACCATGCATTACTGAATCTCTAAATACCTGTGTGACGACAAATAGCTTGTCACTCCTGGGCCCGAAGTCACCATAAAAAAAAAAAAAAAAAAAAAAAAAAAAAAAAAAAAAAAAAAAAAAAAAAAAAAAAAAAAAAAAAAAAAAAAATTTACTCTATACTCAAGCTCAACTTTTATTTCATTATTTTGACTATAAAATCGTTTATAAAATGTTTGGGTTTGAATGTTCAGGAAGCATATTATTATTTTTCATCATTCACACATAGACTTTTGCGTCATACTTAGGATTTTCCAGTAAAAATGAATAAATATGTTAAGTATGGTACTCAAAATTTGAGTGCGTACTCAAACAATATTTTAATATTTCCGAAGTTTTCTTCAAATGAGCAATGATTTTGATCATTATTTACAGCTGTATGTTGTCAATACATAAACATGTCCACTTACAGAATAAATTTTGCGTGTTTTTACCTTAAAATCATGAAAAGTTAGTTGAGCTTGAGTACTGAGTAAATTTGGTGACTTCGGGCCCTGTTATGTTTTGATTTGATTTAGACTAGTTGTGTTTCTAAACATGTGCCAGTTTACCTTGGTAGACCTGTACATGCATATACCATATTTGACTCAATTAGCACCCATGTCCCTGTAACCGCCCCTCCCCCTTTTTTCACACACAATCAAGTATCTTCTCTAGCTGGTTGACAAGGCGATGTGGACCAGAAAATGTAAATAACAGTTTAATCCCTAGCCCCATGCAACACAAGAATGTTGATAGGTGTCCAGTGTATTAATTACAACAACTTTACCACTGTACCTTATAAAAAATTAACTGCTTTACGTCAATTGGACTATCAACTGGTCCCAGTAAGTGCCAACCCCTTTTTTCCCTATTTTTGTAGCACCCTGGGGACTTACTAGGTTGAAAATGGTATGGAGATAATAGATTCCCATACTGGGAACTTGATGAAACTTTAATAGTACAACTATATATACATCACATGTACAAGTATACAAAACAGATGATTGATTGTTTAACAACAAGATTTTATTTACATTGCGGATATGATAAAATCTGAAATACAAGAGACATAAAGTGTTCAAATAAGTGTTATATTCATATCAATTTTGTTTTAAACTGATATAATCAACTGTTAAGTGGAGGAAATGATCGACATTGTAATTTTGCTCAATTAAATGCTAAAATGTTCATGTAATTTTCACAATTCACACATGACCTAATCAAGATCAATTTGGCAGTACAAAAATTCTTTATTTTGTAATCTGATAATTTGTTGAGTTTTATCACAGGCAAATGAGAGTACATGTACATGTAGTTAAATGTTGTTACTTGTTAACACTTAGATACCGTACAACATGCACATGTATCATTGAAATAATATGTATACTAAGTTTCAGATTTTACATGATATATTTTCTATAATATCCACATTTTCCACCATATTCTAAAGCTACCAGAGATGAGAACTGTAACTAGAGGCTCCCAGGAGCCTGTATAGCTCACCTAGGTAGATGCAAGACGTAAATTAGCCTATTTTGACCCCTTATTTCCTTAATCACTAGATGCAACATCAGGCACAGGTGGAAGAAACTTTTTCCCTTCACTCCAGGCAAGTTAAAATCCAACCTTTTTAGTCTTACCAGCAAAAAAGACACTGACAGGAAGTGGAAAAAAATATGATAAAGGGAGGTAATATATAGAGAGAAATTGACAAAATAATACCTGCAATCCCGACACTGTCTTTCTATTATATATATTGATGTGAACTTGAGCAATTATGAATTCCCATTAACAAACTTTTGTTTAAGTTTGATGCCATACATTTTAACATAATTGCCTCATCATGTTTCTTTAATTCTATTTTGTTAACTACTTCAAAGAAAAACTGAATTTGTTTCAATATGCATTATTATACCTTTACTTGTCAGATTCAGATAAATAAATAAATCCAATTGACCAACATCAAATCTAGACACTCTGGTATCTCTTAAAACCCATACAGGATATTATAACACTGTCATACCACTATCATACTGAGGGCATTCATATTTTTGTACAGCAACTGTTAAATTAACTAAATCATTTTTGTTTATATGTAAATTAAATTTGAACCAATTCCCATAGGGTCCAATATTAAAATATCTTCTCCACTGACGGCCATCTTGGATTTTGTGCGGCCCTCAAAAACACCAATGTTGTAGGGGGCCACCCAAAGACTGTTGTCGGCCAAGTTTGGTTCCAATTGGCTTAGGGGTTTTAAAGAAAAAGATCTTTGAAATTGTTCCCATAGGGTCCAATGTTAACCTATGTTCCCCGTTGGCGGCCATCTTGGATCAGGTGCAGACTTAAAAAAACACCAGTTTCAGAAGGTACCATCTAAGGACTACTATAACCAAGTTTGGTTCCAATTGGCTCACTAGTTTCAGAGAAAAATATCTTTGAACGTATTTTCCCATAAGGTCCAATGTTAAAATATGTTTTACACTGGCGGCCATCTTGGATTCAGTGTAGCACTCAAAAACCCCAATGTTGAAGGGGGCCATCCAAAGACTATTGTGGCCAAGTTTGGTTCCCATTGGCTAAAGGGTTTTAGAGAAAAAGATCTTTGATATTGTTCCCATCGGGTCCAATATTAACCTATGTTCCCCGCTGGCGGCCATCTTGGATTAGATGCAGACTTAAATAAACACCGGTTTCAGAAGATACCATCTAAGGACTACTGTGACCAAGTTTGGTTCCAATTTGCTCAGTAGTTTCAGAGAAAAATATCTTTGAACGTATTTTCCCATAAGGTCCAATGTTAAAATATGTTCTCCGCTGGTGGCCATCTTGGATTTGATGTGGCCCTCAAAAACCATAATGTTGTAGGGGGCCATCCAAAAACTATTGTGGCCAAGTTTGGTTCCCATTGGCTAAAGGGTTTTAGAGAAAAAGATCTTTGATATTGTTCCCATAGGGTCCAATGTTAACCTATGTTTCCCCCCTGGCGGCCATCTTGGATTAGGTGCAGATTTAAAAAAACACCAGTTTCAGAAGGTACCATCTAAGGACTACTATGACCAAGTTTGGTTCTAATTGGCTCAGTAGTTTCAGAGAAAAATATCTTTGAATATATTTTCCCATAGGGTCCAATGTTAATCTATGATCCCCACTGGCGGCCATCTTGGATTAGGTGCGGACATGCCAGACACAATTTTTAAAGTAGACCACCCAAGGACTGTTGTGACAAAGTTTGGTTGCAAATGGCCCAGCGGTTTCTGAGGAGTTGATCTTTAACGACGGACGGACGACGACGAAAAATGAGGAAAATGGTTCTTTTGTAGGTTTTTAATTCATTCACCCTTAAAGGCACATTTGGACTGGCCCAAGTCATTGATTTACAGAAGAGTCTATTATTTTTCAGGGATTGATGAGTAAATAGGGGAAAATAAAGATTAAACATTGTACTTGTAGCAAAATTTTAAAAAACCAGAAACTCCTCCAATTTTTGGAGAAAGATTCTTATCCCTGAGGTACAAGTCAATTAGAGTACTGTGCATTTTCCTTTCTTTTTTTAAAAATCTACATGTACATTTATTGTTCAATTCACTATCAGAATGTGTTTCCCTACTCCATGGTGATATCTCAGAATTTAGGCTAAGTCCCATACATCTGGATTATATTTCCAAATGTTAGCCATAAACAATGAACAAACTGATTCCCAGAACTTATTGATGTAAAGCTGGCAATGGAATTTTGTTAAAATCTTAATTGAGGAAAAAAACCTCCAGTTGTTTGGTGGAAACCAAAATGCTGCTACATTCATTGGTACATGACAAATGGACTAAAAGACAAACCAAATTAAAGATAATATGACCCATATCTTTGATGTCAAGCACATAAAACACACATGTATGCAAAAACATGTAAATATTGGCACATAATGATATATATCATCCTCCAAATTGATAAAATGAAAATTATCATCATAGCATTTTTAAGAGTCAGAAACCCATTTCATTTTGGAATTCAAGTCTCATGCATGTAATTTATCCTTATACTTATGGTCATAAGAATATAAAAAATACAGAATGAATGACACCCAAATAACAGAATACTTAAGAAAGCAATGTAAATGGATTGTGTCACTTAAATATATAGTTAGCTACTATTCAGAGACAGAATCAATTTCATCAGAAAACATTTAAACGGAGAAATTATACATCTGTCCTTTATTGGCTAAAACAAGATCACCAATCAAGGCTCCAAATCGTGGTACATGCCATTCCTACATAATTAGTCATATGAAAAGATGTATATTGTATATCGCCTGGTCATTTTTATTGATTCTTTGGCCGTGTATAGCTAGAGTTTATCTATGGACAGTGAGGAAATTGTTTATAAGATTATAGCCTTACGCAGTGTCATAAGACAATGAGCCATATATTGATACTTACAGGCTACTGATATAAAAACATTAAGCTCCTGACTGGTATCTGCATTTTGTTGCAGAACTGATTTTTACATGATACAAATGGTATACAATACAGTGGAGCATGTCTTGAAGGACTAATAGAATCTTATATGAGGTGTCTGGATTGGATAAGGAAATTTCCACCTGAGTAGTAAGAATATGGTTGTCCAATCTGAGGGTTTCCCGAGGACTGGACTTTCAGATTTTTATTACGAGGGTTAAGATTTCCTTTTCCACTCAACATACCTAGGTTTGATTAGTTTTCTCCCATGATTCAAACACTTGTTGATGCACCTAATTAAAACCTAATGCAACTTAAATACATCATATTCTCATCACACAGAAGTCCTGTGGTATAAAATTAGATCTATATTGTGACGTCATAGCGCATGTAGCTTGTCTACACGCTAGGGTGTGGGCAGAGAAATTCTGGCTTTAAAAAATGGCAAATAGGCAATGTCCAAGGTTGGAGAACACCCCATCTGTCATTGAAATATACTGTATGTGTACTTAAATTAACGCACTCATATTTTAGCGCTCTAACGGGGTATAGACTTATTTAGAGCAATCTTAAATTCGCGCAAGTAATTTCATTAGCTTTGTCGTGAATACAGAATGACAGGATGGAGAGATTTTAGCGCTGCCCTTGAATTAGCGCAATGACTTGAGCGCGAAAGGCGTTAATATTAGAATACCGCTAAAATAAGTACACATACAATATATGGTCTTACAAGATAGGTGGTCAGCGATGAATCTCTATAGGTAACCTTTGACCTAAATATAAAACAGATGGCAATATGAATCTCTATACATGTCATATTACAAATTCACCTGACCTATTATAAAACAGGACTCAGCTGACCTCAAATATAAAATGGACGGCAAAAAGAATCTATATGGGTCATACGAGGGACTCGGCTGGCCTAAATATAAACTAGATTGCAATGAATCTCAATGGATCAGCTGAACTATGTATTTCAATAGAACAGCAACTCAGCTGAGCTAAATATAAAACAGATTGCAATGAATCTCTACCTACATGTAGGCTACCTTAGGGACTCAGCTGACCTATACATGTACATACATGTATATAAAACAATCTTGGCCTCTTGCAGTTATGCTAGGCTACTGTACATGCTTTCAAATATATACATGTACATCAAGCTTATTAGTAATGATAAATAGGCAAGTGCCCCAATTGTTTTCTAAAGCAGGCTTATTGCTACTTTATAATCAGATTTTGAGATAAAAAGACAGAACATGACAATCAACACCTGCAGCATTCTATTAGAACAATAATCAAGTTGCATCAGTCTATGAATTGTACATTTATGTAGGAACTTTCAAAACAATATTTCCATTCAGAAAATGAATGAGAATACCCCGACCCTGGGCCTATATTTACAGAGACTTTCCATACACATTTGGAATTTCAGGAACAACTGGGAAATCTAAAAAATTAAATATAAAACTGTTAATAGTACAAGAATCTCTCAATTCATCATCAATTTTGACTTCAATTGATAAATGATGACTGCACATTGGGAAAAAAATGTATTTTTTGGCAATTCTGCAATGGGAATGAGGCCTTATTATGATTAGGCTCCTATGATAGGGTGGAAAATCCATAATATATGCATGTGTGTGTGTGTGTGTGTGTGTGTGTGTGTGTGTGTGTGTGTGTGTATACATACATACATACACACATACACACACACAAAATGATGTTTTGACAACATATAATATCATCAACTGCAGCTGATTTTATCATTTTAATAAGACATATGAGGATATACATTTTGTAGATTATTTTACTGTAGAAGATGACAGCTGAAGTGAATATCGTGTACATCAAAGATTGCAATTACCTAGAAAACATTTTTTTTTCTTACTTTTTCATCGCAGGAAGGCATGTTCCATAAAAAGTGGGAGACAAAATCTGATATAACATGTACCACCAGGCCATCAATATTGATATACAACACCTAGCCATGCCAAAATCCAAATCTAACTGTACAACAACACAGAACAATAGCCTCATCTGTAGTAACATAAATATAGCTGATGTACTACTAACATGCAAGGTACATGTATGTACGTGTATATACATTTACATGTACATGTACATGTAACACTAACATGCATTTCACATACATGTACCCAGAGAGAGAGAGAGAGAGAGAGAGAGATTCACTATGACTTTACTTTAAACTACTAACACTTAATTGTCCAGCAAGTACTCAGAAGCATACATTGTACATGGGCTACTTCTGGGCCCAAAGTCACCAAATTTACTAAGTACTGAAGCTCAACTTTTATTTCATTATTTTGACTATATAATCATTTGTAAAACTTTTAAGTCTGCGTGATTAGGAAACATATTGTTATTTTTATCATTCACATATACATGTTTGCCTCAGACTTTTTTCTGCAAAAATGTATAAATACGTACTCAAATTTATTTTTAATATTTCAAAAATTTTCTTCAAATGAGCAATAATTTTGATCATTATCTACAACTATATGCCATCAATATACAAGCATGTACAGTTACAGAATAAATTTTGCATGTTTTTCGCTTAAAATCATGAAAAGTTAGATGAGCTTGAGTACTGAGTAAATTTGGTGACTTCAGGACCAGATTTGATATTGACGTGTGACAAGGGCTTTGAGTCGTCATGCCTCGCGTTAAATCACCACTTAATGTACCGTAATTCTGATATGAGTATTTGTAAACAAAGTTAAAATTTGTTTTGGTGCAAAATTTCTTTGCAACTCTTACAAATGTACTCAGTGTAAGATAAATTTGAGGTTTACTTAAATGTTGTATTTTGTAAATACAAACAAATTGAACGTTTGCTTGTTTAGTGGTGGTATATTCTGCACTTAATAATTTTGATTCAAAAACTGGCAGTCAAATTTTAATGGTGGAGAAAAACTTAACCCAAATCAGGGATTTTCCACTCTATTTTAAAGCACCATTCCCAATGCAAAAAATATGCATTTTCCCCTGATTTGCAGTAAAAAATTTCCTTGCCATAAAGTCAAATGACATTTTGAAGTTGAAGATATTTTTTTTATTTTCAAACAGTTTTGCGTATTTTTTTATTTCCAAAATTCAATAAAATGTTGCTAAAATTCCCCAATTCAAAAGGCCCAGTCCCATCTCAACACAAAACTGGAAAATCCCTGTACCTGTAAAAAGTTCTTCTGCAATCAGACTGGCAAACTGGCCCAAATAATCTGGGATTCAGTATATACATGTACATTGTATGACATACATTTCTATGAGTATGATGCATTGTTCCCAGCAAGACACAAGGCTACGTTTGAAGTGAAATACACTCACTACACTGCCATAGGGCCTCTCCCAAACCACATACATGTAGAGCTGTTATCATTATTGAGAATAGCATCACAATATCATGGCGATAATATCACAATATTCCACAGAATTGAATTCGGTAGTATTCTTGCTAACTATGCCAATTAAGCAGTGTTTGTTTGTTGTTTATTTCATGCATAACATCCCCTCAGTAAGACAGAAACATAATAAATATGAAAAAAAAAGTACATGATAAATATAAAGAATTTCTTTTCTATTGCCAGTATTGGAGTCAACGATATCACGATGCTTGAATATTTTCAAGATATCGTGGTCAGGTTATCAGTATCATGATGACAATATATAACATGGCTCTACATACATGTACGGTATTTTTTAATTAAATGACAAAAAAAAAAGGAAAAAGAAGGATGAATGGCATAACACACGTACAAAGCAAACACTATGTATGTTTATGCTGACAGACATTAAATTAGCTGACATATTTGATACATGTTTTGTCTTCTTTGACGTTTGACAGAAAACTTGTACAAGATGGAACTCTGTACAAAGACAACATTTGGTTTAGCGGAAGATGTAATAGAGTGTCTGTAAAAAGATAACTGTTGGCTAATAATTAAAGAATCCACGGAAATCAGGCCCAGTAATTCAGAAATGACAAAGCAAACCTGACAATGACAATGAAACAATGAGTTACACCTAGCTTTGGAGCACGACAAAATTGTCGACCAGGGATAAGTTTACAACTTTAAAAAATGCAATCTGACTACAGCTGTATGTAAATTTACCTGGTTAACAAAAGTACAATGTCTAATAATAAAGGCAGAAAACCTATACCTCATACATTTAAATTTGTTTCAAAATAAAATCCTTACGCAATATTATCCGAGAGCCAGACAAATCTGTGATTTAACATTGCTTTTAAATCTAAATTTACATGTACAACATAAAAAGACTATATTGCTAAATTCCATCAGGTAAAACTACTATAATAAATAAATATGTTGCTTCGTGAATATATGAAGATTTTCTTCTGGAATGTTTCAATAAAATCAATATAATTTATCTAGGGTGGCTCCGTTTGCTAGACAAAATACACCTTTATGTTAAAGTCACCATGTGTGGCGGTACTTTGGTACACAATGATACAAGTTCAATGCAAAAACTTTAAATTTTGTTCTCTATGGTATTAAATTCAAGTTTACATACATTGTATGGCCGTCACTGTGCTGTAAAGTGTGAAGTCAACTTACTGCAACTATGGTATATATACTAATAATGTATGTAATAGTCTGGTACTCACGGCCAGGTCAACATTAAAATAAATATTTGTTCAATTTGCCATCTTTTCAAATATCCTTGGATTGTACATTGTACCATGTCAATCAGGTAAAAAATTAACAGTTTTATAAGAAGTGTGATAATCTACATTTATGCACGGCATTTTGTTTAAGTTTCAGCATGTATCTGTAGGTGGTAAAATCATACAAATTTTATCAGTTCTGGCCTAATGCAAATGCCATGAACAAACATACCAGAATGATGCATGGTTAACATCATAGTTACAGGTATTATGTAATAATGTATATATCTGAACAAGATGTGTTTGGGAAACACAAATGCCTCCCCTGGTCCCAACTGTATCACAATCCTAACTTGAAATAATGCAATGTCCTACATTTTGACCCCACTCCACCCCCAGGGGTATGTAATGTCAGTGAAGTGTGAGCAACCCTTAGATGAACTTACAGTCTCATTTTGGTTACCGAATCACAATCCAAACTTGAAACATTGCACTTTATATGTAAGCAGGACAGAATTACAAACAGACAGACAGATGAAGGATCCAAACACTAGATGACACCAGTGGACCTTTTAGGCCTGGGGCATAAAAATTTCACTTTGGTTATTTTTGCACTTTTTCCACAGAAAACATTCACCCCTTCTTAAATTCACCTTAAACCAGCATACTCTCTGATGATGGATGACAAGTATGTTTGTGCTTCAATGTATTTAGCTTAAAAATTTCACTTTCACCTTAATTTCAATTTTCATCCTCTCATCTACATGTAAGGGCAAAAATGGCTAAAATTATACGGGGCAAAAATTTACAGGTTTACAGGTTAATATGATTCTTAAATCAAAATGTTGCTAGTTTTAATCAACAAACTGACACAAGAGCTCTAACACTTGGAACTTTTGGAACGTAAGTCCATTAACAAAGGCTCTTAAAAATCAACAAAATTATACTACCTGTGAATACCTAATTAACTTCAATGGTACACTGTACTCCTCATTATTTGATGTGTCCTGAGAAATCTACTGGGCACTAGGATGAGACTGTGATATGTCAACAAAAGTGTCAAGGATTCAGAACCAATGAAATAACCCTAAAGAAATGATGAGGCCAAGAACAAAACAAGATTTGTGTGATATGACCCGACTAACCTACATTACCATGACTGGATCATGAGAAGCGTCAACAAGGTAGAAGACGGGGTTTACAGTCCCTGTCAGTGGACATTGACATCAGTACTAGAGTACCTGGACAATGCAGATGACTGTCAGGTAGCAGGTCGGTCAGTCTCTAGTTGTGGTGACTTTACTTCCCATATTCCTCGACGTTTTCAAGTGGTTTACCATCAATCAGTATTGGGTTATTGCTGTTGTTGGCATTTATTCTTAAGACCTAAGTCTTTTTGGTGTTAATTTTCAGCCCAATATTACTCACTTGTTTTGTTTGTTTGTTTGTTTATTGTTGTTTAACGTCCCACTCAAGAATTATTTCACTCATATGGAGACGTCACCAAATGCCGGTGAAGGGCTTCAAATTTTGGCCTATGCTCGGCACTTACAGCCATTGAGCAGTGAGGGTTCTTTAACGTGCCGATACCTACTGTGACACGGGACCTCCAGTTTTTACTGTCTCATCCGAAAGACAGGAACCAACCTGTCACCGGCGGGACTCGAACTTACAACCTCACGATCTAGATTCGAGCACGCTACCGACTGAGCCAGGCTGGCTCTTTACTACTTGTACTTGATGTACAACAACAAAAAAGAGCTATACACGTCGTATAAAAAATTATATATTCCTACATGTTTTGTGAATATAAGATCAAGTCTAGTGCGGTATTCATATACAAATGGTAAGGTTGATTTAATCAAGTGCAAGAGAAAAAGTGCCAAATAGGGATATCTCAAGCAATTTTCACAAAATATATATGGATTTAAGAATTTTTATGTCTATGTATATCTCTTTTTTGCTATTGTACTCATCAATCTAAAAAAAAAATGTTGTAAAAAAGGAAAACAAAATTTTTAAAAATACACAGCTAATGCCCCTTCAAGAACAAAATAAGTAAATTTTTTTTACTCAAATCTGTGTAATCATGAAATCTGATTGGCTAAGCAAGCAAATTTGAGAATATTCTCAGACTAGATAAATTTGATAGATTTATGGGCCAGGCCTTGGTCAATATAGTCAGGGGACATTCTAACATATAATTTTTTAATGGTGGCCTGAAATAAAACAAGAACACCACTGGCAGTCTTTAGATGAACAAAGAATTGCCAGACCTGTCACACCCTACACACTATATTCAGTTTATCTTGTCACAAATATGTGTGAGGGAGAAAGCATTACACACCCACACATGTACTCCAGGAATGTAGATAAGCTATCAATCATGTACTATAATGTTGATAGAGCTGTATGGCTGCAGGTGCTGGAAAACTGGATATTTTTATCAAAAACATATGAAGCTTCATTTTCAGAATGATTTTACTCAGCTTTTTGAGTATTTATTTTCTTAATACCTGTTACTAATATACATGTATATGTATCGCTTCACAAATCGGGAGTATATACATGTAAAATCTATACATTTGAGATACAGTGGTTCCAATATAGGTGCAAGAAACCACCATCATTGTACATGTATAGTACAATGTACATCACCAAACAGCAGATTCTTATAAATCTTATATAAATGTTGTCAAAGTCATTGTCAATTTTCATTAACAGAGGGTTACATCCTCTAAAACACAACAATATATATATACACATATATATATATATATATATATATATATATATATATATATATATATATATATATATGCCATTCTCACATTTCAACCAACTACATATACAAAGTGCATTTCTTCTTAATATAATTCATATTTTTCCTATTGGTTTTAATATTATTCCAAAGTGACACACTTTTGACAGAGCAAATTAAACTCTATATGAGATTGTATATATATATATATATATATATATATATATATATATATATATATGATTTCAGGGATTTCCCACCCTATCATA
Organism: Atrina japonica; assembly: GCA_030159075.1. Lineage (NCBI taxonomy): Eukaryota > Metazoa > Mollusca > Bivalvia > Pterioida > Pinnidae > Atrina > Atrina japonica. The sequence continues at coordinate 858,662 of BROG01000006.1, read as the reverse complement.
TGCCGAAATAAGCGCCATTAACAATGTTCCTCCCCACCCCAATTTGCACTCAAAACTTCCCAATTGAAGTCAAATGACAATGATTAAGAATTTGAAGAGATTCTTATATTTTCACAAATATCTAGATTTCCCAATTTCAATAAAATGTTGCTAAAATTCCCAATTCAAAAGGCCCAGGCTAGGTCCCATTCCCAAAAGAGTGTGAATAATTCCTTCATTTAGAGGTAAATTTTACAATATAAATCCAACAGAAGTTTTTGAATGCCCAAGCTGCAACAGACATGGTTTTACATGAAACAAATTAAAAGAGTGAAATTTCAAGGCATTTACTTGTTTTAGTTTTGTAGAGCTCTTCTTCTTCTTATGATAAAGTATGGTTACATAATGGAACATCAACCCACAAAGATTTCTTTGTAAAGAATTATAAATAATTATAAATTAACATGGGGGGGTTCAAAATGTAAATGGACAGAGTATCTTTAGATCCAGACAAAACATGTGTACATGTACTGCCAATAAACAATCTACTGTAAATATTAGCCATCTGAAGTGGACAGCCAGACCTAATAACTATCTACTACAGTATCTTAATTATCTTCTTTTGCTGTTTCTCTTCTTTTACTGTTTCCAAATTGTGCTACATGTACATAAAATTTCTTTCACCAAATTAAAGCTACATGTAAATTGGAAGGAATCAGCCTTCAAAGTTTTAGATTTATATATACTCTAGAGTAACTCTACACTATACATGTTACAGGATAGACACCAAAAATGTAAAAAAAACATGGGTACAGGCAATTTGGATACCTTACATTGTTACTTTTTTTTTTTACCGCGACTATCTTTTCTATCTTTGTTTTTTTTTATTACAATTTTAGAATAATTGACTCTTGAATACATAGGTCTGCATCAATTGTTAGTTATTTCGCATAATTTCTTAACCAAATTTGGAGTTATTTGATAAAATATATATTTCAAATGGTACAGCAGTTATGTTTGACATTTTGACAAACTACATGAAAGGATACATATGTATTAAACTAAAGTGATGGTACATATAGATTTAGGCCTTGTTATGTTCTAGTAATGTTACAGCTTCATAAATTAATATAAATTTGCTAAAAATTACAACTACGTACTTGTTGACTGATTATTTTTTAAACAGAAATATTTACATATCTGCAGCAATCTGCCATAGACAATGTTAATCTAGTAAAAAAAAATAGCTCCCGTGTCATCCACAATGCTGATGCCGTGTGATGGTGATACTAGCAAACAACCCATTTATTTCGCACTTTATCAAACCTTATTAGTTTTAATGGGTTTATTATTTACATATACAGTAAAACCAGCTATAGCGACCACCTCTATATAAGGATTACCTGTTTATAAGGGCCAGTTTTTTCAAATCCCTTGACTGCAAACTTCAACTAAATTGAACCTGTGTATAAGGGTCACCTGTGCATAAAGGTCAATATTTTCTGGTCCCTTGGCTGGCCCCTATATACAGGTTTCACTGTACATTTAGTGATGCATTAATTGTCATATCTGCTTCTGACATTTATATTGGCTACGGTCGTTATTCTGAAAAATTACTTGACCGAAAATTTAGCTTATCAGGTGTCCTGCCATCTTTGTTTAGAAATGAAGTAGAACCATGTGACTGAATTTGGCCGCAGTTTCCTATTAAATTCAATGAAAATTCAGGAGCTGTTGCGAAACAGAAATGAAAAAAAAACACGCTTTTTCTCAGACTAAACAGGCGTTACTATTTTGACCGACAAACACTTCGATGAGAATACTGATTTTATCAATTTAAATACATGTAACTCATTTAAGGTATTTTTACAGCAATTTAGAGAAAATCATGATTTTTTTAGACCGTTGATCTACCACTTGCAAAGATAAGGCCTCATTGCTGAAAACAAGAGGGTTCAAATTTCAAGCATTTTTTTTACCGACAATGTAACTCCTTTGTGCCATTTTTTGAAGTCTCATTTATCTATTTTATATTTTTTATAAACAAAAATCTTTTTTTTTCCAAGGAAAGGAACACTTATTTTTTGTATTTTGCACCTTGATTCACAATAAAAGGTATCATAATGTGTATAATTAATAGTTTTGACACATAACCCTCACCACCTTGAGTTAGCAACAGTCAAAATCGTTGACATTTTTAAGAAAAATTGTTTCAGATATCTTTTCCATAAGTAGGTTAAGTGGCTATAAATATTGATCTGTTTACTCTTTTATACCTCTTGTGCATACATCTAAATTAAAAATGTCTTAATTCAAATGATAGCCTACATTTTACTATGCCATGTATCCACAGAACTATGACAAATGATTTCAATAGTTTGACTGTACTGTCAACAAGTCATTAAATCTGAAGTACTAGTACATTGTCTTCTTGTATTCATAACCAAGCCATGCATGTTAAAACATTCTATAGTCAAGCATGCAAGTTTGTGAAAAATTTTACCAATCTACTAAGTACATTTGCATATAGTTAATAACATTTTATATTCAAGCCTGTAGTCAGACCGCTTTATAATAATGGTATATTAACCCTTGTTCTTCTGACAATTTCACCTACCAACAGGATTTCGCTGAGAACAAGTGTATATGTATAATGTATTTACCACAAATTAAATAGAATTTAAAGCTTCCACCAGCTTTCAATTGTATAAGTTAAGAACAAACATGCTTTTTAGAAGAAAATTCTCTCGATACAACAATACAGGTGCCCCTCTGGATACCAATACTTTGCTCTGTATAGAGATGATAGATATTGTGTGTGATGCAGTAACCAGAAGCCCACAGGTGCCCCTCTGTACCGGGTACTTTCTGCTCTGTCTGGAAGTGATTAGACACTGTGGTTTAAAGTGTGCTACACCAGCCACTTGCCCACAGGTGCCCCTCTGTACTTTCTGCTCTGAGAAGAAGTGATAGACACAGGTTTAAAGTGTGCTACGTACACCAGCAACTTGCCCACAGGTGCCCCTCTGTACTTTCTGCTTTGACTAAAAGTGTGCTTTTATTTGTTTATTGTTGTTTAACGTCCCACTCAAGAATCTTTCACACATATGGAGATGTCACCGAATGCCATAGAAGGGCTTTTTTTTTGGTCTATGCTCGGCACTTACAGCCACTGAGCAGTGAGGGTTCTTTAACATGCTGACACAAATGGTGACATGGGAACTCGATTTTTACTGTCTCATCCAAAGGACAGGATTTAAAGTGTGCTACACCATCCACTTGCCCACAGGTGCCCCTCTGTACTTTCTGCTCTGACTAGAAGTAATAGACACTGGTTTAAAGTGTGCTACACTAGCCACTTGCCCACAGGTGCTCCTCTGTATACTGCCTTGACCAGTGATGATACATTAGGACACTATTCTGTGCTCCACTCATCACTTGGACAGAGAGGCCTCTCTACGGTTATTTTAAATCTGATACTTCACTTCTAGTAAATACTGGTCTATAGCTAAAATTAGACCCTGCTAATTCTATGAACATTATTACATTTACCTCTACTCATACCAAAGAAAAAACACATTATTGCAATCCACAGGATTTTATAAAAAAAAATTATAATTATAGGACATAATTTCTAAAATCTAGTTACAAGTGCTATATACCCTATATTCAAATTTGGTTAGCAAATATTTATAAATACCAATCCTTCATTGTTGAATCTCAAATTTTTCTCAAGTGGGAGACACCCAACTAAGACGCATTATTTTATGACATCTGTTTGACTTGTGTATCAGAACTTTTGTCAGATGGGCACAAAGTATAAATCATTCAATACTTTTCAAGTATCACAAACAGGTCTTGTGAGTAATTAAATACAGTCAGGTAAAAAAATGTGTAACAACAGTCAGGTAAATAATTGTGTAACAATAGCTTGGAGAATTTTGAACAGACTAACATGAAACTATTTAAAGTTCTAATATAACAGTGCCTTTGATACGACAATGTCTGCATAATATATACAGTGAAACCACGCCTAAAGACCACCTCGCTTAGGAGACCACCTCACGATTAAGACCATGAATTTCCAGTCTCTTCATTAAAACTGTATCAGTACAGAACCTCACTTAAGAGACCACCTCACTAATAAGGCCACTTTGAGTCAGTCAGTTAGGTGGTCTTAATAGTAAAGTTCCACTGTATATATATATATATATATATTAACCATTTAAATACCAATACAGGCATTTTCCTTCCTCCAAAATTCTGGGTCCAGGGTCCAAAACATTGGGAAAATACATAAATGTATATATTTACATTGTACATTTGTACATAGAATATTATAACTAAAACAGATAAACTTCATTTGAGACATTTGATTGAAAATAGTCTATTCTTTAAATTTGAAACTAAAATTGAGAATTTTTACATATATTTTTTGGAGTAAATTGCACCCCAAAATGACCTAAGAAAATCCAAGCTGAAAAAGAATATGCATGCAAATTAAAACCCATGCATACAACATACAGGTACCAATTACAATTCAAATCCAAAGTGTAAAAACTGGACCTGGCACCATAAGATAAAATTTTATTCAACTTCAGATAATCCTGAAATCTGATTGGCTAAGCAGGCCAAGCTGAGAATATTGTCAGACTAAAGTGAATTCTCATGATTTATGGTGCCAATGCTGTATCAGAAATTTCTTTAGCAGACTAAAGATGATAAACTCAAAGACATACATGTATATGGTCTAGTGTCTTACAAAAGGTTCTGTGTCATAAAGTGTTTTATTGTTATACATACATGTACTGTGCAATACAACTAGATCTAGAATTCTAGATATATACATTTTGTACATGTATAATACATATTTAGTAACTTCAATTGTATTCACACCAATCTCGACAGAATAGTACATTGTACTTGTATACCAGAGTTTTTGAAATTCACCGGTCTTATCAGAAAAACCGGTAAATTTTACAAAAGTTTGGTGAAATCTATCAGATAACTTGTCCAAATGACCAGTTATTTTCCATTTCATTTCAATTTTATAAAAATTTTCTTAAAAAATTTTCTTTGACCAGTGAAATACCTTTATTCACTGGTCCAGCTGACCAGTCATTTTTTTCTACTTTTCTAGCCCTTCTCCTCATTTCTCTTTCCTCTAGAATTCTAGATATATACATTTTGTACATGTATAATACATATTTAGTAACTTCAATTGTATTCACACCAATCTCGACAGAATAGTACATTGTACTTGTATACCAGAGTTTTTGAAATTCACCGGTCTTATCAGAAAAACCGGTAAATTTTACAAAAGTTTGGTGAAATCTATCAGATAACTTGTCCAAATGACAGTTATTTTCCATAGAACTCTTTTCCTTTTCTTCTCCTCTCTTCTCTCTTCTCTTGTCTCTTCCTTTCCTCTCTTTTCTTCTTTTTTTAGCTTACCTCTTTCATTATCTTTCTTCTTTGTCCTAGAAATTTTATAAAAAATTTTCTTAAAAAATTTTCTTTGACCAGTTAGTCATATTTTTTTTTCAGAAAAAAACCCGAGTAAATTTTACAAAAAGTTTGGTTGAAATCTATCAGATCATAACGTGTCCAATTGGACCTGTTATTTTCCATTTCATTTCAATTTTATAAAAATTTTCTTAAAAATTTTTTCTTTGACATTCACTGTCAACGAATTTTCAAAATGTCTAGTATACATTGTTGTACATGTAGCTATACTTGTGGTTGTACCAGTCTGGAAAGTAATGTACATGTATGGTATGTGTACTCACAGTCACACCAATGTTGGAAGTACAGTACCTTGTACATGTACCCGTACCAGTCTGGAAAGTAACGTACATGTATGCCAGTATGGTACTCACATCGACCTTGACAGTAGAGTACAATTTACTTGTACATGTACCAGTCTGGAAAGTAACATACTCAGGACTTGAAAATACCTGATTGTACTTACTCTGGTCATGAAACTTAAGTACATCTGACACTGCATGTAATTCATACAAGAAGTCACTCCAGCCTGGAAAGGACTTTTTTACACTTGCTCCTGTCACCAGTACAGAAAGTTCATGTATCGTATCACACAACTCCAGAAAACACATGCATCAGTACTAGTCTGGAAAGTACAGGTACAATGTACATACATGTATAATACCAATATGTACATGTACATTATTAATATATTACACACCCTGAACATACATTGAAATGTACAAATATGTACTGCCTACTGGCACCAGACTAGAGAATATTTGTACGTGTATCAGTCCAGAAAATACTTGTAACATACAAATAAACACACATTGTATAATGTACCTATATGTATTTGCCAGGGAGTAAATGTACATTTATGCGTTGTGCTTCTGCCACCGCAGATTTAATGTATTTGTACATTCTCAACTTATAATTCTACTGTTGAATAACAATGTCCACTGGGGATAATTCAACATATTTTTTATTTGATTCTAACTTTTTAAATTTTTTACCTTTTTCAGGTCAACCTCATTTTGACTTACCTGTGTACAGGCATCCACCATAAAATGTGAGCTGGAGGAAGGCCATTGACCCTTGAGATATGCAATAGGTGTATATAAAGCTTCAAGGGACCCTGTTCTCTTTAAGGGACTGTTAGTGACTCGACCTGCTTTAGGATTTGGACGTTCAACTGTAAAACAAAATAATATCAAAAAATTTCTAAAATATTTAATTTTAATTTTTAAAGCTGAGTATATGTACAATGTACATAAATAAACTGTAATATAAATTGTATTTATGGATCTGGGATTTCAATAGTCTCCAGTAGAAGGTAAAATTACCTGCCTCCTTTCTCATTTTCTAACATGATAATATTAATATAAAAAAAATCTATTTTTGAAAGGGGAGGTTGCAACACCCCACCCCGCCCCCACCCTTGAATCCGCCAATGCATCAATGTGCAGTATAGTTGTTTAATTCCACAGGGAGAAAATTTTTAGATTTTCTGAAAGGAGAACTTATTCACGGGTATTAAATTTCGTGCAAGATTGATTTCAAATTGTCTTTCTGATACATATACCTCATACACATGTATACATGACCACCTGGTCACAAAGACAATTTTTTGCTGTCCCCAACCTCTATATAAATACCACCTCCGTATAAAGATTGGTTTTGTTGTGTCCAAAAGGGGTCTTTATATACAAGTTTTACTGTAGTCTGTATACAGTACATGATTTCATATAAAATCATGACATGTACTTCTAGTGTTTTGTTCCAAAAGTGTAGATTCTATGTTTAGCTTTATATATCAATATGCACATGTACATCACGTACATGTATGTGTGACTTCATATATTATCTGTCCTCTACAGCGGATTACCCCTGATTTTGTTAATAAACCAAATGAAAGTCATTTTAAGGACATATTTACTGATACTCTTTAAATTTAATCCATGCTTTCAGAAGATGTTCTGTAGAATGATCTGTTCTTTAAATATATATACAGTAGAAATTGTATGAGTCAAACTTCAATGAGTCGAATTTCTCGATGTTTTGACCTATTCATAATTCACTAAGTCCCGAATAATTTTGTTAACGCTACTTATACGCATTTTTTAATTTGAACTTTTATGAGTCAAATTTCTTGATGTTTCGAATAAATATTTGGACCCATTTCTATAAAAACAATGAAAATTCCTGCATATCATTCGAAGTAAAAATTTACAAGTGTACGAAACTGCCCCATGATAATTCATTTCCTTCTCATGGCCAGTCAATGTTTCAAATGTAATTTCACAAAAATTAAGTTAAATTTAGCACTAATTATTAAAGACAATGACCACATATGTCTTAACTGGTTTCGAAGTAGTCATATAGTATATGACATACACCTTGTAAAACCCGTGCAACTAAAACCGTTTGATTCTTGGTTACCATCCATGAGTCGAAGTCCCATGTTTTGAACTTTTTTTAGGTAGTCCCTTGAATGTTGACCCATTGAAGTTCTACTGTATATAGTCTTTCAGAAAAGCCAGATACTATCAGTATACATTGTACATATGTATGTACAAAAATGTATACATACATGTACATTGTACAATATGTTTATTTCATGGTAGTTTTTTTTACTTCCTGACAAGACTTTTTCACTTAGGCTATTCCAATTTTTTTCTACATTAAGCGTCCACATGCTCTTTGGTTTAGGAAATCATATTTGTAAAAAAAAAACACACACACAATTAGTAATCAGGGAATGTATATTGTTCCTTACAATACATGGAATGAAAGCATTTTATTTTTGAAGTTGGTTAGATGCAGACACGGTTAAGATAAAATAAAGCTAATCCATCTACCACCAAATGGTCACAATTATAATTAAAGAGTTTGGTGATGAAAGTCAGGTTTTGTGTGTGTTTTTTTTTAATAGATAGTTTGGTTTTTGTAATCAGGGCAGACGCTTAAAGCCACATTCCAGGAAGCTCATAAATAAACTTTTCTGTACTCCCTTAATGCATATTCGTATGAACTTTTGTCATATTTTCAAAGTCTCATTCCAACTAATTTGTTAATTAATCTTGGAAAACACCTAACACATTAATCTATTTATAAACGGTAAGGTGCTGCTGGTCACGTGGTGACGCTCTACTGAGCGTGTTCATTTCACTGTCCAGGACAATCCAGACAAGTGGAACTCCAATCAAATGCTCTGGAACACTGTCCTGGGCAAGCTATTTAGCCGTAAACTTACATGAATTATGTAAATTTTATCGACATCTTTGAAATAACTACTTCCTACCCTGGTACATTCGATTGTAACATGTTCTGAGACTGTGCCAGAACAGTACTCTCTTGGTGAATCGAGCACACCCTTTATATCACTCGTTCACCACGGAAAATTTAAGAATTCCTACTGAATCCCCTTAATAACTCTATTAATTCATCGAACTTTTTGAATTTTTCGTCTGTTAGGTTTTCTAATGAAAATGTTAAAAATAACAATAACATACAGCAAATTACAATAACGTCCTCGGAATGTGACTTTAACAATTACATGTGCATAGAAACTAGAGATATAAATATACTGAGGTATAAATTTTATGTCACAAACCTTTATTCTTACAGCAATGATATCCATATTAACTTGTGATCAGAGAAAAAGACTTCATTAGTGCCACTTTCCACACAAATATCAAATCAATATGTAGAGGCATAGCAAAGAAAAGGTGCAGTAAGGGATATTTTTTAAAAATTTACTAAGTCAAAGGGCCATAACTCTGCACAGTATCATCCAAACGGAACCAAATTTGAACTTGATTTGTAAATCATCTAGTTACAACTTAATATCAAATATCAACTCACTATGTTGAAGCATTACAAAGAAAAACTGAAAACTGTTATTTTTCAAATATTTATGTATTTCCAAGGACCATAACTCAGCAACAGAAAACAAGAATTTAATCAAAATCGAAAGGTAGCTTGCATTTATGGTAAGAAAAAACTACAAAAAATTCATTGAAATCTGTTGAGGCGTTTTAGATTTATCCTGCGAGGTGTGGACGCCATACAGACGTATGGAAGACATACGGACATATGGACGGACAACGGTATACCATAATACGTCCCGTCAAAATTGACAGGCGTATAAAAACTTGGAATGGCCTTCCATACATCTGTACATGTACATGGAGATGCACATGTATCATACGTGATGTCCCTAACTTTAGGGAAGTGTGACAAATTTTAGACTGTTCTATGGACATGATTAACGCCAATGCAGTAAGACTTTTTTACGTGCCATGTGCTATATGACACAGAACCTCAGGTTTAAGTTTCATTTGGGAAACCTCTGACTTTCACTTCATATGCCAAGCCTTTGGTCAGTTGTTGAGGAACCCTTTACTGACTACGGGAGTACCAATCAAGTCTTTCAATGAATTCAGAACATTCTCCTTCAGACATGTGAGTCAAGTGCTCTACCAATACATACCCGGAGCGGATGTACATTTGTACATTTGTACTTGCTGAAATGTACATACAACATACATGTACAAGTTACAACTGACAGTTCATACTGACAAGCACAACTTTTGTTGAAAGGAACAAGTACATGTGTACTTAATGCAATACATGTTTGTTTCCTGAATTTAGTCACTACTACACTAGACTTGAAAAGAGTCAATATCTATTCTACATGTACATTTACAAAGTAATTTACATATAAATATTTGACAATTTTTGTAATAATGAGCATTTGATGTACTATTGTACATGTATGTATAGAGTAAATACATAAAATATATACAGGAAATACTGACATATATATACATGTACTTATATTGAGATGTCACCAGCTTTAGGTGAAGTGCCACAAATTTTGACCTGTGCTATGGACTGACGCCAATGTAGTGATGCTGTGACACAGCACCTCGGTTTTAAGTCTCATCCGAAAAGACCTGTGACTTTCACTATGAATACCAAGGGTTTGGTGAAGAAACGGTCACTACCATTTTTAAAGAGTTTTTGGTATCAGCCGGTAGCAGAAATCGAACCCAGTACCTTTTGCTTGCGGGTCAAGCGCTCTACCATTAAACCACCGCAAGTGGTATGTGTTATGCAAATTCTGTAGAAAAGTAGAGATGGACATACATGTACATGTATAACAGGGAACACATTATCTGTTAATTTAAAATTCAAAAGCACTTAGTTAGTTAGCCATATTTGAGCAACAGACATGAAAAATGTAGGCTTCTAAACACTAGATTTAATAAAAAAAAAAATGCAAGTACAATGTACTCATGAGTCATGTCCATACAAACTTACATTGTACTCAAGTGTCATAAATTAAAATACATGTACCAGGTATATGTGATACTATTTGATTTGTATCAATGCCTGATTATCAGAAAAATTTATGGATAATTTGTCATAGGCTAATCATGATTAATCTAGTTACACTTTCAACACACTTTAAATTCAAGTGCCAATTTCACAAACTATGTCTTATTTCATTTCCATCTCTGTTATTTTCTGATTGTTTATCATTTAATGTTTTATTCCATTAAAATCATAATCAAACACAGTTGAAATAGTTATAGAGTTTATATGTACATGTAGAAGACTTTTAAAATGGAACCTCTAGAAGTCACATGTAGGAAAATGATAATCTTTGTTAAAAGAAAAGCAGGTGATGATTCACCAAAATAAAAAACATTACACATACTACATCTACATTGTAAGGGGTACCTGTATAGAACAATTACAGCCTTTGCATCACTTGGCCACACAACTGTGAGCATAGTTCAATCGTTGTACATTGGCAACAAAGAATACATTTTACTATTTTGATTTTTCTTTCTTCTTCTTTTTTACCATTCATCATCTGTGTGTGCATATGTACTGTCGCTTTGGCTCAATTTAACAAGCGGCATGACTACTTAAAGTCCTTGCCACATGTCCGTGAGAGGCAGGGAGAGATTTTAGTGTGTGCATATATGCGTGTTTATGTCCTTGCTTGAGTGGTTCATATTTTTAACAGCTTTTTAACTAATTTAAGTGCCACTACACATGTAAAATCTGACAAAGGTAATCAAACTGCACATTCTAGACCATATACCCTCTATCTATCTAAGCTTAAAGCTCTCCGAACAGGAGACGAAATCTCACCTCTGAAAATCTAGCATGACCGGGGATCAAACCAGGGACCTTCATGTTGAAGATTTGGCACTCTACCAACTGGGCTACTCTGTCGACTGTGTGTGTGTGTGTGTGTGTGTGTGTGTGTGTGTGTGTGTGTGTGTGTGTGTGCATGAGCACACACACACATGTAAAGGGATGGGCTGAATCAAGTGGTCAATTTACTGACCTCAAGCACTGACTTAAATGAATGTCAGAAGCTATAGTGAGCCATACTTTCAGTTGATAGAAATAAATAAAAGAAAATGACATTATAAAAAGAAAAGAACATGACATTATAAAAAAACAATCATAAATTCAATCAATATTAAACTCTATTAGTCTATATGGAAATCATATTTAGCATTTTCAGTTCTGCTGTACCTGTAAATTGAATTGTTATCAATTTTAATATATGCACAAACAATCTAAACTAAATTAGTAAACCAATCAACTACAATTATGTTAATACTTAATCTGACAGTAATATCATGATTACATAGCTAAATTTTTTTTTAATAATAATCAATTGGTTTTATTGGTGGCAGGAGCAACATGATGTAAGCTCAAGTGTGGGGAATGACTGCCTACTTACTGCTGCTAAAATGCCTTAACCAACATTTGATAGCTGCCACACTTCAAAACTTAGGCTAACTGCGACCGATTAGGAATAAACTTCTAAAGAGATGAAGGTTACAACATACTCAGATAACACTACCAACACGCGAAGATCTTGAACAAAATAAAAATTGAAAAATACATTTGTATTTACGACTATTTCGACTAAGAAAGAACAGATATATAAGACCATATAAATTTCATGGGGAGGGTCTGTCAAGATTTTCCATTTTAATAGTGTTTATTCCCCAAACTACAGGGTCTATTGAAACAAATTTGACAAAGACCCAAACGTTTTGGCGAAATGCCAAAAATTGTAGTTTGCATATTTCCAAATGAAAATGCTCACCTTTGAAACTCGGAGACCCAGGCGATTTCCTCTCTGGTGAATTTCGATTGTCCGGTGAAATTCTGGATAGTAAGACAGATGTAGTTGGTGAAGATGTTGGACTTTTCCGTGTCGGACTCCCTTTCAATGCAAATGCCTGAATGGCTTTCATAGGTCTCTGTATAGCAGTAGAGGGAGACGCATTTCGGCGTACCCGTTGAGGCGGTTGTCCTGACATTTTCAGAATATTTTCCTCATAAAATATCCAAAAGCTATATTTGTACGTGATCCTCAAAATTGAAAAGAAAATTCACCCATTTACGGGATATATTTGTAACAATCACCACACCGTAAACTCACTCTCTTGGCACACGAAAAAATCTCAATCACGTGACAGCTCGTTGTGACTTCATTGGTCACCTTTATGTGTTTTAATGTTGTGCACTTTTTTTACAACAAGTCTCACAGACCGGTCACGGAGTTTGTTTTCAATCAGTTTTATTGTAAAATATATCATTTTTCTTTTGTTGATATGTTAAAACAAAAATGTATGATTTTGCAGAAACAACCGTTTGCTTTGCTAGAGTAATATCCCTTTGAAATCTTCATAACAACAGCGTATCGTAAACATCCGTTCACGTGTTCAAATCTTCGAACTCTAAAGTGTCAATGACATTTAAAAACAACCATTTAAATACATATCAAATTTCAACTCTATTTTTTATTAACCTCTTGAAATAACGCTCATTCTTAACACACACTGTTGATAAATTATCAAGGTCATAGAGTCCGTCTTTTACAACAATTCCACCCGGTTCGGAGATTGAGGCACATGGTAATAAGGGAGATAACCTGTACTGTCAAACCAATTGGCGTCCTTCGCAACGATTATTTTAGCCAAAGATATAGACATTGTTGATATAGTGAGTCTCAAAATATTTTAGCACTTTTTATTTTTATTAATATTTTGTAATATTCCCAAATCCAGAGTTTTGTTAATATAAACCAACATTTATAATGAGAATTTTATTTAATTAATTTGCTCAGTATGTAAATAACAAAAAATATAGTATGATTTATCACCAAAATGTATAGGGTCAAGTTTTAATAAATTCTCTAGTACATACATTATAACACTCACAATATGTGAGCACATCCCTTATAAGTTTAAAATAAGTGAGAAATATTACTGCAAATGCAAAAAAGTACTTAAATATTTAGGAATTTAAAACTAGAATTTTCTATTACTACAAAATAGAAAAAAACTATATAAATCCACAGATCAGCAAGCATTGTTCATGCAACTGGAAGGTGAAGTAATTGGGAAAACGTATCTTTATAATCACCAAATATGCATCTTTATATATTTTTTTCTTTTTACTTTTGATAAAAGATGTGCAGCAATATGTTTTGAGTGTGTAATATTAGTGTGGGGTTTGCCCTTGTTTTCTCTGTATTTCATGTTTCAAAATATGGTACATATCGAAATTAGAGCTGAAATGAATGGTTGAATACACAGGATTAGAATGAGGCAGTATTCTACCAATTTTCAAAACTATTTTGTATTTCTTATTTTCACGTTAAAATTTAATACACTTCCAACGTTTTACTGGCTAAACAAACAACGGGTAAATACCCAAATATTTGTCATATGTTCTAAATTCTATTTTGGTTCTATTTATTAAAGAATAACATACAGATAGTGCCAATTTGAGTGACCCTCTCCTCTTTAATATATATTTTATTTGCTTCCTATTCCCCAAATTCCGGTGTAACGTGAAAAGAAAAAAAATGACCCGCCGTAGATATGCTACCTGTGGTAACTTTTCTACAATACGAATTTTACTCTAGGCCTAATTATGATCTGGATCGTGAAGGATCCGATTTTGCCTGTCATCCCCAGCCAAAAAAGGACCAAAACTTGGTACACATCTTACATAAATTCATCTCATGAACCAGCGATCAGATGTCTTTGTCTTTCAAATCTTGTATGCATGGCTGTTCCAAGTTTTATTTTTCTCTGCCTAGCGTCCGCGGAATGATTGGTTCTGAGATCACAAAACAGAGAAAACCACAAACATAGAGGGAAAACTACGGAACACTGCTCTTAAATGAACAGTTAAACATGAATTAACATATATTTTCATCAATGTGAAAACTTTAATTTCATAGGTTGTTTATAAATAAGCATGTGCCAAAGATATTACTTTTTATAAGTTTAATTTTCATTTCCTTTTGTTAACCATAAAATACATACATGTATCTGTACTCCTAAGATGTCCAATATTTTATGTCCAAAAAAAATTAATAATAATAAATAAAAATAAATTAAAATTAAAAATTAAAAAACAGACCGACGAAGGGTGTACGTATAATGACAAACGGAAATAATAAGAAATCCAGTGCATGTGATTTTGATATGTTTAGTGAATTTTGCATGTACATGTACTTTTAAATTTGTAACGAGCCTTTTTATAATCTAGGGACCAGTCATTCCTGAAAAAATAGTACTTGATTACTCCTACGGAAGACTAAATAGAAATAATAGCTTTATATATCTCTGATCATAATAACAAAAGACAAAAACTTTTATTCCGGAATGTATCTATTCTATCCCGATACTATTCGGCAGTTTGCAGTTTACTTTCCAAAATTAGACACAAAATCACATGATCTCGTCTCTAGAGCAACACAGAGACGCTACGTCACGTCAGCTCTCCTATCCGCTTAACACTTTGTTTACACTAAGGACAGTTTTCACCTGACAGAAGCCCTGCATGTTTATCCACACTGTGCACATTTTAAGTTAGATATTTACTGAATATAATAACAAAATGAATGAATTAGACCCACCTTTTCGTTCAATGGTTCGCGCTAGCGGACTTGCCGAGGTATGGACTCACAGCAACGAAGCCGGGAAATTTAACCAGTTCGGTTGGAGGTGTACAAATAAAGAAAATTCATACTCAAATGAAACATTAGTGGGTAACTGGAACGAACAGAGGTTTGATGTTGATAAAGCTAGGCAGGCTAAACGACTACCGAGCCAGGTAAATTTTACCATTTGCATGGACATTTGTAAAATCTTCAAAATCATAAACTGTGACGATGGAGACCTACATGAAGATCCTTGCATCTTATTATTTGTGGCCTTACGGCTGATGTGACTTGTCGACAGGGGGGGTGCTTACTCCTCCATGGCACTTGATCCGACCTCCAAATTTTCTGAGGTCCGCATATGTTAAATTATCACCTGATTTGTAAACTGGTAGAGGACCATTAAGTATGTGCATCGACAATATATATATTTTTTTATCTGTTCAAGAAAATTGTTCATCTTCTTGACATTCTAAAAAAAAAAGATCTCAAAAATCGTGTCTAAATAGCAATAGTCGGCTACTGGTCCAAGTCGGCTATTGTCCCCCTACTACTATTGTCTTATGAACCTTCTTACAATTTTAAAATACTTCGGTATCTGTGTTTTTTACATAACAGTTTTTAAAAACAAAATGAATGAATTCGACCCACCATTTCGTTCAAGGTATAATAAATTCTTATCAAAAGAATCAGTCACCTCATGTCTTAAAAAGTCTAAACTCCAACCCTGATTGCTAGTCCAATAACCACCACCTACTAACCACAATTAGTCATATGCCATAACCCTATAGGCTATACATTATCAAGGAAAATGTGTGTAATATGTAATATAGTTTATAGATCTATATTTTTTTCCATAGCATGAACACTATTTTGAATCCTCATACGATGCAAGTTACAACACCTCTCCTCCTTATGAAGTTCCAAAAGAACTAAAACATCTAAAAGGTAAGAAACAGATCAGTTTAAAATATATTATTGTATCAAAAAAATGCAATGAAATTTTTGATTGATGTCTGCATTTATATCTCCAGCAGTCCAGGTATACAGCATACTTGAATATTTATAAAAATTATAAATCAGGAACGAAATTAGTTTTTATGCCATTATTGTTACCTTGTTACCTAGTCCTAGAGGTCTATTATACGCATAGCCTCTCTGGCCCATCTTTATTTTGTCTGGTCTGTTGATGTAATGTCCGCTTCCAGCTTATTGATGTTTGTTTAACGTCCCACTCAAGAATCTTTTACTCATATGGAGACGTCACCAAATGCTGGTGAAAGGCTTCAAATTTTGGCCTATGCTCGGCACTAAGGCCATTGAGCAGTGAGGGTTATTTAACGTGCCGACACTTACTGTGACACGGGACCTCAGTTTTTACTGTCTCATCTGAAGGACAGGAAACGGACCTCCGCCGGTTGGACTGGAACTCACAATCAAGAGTCGAGTGGGCTACCGACTGAGCCAGGCTGGTTCCCGGTTTATTGATGTTGAGTATTATTCAGGAAATTGCTAGAATAAAGCTCGGAGAAAAATTCAGCTTGAAATTCATGGGAATTTCGTTAATAACTCCATTAACACAGGGATTCATTTTTTTTTTCATTTCCTTCTGTTAGTAATAGTTTCTAAAGAAATTGTCAATTATTACAATAATATCTCCCGAATGTGACGTTAAACATGGAGACCTTATATATATGGTAGCCTACATGTGTACTTAGACCCCGAGGACCCTCAGCATCTTTTCACCAAGGTAGTTTTTCAGGGTTTTTTTTCAGGACATCATAAAAGTGTCTCTTGACATCCCTTGTGCCTACAACCAGTAAATCTTTTCCATTAAAATCATAAAAATTATCTGTACAGGCAGTTAAATTCATTACAGATAAGCTAGATCTATATAAAACCATAGATTGTTCTCATTTCATGATTTACCTGAACCCTTTGCTAATTACTGCAACTACTGGTATTGTGTGTCTTTAAATTGTAGTATTGTTTTGTGTAAACAATTTGCTGAAAATAATATACTGTGGCAACATTTTTATTGATACAGAACATACCAGGATAAAGATAAGACATATACGTTAGTTGTATGTATAGCAGATTTTTTTTTAAATCCATGTTGTAACTTGTACCAATGTACATACTTCTTTCTAGATTGTATCTGCAGGTACCAATTTACTTTGGGTACATACCAATCTAATTTAAAACCAATCTCTATTTGCTCTCGTTTTCTGATATGTCGCGTATAGGATCTAATGCAATCTGCTATGGGGTCACATGCAGATGACCTCATAGGTGTGTCATTTTTTATCAATAAAAAAGCGACTTACAGAATCTTGTAAGTGATCAAATAGCAAAGAGATGTAAACATTTTTAACATTATAAACAACACAGAACACACAAATACGGTTGTACAGAATTATATTCATAACCCTGGATGGGTTGGAATCACAAAGCATATTCTGATGGGATATTGGGTACTTACAGTTTCCTTTTTTATAAAATAAATAACATCTCTGTGCCATCAATTTTTGTAAGTCGCATTTTCATTGGTTGAACATTATACATCTACGAGAGGTCACCCACACGTGACCCAATAGTGGTTTGCATTAGATCCTCTATGTGACACATCAAAAAACGGGAACGGTGAGAGATCAGTTTTTAATTAGATTGGGTACATACAAACTATTTACCTAATACTAACTGTTCAATTACCATGTTGTGTCAATGTACACACTTCAATTTAGTTTTTGCCTGCATTTGTACTCTCATTCACAATTACAAGTCAGTCAAATGTATTTATCACATGTATATGGCTGTTGTTTGATTGACACAAGGTGTATTTATGAAACCGAGTACATATATTTGACCTGCATCTCTATTACGATCTGTATTGTACCAGCATTTGTGTATCAGGGTATAAATGAACTACATGTATCTCCAAATGTATTACATATGGCTCTCAATTTGCATTTGTGACATTCGATTATGACATCATAATCACACCAAATGTTTGACCACGCCATTCAATTGTGATGTCATTAAGGAAAAGTCTTCAAAAAGATAAGCATGTCATGAAAGATCAGTTGTTTGTACATTTGTTGTTATCAGTATTTATTATTTTGTTTTGTCACAGACTGATGTAGAATTGTACCATACAATGTAAACATCATTTACATGTACTTGTATCCTATCAATTGAAATGTATTGTACCACCATACTTTTATACCAGCACATGCATGTGTATACATTTGTTTTCTTTTGTAGAATCTTAATTTACTTGGAATTAAATTTAAATTTGTTATATTTTTACCACCCATAATTTTTTTTTCTTTTTGTTTTATAATAATATTTTTCTTTTCTTAAAAGTATATTTCACATTGATTCAAATCATTCCACTGATTTTAATGATGTCCCCCATTAAACCATGTGAACCACTATCTTGCATATCAGAATATTGAAATGAACCTTGATTTTCTTCCTTCAGAACGACACAAACACTCATTTCCTGGACACCAGCCTGAAACTGACAGTATGAAATTGAAAACTATTTACAACAGTTGGGAAACCACAACAAGAGCAGCTTATGTAGATCCAAAAATAAGAAAGCAACCACTAACCTCTCCTCCACAGTCATCTTAAGAGATAAATAAGTCAATTACTTGTTCATCTGTAAAAATATGTGGCTTTTTCAATTTATACTTTTTTTGTAAAATTGAAAAAGTTTTCTTTTGTGATATCTAATATGAAATGAAATTGTTTACAATTAGAGTACAGGTTTTATTTCTGTCAGTGTCTTTTATTATGGATTGTGATGTTTTATTTTTCTATGATTTTTCTTTGTTATTTTTTTTATCAATTTTTGTCAAGTTTTTAGCACTAACTTCCTTGTTGCATTGTTTTTATATTAAAGAAAAAAATGACTGTTCATGTAATGTCAATTGAATATTGAAATCAATACTACAATAGAACCTTTAAACTTTATGGGATTTTATATGTAAATATGGAAGATTACAAAGTTGTAAAAGTACATGTATCTATAAATATCCAAATCTTTAAAAAAAAAATCAAATATGAAGTCTAAATTATATACATGCTTATCTCCCCTTAGTTTCTCTGTTCATCATACATCATAAATCAAAATTGTAGATAGAATTGATTTTTTGTTTATTTGTGTTTCACAAGTTATTCATGTATCACAGAGCTTGCTCAATATATAAGTATACATAATATTTTCTTCTACATGTATTATAACTCAATCTCAGTATTAAATTTGTTATATCTGAACAATTATCACTGTACCACAGAGCTTACTCAATGAATTAGTATAAGTACGCCTTCTACTGCTTTTTTACATTTGTTTATCTTGTATTAGTTTACATGTCCTGTTGAAGTTTTGTCTGTTTTTGTTTATTAAGTATAACATGCATTATACCTATAACTTTATACATATATATGTCTTTCTTGAATTGCTCATTGCTTCAGTATTATTTCCTTTAGAGATGTACAGAATCTGCAATTGCAAAATTGTATTTGTGAAGAAGGGTTTTGTATGTTTTCATCTACATTAAACTTATTTAATTCAAACCCATTCCTTCTTGAAGTTATTTTTGTAACACACACATACATGTATATGTGTGCATATACAGTACTGTGCCAAAAGTCAACTTACCATTTTCCCCATAGTTTTCTACGTAAAATCAACATTTTTTAAATACATGCAACAAAGTAATACTTTTTGTAAATTCTTGTCAAAATTCACATTTTTATAAAATAGTCTGTTTATCATCATCTGATACTAGTTTTAAACTCTTTTGAAACTTTATTTCATAGAAGCAACATTTTTTCTTTGTAATAAGTATTGTATGAACAAAGAAGGAAATGACGCTGTAAGTTTCACCTGTGACTAAAAAAAACTTTAAATTTTCATGAAAATAAACCGACACATTCCAAAACAATTTAGAAAGACAGCTAGACTTCAACACAAATGTGCAAATGTTTACAAGATTTCATTGAGTACATAAGTCAGGCCAATTATTTCTAAAAAGTTGATTTAGCATATAGAAAGCTACACGTATGGGGAAATGATTTTAGTTTACTCACATTTGGCATGGCGCTGTATATACATACCGGGTATACATATACACGGTGGAACTTCCCTAAACCAAACCTCAAACAGATTAGTTATTTTGTTCGGTTTTGATTCTGGGATTACAGTTTTGTCAGTGGCTTCTATGCTTACAATATTATATAGATCTATGTTATAAATATATTTTATATAATGACAAAGTTATAGTAATTTAACCATGCACTCATGATTGTTTTGTCATATACCTCAGTATATATATATATATATATATATATATATATATATATATATATATATATATATATATATATATATATATATATATATTTACACACACACACACAAAGAGAGATAACTCTAACAGATATCCTGATCATTACATATTCCTGCTCACTGACATAGAAAAACAACTTAAAGTTGTAAATAAGTTTCTCTTAAAATAATCTCCCAAGTTTCTATTGAAGCATAGTGCTTTACAGTTGTTAAGATTATAAATTGTCTGTGTACATTGTATGTAAAGGAGTAAAATAAGAATATTAATGTTAAAAATTTTTCAGTCGTCTAGATAGTGAATATAGTATTTGACCAATCAAGCGCCCATGTCCCTATAAACGCCCCTCCCCCTTATTTTTTTTTTTTTACATACGATCAAGAATCTTTTCTAGGTGGTTGACAAGGAGATGTGGATCTTAAAAGCCTTAAGTAACAGTTTATCTGTAGCCACCAGCAAAAGAATAATGTTGATAGTTGTCCTTGGTAATAACTACAACAACTTTACCACTGTGCCTTATAAAAGATTAACTGTTTTACGTCAAAGTGACTATGAATTGGTCCCATTAAGCACCCACCCCTTTTTCCCAATTTTTGTAGCGCCCGAGTGCTTAATGAGTCGAGTACGGTACTCACAGTTTATTAGATGATAAAACTTTAGAGCAGTGAAAAAAATAAAGGAAACCATAACCTGCACACATGTGATATTTTATGGCAATAATAATTTATATGGTAGTGACCAGTTTTTATAGGTGAAGGAGAGAACCCAGGTACAATGTACAAGGGTATAAACTTCAGGCTTTCTGGAAGTAAACTGGCAAATCTCACAAAAATCAATTTAAAGGGGCATTAGCTGTGTTTATCAAAAACCAAAAAAATATTTTGATTTTTTTCTACTTGTACTTGATGTACAATACCAAATAAGAGCTATACATGGGCATAAAAATCTTAAATTCCTATACATACTGTGAAAACAAGGTCAGTTCCAGTGTGGTATTCGTATACAAAAAGTAAGGTTGGGTTAATCATTTGCCATTGAAACCGTGCCTAACCTGGGTTTCTCAAGCAATTTTCACAAAATATATAGGAAAATTTAATAATTTTTATTCATGTGTATATCTCTTTTTTAGTTATTGTTTGTCAATCTTAGTAGTAAAAAGGGAAAACAATTTTTTGAAGACAAGAGACCTCCAAGGAGTATATGTCTCGCCTGTAGCAAAAAATCGATAATAATTAATAATAACAGTAACCGCAACCTACTTCCCAGGCACATCGAGGGTACATGGGGATCATTTATGTGAATTACAGTTCCAGTCCATCCAGTAGTTTAGAATTCTGCTCTGGAAACGATCTTCAGTAGTTTCAAGAAAGTAGGTCAGACCGACCTTATACCCCAAAAAGCACACCTAGGGTACATGAGATTCATTTGTTTGAAGTATGGTTCCAATCCATCCAGTAGTTTAGGAGTTCTGCTCGGGAAACAATTTTCAGTAACTGTGACCTAGTTTCCAGAAAGTGAGTCAGACTGACCTTAGCACTCCAAAGGCATACCTAGGGCACATGAGGATCATTTGTGTGAAGTATGGTTCCAATCCATCCAGTAGTTTAGGAAATCTCCTCAGGAAACGAAATTTTGATGATACTGTGGCTGGGTACAGGGTAGAATTATTGATCCCTATGTCTTCGCAGACGAGACAAAAATGAAGCTAAGGCCCCTTTAAGTGCCAGTGGGGCTCAAACCCGCACTGACAGGAAAAAGACAGATTTTATGGATCAATGAGTGATACTCTAACAACTGGGTCAAAGAGACCCCATCTGATGGAACAAAACATAACATGTATAACTTATCTATTACAAAATAAGTACAGGAAAACATGCTATAGCAGCCACCTCTATATAAGGATTACTTGTTTATAAAGGACAGTTTTTTCAAGTCCTTGACCGCATACTTCAACTAAACTGAACCTGTGTATAAGGGTCACCTGTACATAAAGGTCAATATTTTCTGGTCCCTTGGGTGGCCACTATATACAGGTATCACTGTACTGGTAGAATGACCAATAGCAAAACAAATTGTTTTCAATTTAGCACGGTTTTAATATATAATCAACCAAATCACGATGACATGTACAAATCTAAAACATTGTCTCTCGCTCT
The DNA here is from genome assembly GCA_030159075.1 of Atrina japonica. Lineage (NCBI taxonomy): Eukaryota > Metazoa > Mollusca > Bivalvia > Pterioida > Pinnidae > Atrina > Atrina japonica. Next base: position 835,683 of record BROG01000006.1, on the reverse strand, counting down.
CTCTCTCTTCCTCATTATGTTCCATTATACTCAATACACTAAGATTACTTTTAACTCCAGTGGACAAAGTTTACATGTATGTTTGAATATAATGGGGAATTATACATGTACGTTATTGTTTATGGTGCACAGTGTGTATATGCATATACATGTACCATACTTTTACAAATACCGATACACAATCCAAACTCTTATTCCGTCATCTGAAGTATACACATGGTCTTTCAAGGCAGGTGGTCTCCTACAGCATTGGTCTCCTAAGGCAAGTTCCAATGTATTTTCCAAATTCTCAACAATCTCACGGTACTTTTGTCACAGTATTTTTCAGTGTCCATTTTATAATCACTTTTTATCACTTGTCAACGACTCGGAAGCAAGAGCTTCTATCTCCGTTTCAATAGCTTCAACAGATTTTTCAATGTCTTCATTTGCAGTGTCAATCAAATCAAGCTCCGACATCACTGGTCTGTTTTCTTCAAATTTTTGTTTCAAGTCCAGTCTTGATTTAAACAAATGATTTTTATAAGATTTTATTAAAACATTCTGAAGCTGATGTTTGTTATCACGTGTTGACTTCTTAATTGGAGGCCATGGATTATCTGAAAATACAAGTAAAAATGTGAAAAAGATGAGAAAAAATTAGAAGTATTTGTAAAATATGAAATAAACACATTAGACCATCTAAAACATCCTACAGCACTTCTATGTAACATCCTTAAGGGACTCCTATGTAACATCCTACAGGACTCCTATGTTACATCCTGCAGGACTCCTATTTAACATCCTACAGGACTCCTATGTAACATCCTACAGGACTCCTATGTTACATCCTACAGGACTCCTATGTAACATCCTACAGGACTCCTATGTAACATCCTACAGGACTCCTATGTAACATCCTACAGGACTCCTATGTAACATCCTACAGGACTCCTATGTAACATCCTACAGGACTCCTATGTAACATCCTACAGGACTCCTATGTAACATCCTACAGGACTCCTATGTAACATCCTACAGGACTCCTATGTTACATCCTGCAGGACTCCTATTTAACATCCTACAGGACTCCTATGTAACATCCTACAGGACTCCTATGTTACATCCTACAGGACTCCTATGTAACATCCTACAGGACTCCTATGTAACATCCTACAGGACTCCTATGTAACATCCTACAGGACTCCTATGTAACATCCTACAGGACTCCTATGTAACATCCTACAGGACTCCTATGTAACATCCTACAGGACTCCTATTTAACATCCTACAGGACTCCTATGTAACATCCTACAGGACTCCTATGTTACATCCTACAGGACTCCTATGTTACATCCTACAGGACTCCTATTTAACATCCTACAGAACTCCTATGTAACATCCTACAGGACTCCTATGTAACATCCTACAGGACTCCTATGTGTCATTACTATGTATACCAAATATCATCCTATCTCAAATACATAAGAGAGTTAAACTCTGGACAGTATTTATTAACAAAGGGCAATAACTCTGTAATAAAGGGTCAATCCTCGTATTTTTTGTTCATGACATGTCATCTTGATGTCATTACTATCTACCAAATATCATCATCCTATATTAAATACAAAGTGAGTTATGCTCTGGACAGTATTTTTTTTACCAAAGGGCAATAACTCTGAAATAAAATGGTCAATCCCCATAATTTTTATTCATGACACATTGTCTTGATGTCATTATAATGTATACCAAGTATAATAATCTTATTTCAAATACAGAGAGAGTTATGCTCTGGAAAGTATTTTTAGGGGGAGACTTAATGATCTAGAAACCAAAACTTACATGTAAGGAACAAAAAATGATATGGGGGACATTAGTGTTTTAGAAAATCTGCAGAGTGCATGGGTACAATACCCACCACTTTCCAAATGCAGTGGACATTTTGGCACAAACAAATTCTATCGAGTAGGTATCTTCCAATTCCATTGCCAGATTGTGATTTCATTGGACATTACATTTCTGTACATGTAGTTTGTTAACTCATCAACCCCTGAGAAACAATGAGCTCTTCAATAAATCAATGATTTAGGCCAGTCCAAATGTGTCTTTAGGGGTGAATGAGTTAAATATTTTTTGTTGGTTTGTTGTTTAACATCGCACAAATTTTCGCTCTCACTTTGAGTTCAACTTTGAACTGCATTTTTATTGCGTTTATGGTTTTATATCGGAAATTGGTATAGCGGTAGGGTTTCATTTTGAAAATGCCCCTATACCGATTTCCGATATAAAAACAATGAAAATGCAGTTCAAACCTTATATTTACATGCATTCTAAGTATTTTTCAATTGCAGGGACACTTAGTCCATGTTGCTAAGGTGAACAACAATGGCTTACGGTATCTACATGATGGATAATAAAATAATCCACATTATTTTTTTTATTTTCTACTTCATGAATTAAAAATACATTTTTGAATTTCATTTAAACATATTTAATAATTTGCTGTTAATTATGCTTTCAATACAAATCTCACAAGTAGTTCCATTTCATGTATGCATACATACTTGAGCCGACCTGGCTCAGTAGGTAGCGCGCTCAACTCTTGAACGTGAGTTCGAGTCCGGCCGGCAGCAGGTTGGTTTCCTGTCCTTCGGATGAGACAGTAAAAACCAAGGTCCAGTGTCACAGTAGGTGTCAGCATGTTTAAGAACCCTCACTGCTCAATGACCGTAAGTACCGAGCATAGGCCCAAAATTTTAAGCCCTTCACCGGCATTTGGTGATGTCTCCACATGAGTGAAAAGTTCTTGAGTGGGATGTTAAACAACATTAAACAAACAAACAAACATACATATGTGGATCACTTGGGGAATCAATTTCTAATATGCAACTATGATGGAAATATGTCTTAACATAGAGTGAATAGGAGAACATGTAAATATATGGCGATGTCAGTACATGTAGCTTTAGGTAAAGTGCCACAAATTTTGACCTGTGTTATGAACTAACACCAATGCAATGAATGTTTTTTCACATGTCATATGTGATTTCGTGTTTTCAGACTTTTATGAAAAGCCTCTGACTTTCTGAAAACGAACCCGTGACCGTTGGCTTACCCTACCACTAGACAACTACAAAGGGTCATTTTGTCAAGTAAACTCTCGGTAATGACAAATATTCATTGAAAATAAATGTCTGTATATATCTGTCAATATTTTTTTCTGATAACTTTCTTGGCTACTAAATTACAGATAAAACAGAGATATTGAACTTTCTGCACGTCCACACGTTAAATCAAAATATTTGTGTAATTAGAGATACATGTTTGTAGTCTATAAAATCTGGATCTACATAGCAACCACACACGAATAAAACAAAAAGTACTTTTAACCACCTACTGAGCCTATGGTAATTAACAAGCTGTCACTTGTGACCAACAATTTGGAGGAACTTAAAAACAAATAGCTTTAGGTGTTGATGTTTTGTCACACATCAGACATGTAATTATAAGGTTTTATCGGAGTAGAAGTTTGCAAAACACATTATCACAACCAAAAATTAACACACCTTTGAACAATTAATATCAAGAACACTCATACCCAGTGTGTTTTATGTTTCAGATGTAAATTGTGTTAAGTATCTTACACACCTTTAGTGTTTTTTTTTTATTTACTTGTGTAGCCATAGATTTTTTATGCATGTATTTAAAATATGTAAATGTATTGCTTCCATTTTTTGATATGTTGTTAAAGGATCTAACATAATACCCTATGGGGTCACATGCTAGTGACCTCGTAAATGTGTCATGTTCAATCAATAAAAATTTGGCTTACACAACCTTGAAAGCTTATTGATCGGTAAAAGGATGCACATTTTGTTCACATAAAATTCTGAGGTGCATGTAGCGAATTCCTTTCATAACTTTGGATAAGATCAAATTAGCCCCAAATGAATTCTGCGAAGCGATATACATGCATGTATTTTCATTGGTTGAACAGTACACATGTATCAGAGGTCATTAGCATGTCACTGATTTTATAGGTTTCTATAGACCCTCTAAGAGACATATCAGAAAATGACTTAATTAATTTGGAATTTACAAAGCTACCACTTAGAAAAGATGTGAACAAAGGCGCAATATATGCCCTTCATGTAAAACTTTATTGAACTTTAATGAATAAAGGCCCATAACTATGTAATGACAAAAGTCAAAACTGTAAGAATCAAAAAAATCTTCATGAAACCAAGCATTGTGTATAATTTTTGTAATGATTCCTAAAAGCAAACTAGATTTATTGTCAGACATGTACAATTTTCAACAAACTTTAACAATTAAGGTCCCATAACTCAGTAGTGACAGAAGTAAAAATTGTCAAATTGCAAGGTGCCTTGTCTTCATGGAACCAAACACTGTCTAAATCTTTTTTAAGGATTTTTAAAGGTAAACTCAAGTTATTATAAAATGGACAGACAATGGTACATGTATACTAAACTACTAAAACTGGAAAACTTGCATCCTTGATGGAACTTACCTTTTAATTCTAGGACACCCATTTCTTTTAAATACGATGTTTGACTATATCTTGTTGGTAAACGATAAATATCTGTAAATGGTTGTGTTCTGTAAGCTTGCGTGTCATACCGTGGAACAATCACTTTGAATAATTTGTGTATTAGATCTTTGTCCTAAATGAAACAGAAACACATGTGCATGTAATAGTAAAACAATATGACCTCAACAAAACCAACCCATCCTTAACAATTGGTAAATGTATAAACCTCTAGATCTAGAGACCCAACCCATCCTTAACAATTGGTAAATGTATAAACCTCTAGATCTAGAGACCCAACCCATCCTTAACAATTGGTAAATGTATAAACCTCTAGATCTAGAGACCCAACCCATCCTTAACAATTGGTAAATGTATAAACCTCTAGATCTGGAGATCCAACCCATCCTTAACAATTGGTAAATGTATAAACCTCTAGATCTAGAGACCCAACCCATCCTTAACAATTGGTAAATGTATAAACCTCTAGATCTGGAGATCCAACCCATCCTTAACAATTGGTAAATGTATAAACCTCTAGATCTGGAGATCCAACCCATCCTTAACAATTGGTAAATGTATAAACCTCTAGATCTAGAGACCCAACCCATCCTTAACAATTGGTAAATGTATAAACCTCTAGATCTGGAGATCCAACCCATCCTTAACAATTGGTAAATGTATAAACCTCTAGATCTAGAGACCCAACCCATCCTTAACAATTGGTAAATGTATAAACCTCTAGATCTAGAGACCCAACCCATCCTTAACAATTGGTAAATGTATAAACCTCTAGATCTGGAGATCCAACCCATCCTTAACAATTGGTAAATGTATAAACCTCTAGATCTGGAGACCCAACCCATCCTTAACAATTGGTAAATGTATAAACCTCTAGATCTAGAGACCCAACCCATCCTTAACAATTGGTAAATGTATAAACCTCTAGATCTGGAGATCCAACCCATCCTTAACAATTGGTAAATGTATAAACCTCTAGATCTAGAGACCAACCCATCCTTAACAATTGGTAAATGTATAAACCTCTAGATCTGGAGATCCAACCCATCCTTAACAATTGGTAAATTTATAAACCTCTAGATCTAGAGACCCAACCCATCCTTAACAATTGGTAAATGTATAAACCTCTAGATCTAGAGACCCAACCCATCCTTAACAATTGGTAAATGTATAAACCTCTAGATCTGGAGATCCAACCCATCCTTAACAAATGGTAAATGTACCTCTAGATCTAGAGATCATTGCTTGTTAAGCACCTACAAATGTATGACGACTTCTCTAATTAAGATATCTGTCCCTTTACAGACTTCGAACTTTTTAGCCAAATTCATATACAGCAGGGTTCAAAATTAGCAGTAGTCAGCTAGTTCGAGATTAGTAACTTTTGCAATGGACTAGTCAAGGCTGTGCTTCAGATAGTCCTGTTGACTAGTAGTAATAGAAAATCTGTATAAACATTACAACACACAAGCAATGATTAATGAAAATGTATAGGTACATGTACATGTACACTGAACACCACAAAAACCTACATTTTCAATAAATCTTTTTCTCAACTCAAACTAAGATAAAAATAGTTGCTTTGACTCATAAGAATATAATTACGTACACAACAAGAGTTGTGAGATGGCAACAAAGCTCGCCAAAATGGGTGTAAATTTTCATAATAGATATCTGACCCAAAGCTGGCATGTTTTAAGGTCAAAGGACTGGTAAAATTTTGATCCCTTCAGCTCAGGTCAAAAATTTTGAAAAGTAGGTCAAAGTCCAAGGTCAAGGTTACTAGGTCAAGGTACCAAATGAAAGCTCTGGTCAAAAGAGACCTATATGTGAAATATCATAGCCCTATCCCTCATGGTTTACATGATACAGCCAATGTTAAAGCTTTTGAAAAGTAAGTCAAAGTCCATGCCGAGGTCAAGGTTACTAGGTCAAAAGTCAAGGTTTCAAATGAAAGTCTGGTCATAAGACATCTTTAAGTGAAAGATCAAAGAGATAAGTCCTATCCCTCATGGTTTAAAAGCTATAGCCAAGGTTAAAATTTTTGAAAAGTAGGTCAAAGTCCATGCTGAGGTCAAGGTTACTAGGTCAAAAGTCAAGGTACCACATGAAAGCTCTTGTAATAAGGAATCTATAGGTAAAATATCAGAGCCCTGTCTCTTGTGGTTCAAATGTTAAAGGCCAGGTTAAGGTTTTTGGCCAAAGACGTCAACGACAATGATGACAACGCCAGGGGTATGGCATTAGCTCTCCAGACTTTTGTCCCGGTGAGTTAAAAATGGATAATTAATAAACTCACTCCATTAGTACCAATTCAGTAAATATGTGCCCAATTGGTAATTCGTCATATCACTATGGGAATAATGAATTTGTCATAGGACTAGCAAAAGACCAGTGAGACAACTGCTGAATTCTACCCCTGTGTACAGCAGAAACTATCTTGAAAGACAGCATTCTGAAAACCAAGTTGTTAAATAAACCTGTATACATGTACAGTGTATAAAACCTCTTCTGAGAGACCACTTGTCTGAAAAGACCACATTTCAGTGGTGGTCTCTCAAGACAGATTCCAGAGTAATTAACCCAGTACATGGAAGTGTTCACATTGGTGGAAAAAAAAGTGTTTTGAGTTTATGAATCTTCAGAAGATTTTAAAAAGTTATACCAAATTTTTAAATTGCTTCTTGCCAAATACATTGTATGATTAAATTTTGTCTTGTGACTTTTGATAGAAATTGTTTAAAGAAAAAAATTACAGACGGATGAACAATGGACAGACAGGTGACGAATGAAAGTGAACAGTCTCCCTGTAGCTCACTTGAACTAAAAATTGCTGTGTATGGCATAAAATCAATCCAAGTACAGTGACACCTTTCTTAAGAGACCACTCTCATAAAAGAACACATTTTGAAAACCACTTTAAATTTGTTAAATTATCATTTACTGATTGAGATAAAACCTCTTTTTTGAGACCATCTGTCTTGTAAGACCACATTTCATTGGCTGATCAGATGGTTTCTCCAGGCAGGTTCCAGGTTCACTGTACAAGAAGCTATAATGAATGATGTCAATGCTGACAATGTAACTGAGCTTTCTTTGATATGTGAGTACATGTATCAATAATCAAAGAACTGGAAGTCCTGAAAGGCAAGTCCTTTGTCAAATCTGAATTGGTGAATTTATAAAACAATATATATCTGTACGTACATTGTACATGCAGTTACTGTTTAACCAGGGAATATACATCCTTGATCTGCTAAAATCAGAAATTAATATAGGCTGTTGAATACCATGGTACATCTTTAAACCAAAACATTTATTTGAAATATAAGAAATTAGTGGATGCTTATTTATGATTATGCATCAGTAGCAATTTACGGTATACATTTTATGATATGTTTACATTGTCATTACAAAACAGAAGACTTTGATTTACATGTACAGGCATGGGACATATATATTTGTCACTTATGTTACTTTCTTCTTTAATTTGTTTTATATACAACCAATCATATTTATATGGTGGTAAAATCCAGAATTTTTCAAATTTGTACAAATTTATGGTAGATCTAGGACAATTTCATATTTCTAAAATATATATGCATTTTAAAATTATCATGTTTATTTACAGAAATGACAGTATTTTTCTCACAAAATAATTTTGTAAATTCTGTAACTATTCTTTTAGTCTAATGAAATATGTCAAAATTTACCTGAAGTAATTTTATCCTCCACAGAATCATTATTTTATCAAAATAAACAAAAGTATATATAAATTTCAAAATGATTAAAAATATTAATTCAATTTCCTTCATGTAAAATAAAACAATTTTATATTATGTCCCATTGTTTTGATATATCATGACTTTCAACAGATTTAAAAAATGTTGCATTATTCAGTTCCCTTTACTCCCTAATTTTTTAACAGAAAAACGTTCGTTCAACAACCTTAAAACTACATTGTTATTTCTATTTGGTATGTAAAAACGGAGTAATAAATGTTGTTCAATGTCTAAAATATGAAATGGGTTCAAAAGTTTAAACATCGGGTCTAACTGATTTAAAGTTGAAGCAGGTAATGATGACCAATGTAAATACATCAACTAAAAAAACCTGGCTAGACTTTAAAACTATACTGGCAGGAATCATGCAATCATAACTACAAGTATGTTTGTGCTATCCGCCCAGAACCAAGATCGAGTAAATTGGTCTTTTATTCTCTCACAAATGACCAGAATTTACACTGTAAATTACAGCACAACAGGAAAGCATCTTACTCGATGTCAGACATTAACGGTTTAATTGTGAGTTTGTCTATGATTACTTCCGCGAGTAAGCTTGAAAACTTAAATACTCTATTGGTTATGTAAAAATTCATGTTGTATGAATAAAAAGGAAACGGTGATCGATTCCAATTTCTAAATAACGCTAATTAAAACAGGTATCAATGTCAAAATCGCTAAAGCTGAACTGAGGCAATTCCCCTTTTCAACAAGCGTCCTATGTCACACAACTATAATAATTCATCACAGCATTTTTGACTGTCTTCATTGTTGAATTTTAGTTTCAATGAGTTTTCAAATTAAAAGAAAAGGTTTTCTAGTTCAGGAATTATAAGGAGAAAGTATGCGAATGAAACAAGATTCAAATTAGACACAAAGAAGTATTTTAATGGTTGAATCTCAGGTAACTATTTTCTACAGTGCAAGTAGTATTTCGGAAAAATGGCACATTGATTTTTGAACGGGGTTGCTGACGATGCATAATTGAGTACACGGAAAAACCCCAGGAGTTTTGAGCCTGTCATAGCAATAAGACCTTGCCTTAAAAAAGTTCAGTGGATGTCACATGTACAGTCCCATATATGATTTATTATATATGTTTTGAAAAACTGAAATAACCAAGAGCTGAAAAAGTGAAATTTCTCTACATACTTACCAATAACCAAAAATCAGCCATTTCCATAGTTTCTCTGTGTCGATCACCATTTTGTATTGCTATCTGTATCAACTGCAGTTATAAGAAGAGAAAATATAACCTACAAGTAAGACAATACATTGGCAAAAGGCTCATGTACATTTGTACATGTATTGTGTCCTATCTATATGTATAGCCTATAGATACAGTACACATGCGACAGAGTGCAACATGGTATCTTTTGGTGAAAATTGGTGATTTTTTTTTTTTTAATGAATCAGGCTATGTAGAAATGCCTCAGGAATGTTCCGTCATATGCACAATAAAGAATGACGCAAAGCGTCCAACATAGCAGGGGGTTTTGACTCTTGATGTAGACGTTGCTCCATTTCATCCAAAATATGTTATATAGGCGATAAATCTGGTGACATTTGCAGGCCAGGGTAGCACATTCACGTTTTGCTGCTGTAGATCGCCACTAAATGCGTGCAGTGTGCGGTTGTGCATTGTTCTGCTGCAGAATGACACTACGCTGATTGTTTATGAACAAATGGAATGAAGTGCTAACGTACAATCTCATCACGGTAGCGTACACCAGTTAAATTGCCCTCCACTTTTACCAAAGGGGTCCTTCCATGTGTTGTAATTCTACTCTAGACCATAAGGCTCCCTCTGCCGAATTCGCGACGCTGAATAATGCAGGCATCAATGTAACGCTCTCCTGGTATGGTAGCCATCTTTCAGTTACTTTGCATAATTACATCAGCTTTATAATCTGTGTGCTTTCAAATACTGCTCCCTGTAGTTGACAACACCTGGTGATGCCCGTTTTGACCTGGATGTCTATACTAAAATGCTGCTGGGTACTTCTATACAGTACATGTAGGTATACATGTACAAACATGTACATAGATACAACACGACATTACTGAAGTGAGAATAATATTCTCAGTCTAAAAAGACATGGGTTTTACAGCCATGTTTATTACTTGTACCAGAGGATGTTGTGATATTTAACGTAGGCCTACTTTCTGTCAGGCTCACCTTGGAAATTGAATTTTTTTCTCAAAATAAAGAACCAATCTTGAAAACACTTTTTTGCATAACTACATGTAAAAACTGAAACACATTGTATACCGGTATTAAATGTCAATTCATGGAAACATAACTTTGTTGCACTTAATATTATTATCAGATCTGGGCTTTCCTATGTTGTTCATGCGTAGAAATCATGATGCCATGCTCTTGGAGCCTTCCATTGTGAAAATGTGAAAGGTGTTTAAGTAGCAGTTATATAAACAATTTAAAAGTCCATGCTTCATATTTAAGAATATTCGTAACTCACTTATAGTAGTTAACTTACACATAAATGTATGAGAAGTTTTTAAGAGTACTTAACTGTTAACATATAATATATAACATAGGCTTTTAAGAGTATTAACCATTAATGTGACAGAAGCTTTTAAGAGTACTTTACCGTTAACATGACAGAAGCTTTTAAGAGTACTTTACCGTTAAAATGACAGAAGCTTTTAAGAGTACTTTACCGTTAACATGACAGAAGCTTTTAAGAGTACTTTACCGTTAACATGACATAAGCTTTTAAGAGTACTTTACCGTTAACATGACAGAAGCTTTTAAGAGTACTTTACCGTTAACATGACAGAAGCTTTTAAGAGTACTTTACCGTTAACATGACAGAAGCTTTTAAGAGTACTTACCGTTAACATGACATAAGCTTTTAAGAGTACTTTAACGTTAACATGACAGAACCGTTACATGACAGAAGCTTTTAAGAGTACATAACCGTTGACAGAAGCTTTTAAGAGTACTTAACCGTTAACATGACAGAAGCTTATTAAGAGTACTTAACCGTTAACATGACAGAAGCTTTTAAGAGTACTTAACCGTTAACATGACAGAAGCTTATTAAGAGTACTTAACCGTTAACATGACAGAAGCTTTTAAGAGTACTTAACCGTTAACATGACAGAAGCTTTTAAGAGTACTTTACCGTTAACATGACAGAAGCTTATTAAGAGTACTTTACCGTTAACATGACATAAGCTTTTAAGAGTACTTAACCGTTAACATGACAGAAGCTTTTAAGAGTACTTAACCGTTAACATGACAGAAGCTTTTAAGAGTACTTAACCGTTAACATGACAGAAGCTTTTAAGAGTACTTAACCATTAAAAAGTTAATGTCTGTTTCACCTATCTTACATGCCTTTTCAAGTTTTGAATATTCTGAACTGCTGAATAATGACGTCATATATATATATATAACAAATGTATGATGATAGGTCAAATGTGAATTCAGTTGAAAATAGAAGCATTGGGTTAAATGTGTTTAAGATTGCAACTCCCCTGTTAGTGATATCTATGACAGTTTAAAAATAATGACAAATAAACCTCATGTTTGGGGTCAGGCAGTTTAGATTTTGTACCAAAACACACTAGAATTACTGAAACAGACTGAAATACACTACTATTATCAATACAAATAATGAAGTATATATGCATGATGTGGTATATATATTTAAAGTGTAATTTGTAACATAATTAAAGTATAATTATGGCTTAATTTCAAATAAATTTCCGAAACAAGACCAAAACACACTAAATACAATTACCAAAACAAGACTGGATCTGAAATGTTTTGGTAATTGTTGTGTGTTTCAGCAATTTCTTTGTAAACTTTAATCCATTATTATACATAAGTCATGTTACAAAATATATTATAAATAATTACTTAAACATTTATATCTTGCTCTGATCATTATGGTGTGTTTCTGTCAGTTTCGGTAATTGTGGTGTTTTGGAAATTTATTTCATATTTGAAATTAATCCATAATTATATAGATCATAAAATAACATGGGAGCGATCGTTCAGGTTACCTGGAGGTTATGAAAATACAAATCACATAACAACATATATTAAAACATTTGTATCTTGCTCCAGTAATTACATGTGTACATGTATACTGTATTTTGGCCTTGTTTCTGTATTTGTTTGTTTAATTTTGTTTAACGTCTCACTCAAGAATTTTTCACTCATATGGAGACGTCACCAAATGCAGGTGAAGGGCTTCAAATTTTGGCATTTGCTCGGCACTTATGGCCAATTAGCAGTGAGGGTTCTTTAATGTGCCGACACCTACTTTGACACGGGACCTTGGTTTTTACTGTCTCAGTCCGAAGGACAGGAAACCAACCTGCTGCCAACTGGACTCAAATTCAGGATCAAGAGTTGAGTGCGCTACCGACTGAGCCAGGCCATCTCCCTTGTTTCTGTAATTCAAGGGTGTTTCCATAAACTTTATTCTAATCTGTAACCAGTGTAGGTGCACAGAATTACACAAGTTCAGAACATCTGTGTATCAATACATCCTTTTAATTTTACATCCGAGTGATTTACAAGAAATTTTCCAAAATAAATATGTTGGTGAATTATGAATTGATTTTCAAAATATGCTGTTTAATGGGAATTGGAATAAAACATGTGACATGTCAGTTAGTCCGAAATTTAATCCCTTTGGGGATTCTGTCACGGCTGTTTTATCGTATTGCCCTGCCAGAATCCTTTGTCAAGCCTTCATAGTTTTATTCAGGAAAATCTGGGCTTCTGTGACCAACTCACTTCAAGAGAAATTCAAATAATAAATACCTGGCTGGCAGTCAATTAGTGGGTCATCTATCGTTTCTAGACATATTTTTCTTTGAATCCAAAAAAGAATTTCTTTTAAATCCCAAATAGAAACTGAAATATCACATGTTTATTCTGACAGACACATAACTTTTTGCCTGGGTTTTAATGGCGGACTTGTTTACATCACGTGACCATCTCAACTGCCAATGAGGCTACAGTCTGTTCTAAAGTTGCTTTTCATAAGCCTGTGAAAAGCAAAGTTAATATTATCGAACTTACAAAGTGCAATCATACTCATAGAACAGGCTATAGCCTCTGACGTAAACTAGTCCGCCATTCAAACTCTGGCAAAAAGTACGTGTCTGTCAGAATAAACATGTGATATTTCAATTTCTATTTGGGATTTTACAGAAAAAAATGTTTGGATTCAAAGAAAAATATGTCTAGAAATGATAGATGACCTGACTGCCATCCAGGTATTTATTATTTAAAATTCTCTTCAAGCGAGCCAGTCACCAATGCCCAGATTTTCCCGAATAAAACTATGAAGGCTTGACAAGGGATTCTGGCGGGGCAATACTATAAAACAGCCGCGACAGAATCCCCAAAGGCTAGTTTCAAAGGAATTAAGGGCAACCCAACAATAAAACGACCGCGACAGAATCCCCAAAAGGGATTATCTGAAATTCTGCCCCGATTTAAAGTTACTTTTTTATTTTACCAAAATATAAATAAATAAATAAATGAATAAAAAAAAATAAATAAATAAACCGGGACAGAATTTCGGATACATATCAGTATATACCTGTATATTTAACTTTAACATTGATATTTATTCGGTGGCACGATTTACCCAAAATACAAAAACTACCCAAAAAGACCCAAAAAACACCCAAAAAGACCCCCAAAACGACCCCCAAAACACCCAAAAACAATTCAATCGAAATAAGTTTCCATTAATAATCATTTTAAATGCATTTTCTTCTGTATAAATATTTCATAGACAGCTAGAAATTAAAAAAAAATCAACACTTCTCATGGAACTTACGGACACTGTCATTTAGTAAAATGAAGAGCCAAATCGGTCTTCTTCAATTATTTGCTTTCACGATTCCTGAAATATTTTTCATATTTTATGTCAAATTTATATTATAAAAATTCTACGTAATGTGGAAAATTATTATTTCATATGTATTAAACGTCTTTACCGTCCCATATAAGTAACATTCTGGCACATTTTAAAATGTCATGCTGACTATAGTATATCATGGTTTCAGAAATACATCGTGAAATTGGATAAAACAGAATTATCAAAGTCAAAAACATCTACAGTCATAAAAAATATTCATCATATTATAATAAGATTGCTAAAATTGTTACGTTTTAAATGTTTTTGTGTGTTTTTTGGGTCATTTTGGATGTTTTTTGGGTAAATCGTGCTGCCCGATATTTATTATCGCCCTTGGCTTACCCTTTCCGCATAACCTCGTGTCTCATCACATTTCTGAATTGTTGTTTCGATACGTTCATATCTCATTAAAGATGTAACAAGTATTCTAAGTCGCTCAATTCTTTCTTTTGGACCAGAACATGGTCCGAAACTCCTGTAGAGTTTTCTTGGTTTGTCGTTGATAGCAAACCGCAGCATTTTTCTCCGGATATGAATAGTTTGGTCACCGAATTTAACTGGTTACACCATGGTCCAAATGTAAGATAATAATTGATTACCGATCTCGAAGAAGGAGCGACAAAAAAAAAAACAAAAAAAAAAACAAACAAAAAACAACAAACAAACACCAAAGTATTAATCGCCCGGGGATAATACACAAATCTGGTGAACATTCGATAATTACGACTTCCAAAATTCAGAGGTGAGACTAGGTGTCATTGAGGAGTAAGAATTCCCCGTTGACCTATTACACCAACCGCACTTCAAATTCGAATGAACAGGTAACTCAACATTTCAGCATTATGATGTTTATATCTCATAAATGATTCTATATGCGGTAATTTCTTATAAAGAGTTATCGTTCCTTGCATGCACTCCTCAACAATCTCTGTCAATGTCTAAAAAGAAGTCCCAAAACTGTATGTAAAAATCAAATTACTCAGAATAAGGATACCGTTTTCGCAAAATGTAATCCCTATATTTATATCTAATTTTTAAAAAGCTGTTTCACCCCAAATAGTATTTTTTCTACATGCAAAAAAATACCGATACCTTATAAAGACCAAAATCTACAGCAGAAACTCGCAAAAGTCGAGGCGTCGACAGATATTGTTGATGAGTGCGAGGACGGAAAAGTATGTGTAAGAGATTCATGATGAGGTAAACTACTTACTGACAAGTTATTGACACACGGATATCGAAAATTGCGTTCCACATAGTTTACAGTAGGTATAATAGCATTGTTTGCGATTACTCTATTTCACTAAATGAAATGTTGAGTTACCTGTTCCATAGCGGTTGTTAAGTCGTCTGTACCAATTGTGACGAGGATGTCTTCGACATCCTCACGTATTTTATTTGAATTTGACTGTGGACTCACAATCGGTGTGAACGGTCAACAGAGGATGTTACTCCACCATGGCACCTAATCCCACCTCTTGATTTCCAGAGATCCGTGTTTGTCCAATATTCCCCAGATTTGTATATATGTATTTCAAGGTCTAAACATATGGAATATGGTTTTGGAGAATTATTGTGCAGGATGACACAATTCAATCTGACCGGCATAATTTTCATATGACCTCCAGTTGGAACTCATTCGGGAAGTGTTTGTACATGCTCAAACCAGTAAACAAAAACAAAGCTGTCGAAAAGTAACAAGTCCAATAGTGGGGGAAAGCAACCGTTAACAGATCCGCTGTAACTTCTTAATGTGACAAAGGCAGCGTATACATAAGTGATCAGTTTGAACACTTCATTCGTATTTTCCTCGGTATTTTTACAGTGCCTACGTACTAATCAGTACCCATGATAAGAATCTATAGCTAGGTCGGTGTCTAGAATTACTTTCGGTCTTTAGCCTATTGAAATCGTCTTCGGAGTCTGGGTCATTGCATAATTTATTAGATCATAACCTCCTAAAATGTCAATAATACGCAATATTTAATATTTTTTCCGACACGGAAACGTTATTTCACTGTTTTTTGTTTTTTTTTGTTTTTGGGTTTTTTTTTACATCAATACCTATCAGTTCTCAATGGTGAAATAATACAATTTAGAGCGACAATAAAATCGTATTTATTTTTTTTATTTTTCGTCATTAAAAACTGACGGGTATTGATGTATTGGTCCATAAATTAGAATTATGTGGTTTTTGTGATGAAGTTCTTGCATGTTTATCTGTTTATTTGAAAGATCGTACCCTAGTCAAACTCAAGTCCTCTAACTCATTTGTCGGCAAAAATAAAGAGGGTGTTCAACAAGACTCTTTCTTCAGTCCGCTTTTATTCTTAATGTTTATATGACCTACATGTTGGACTCCATGTTCTATCGAGACTCTTTGTAGAAGATTAATTACGTTTAATTCCCATGTGTCAAGAGACAAGACGAAATCAAGCATATTAATATAAAAAATCTCAGATACCAAAGTATAAATCAATAGAATGTCCAGGACATAGATACAAATCCGATAAAAATGGACAAACACGGACCTCTGGAAACCAAGAGGTGGGATCAGGTGCCATGGAGGAGTAAGCATCCCCTGTCGACCGGTCACACCCGCCGTGAGTCCACAGTCAAGTCCAATGAAATACTTGAAGTGAATCCTCGTCACAATTGGCACAAACGTCTCAACGAAAAGGCAACTCAACATTTCACCCAGCGAAACAAAGTAATCGCAAACAAGACTATTATACCGACCGTAAAATTTCCGAAACGTTGACATTAAACGCGGTTTTCGATATCCCTGTGTCAATAATTTGTCAGTGAGTAGTTAACCTCTGTATATGAAATAATTATTATGATTTATAATAAATAAATGAGATGGGAGAAATCTTTGGTTGGTTTCAATTCAAAAAGTTTGATATTTAATGTAAACCCAGCCCTATTAGAACAATTAAGGTTCTGAGCCTGATGAGTCAATAATTATGCTGTCTACAATGCATAAATATCTTTGAATTATATTTTGAATAATAACGTAAAATGGACTGCCCATATCTCTAAACAAGTCGTAGTTCTGGACAAATTAAACTTTACACTTAATCGCATTTTGTTATCAAGAATACATTTAACGTTGATTAGATCCTTATGCGAGTGAGGTATAGACAAACACTTGCTATATGGTAGAGAATTTATTTAAGTTTGAAAACTTGTGAGTTACCCGATCCTTTTGTCACGAATTCGAAAAAAAGCTTTACGATGAGTTAAAACTGGAGGTCATTTGAGTAGACCTTGTGTTAAATCGAAATTCTGTCACCCCAACATAAATTCAACGAATTTTAATTATATATATATATATATATATATATATGTGTGTGTGTGTGTGTGTGTATATGTGTGTGTATATGTGTGTGTGTGTGTGTGTGTGTGTGTGTGTGTGTGTGTGTGCTTAGACCTCGAAATATTTTTATGAAAAGTACTATAAAGTATAATCATAAATTTCCAATTTCACTGTATTTAAAATCAAACCCAAATTTTGAAACATCCAGCGACAATATGCCTTATGTTTTTAAACTTTGTGTTCAATGGGAGGCGTAAAGGCGGGCGTCAAAATAAAGGTTGTAGGCTCTACAGTAAATTATCTAAACAAATTTCACAATGATATTTACATACCTACTGTTACTCCCTTCATTGCAAGTAAACAACCCGGTTGCATTTATATTCAATGCGTGACACACAGGTGTTCAGCTGTTACGTCATATCACACCCCCCCCCCCCCGAAAAGTCAATTATATAGAATGAATTTCGTATCCAGCTGACTACAGATTCACAGAAAATGGTAATATATATATATATAAGGACTGTTTTTCATTTTTTGAAAAACATGGAATATACATGCATTGACTTATGGAAAAAATCAATGTGCAGCACTGCATAGAATTTTTGACCATGAGCCATTGCATGTATATTCCATGTTTTTTCTTAAAATGAAAAATAATTCTTAATTGTTTTCAGTTATACATAATAAATGATTATTGGGTGTACTACATGAATAGTACTGACACGTAAAGAATTTGGGCAAGATTTGACAATCTTCTTTAATTCCAGTTCTTCTCTCAGAATAAACCAGAACTCTCCATTTTGCGTTTAGGAAAAAATACGGGGGGGGGGGGGGGGGGGGGGGGGGGGGCAGAACAAAACAAACAAAAACAAACAAACAAACAAAAACGTAACGGCCCCTATTTGAAAATCCCTGGATTTCCCCGTGATATCATGCATATATTGCTTAGGGTTAGAATGCATAAAATACACCGACGATTGGTATTCCTGCCATCCACGTAAGAATACAAATGTGTACTCGCCCATTATTCACCTCCGATTTCTTTTCACAAATACGACACTATACCAAGCATTTTCTTAACCAGGGATTTTTAAAGAACATTTTATTTGATAAAAAACGTTGAATATTTGAAACTTTTAATACAAACAAGTAATCCATTTTAATAGCTTTAATGCCGTTAATTTAATTTAAATGTGATGTTTCGCCACTGAGGCTTTTAAGGCCTCGAGCGACAACGCGGACACAATTCCCGAAGGCAGAGCATTTCAGTTCGGGATTGTGTGTGGGAAGAATGACTGCTTACGGTATTCACTCTTGTTGACGGAACTTAGTGCCTCTTTCCTCCCTAGTGCAGGAGCAACTTGCAATAAATTAAGTCTCGTAGGAATTTTCTGCTTAAAGTATGACACATATCTAGAATTGTTATATAGACCATCATAAATCTAAAAAAAAAAAAAATAGGGTGGCACGCTGACGCATACGACTATAGTTAAGTGTTAGAATAGCCGGAATTTTAATTGCGAGGTGCCCTTTTCATTGTTTCTGGACTTTCTGAAGTCGATTCATACATCTACAAAGTAAAATTATATTTGAAACGTTTGCCTAAAAATAAACAATTCCCTACTTTGTAGGTTGAAAACAGGCAGCCGTGACGCGATGAATTACAGTAGCCGGCCCTACAGTATCAAAAGTTTTCAATAGCGATTTGAATTTTTTTTATTGTTTATTGGCCTTGTTAACATCTGAAAACAAAATGTAACAAGCGTTTTCCAGACATGAACCTTTTCGTATCTTTTTCCTATATTTTGTAGGTTAAAGATTGGTAACAATGACAAGTAACCTCGAACGATCTTCGGCAAATAAAGTATGCAGACATGAAACAGATTTCTCATACTGTGTTATATCAGATCAAATCCCGTGAACAACTTATTGAAAAGTCCATTTCTCGCGAAAACATACTGCTTACAATGAGAGAACGAGCGCGTTATGATGATGGTGATAATCTAAATATTTCCAGCCGTCTTGGAGATGTTACATCCCGGGGCCTGATCTACAAAATGTCTGTGCAAGATGGCATAGGAAATGTTACAAATAGACAGTGCATTCAGAAATGCAAAGCACGTTATCAGAAACAAATAGAAGCTCACAGTATAACCCAAAAGTCATCAGTTGCTGGCAGTTCCGAGGAAACGATAATTGCTCGTTCCGTCGTCACCAACTGACAACTATCTTTTGTTTCTTTTTTCTTCTGTGAATCTGAACCGCCAATCGTAATCCTCTACATAAAGTTGCGACAACAAATGAGGACAAAGCTTTACACGATGCCATTAAGAAAAGTAATGACGACACGTTAGGTGTAAAACTGTCTTCTGCCATTGATCCTAAAGACGCCCATGGTATCGACATTATGTATCACAAACATTGTAGGGTTAGGCATGTTCATATAACCAAACCAGTGCAGTGAACCCTGTAGCTGTACACAAAATTCTTCAGTCTTGTTGATACATTTCATAGGGAAAAGGCTATCACAAACAAGTCGTGTTTACAAGATGTTTATGTGAGTGTGAGATTAGCTAATAACGTGTCAAACCCTAATTTTACACATAGGGAAGCTGGCATATTCCAAATCCGTGTACAAAATTGGTCATCTTCTCCCTGCGAGTTGCTTTGTGCACTGACAGTCCAACTGCTAATTGTTGTGACATTTCCCGAGTTACATGAAATCTCTCATCATTCTTATTTCTTACTTGCCTATCAGAAAGAAACAGTGTAACTGTCTTCTGTGGTAATATCATCACTCGCCTATCTACAGAGGATTTTTTTTATCGCCACAAGGAGAACATTTTAGGGCCTTGAAGAACTTATCAAAAGAAGTTCCAGACTTTATATTTACTAATAGCTTTCCTGAGTACAGATGTTGGATCATAATAGAGATTTCATGTTCGCAGCAATATCTTCATCGACACATTCAACTACATTTTGTATATGGATTGATGAATCCGTTGTTCTCAGTTTAACACATAACGTGTCGGCACCACTTTTCTTAATGACATTGTGTGCAAAATCATTTTGGTGTTAGTGTAACTATAATATCAGGCCGTTTTTATTTTGATATCTTTTCAGTGGGGCTATCCTGTGTTCATACCTAAAAACATTTTAAACACTCACGAAGCAGCCATTTTCAAAAACTTCGCACATTGTAATCATGGACGAATACAACACAAATGTCTCTGTTGTGAAAGACCTAAACATAATTTGCTGGACACAAACTAATACATTTCCATTATTAATGTATTTAGTTGGAGATTTCTTTTCATAAAACTAATTTAAAGAAAAAAAAATTAAATAACTTTCTCGTACACATTCACACATTTTCTCATTTTTTACAACTCCACTCCCACTAAAGATTTGTATATACTTACAAACAACAATACTTTAAAGAGCGGAAGGAAAAGGAAAAGCATCAATTTACATATTTATAATTGGTGAAAATGGGAAATCCAGTTTAAATAAACAATGATTCGTCTATTATCTTTTTTAAATGTCTTTATGATTAATCGTATTGTACTTTATGACATTAATTCTTAATCGCAATATTGTACGCTACACTCAACAATTATTCAGTGGTGAAGGAGAGAACTACAATGTTCCCACCATTTTGTGTTGGTTATGAACATTTTATCTATTCTTAATCAGAAACTATACCTTTTGTACGCTACACTCAACAATGGAGAGAACTCGACTACAATGTTCCCAGGAGAAGACATCTGGCCTTCCGGAAGTACACTAACAAAATCAGCGTCAAGTCCACACGTGGGACTCGTCACTTGTGTTGCCAACGAAAAGGCCTGATGTTTTTAAACAAGATTTCTACCGACATAAAATCAGTTGACATATGAACATTGAGTAACCTCTGTATAAAATCTTCATAGTTGTCCTTTTCATTTGTGTATAAACTCCATATAAAATTACTACTTATAAAATTTACGATCGCCACGTTTATCATATAGCTTGAAAGCTATTTCCGAAATTGAAAAAAAATATCTAATTAATTGTTTCTTGATCATTTACATATATCGCATTCATATGTATGTTTGTCATATTAATTGAGAGAATATAAAAATGTCAAATAACACCGCTCCTCATTCAGATTAAAACTTTTCAAATGAATAAAAACAATTAAAAGGAGCACTAAGAGTTCCCATAGAAACAGTTTGTTGAAAGACCACCAAATTACTAAAATAAAATGCAAATCAACTAAATTTTAGAATCAGAGTTGTTTGAAAATTGTTTATCCATTCACTGATATTTAAATTTCGGGTACCACCTTTAGAACAGTTGTCTATGACAAAATTTCTTTTAAATGTGGAATATAAATTTATAAAAGATCGCCACATCATTCCTGAAAGATTTCCGAAATTGAAAAAATATATAATTAATTGTTTATCATTTAATCCATTCCCGTGCATAAGGAAGTATGAAAAATAACCTCCTCAAAGATTAAACTTTTCAAATATAAACAATTAATTTTGCACTAAGAGTTCTAGAAAGTTCCACCAAAACTAAAATAAAATGCAAAATAAATTTTATAGTTAATTGTTTATCATTCCTGAAACATTCCCGAACATGACAAAATAAATATATATATATATTGTTAATCATATAATAATAAGTATGAAAAATAACCTCCTCAAAGTTAATCATTTTCAAATCCATTCCACTAAGTGCAAGATAAGGAAAAATGTAAATATTATAAAAAATAACCTCCTCAAAGATATGAACTTTTCAATATATAAAATATAATTATATATTTGCACTATATCTAGGTGAGACTTATATCTAGAAACTTATATCTAGGGTCCACCAAAAGGTGAGTTCAGTAGGAAAATCTAGGTGTGTTCAAAATAAATATTATAATCAGACTAATTGTTTATCATTCCTGAACCACTTATCCGAGCATAACATGTGTGTTTCTATATATCAGACTTATATCTATATATATCTAGGTATTTCAGACTATAGGTATTCATATATCTAGGTGTATATATCTAGGTAGTTCATTATATCTATGAGTGGGTGTGTTCAGACATATATCTAGGTGAGTTCAGACTTATATCTAGGTGAGTTCAGACTTATATCTAGGTGTGTTCAGACATATATCTAGGTGTGTTCAGATATAGAGTCTATTTACCAGTTCCAGTGCACGACCATTTGACAGATAATTGTGAATATGTAATAAACTGACGACCTTTCTTATATTTGTTCAACTTGGTGTATTTAGTGTCCAGTCCAAATCCAATTTCTTGTCGTTATTTACCGACGATGATTAGTTGTAAACATCGCCGTGCAGTAACCAGAAAGTTGAATAAATTGTCTTGATATACTTCTGGATATTGTAACCCAATTAAAACTATGTTCTATTCAAGATAAGATAATGTTGAAGATACTATAAATCTCAACAAGACATACATTAAAACACACTGGACACCTCAATATTTAGGTTTATTGTTTCTAAATCACCCTGCAATGGTGACGTAATGCAGTCAACGCTATGAAACGAGAGGTCCTTTATCGAAGAATGACACTGTCCGCTTTCTGGTTGTTTTAACATCTGTTCTGTTCTTTATGCTCGATGTTTAGTAAATGTTTATGTTGTTGAACTGTTGTTTTATCACATTTATTTTGAAATACAATAAAAAAGAAATTAAAACACACAGTGGTCAACCAATGTTTCGTCCGTGCACCGGAATAGCTGAAACAAACTAACTCGGTGACTGGTCCCTATGAAGCATCTATATAATGCTACATTTATCTGAATACTATTATTATGTTTGGGGGACCTGTGCTTGATCAGGTGTAAATACTAAGCATAAGTTGTAAAAATTATAAAAATACCGGGAGAATTTAAATTGGTCGAGCATTGTTACACTATAACTATTTGTATTCAGACATATATCTAGGAGCGTTCGCACTTACGTTATGTCACATCTGATGAAATGAAAAGATATGTATTAACCGCGAATGGGCGAACAAGGAGCATAATTATGTCCACTCTATTCCAACCGGGCGAGGAGACATATTTGTTCTGCTATGTTTGACTGCCTGTCCGTCCTTCTTCTCCGGGTTGTAACTTCCTTACACTTAACAAACACATTCAAACATTAATGTGGTACTAGCCATGTCCTAAAGGTGTGTCAGCCCATTGACCATGACGTTGGGACATCCCACTATGAGCACCCCTTCCTTAGGCAACATGAAGAATACTGGTTGAGACAACTTGGCACTGTAAACCCTTATGGGTGTAATGACAATATTCAAGTGATGACAATTTAATCAAGCCCAGAGTGAAGTAATGGCAATGTGACTAACATAAGACGTAAGCGAAGTCATGGACATGCAAAAGATGTTGTAAAAGATGAGTGAATGTATACAAAATGAAATCTTTATCAGTTTTTCTTTACAACAGTTGTATTTAAAGAACTCTACAACTAAAATACATTAATAATTATTTTGTTTCCATAAAACAAAATAATACATTTCCATTATTAATGTATTTTAGTTGTAGACTTCTTTTCATAAAATCAACACAAAATGGTGGTAGCGATTACAATATTGCGAGTAATGATAATACCACAGTTTGTCTATAACTAGGTCGAAATGTACTGTTATAAACCGTCTAGATTTAATTTACACTTATTTCAGACGAATTATTGTTTATTTGAACTGGACTCGCCCATTTTCATCAATTAGAAACATGTAAATTAATACTATTCTATTTCCCTTCCGCTCTTTAAAGTATTGTTGTTTGTAAGTATATAATTCAGACGAATTATTTTTTTTTTATAGTTTTTCCACCAATTTAAAACGTCGAAATTCCTGCGATTCCTTTTCCTTCCGGTCTTAAAAGTATTGTTGTTTATAAGTATATACAAATCTTTAGTGGGCGTGGAGTTGTAAAAGATGAGAGAAAGTGTGAATGTGTACGAAATGAAAGTTATTTCAGTTTTTAAAAATAGTTTTATGAAAAGAAATCTACGACTAAAATACATTGATAATGGAAATGTATTATTTTGTTTCCAGCAAATTATGTTTAGGTCTTTCATAACAGAGACATTTGTGTTGTATTTGTCCATGATTACAATGTGCTTTTAAAAAAATGGCTGTTTCGAGAATTTGTATGATGTTTTTCTTTTTAATGAGCACATGCCTGCCCCAACGGCCTGATATTATAGTTACACTGACATCAAAATGATTTAGGGGCAGACCTGGGTTCTATATACAATTGGAGCATTTTGCCTCCAAAACGTGCTAAATTTAAGGACATTCTTATATTTCGGTTTCATTTAGGCCATTTCACAGGGCCGATTTTGACCTTAAATGGGCCGACATCTTTCATTTACACTAATTTCAGACGAATTATTGTATTTTTTAAACTGAACTTGACGATTTCCACCAATTTAAAACGTCTGAATTGTTGCGATTCCTTTTCTTCCGGTTTTGAAAGTATTGTTGTTTGTAAGTATATACAAATCTTTAGTTCGAGTGGGGTAGTAAAAGATCAGAGAAAGTGTGAATGTGTACGAGATGAAAGTTATTTCATTTTTTCTTCTTTAAAATACTTTTATGAAAAGAATCTACAACTAAAATACATTAATATTGGAAATGTATTATTTTGTTCCCAGAAAATTATGTTCAAGTCTTTCATAACAGAGACAAATGTAATATATTCGTCCATGATTACAATGTGCAGAATTTTTGAAAATGGCTGCTTTGTGAGTTTTAAATTTTGTTTTAGGTATGAGCACAGGTCAACCCCACTGAAATTATATCAAAATAAAAAACGGCCTGATATTATAGTTACACTGACACCAAAATGATTTAGGGGCAGGCCTGGGCTCTATATACAATTGGAGCATTTTACCTCCAAATGTGCTAAATTTAAGGAAAGTCTTATAGTTCATATAATTGTAGCAGTGGGTCTTTGGCATAAATGTACAAAACTAAGGTAAATTCCATTTTTGTAAACTACAATACCCATAGTATCTTTTATGCAGAAATTAATTCGTGAAAGCTGTTTCATTTTAGCCATTTAACACGGCCGATTTTGACCTTACATCGGCCTACTCCTTTCATTTGCACTTATTTCAGACGAATTATTGCTTCTGTAAACTGGACATGCCCACTTCCACCATTTTAAAATGTGTAAATTGATGCGATTCCTTTTCCTTCTGATCTTTAAAGTGTTGTTTTTTGTACATATATACAAATCTTTAGTGGGAGTGGAGTAGTAAAAGATGAAAGAAAGTGTAAATGTGTACGAAATGAAAGTTATTTTACTAACTATTTTTCTTTAAAAAAGTGTTGTATCTTTTTCCGTATGTTTGCGACCTCACATACCTTCGGACTTTACACTGAAGTTTTAAAATTTTGAAGTGTGTTTTACGCCACACTAAACATTTTTTTCACTTATATGGTGGCGACCAATAGTATTACAGTAGAGGGTAATAAATACCTTTTGATTTTTTCTATCCTTGAATATAACAGTAACTGTTTACACCAACACAATGGTGATTTTTATGGGAATTTTCTAGTTGATTAATAAAAAGTATTAAATTGTAACTTTCGCCGTGACAGGTGGCGATCTTTTATATAGTATTTTATGTAACACAAAAGAACACTAGCTTTATTTTCAATTTCCATACTGACATATGTGTAACATCAGGTATCTCATCTTAGTCAACACGTGTTCGAGTCCCAGTGGAAGACTTTTAAGATTTTGTTAGTCTACTTCCGGAAGGCGAGATGTCTTTTCCTGGGAATATTGTAGTCGAGTTCTCTCCTTCACCACTGAATAATTGTTGAGTGTAGAATAAAAAGGTATATTTTCTGTTTAAGAATAAATAAAATTTGCATAACCAACAGAATATGGTGGTAGCGATTACAATATTGTGATTATTGTATAAAGTATTTGTTACGATAGAAAGATAATACCAAGTTTCTCTATAACTTGGCCAAAATGTGCTGTTATCAACCGTCTAAATTTCATTTACACTTATTTTAGACGAATCATTGTTTATTTGAACTGGATTTGCCCATTTTCACCAATTATAAATATGTAAATTGATGCTATTCCTTTTCCTTCCGCTCTTTAAAGTATTGTTGTTTGTAAATATTTACAAATCTTTAGTGGGAGTGGAATTGTAAAAAAATGAGAAAAAGTGTGAATGTGTACGAAATGAAAGTTATTTCATTTTTTCTTTAAAATAGTTTGATGAAAAGAAATCTACATCTAAAATACATTAGTAATGGAAATGTATTAATTTGTGTCCAACAAATTATGGTTAGGTCTTTCACAACAGAGACATTTGTGTTGTATTCGTCCATGATTACAATGTGCAGCATTTTTTTTAAAATGGCTGCTTCGAGAATTTGTAATTTGCTTTTCTATGTATGCCTGCTCCACAGAAATTTTATAAAAATTAAAAAACTTATATTATAGTTACACTGATATCAAAATGATGTAGGGGCAGGTCTGGGCTTTACATACAATTGCAGCATTTTACCTCCAAAAAGTGCAAAAATTCAAGGACATTCTTATATTTCATGTAATTTGGGGCATATTTTGTGCAGCAAATGATTTCTCAAAGCTTCGGTTTCATTTATGACATTTATCAGGTCCGATTATGACCTTAAATGGGCCGACATCTTTCATTTACACTAATTTCAGACGAATTATTGTTTTTTTAACTGAACTTGCTGATTTACCAATTTAATACGTTTGAATTGTTGCGATTCCTTTTCCTTCCGAGTTTGAAAGTATTGTTGTTTGTAAGTATATACAAATCTTTAGTTCGAGTGGGATAGTAAAAGATGAGAGAAAGTGTGAATGTGTAAGAAATGAAAGTTATTTCATTGTTTTTGTTAAAATAGTTTCTTGAAAAGAAATCTACAACTAAAATACATTACTATTGGAATGTATTATTTTGTTCCCAGCAAATTATGTTCAAGTCTTTCATAACAAAGACAATTGTTTTATATTCGTTCATGATTACAATGTGCATATTTTTTTAAAACGGCTGCTTTGTGAGTTTTTAAATATTTTTTTTAGGTATGAGCACAGGCCAGCCCCACTGAAATTATATCAAAATAAAAAATGGCCTGATATTATAGTTACACTGACACCAAAATGATTTAGGGGCAGGCCTGGGCTCTATATACAATTGGAGCATTTTACCTCCAAATGTGCTAAATTTAAGGAAAGTCTTATAGTTCATATAATTGTAGCAGTGGGTCTTTGGCATAAATGTACAAAACTAAGGTAAATTCCATTTTTGTAAACTACAATACCCATAGTATCTTTTATGCAGAAATTAATTCGTGAAAGCTTCGGTTTCATTTTAGCCATTTAACACGGCCGATTTTGACCTTAAATCGGCCTACTCTTTTCATTTACACTTATTTCAGACGAATTATTGCTTCTGTAAACTGGACATGCCCACTTCCACCATTTTAAAATGTGTTAATTGATGCGATTCCTTTTCCTTCTGATCTTTAAAGTGTTGTTGTTTGTATATATATACAAATCTTTAGTGGGAGTGGAGTAGTAAAAGATGAAAGAAAGTGTAAATGTGTACGAAATGAAAGTTATTTTACTAACTATTTTTCTTTAAAAAAGTGTTGTATCTTTTTCCGTATGTTTGCGACCTCACATACCTTCGGACTTTACACTGAAGTTTTAAAATTTTGAAGTGTTTTACGCCACACTAAACATTTTTTTCACTTATATGGTGGCGACCAATAGTATTACAGTAGAGGGTAATAAATACCTTTTGATTTTTTCTATCCTTGAATATAACAGTAACTGTTTACACCAACACAATGGTGATTTTTACGGGAATTTTCTAGTTGATTAATAAAAAGTATTAAATTGTAATTTTCGCCGTGACAGGTGGCGATCTTTTATATAGTATTTTATGTAACACAAAAGAACAATAGCTTTATTTTCAATGTCCATACTGATATATGTGTAGAAATAATTTTAAAACATCAGGTATCTCATCTTAGTCAACACGTGTTCGAGTCCCAGTGGAAGACTTTTAAGATTTTGTTAGTCTACTTCCGGAAGGCGAGATGTCTTCTCCTGGGAATATTGTAGTCAAGTTCTCTCCTTCACCACTGAATAATTGTTTCTGTTTCTGTTTGGTAAGTGATCACCTTCAACTTGCTGAAGTTTACATCACTGTGGGTTGCGCAAGCTAGGAAAAAGTATTTAAAATTTAAAGAAAGAATTAAAACTATTTACTTGGAGTTGTGAGTTCAATGATGTGTGGAGGCTGAAACAGCTGCTTTGAACGACTCAACTGAGTCGCTCATCACAGTGTTCAGGGGGAGATGATTCCAGTCTTTAATAGTGCGTGGAAAGAAGGAGTTTTGTCTAATTTGGGTACGACATGATGGAATTTGGAAAGAAGGTGTATGCATATTGCGTGACAGTCTGAGAGGGGGGATGAGTCTGTCTGTTTTTGGTATGGCCACTTTATCATTAATGATTTTATAGAGCATTGTTAGTCGGTAGTCTGTACGTCTATCTGCAAGGGTTCTCCACTGAAGATGTTGTAACATGTCACTGACACTGGAGGTGTTGCGATGTCTACATGTGACATACCTAGCAGCCCTTCTCTGAATCATTTCAAGTTTATTTATATCCTCAGCAAAGTACGGGTCCCAGACTGAGCAGGCATACTCTACTGATGGTCTAACTAAGGATTTGTATGCCTGCTCCTTTACTGAGGCGGAATTGATGTTTAAGTTCCTTTTTAGAAAGCCCAGTGTGTTATTTGCTTTTTTACATATGTTGTTAATATGTGTGTTCCACTTAAGGTCGGACTGGATGGTGACACCTAGATATTTTGCACTGGTTACGTGTTCGAGTGTTTGGCCGTGTAAGTTGTAATCAAATTTTATAGGCTGTTTACTTTTACTTATTGAAAGGACATTACATTTGTCTGGGTGAAAGGCCATTTTCCATTTCTTTTCCCAAATTCCTAATTTATCTAGGTCTTTCTGAAGTGTTAGGCAGTCTTTATTGGATTTGATGGTGAGATATGCTATGGTGTCATCAGCAAAAAGACGGATGGTGGAGTCAAGGCCAACAGGAATGTCGTTAATGTAAAATAAAAACAGACTGGGACCCAGCACCGACCCCTGGGGGACACCGGATTGTACAGGGACATAGTCGGAGGTCACCCCCTCAAGAACAACAGCCTGGGTGCGAGATTTAAGAAATTTTCTATCCACTTGTTGATTTTTCCTTGTATGCCGTAGAAAATTTAGTTTGTGTGTTAATAAGTTGTGACTGACTTTATCGAATGCTTTTGAGAAATCCATGATTAATATGTCTGTTTGAGTGGAATGTTCTATGTTTTTAGATACGTCGTCTATAAACTCTAGGAGTTGTGTTTCGCAGGATCTAAAGCGTCGAAAACCATGTTGGAGAGGATATAAAATGTTGTGCGTGTCTGCATGTGTCATGATGGAGCTTACTACTACATGTTCAAGGATTTTGCAGCAGATACAAGTTAAGGAGATTGGACGGTAGTTTTCCGGATTGTATTTAGACCCTTTCTTGTAAATGGGAGTGACATGTGCAGTGCGCCAATCATTGGGGACGTCACCAGTGTCAAGGGATTTCTGGAATATTAAGGAGAGTATAGGGGAGATTTCGTGAGCGAGTTCTTTTAAGAGACGGGGTTTTAGTTCATCAGGCCCACTTGCCTTGGAGGGATCAAGTTTTCTTAGTAGTTTTTCTATGCCAGGTGGTGCTATAGTAATATCTTGCATGATAGGATAATGTCTGGTATCTTGCATGTAGTTATCTTTTTTAAACTCTGAAGGTGTGATGTTAACTGCCTCTGAGAAGACTGACTGAAATTGGTGGTTAAGAGAGTCAGATTTCTGTTTGGGATCTGAGATAAGTCTGCCATCTTGCTTTAGTGATGACACTCCGTTGTAATCAGATTTTTTGCTTTTGATATATGACCAAAACTTTTTCATGTTGGAAAAGCTGTTATCATCTTGTTTTGGTGTAACAATAGTTTCTATGTAATTCCAATATGCATGCCTGAGTTGTTTTTGCACTTGATGTTTAAGATGTTTGTATTTATCTTTAAGGTCTTTGTTTCCACTTTTTTTCATTTTTCTGTAGAGTCTGTCCCGTCTTTTCATTAGTGTTTTCGTTTTCGGTGTTACCCATGGTGTTTTAGGTTTTGACGAAATTTTTTTGTGTGGTACGTGTTGTGAGACCAGTTCGTTAAGGCTGCTTTTGAACTCTTTCCATAGGTCGTTCACTGAGAGTATATTTGCTTTTTCTTGAAGTTTGTTGTTTAAGTTGTTAATTTCTACTTTGATATTGTCCCAGTTTGCTTTGTTATAGAGTGGTATGTTTCTGGGTATTTGCTTTATTTTTGCAGGTGTTATGTTAAATTCAAGAAACACAATATCATGGTCTGAAATTCCAGGCGTAATCTCGATACGTGGGACCTGATTAGGAAAGTTTGTTATCACAAGATCAAGAATATTGTCTTTTCTAGTAGGTTGTTCTACAAGCTGAGTGAGGCCGAGGTCGTCTAAAGTGTTACAGAAATAATGATGTGCTTTTTGATAGGTTGAATTTGGTTTTATAATTTTGTTTTTCCAGTCAAAATTTGGTAGGTTAAAATCTCCTCCTATAAGTAGGGCGGCATTTTTTATCTGAGAAGCTATTCTGACAGATGTGTCAAACCATTTAAGGCTCTGTTCATCGGAAGTTTTCGGGTTATAGTAAGAAGAGATGTAAAGTGATTTGCAACCAACAATTTCAATTTTTGCCCAGATTATTTCACACTTGTCGTCAGGCGACAGATCTTCCACTTCATCACTGATAAAGTGATCTTTGACCGCAATAAGGACCCCTCCACCTTGTTGACCTTTCCTATCTCTTCTGAATATGCGGAAACCTTCTGGGAATACTTCGCTGTTCTTAATTCCTGGTTCAAGCCAGGTTTCTGTTCCTATAATTATGTCAGGTTTGGTACTTTCTATGATATTTCTGACTAGGTGTTGTTTGCGTTTGATGGACTGAAAATTAACATTAAGAACACGTAGGGGAGTCTTAGATTTTGATGTTACTTTTTTCTTTTGTTTTGGTGTAGACTGGTGTGATGGTTTGAACGTGTTTGTTGGTGATTTTAAACTTTCATCAATACCTGTAATGTGATTTAAGCTTTCAAATGGATTTGGTGTTACACTTGTACTATGCAGGTCATAGGGGCATGTACTATAGTTAGGATTATCGCAAATAAGGCAGTGCCAGGAAATCATGCTGTCATGTAACTGCTCGTAAGTATTACTATGAATGTTCTGGCAGTCAATATGGTACCATTGGTCACAGGTCTCGCATACTATTCCTTGTTGAGTGTAAAATAAAAAGGTATAGTTTCTGTTTAAGAGTAAATAAAATGTTCATAGTCAACAGAATATGGTGTTAGCGATTACAATATTATAATTAATGTATAAAGTATTTGTTACGATAGAAAGATAATACCAAGTTTCTCTATAACTGGGCCGAAGTGTGTTATAAATCGTCTAAATTTCATTTACACTTATTTTAGACGAATCATTGTTTATTTGAACTGGATTTGCCCATTTTCACCAATTATAAATATGTAAATTGATGCTATTCCCTTTCCTTCCGCTCTTTAAAGTATTGTTGTTTGTAAATATATACAAATCTTTAGTGGGAGTGGAATTGTAAAAAAATGAGAAAAAGTGTGAATGTGTACGAAATGAAAGTTATTTCATTTTTTCTTTAAAATAGTTTGATGAAAAGAAATCTACATCTAAAATACATTAGTAATGGAAATGTATTTATTTGTGTCTTTCACAACAGAGACATTTGTGTTGTATTCGTCCATGATTACAATGTGCAGCATTTTTTTTTAAAATGGCTGCTTCGAGAATTTGTAATTTGTTTTTCAATGTAAGAGCACAGGCCTGCCCCACTGAAATTTTATCAGAATTAAATAAAACGGCCTGATATTATAATTACACTGACATCAAAATGATTTAGGGGCAGGCCTGGGCTCTACATACAGTTAGAGCATTTTGCCTCCTGAAAGTGCTAAATTTAAGGGCATTCTTATATTTCATGTAATTTTGGGGCATATTTTATGTAGCAAATAATTCTTCAAAGCTTCGATTTCACTTATGCCATTTCAAAGGGCCAATTTTGACTTTAAATCGGCCTACACCTTTCATTTACACTAATTTCAGACGAGTTATTGTTTTTTTTAACTGGACTTTCCGATTTCCTACAATTTAACACGTCGAAATTCTTGCGATTCATTTTCCTTCCGGTCTTAAAGGTATTGTTGTTTGTAAGTATATACAAATCTTTAGTTCGAGTGGGGTAGTAAACGTTGAGATAAAGTGTGAATGTGTACGAAATGAAAGTTATTTCATTTTTTTAAAAAAGTTTCATGAAAAGAAATCTACATTAATACATTAATATTGGAAATGCAAATTTTGTTAAAGTCTTTCACAACAGAGACATTTGTTTTATTTTCGTCCATGATTACAAAGTGCAAAATTGATGAAAATAGCTCATTCGAGAATTTGTAAAATGTTTTTAGGTATGAGCACAGCTTAGCCCAACTGAAATTTTGTCAGAATTAAAAACGGCCTGATATTATAGTTACACTGACACCAAAATGATTTTGGTTCAGGCCTGAGCCCTATTAATAATTTGAGCATTTTGCCCCCAAGAAGTGTTAAAATGATCGAAATTCATATATTTCATGTACTTTGGGGCAGTGGGTCTCTGGCATACATTTATAAAAGTAAAAAATATTACATCTAGGTGAACTACATTACCCATAGTATCTTTTATGCAGAAAATAATTCGTGAAAGCTTCGGTTTCATTTTGGCCATTTCACAGGGCCGATTTTGACCTTAAATCGACCTACTCCTTTCATTTACACTTATTTAAGACAAATTATTGTTCCTGTTAACAGGACATGCCCACTTCCACCAATTTAAAGCGTGCAAATTGGTGCGGTTCCTTTTCCTTCCGTGAAAATAAAAGTATTGTTGTTTGTAAGTATATATAAATCTTTAGTGGGAGTGGAGTAGTAACAGATGAGAGAAAGTGTGAATGTGTACGAAATGAAAGTTTTTCATTTTTTTCTTTTAAATAGTAAAACAATTCTGGGAAGCGTACCCAGCTGGATCATTGGGAAAGTGAACGATCATTTTGTGTCTGGAAGCTAGAGAATACCTCATCGGGCTTTCGAATTAACCAATCAACTGGATATTTTAATGATAAAGAGGAGATACTTCAATGTCTGGAAGTAAAGTATTTTTTTCTTTTAAGAAAGGTACTAATCAATGTGATTTTCTAGCAGATTACTAGGCGTATTTTCGCATCTGGGTGCAGAAAAAAGCTTCTACGAGCTTCCAAATTTAAAGAAATATTGTTTTTATATAATGCATAATACACAACTCTCTAATGAAATATTGTCTCACAATTAAGCCAACACTTAAAATTATGTGAAGTAACCAGTGAGAGGGTGCCCATTAAGTTGATAAAATAATTAATTTTTCTATAAAATTAAAAACAAATTCCCAAGACATAGAGCATAGAGCATTGAAAATGTCGATAGGCTTAATTTAAAAACTGTGAGAAGTCTTTTTTCTGGATTCCAGAATTGATGATTATATAAAATAAATATTTATTTTTTTAAGCATATAAATAACCTTGTAAAACTGTCTTTTGCACGATAAATAAACTAACATCAATACAAAATGTCGTATAATGTGATGTTTCGCGAAACTTGTCGATATAATGTGACCGTTTTACCGCGCAAAACATAAAAAACCACTTTTTGTCGACATGTTGATATAATTTGATCACATTATGTCGATATAATCCATATCAATATCTGTTGAGAAAAATATGAGGTTATATCGACTTAATTTATGTAAATATGTCGTCAAAATTAAGTCGTTTTGTCAATATAACGCAATTAATTATCACATCATGTCGACATAACTAATCAAATTATCTCAACATGTCGATGGCAGCTTTATGCCATCGTATGAAAGTGTGAATGTCTACGAAATGAAAGCTATTTCATTTTTTTCCGTTAAAATATTTTCGTATCGTTTTCCTTATGTTTGCGACCTCACAAACTTTCGGACTTGACAATGATTTTTTGATTTTTGAATAATGTTTTGCCAAACTAAACATTTTCATTTATATAGTGGCGGCCATTCGGTCTCAATATACTTGGACCGATACCTTCGGCCTACCACAGATAAACTGAACTTTTTTCTCATAAAATCAGCTTAATTTTCCAGCAGGGCTAACCAGAGGTGAGAGATTTCATTATTCAATGCACGATACTCTTTCCACTTGACCAGGTCGGGGGCTCCCTTAACAATAAAACCTAAACGCTTAAAAGCATGAATTAACATTACAACAATTAGCTGCAATCTGTTACGTCGTGGAGAATCTAAAATATGTTTTCGGGAAGTTTGCTTTTTAGAAGAATATAAAAAGTCTCAGATAACAAGGGTATAAATCACTAGGATGTCCAGGATATAGGTACAAATCTGGTAAAAAATGGACTAACACGGACCTATTGAAATCAAGAGGTGGGATCAAGTGCCATGGAGGAGTAAGCATCTCCTGTCGACCACTCACCCCCGCTGTGAGCCCACAGTCATATCAAAATGAAATAATTGGAACGAAAATTGCTTGAGAAAACCAGTTTGGCAATTGTTCACTTGCAACTGATTGATTCAACCTAATATAAAAAGTCTCATATACCAAGGTATAAATCATTAGGATGTCCAGGATATAGGTACATATCTGGTAAAAAATGGACAAACACGGACCTCTTGAAATAAAGAGGTGGGATCAGGTGCCATGGAGGAGTAAGCATCCACTGTCGACTGGTCACACCCGCCGTAAGTCCCCCGTAAACACAAAATTTCAGATGTCGTGATTTCGGCACCTACACTTTTAAATCCCCATTGATGTCGGGGAATCATTTCACTTACACTTATACGACACGTGAAATAAAACGTTAGATTCAGAATAACCGACATTTGTAAAAAAAAAACTTATTGTCAATAGGACTTCCTAACCTGAGGCGTATGTAAAAATAAATATGTGGCATTTCTTTCACATGCATTCTAGAATGCGTTAATAATACTGATGATGAAAAATATTAGATAAACAAGGAAAATAAGTCACTTAAATTTCAAACCATTCATCGCCATATCAATGGTCAATAAAACCAGCGATAAATTAACGAAGTTTCAAAACCTACAGTTATTAACATCTCTCTCTCTCTCTCTCTCTCTCTCTCTCTCTCTCTCTCTCTCTCTCTCTCTCTCTCTCTCTCTCATAGACAATGTATCAATTATGATTTATACATATTAATGTCATTAACAGATGAATTTAAAAACTGCGTATATCAAAATTTTAATGGAGTGTTTACTTTTAATTTCTATCAAAACTGATTGTACAAAATATCTAAATATATATTTTTCATTACATGACAGAAAAGATAAGAATATCAAATACATTTTATGCGAAATTACGAACATCAATTCAATTTAATGGTTTTTCTTTCAATTCTGTTAAAAAACGTTCCCTGAATACGATATATTTTATTTACATGATTTGATAGATAATGTCATAATTTACAATAAACATGCATTTTGGTGCAAACTTACGAAAAATAACAAATACAATTTTACTGTGTGGTGTTTTTTTTTATCTTTTAATTTCTGTGAAAACTAATTGTATAAAATATTTTTTTGTAAAATTATTTTTTCTTTGAACTTGCCATGCCCACAATCACCAATTTAAAATGTGTAAATTGATGCAATTCTTTTTCCTTCCGATCTTAACATTATTGTTGTTTGTCAGTATGTACAAATCTGGGGTGGGAGTGGATTTGTAAAAGATGAGAGAAAGTGCGAGTGTGTACGAAATGAAAGCTATGTTTTCTGTAAAAAAAAAAAACAGTGTTGTATCATTCCCCTTATATTTGCAAAATCACATACCTTCGGACTTTACAAAGACGTTTTGAATTTTGAATAGTGTTTTACGCAACACTAAACATTGTTCCACTTATATGGTGGCGGCCAGTCAATCTCAATGTACCCCAAAAGATACCTTTGGCCTTCCGCAAGTAAACTGACCTTCTTTCGCACAAAATCAGCTTTAGTTTCCAGCAGGGCTAAGCAGAAGCGAAATATTTCATTATTCAATGCGCGATGCTATTACCACTCGACCACAGACGCTCCCTAGCAATAAAAACTAAACGCTTAAAGTGAAATGTTGAGTTGCCTTTTCGTTGGCCGTTGTTGAGACGTCTGTACCAATTGTGACGAGGATACACTCCTCACTTGACTGTGGACTCACGGTGGGTGTGACCGGTCGACAGGGGATGCTTACTCCTCCATGGCACCTGATCCCACCTCTTGGTTTCCAGAGGTCCGTGTTTGTCCATTTTTACCGGATTTGTATCTGTGTCCTGGACATTCTATTGATTTATACTTTGGTACCTGAAATTTTTATATTAAAAGCATGAATTATAATTACAACAAGTAGCTGTAATCCGTTACGTCATCGAGAATTTAAAATACGTTCTTTGTTCTTTGTTTAAATATGGATTTTATACCAAAAAACACATTAGCAATATAATGCAAACTGCAGAATAATAGCTTAAAGACCTGTCTGAGTGAAAATGATTTTTTTTTCAGTATTTATAGAACACATTGATAAAGAATAAAATCGAATACACGACGATGGTTCAACCGTTTTCTAGATAATAGCGAAAAACTGCAAAAATCACCATTAAAAGTCGCTTGAATAGCCAAAAAGAAGCGGACTTTCGTGTGACGTAGTAACTTGTACACTCAGTTGCTATGGAACAGATAAGTACGTGTTTGACTTAAGGCTTCAGTGTCAGTAGTATTCGATAGAGGATAATAACTGCCCTTTTAGATTTTTTTATCCTTGGATATAACAGTAATTGTTTAAATCAGCACAATCGTGATTTTTTTTGTCTAGTTGATTGATAAAAAGGCTTGAATTGTGACTTCCCGTGACAGATGGCGATCTTTTTATAAAGTATGCTACATAACCCAAAAGAACATTAGCTTTATTTTCACTGTTTATACTGGTATATGTGTAGAACACCATATTAGTAATCCATAGAAGACACAATTCGGGGGTCGAGTGCATCGCAATTTAAAAACATCAGATATATCACCTAAGGTTTGAGTCCCACTAGAAGCTAAGCTGATATTTGGAGAAAGTTTGTTAGTCTACTTGCTGAATGCCGGAGGTCTTTTCCCGGGTATATTGTAGCTGACTTCTCTCTTCCACCATTTGATATGTTTGTGTTAAAATGTTATCTTGTTTTTGAAAATACCTGTATATTGTAAATACCTTTGATTTTATCTTCCAGAGGTAACAGTCATCCCTTGTTCTCTTCTGAACCAGAAGATACTAAGTGTAGTCTGTTTCATATGGAAAAATGTCTGTTAATATAAGAGGTACACCTGATTCCTATGTGAATGCCGACTTTTTGCTGAAAGCTCTGGTCTCCAAACACCAGCACCTTTTACATCGACTTCATTATTTGTACATGCAGACTGAGAGTGGTGTTTGATAAAAAATGGTTAATAATGCCAAATGTCTCTTTATTTTTCATCCGGAATTGTTAATAAAGAATAGAAATATTATAAACATAATACCAAAGTTATAATGCTTAAGACGATATCGTTTCTGTCGATTAGACTTCATCAGTTGAGCTCCAATTTGAAAAGTATGTGTATTTTCTAAAGAGAAAGTGGTATCAAATAAGGCCAAATAATATCTCTAAAAGTATAGCCGAAATCCGTCTAAGAGTAACTACTGTAGAAATAATTTGCTTTCATACTACGAAAAATGATGTCTATGAATTTTGTAAAAGCTGTTAGTATCCACATAGTATTTTTAAGATCTACTACTTTTCTGGTTCAAGTAGATGTTCAATATTTCTCACGGTCCCTCTTAATCTCTATCTGTATCTAGGTAGGGGTATGCAGAAACGTTTGATGGAGCACTTGCTGGATCTTGCTATGTTTTCAATTGGTGAAGTTTATCCAAGGTATCCAATACAAATATGTAGTTCAAAACCAGTATTTGCGTCACTTAACAAACAATATCCAATTTTTGGGTAATCAATTAGACATATTTAGCTGAGTTATTAACACCATAATGCAAAGATAGGGGATATTGCTACTTAAATGTTGAAAGGTGACAAAAGGAAAGCCGTAGTTATCAAATGTGTCAAATTAGGAAGCGTATGGTGGCAATATCAAATACGAACCCATCAACTCCGATAGGCAATGCTGTTGGCCGAGCGAGTGATGTTATTCACGGTGTTAGCACTCACTATATTGATACTGGAGACATTGTTCCACCTAACACACCATTTATTGCTGTATACCCTAACCCCCATGCACTGCAGTTTAACGATCACGAGTCATCTCCGAATATCCGACCGTCCTATGAAACGCATACATTACACGACGTAATTTAAGACATTTATATAAAATTACAGTCACTCCAGCTTCTGCCAATTAAAAATAACCGAGTCGAAAAACTCGAACTTCGGTTTAACAACCTAGAAAGTGAAATTAAAACAATGCCAGATCAAATTAATCATCATAAAAATCAATTTTTAGCCACAGAAAATGAACACACAAAACGCACGTTTGTACAACGAAGCCAGTGAAATGTATGAAGAAATGCTTGGAAATGCGGGATAATTTTTTTGTGGCATATTCGAAGTGTCTCGCAGTGAAACCCCGGAGGAGACTGAAGAAGTAGTCATATTATTGACTGCTCTTCTGGTTCAAGCAGATGTACAATATTGCTGACGGTTCCCCTTAATCTCTGTCAGTATCTTCTCTCTTCCACCATTTGATATGTTTGTGTTAAACTGTTATCTTGTTTTTGAAAATACCTGTATATTGTAAATACCTTTGATTTTATCTTCCAGAGGTAACAGTCATCCCTTGTTCTCTTCTGAACCAGAAGATACTAAGTGTAGTCTGTTTCATATGGAAAAATGTCTGTTAATATAAGAGGTACACCTGATTCCTATGTGAATGCCGACTTTTTGCTGAAAGCTCTGGTCTCCAAACATCAGCACCTTTTACATCGACTTCATTATTTGTACATGCAGACTGAGAGTGGTGTTTGATAAAAAATGGTTAATAATGCCAAATGTCTCTTTATTTTTCATCCGGAATTGTTAATAAAGAATAGAAATATTATAAACATAATACCAAAGTTATAATGCTTAAGACGATATCGTTTCTGTCGATTAGACTTCATCAGTTGAGCTCCAATTTGAAAAGTATGTGTATTTTCTAAAGAGAAAGTGGTATCAAATAAGGCCAAATAATATCTCTAAAAGTATAGCCGAAATCCGTCTAAGAGTAACTACTGTAGAAATAATTTGCTTTCATACTACGAAAAATGATGTCTATGAATTTTGTAAAAAGCTGTTAGTATCCACATAGTATTTTTAAGATCTACTACTTTCTGGTTCAAGTAGATGTTCAATATTTCTCACGTCCCTCTTATCTCTATCTGTATCTAGGTAGGGGTTGCAAAACGATTGATGGAGCACTTGCTGGATCTTGCTATGTTTTCAATTGGTGAAGTTTATCCAAGTATCCAATACAAATATTAGTCAAAACCAGTATTTGCGTCACTTAACAAACAATATCCAATTTTTGGGTAATCTCATATTTAGCTGAGTTATTAACACCATAGCAAAGATAGGGGCTACTTAAATGTTGAAAGGTGACAAAAGTAGTTATCAAATGTGTCAAATTAGGAAGCGTATGTTGCAATATCAAAATACGAACCCATCAACTATAGGCAATGCTGTTGGCCGAAGTGATGTTATTCACGGTGTTATCACTATATTGATACTGGAGACATTGTTCCACCTACACAATATGTTGCTGTATACAAAACCCCCATGTACTGCAGTTTAACGTCACGAGTCATCTCCGAATATCCGACCGTCCTATGAAACGCATACATCACGACGTAATTTAAGACATTTATATAAAATTACAGTCACTCCAGCTTCTGCCAATTAAAAATAACCGAGTCGAAAAACTCGAACTTCGGTTTTAACAACCTAGAAAGTGAAATTAAAACAATGCCAGATCAAATTAATCATCATAAAAATCAATTTTTAGATAGGGGATAACGCACGTTTGTACAACGAAGCCAGTGAAATATGAAGAAATGCTTGGAAATGTTGATAATTTTTTTGGGCATATTCGAAGTGTCTCGCAAACCCCGGAAGAGACTGAAGAAGTAGTCATATTATTGACTGCTCTTCTGGTTCAAGCAGATGTACAATATTGCTGACGGTTCCCCTTAATCTCTGTCAGTATCTTCTCTCTCCACCATTTGATATTTTGTGTTAAACTGTTATCTTGATTTTTGAAAATACCTTGTATGATTTTATCTTCCAGAGGTAACAGTCATCCCTTGCTCTTCTGAACCAGAAGATACTAAGTGTAGTCTCATATGGAAACGATGTCTGTTAATATAAGAGGTACACATTCCTATGTGAATGCCGACTAGCTGAAAGCTCTGGTCTCCAAACATCAGCACCTTTTACAATGCTTCATTATTTGGACTGAGAGTGGTGTTTGAGGTTAATAATGCCAAATGTCTCTTTATTTTTCATCCGAATTGTTCATAAAGAATAGAAATATTATAAACATGTTTTCTGTCGATTAGACTTCATCAGTCACTAATTTGAAAAGTATGTGTATTTTCTAAAGAGAAAGTGGTATCTAAGAGAATAATATCTCTAAAAGTATAGCCGAAATCCGTCTAAGAGTAACTACTAAAATAATTTTGCTTTCATACTACGAAAATGATGTCTATGAATTTTGTAAAAGCTGTTAGTATCCACATAGTATTTTTAAGATGTGGTTCAAGTAGACCTCACGGTCCCTCTTAATCTCTATCTGTATCTAGGTAGGGGTATGCAGAAACGTTTGATGGAGCATTTGCTGGATCTTGCTGTTTTCAATTGGTGAAGTTTATCCAAGGTATCCAATACAAATATGTAGCTCAAAACCAGTATCTGCGTCAATTAACAAACA
Organism: Atrina japonica; assembly: GCA_030159075.1. Classification (NCBI taxonomy): domain Eukaryota; kingdom Metazoa; phylum Mollusca; class Bivalvia; order Pterioida; family Pinnidae; genus Atrina; species Atrina japonica. The sequence continues at coordinate 793,868 of BROG01000006.1, read as the reverse complement.
ATATCCAATTTTTGGGTAATCAATTAGACTATTTAGCTGATTATTAACACCATAATGCAAAGATAGGGGATATTGCTACTTAAATGTTGAAAGGTGACAAAAGGAAAGCCGTAGTTATCAAATGTGTCAAATTAGGAAGCGTATGGTGGCAATATCAAATACGAACCCATCAACTCCGACGCAATGCTGTTGGCCGAATTTAGCACTCACTATATTGATACTGGAGACATTGTTCCACCTAATAAATTTATTGCTGTATACCCTCAACCCCCATGGACTGCAGTTTAACGATCACGAGTCATCTCCGCCGACCGTCCTATGAAACGCATACATTACACGACGTAATTTAAGACAATAAAATCGAACTCCAGCTTCCGAGTCGAAAAACTCGAACTTCGGTTTAACAACCTGAAATTAAAACAATGCAAGAAAGTGAATCATAAAAATCAATTTTTAGCCAAAAATGAACACACAGAACGCACGTTTGTAAACGAAGCCAGTGAAATGTATGAAGAAATGCTTGGAAGATGCGGGAAATTAATCAAACCCCCGGATGAAGAAGTAGTCAATTATTGACTGCTCTTCTGGTTCAAGCAGATTACAATTTTGCTGACGGTTCCAATCTCTGTCAGTATCTTCTCTCTTCCACCATTTGATAAAACTGTTATCTTGTTTTTGAAAATACCTGTATATTGTAAAATACCTTTGATTTTATCGAGGTAACAGTCATCCCTTGTTTGTGAACCAAAGATACTAAGTGTAGTCTGTTTCATATGAAAAATGTCTGTTAATATAAGAGAAGATTCCTATGTGAATGCCGACTTTTGGCTGAAATCGGTCTCCAAACATCAGCACCTTTTTCATTATTTGTACATGCAGACTGAGAGTGGATAATGGTTAATAATCCAAATGATTTTTCATCCGGAATTGTTAATAAAGAATGAAATATTAAAACATAATACCAAAGTTATAATGGAAGACGATATCGTTTCTCTGTCGATTAGACTTCATCAGTTGAGCTCCAATTTGAAAAGTATGTGTATTTTCTAAAGAGAAAGTGGTATCAAATCCAAATAATATCTCCAAAAGTATAGCCGAAATCCGTCTGTAGAAATAATTTGCTTTCATACTACGAAAAATGATGTCTATGAATTTTGTAAAAGCTGTTAGTATCCACATTCAAAGATCTAGATGTTCAAGTAGATGTTCAATATTTCTCACGGTCCCTCTTACTCTATCTGTATCTAGGTAGGGGTATGCAGAAACGTTAGCACTTGCTGGATCTTGCTATGTTTTTTCAATTGGTGAAGTTTCCAAGGTATCCAATACAAATATGTAGTAAAACCAGTATTTGCGTCACTTAACAAATATCAGAATCAATTAGACATATTTAGCTGAGTTATTAACACCATGGATAGGGGATATTGCTTAAATGTTGCAAAAGGAAAGCTTGCAAATGTGTCAAATTAGGAAGCGTATGGTGGCAATATCAAATACGAACCCATCAACTCCGATAGGCAATGCTTTTGATGTTATTCACGGTGTTAGCACTCACTATATTGATACTGAGACATTGTTCCACCTATCACACCATTTATTGCTGTAATACTAACCCCATGCACTGCAGTTTACCGATACGCATCTCCGAAACCGACCGTCCTATGAAACGCATACATTACACGACGTCAAGACATTTATATAAAATTACAAACTCCAGCTTCTGCCAATATAACCGAGTCGAAAAACTCGAACTTCGGTTTGGGAAAGTGAAAGTAAAACAATCAAATTAATATCATAAAAATATTTTTAGCCTGAAAATGTTAAACGCACGTTACACAAGCCAGTGAAATGTATGAAGAAATGCTTGGAAATGCGGGATAATTTTTTTGAGCATATTCGAAGTGTCTCAGCAGTGAAACCCCGGAAGAGACTGAAGAAGTAGTCATATTATTGACTGCTCTTCTGACTCAAGCAGATCAATATTGCTGAGGTCGTGAGTATCTGGTAAAGATGCAGAAACGTTTGATGGAGCATTTGCGGATCTTGCTGTTTTCAATTGTTGTTTATCCAAGTATCCAATACAAATATGTAGCTCAAAACCAGTGCGTCAATTAACAAACAATATCCAATTTTTGGGTAATCAATTAGACATATTTAGCTGAGTTATTAACACCATAATCCTATGAAACTGAGCCGGCCAGGCTCAGTCGGTAGCGCGCTCGACTCTTGATCGTGAGGTCGTGAGTTCGAGTCCAACAGGCGGCAAGGTTGGTTTCCTGTCCTTCGGATGAGACAGTAAAAATCGAGGTCCCGTGTCGCAGTTGGGGTCGGCACGTTAAAAAAAACCTCGCTGCTGAATAGCCGTAAGTGCCGAGCATAGGCCAAAATTTAAAGCCCTTCACCGGCATTTGGTGAGGTCTCCATATGAGTGAAAAATTCTTGAGTGGGACGTTAAAAAACAATAAACAAACAAACTATGAAACTCATACATTACACGAAGTAATTTAAGACATCTATATAAAACTATAGCCACTTGAGCTTCTGCCAATGAAAAATAACCAAGTAAACTTCGGTTTAACAACCTAGAAAGTGAAAGTAAAACAATGCAAAATCAAATTAATCATCATAAAAATCGATTTTTAGCCACAGAAGATGAACGCACTAAACGCACGTTTGTACAATGAAGCCAGTGAAATGTGTGAAAAAATGCTTGAAATGCAGAACCGGTCATGCGTGATATTGTTTTTTTGGCATATTCGAGGTGTCTCGCAGTGAAATCGCGGATGAGACTGAAGAAGTAGTCATATTATTGACTTCTCTGCTCCAGCCAAAAGTTCATAGAAAAGCTTTAAGTCGGGGACAACATTCAGTGTCAGGTTGCACATCGTTTGAGTCCTCGTAAGGATTGGAGAAAAGGAAGGACAGAAATTTAGTACTGAAGGCGGCGAGAAGCAAACTCAGCGGTAGTGATTTTGAAGTTCTGGAGCAGTTTCCACCAGAGATTATCACATGACGCAACGAACTATGACCCACGTTCCGTCACCATCAGCAGCAGGAGCAACTTGTAAAGCTTTATGATGATAAACTGATAGTGAACGGAAGGCGTATATATCCGTCATATATATCCGTCCACTTATCGCTTAGCCAGTAACCCAGTTAATGCTCCTCAGCCAGTTCTATATAACAGACATCCTCCCGCACAAATGCCCCTTTCACATGATGATCAACAGTCGTTTACGCAATCTGGACCTCCACCCTTTCCAAACATTCAACAGCACAATTCCACAACCATTACAACGGACTGGCCAAATAAGGCCCCCCCCCCCCTGAATCAAAGGAGCAGTTCAATGTGAACCCTGGTTGGCCGAGATCACCAGTTGCAGTGCAACTTCGCCAACAGTTATTTACCAGTAATCACAAACACGGACCTCTGGAAACCAAGAGGTAGGACCAGGTGCCATGGAGGAGTAAGCATCCCCTGTCGACCGGTTACACCCGCCGTGAGTCCACAGTCAAATCCAAATAACATACGTGAGGAACGAATCCCCGTCACAATTGGTACAGACGTCCCAACAGTCGCCAACGAAAACGCACCTCAACATTTCACTTTGTAAAACAGAGTAATTGCAAACCAGAATATTATACCGACCGTAAAATTTGCGGAACGTTGACATCAAACGCGGTTTTCGATAATCCTGTGTATAAATTTGTAAGCGAGTAATTTACATCTATAAATGTAATATTCATACATTGAACACGTCCTGGCATATGGGATCATTTGTGAAATAGGAATTCCATATGCGGGTGACTGTGGGATATTACTACTTAAATGTGGAAACATTTACGATGGGAAAGCCGAAATCGTCATGTTTATCGTACAGCTTAGTTGCCAATTTCCCGTCTATGTCTATAGTAAGTAAAATTTCTAAGTATAAAGCGTGTATGCTTGATTTTATTGTATCTTAATTTTCTAGTTCGCTTGGATATATCGCATTAACGTATGTATAAAAATTGTCATTATTAATTGACAAAACGTCGTTGATATATAAAATATTATAAACATAATACCAAAGTTATAATGCTCAAGACGATATCGTTTCTGTCAATAAGACTTCATCAGTTGAGCTCCAATTTGAAAAGTATGTGTATTTTCTAAAGGTAAAGTGGTAGCATACAAGGCCAAATAATATCTCTAAAAGTATAGCCGAAATCCGTCTAAGAGTAACCACTGTAAAAAATGACTATCTTAGCTTTAGAAAATTTTCGAATTTAAATTGTGTTAACAGTGCCAAATATTACTTTAGTATAAGATGAACAGCTGGTACCGAAATACTAGGTACTAGGTTTATGTATACCCTCGGAGACTCAAACGGTCCACCAGCAGTGGCAACGACCTAGTGGTATAAAAAATATTATAAACATAATACCAAAGTTATAGTGCTCAAGACGATATCGTTTCTGTCAATTAGACTTCATCAGTTGAGCTCCAATTTGAAAAGTATGTGTATTTTCTAAAGGTAAAGTGGTAGCATACAAGGGCAAATAATATCTCTAAAAGTATAGCCGAAATCCGTCTAAGAGTAACCTTAGCTTCTTAGCTTTAGAAAATTTTCGAAATTAAATTGTGTTAACAGTGCCAAATATTACTTTAGTATAAGATGAACAGCTGGTACCGAAATACCAGGTACTAGGTTTATGTATACCCTCGGGGACTCAAACGGTATATCTAACTGTCAAATTTGAGGACACCGCTAGCTTTTTCTTCTTTTGATTCAGCAGTTTGTTGTACGACCAAGTCTCTGAACATTACAAATATATTGTCTATTAGAAATCCCAGCATCTTTTATATATCAACTTCAGTGTATTTTTGTGTTGAATCAGAGTAGAGTTTGACAAAATAAGTATCATGATAACCCATCACTAGATATTTAAATTTTCGGGTACCACCTTTAGTGAAAAAGCAGTTATCATGGATGCTAAAAAGTCTCTCTTTTAATTTTGTGTGGAATTGTTATGTAAAGAGTAGAGAAGTCGTATGTTTTGATACTGTGAATATGAGAAAAAATGTGTGCCTTCAAATTTTCTAAAAGTTTAGAATGCTTAAGTAACCACATCTGAATTACACCGCTTCTGGAATAAGCAAATGTACATTATTGCTGAAGTTTCTCCAATGCCATGGTAAGGAGTAAAGACAAAGGTTTGTTAGATCATTAGCTGGATTTTGCTATGTACTTCTGCTTATATGGGGTTTTATGAAGTTTAGGTATTCAATATAAATATGGTAGCTCAAAATCAGTATCGGTTGTAGGTACATCAAAAGAGCGTAATACGAACACATGATTTTGAAAGATCTTATCCTTTGAAAGTGAGCTACGCGTGTATGTAGGATTACCAGAATTCGTATTAAATCCTACTTCTTCTAATAAACAGTTATAGTAATGTGCCTTACAAATAAAAACTATATTATTTGGGGCTTTGTCTGCTTGGACCAGTACATATTGGTCGTGTTATTTGTCCAGCTCGGTTACTACTTCTGGATCACTAAATACAGAGGGAATATGTGTTTTCATAGTTCCTTTAAGTTTTCGAATACGATATTTTATCAACCGTCGCATAGTTTTTAGCCATTAAGACAAAGTGTCTGGTTACACTTCATGTTTGGCCCATCGTCTTGCATAATCTTCGACAAAGGTGAATTCTATCTCCTCAGTTGTAAAATTGGTGTACGTCAAGGCGAAAATCTCTCCTTTTTTATTTGCAATCTTTCTGAATGGCCTAGAAATTTTTTTCTTTGGAAACGAAATTTCAGGACTAGGTATGACTACAAACCTTTGTGAAGAAAAAAATCAGAATTATGTTTATTTTTATTGTTATGCAGAAGACACAATATTATTAAATGAGAGTCCAGACAAAATGCAAAATCTGTTCGAAAAATTTGAGAATTACTGCACACAATGGAAACTAAAGCGAACTCAAATAAAACAAAATTGTAATTTTTTCAAAACGCAAAGGCAGATAATTTTGTATTATTTGGTGAAACTTTAAATATAGTTAATGATTGCTCTTACTTGGGTTTAACTGTGATGCATAATGGTAACGTTTTGTAGCAAGAAAACAAAAATTAATGCAACAAGCACAAAAATCACTCTTTGCACTTTTTATACGCATTAGAAATTTGAATATTCCAGTAGATTTTCAGTTGAAATTATTTGACAATTTGTTGTTAACTATTTTGATTAATACTTCTAAAGTGTGCGGATTTAAAAACATGAAGGTTTTTGAAAAAAAAATCACCTACTGTTTATTATAACAGACATAGGAATGTCACAACAAAAACGTGCACCATTAGTCCGTCAACAAGTCTTACCTTTTCGGTAATACTTTATGAAGCTTTATCAACAGTCACTGATAACGACAGTCTCTCTGTCAGACAAACAACCCTCTTAATTAAATACACAACAGACTTTGCAGTTTACAATATATTTTATTGTGTAATATATATTTGATTTGTTTATTTTGTTTGGAAGTATTGGCCATGGCTGTAACGTAATCAATGAAGGAGCCAAGTTGCCAATTACAATTTATATGGCATCCTTGAATAAATAAAAAATCCTTTAGATATGTGAGTCACGAAGTATGACATAACAATTAAAGTCATGTATAATTTTAATAATGTCATTGAATAAAACATTATAACCATAATAATGCATATTGTAACCACAGATATCACTAAAATATCCTTGTAACACTCTATTCCAACATCACACAGCCATGACGATATCTTCTTTGCGATTCTACAGCTTGGTTATCTGAAATTAAACAAAAGATAAGGTCGGTGTGAGGTTTAAAATAACTGGGTAATCTGGAGACAGTGTGACGATAAAGTTTAAGGGGAAGAAGGGTACCCTTGGATATACAAAAAACTTATCATCAATTTGTTCTAATTTTTTGCATACTTATTCATAATGAATGTATGTATTGATAGAATGAATAATCTGGCACACTTGTGGGTATATAAGGGATAATTACATGTGCTATGACCCTTTTCCAGAATTTTGATTCTTATCATCAACAGTTTTATTCATTGTTAAAAAAACAGTCATTAACAAAAAAATCTTTAAGAGAAGACTGTACTACCATTTCACCTCGAGTATGACCTTGAACATGACCTTGACTGTGTGATGCACCTCATCACAATGAATCCTTCTTGTCCGTTTCACAAAAGTATCATATACAATAAGAAAGTAATGATAATTTATGGCAAAATGTGACTGTATCCAGAAAAACAGACAAAGGGGCAAAATATTCCAGACAATGTGAAGCTGTGTTTCATAGATGACACAAAAACACATGACCGATAAATCAATTTTGTCACAATTTACTTCTTGATGTGAGTTTACCATTTAATTTATGTCTGTAGAGGAATATTTGTGTCGTCTGTCAATGTTTTAGATTAACCACATCAGTTCCAGTTTATATTACAATATTGACATTCTGCTCACTTAGCCAGGTGTCCTTCTTCCCCTTAAGTGCGCCCGGTCTTAGTCAGTGCTGAAGAGTTCTGTTGTGAAGGATAACTCTTGTTATGAACAAATGTCAATAACTTATCATTTTCTTACACTGTAATAAACTAATTTAACGATCAATACTGTTTAATTGTATTTAAAAATTACAGATATCCGTACTAGAACACAAAATTACATGATTCATGGGGAAAGTGGAAGAACTTCTGGAAGAAATTATTACAAAATCCAAGTAAATTATCAGGTATTTTGTACAAATTAATTTAAGCTTTCATGGGATTGAATGTATAAAGTCTACTTTTCATAGTATAGGTGTAACTTATGTATTGAATGGTCAATACATTTTACACAATAATGATACTAATAGTTTTATAAAACAAAAGTTATTAGACTAGTTTTATCAGAATTTGTATAGTGATATGGTTAAATTTTCTAGAGGTTCATTTTATGTATAAAGAAAGAATTTGGGTCGGAAAAATATCTCTTAAAACTGAATAAAGTTTATCGCCTCACTGTATCTTAACTTAGATTCTCGAATATTAAATTTCCTGTGGAAACAGGCAGATGGGTCTGTACATCAATGGGACACAGGGTTTGTCATCTGTGTAACATGAATGAAATAGGTAATGAATATCACAACTTTTTGTATGTAACAGTGATAAATTTTCATCTCTTAGAATACAGTGTATTACAACATATTATACCCACCATCCATCAGTATTTAAAATGTATGGTTTATTTCCATAATGTAACGTTAATGTTTAAGGAAATACAGTGATACTTGTATATAACGACCTTCTTAGGGTCACAAGAAAGCCGGTCTCTATAGGGAGGTAGTCTTTATACAGAGGTTGATTTGTACACAAATGGTACTATTGGCCACAGCAAAAACCGGTCTTTGTGATCAAGTGATCTTTATACACAGGTGGTCGCTAAAGCAGGTTTAACTGTAGCTATATTTTTTAGATACTTAGAAAAAATGTTTTAAATTAGTGGCAATATGTTTTGACATAACATACACTCATATCGCACTCTTGTGTATTCTATACTTCATCTCATCACAGGTACTGAGTTGTGAGATTATATGCAGTATGTAAAATGATTACCAATGTCTTTAAAATAGCTATATTTCTAGGAAAATACACTGTAGTCAATGCCAATATGAATCTGTATCAAGTTAATACGAACATTTGTCAATGTATTTCTGCTACATACATCTGAATATATGTATTGTGTACTGAGTACGTTGTGTATTGAGTGTAAGCTGAATGATATAGGTAATTAAAATCACCAGTTTTTGTATGTAACTCTATTACAGCTACATCTCTTAGGATACAGTATATTCCAAAACATTACACATGGTATCCACCAGTATGTAAAGTGAATACATCATGACTGGTGCTACAGTTGAATATATTGAGTTGTGAATATGTGTAATAAGTTGTATAACTTTGAATAATACAGGGTAGATATCCCACCATCTTTTAGGTCACCTTAGCCAAAGGTGACCCATTCTGAGCGTTTTTTCTCTGTCGTCCATCGTGCGCCGTTAATATTTACACTTTTTCGACTTCTTCTCAAGAACCAGCGGGCCAAAGCTAAGATAGTAAATTTTTTACAGTGGTTACTCTTAGACGGATTTCGGCTATACTTTTAGAGATATTATTTGGCCTTGTATGATACCACTTTATCTTTAGAAAAAAAAACATACTTTTTAAATTGGAGCTCAACTGATGAAGTCTAATTGACAGAAACGATATCGTTTTGAGCATTACAACTTTGGTATTATGTTTATAATATTTTAACTAAATTTGCCACTGCTGGCATCCCCGTTTGAGTCGCATAAAGTGTATACATGAAAACCTAGTACCATGGGATTTCGGTACCAAGGGACCATCTTACACCAAAAGTAATATTTGGCACTGTTAAAATCATTTAAATTCGAATCATTGTGATACAGCTAAGCCTTTCAAATTTGTTTTACATGATTGTTACTCTTAGACGGATTTCGGGCTTTGCTTTTACGAAGATGAAATTTGTCCTAAATGCAACCTACTTTGCGCTTCTTTAATGCAAAAACACATACTATTACAAATTGATTGGAGCTCAAAACTGATCGAAGTCTGCATAACAGAAATGCGAAAGTTTTTAGGATTATTACCTAAGGTATTATTTTTACAAAATTTTCAACTAAATTTGGTCACAGGAGCATCCAAAATGTAGAAATGTAATTTTTTTTGTAAGAATTTTGGACATTTTTGACCCACTTCTTCTCAAAATTGGCCCAAAAAGGACCAAAACTTGATAGGAAAGTATAAAATCTTAAGCCATAAAGTCTGCAGATGAAAAGATGTCTTTCAAATTTGTACCATCATGGCTAAATATAAAATCAAATAAGTTTGCAGAACAAATGAAATCTTTATTTAAAAACATGTAGGTGCGCTTCCGTAATGCAGGGTATGAATTGTATTGCAAAAAATCTATTAATAACTCAAAACTGATCGACTTTGTCATAAAGATATGTATTCCTCATGTTACACTTTTGTGTCTGAGAGTCATTTACAACAAAAGAAATATATACTCAAGGTCACATGTAAACCACTTTATGTGAAATGTAATTACAATAAAGAAATATTTACTGACATTCCTCATGACTACTTCTTTAACCATTGGCCTATTACAATAACCAAACTATATACTGAAGTTCCTCATGTAACACTCGCATAAAGTCTGAGAGATTACAATAGAAAGAAACATATACCTGAATTCCTAAATGTAAAACAAATGTGTCAGCAGAGATTTTACAATAAAAACATGTATACTGAATTCCTCATCTTAAAATTATGCGGCTGAGCAAAACATCTAAAGATATATTACTGAATTCCTGGTGGACACTTTATGTGTCTGAGAGTTAAAGAAATATATACTTCCTCATGTTACACTTTATGTGTCTGAGAGATTACAATAAAGAAATATATACTGAATTCCTCATGTAACACTCTATATGTCTGAGAGATTACAATAAAGAAATATATACTGAATTCCTCATGTAACACTTTATGTGTCTGAGAGATTACAATAAAGAAATATATACTGAATTCCTCATGTAACACTTTATGTGTCTGAGAGATTACAATAAAGAAATATATACTGAATTCCTCATGTAACACTCTATATGTCTGAGAAATTACAATAAAGAATTTGAATATGAAATTTGTATTTAATTTGTTTTTGTGATATGTTTAACTTCTGTTTATCTCTGCATATGAAATGTTCATGTGTTGAACACGCCCTGGCACATCTGATCATTTGTATATGCATATCACACTTGACCTGACCTGACCTTATGTTCATACAATGTATAGGAGTATAATAGTTTTATGCCTGACAGTAGCTCGTATTTCTTGTTGTACATCAAGTACAATTAGTAAAAGCAGTAAAAACGTGAAATATCTCAGAAAACAATCTCAGATACCAAAGTATAAATCATTAAGATGTCCAGGATATAGGTACAAATCTAGTTTTAAAAAAATGGATCTGGAACAAGCTGTCTAGGAGATCAATATATGTAAATATCCAGGACTCATAAACTAGTGAGGAATAAATCTTCTTCAAAGTAAGTACAGACAATTCAACATTTCATTTAGTGAAACAGAGTTATTGCAAAAAGTCCATCAAACTGACCGCAATATTTGCAAAAGGTTGACACCAAACGTCATTCTCAATACCCATGTGATAATAACTTATCATTGAGTAGGTTACCTCTGTATAAAATTAAACGGGTTGATTATACAATATATATATATATATATATATATATGTAAATATATTTATATACAGTGAAACCTGTATATAGGGGCCACCCAAGGGACCAGAAAATATTGGCCTTTAATTGCAGGTCACCCTTATACACAGGTTTAATTTAGTTGAAGTATGCAGTCATGGTACTTTTCAAAACTGGCCTTTATAGACAGGTGATCCTTATATAGAGGTGACTCTGCTATAACAGGTTTTATTAAATATATATATATATATATATATATATATATATATATATATATATATATATATATATATATATATATATATATTGCATGCCCCTGTCAGATTTTTGTATCACCGCTTGTGGAATAGCGTTTCACTCAGTTATAAGGAAGACACCAAGTTCCTGGGTGCTTCTTGGTTGGACCTGACGGGTTGAAATACAGACATATAACTCTTATTCCACATGTGTTCAATTGGATTTAGGCCAGGGAATCGGGCTGGCCAGTCCAAACGAGTAAAGCACTCTCTTTGCAAGTACTCTTGGACGACATTGGTTGTATGAGCACGGGCATTAATCGTCCATCAAAACGAACCAATCACCAACTGCATCTGTATACAACCTTACTAAGGTATCGAGAATCTCATCTCGATACCGCTGGGCAGTCAGTTTGCTTCCGTCAAGGACAACGAGGTCAGTGCGTCCTTCCAAACAAATTCCACCCAGACCATAACTGAGCCTGAGCCATACCGGTCGTGTTCAGCAATTTTTGAAGCATGAAACCTTCCCCTTGCCTTCGCCATATTCTAGTATGCATATCCGTGTAGTCTATGCAGTACAGTGACTCGTCAGTAGAGAGGACAGGACGCCAGTCCATCCTGCTCCAGCCAACATTATCCACGGCCCAAGCATATCGTAGCTGTCGGTGGTTTTGAGACAACGGGGTCCGTATACATGATCTTCTCGACGGCAGACCACTTTCGTGCAACCGTGTGTGTATTATTTGGGTTGAAATACTCCGGTATTTTAAAGGTCAGAACGAAGTTGGATTGCAATTGCTGAAAGATTTCTTTGAGCCTGTATAACCAAAAAGCGATCATCAGCAGCATAAGTAGGCCTTCTTCTGCCCCACCATGTCGCCTTACAGTGTACCATACTGTTGGAACCTCGCCCAGGCTCTGGTGATAAGTCTTAGTGTGATGCACACCAAGTGCCTTGCCAACCTCACGATAACGAACCCCCTGCTCCACTATTCCAACCGTCCATCACATGTCTCCATCCGATAAATGCCTTCTAAGCTTCGCATTTGCCATAAATCAGTCATTAAACGTTCAAACTTTCAAGTGAAAGTAGAGATTAATGCCTATACATATACATGTATGCAGCGTAAAATAAAAACTATGAAAATACAGGGTCAATTCGTTTGCACGACTTGCACGAAGAAATTTCCTGTCATTCAATTTTATGTGTACACTGGCGATGGGCAATGTAAATATCATAAATAATTATATTTCCACTTATGTAGTATTTTCTTCATTTGCTTCGCGTTATTCCATTGGTCGATGACATTGAAAACTCGCCAATTCACGTTTTTTTTTAGATTTTATATATGACGTCACACAAAGTTCTGCTGACCACTTTGATGCACTTGCTGAACTCATATTTCATATTTTGTAATACAATGTATGGGGCATAAATATTTACCACTTATGTTATTTTCTTCTTTGTTTTATATAAAGCCAACAATTTTTAAATGTGCACAGAATCCTCTAATTTAAGCAACATTTTATATTTACACGAAGGAAATTAAATTCATATTTTAATCTTTTTGAAATTTAGATATACCCTTTGTTTATTAAAGGAATGTTTTTCATTTTTTTAACATCATCGGGGTATAAAAGCAATTGCTCATGGAAAAAATTCTTTGCAGCACGAAGTGTTCAAAAATGAAAAAAATCCTTATATTTATATACATTACCATTTTCAGTGAAACTGTTGTCCACTGGATACTAAATTCACTCCAGAATACTGACTTTGCGGGGGTGTTTTTATATGAAGTAATGGCTCAGCAGCTGTTTTGACATGAGAAGTAGTTATCTTTTCTGCATGCAAATACTAATGAAATTAAGGCTTAATTTCTTTTTTTATATCATTTTGAAAGAAACTAGTGATATGGACAATTTTGAATACTTATTCTCAGATTTAGTTAAATATTCGACCATTTAGTAGTGGCGGGTTAAATGTGTCGGAAGAAAATTGCCCGAATGGGCCGTGTGCAAATGGCTGATAGGCCTACCATGTGCGATTTGGGTAGCATCAGATGATCGTTGTTTACAACAAATTTTTGTTTGAATTCTGATATTTTATCAGTGGAATATATTACAGAAAGTTTGAGTGTGACTGTTAATATTCGTTGATAACATTCTATTCGATATTTTACCAATCGCTGAATCAGCTGGGAAATGTCGTGAACTGTGAAGGGGTTGATTTCGTAAGTAGACCTATTTCAGTATATAGGCTAGCTCACTGGCAAATCCTTCAAATCAGTTGAAACAAGACAAATGCAGATTATGATGTGAAATAACAAACTTTTATTGTTCTGTTTAAAAGATAATTATCGACACGTTCGTGTAGGCCTATAAATTATAATAGATCCATATGTCAATTCAGACTCCAGTTTTTACCAGCTGATCATTTAGAGTATCCCGTCAATTTACTGAGAAACCTATGAACACTACTTATGCTCGGCATTAATATTGCAGGTGGTGAAAAACAAGATGGGCCTGGTAATTAGCCTAGCAATTAATAGGATTTGAGTTGAACTGAGAGTCGATTTCACGCGATGCGAGTGACGAATTGTTTCTGACAGGAATAGCCTATATGGTGACGGAAAAGCAAGCTGTTTATCAGAGATGCAGGACAAAATTGCACTAGACCTGACTCCCTTTTCAACTTACTTACAAGCAACGTAACTACGAAGCAAATTTTCATTTCTGTGGCCTGTGATTCTTTTCATAACATGACCTAGATCTATCGCAATAGGCCTATGATATGGGCATATTATATACAGTGTGCTACAGATGCAGGCCTAGTTTTGTGTTTTCGATTTCTTTCAGTGATTTTTGTTGTTTTGTGGTAATTAATGGCTTTAAATAAAAATATGGAATGAATGTGTGTTATTTTATTCTTTATTGATTCATTCATATGTTCAGAGAATACTTGTCCGACAAATCGCTGCCGTAACATGGTCATGGAATGGGGTTTCTTAGATATTCAGGTATTCCTACGCCAGCTAGCGGTTAACACTTAGATCACGTGATGACTAACTGGTTTTATTGACACAACAAAACGGACGTTCTGTATAACTGTAATGAAGGAAATTACAGTTGTTATGTAAATATTTTGAGAAATTGTTGATTCTGTAGAGGATAAAACTATTTTTGGTCAATTTTGACATATTTCATTAGACTGAAACAAAAATTAAGGTATTTACAAAAGTACTCTTGTGAGAAAAATAAAAACATTTCTGAAAATAACTATGATAATTTAAAAATGCATATATTTTAGAAATATGAAATGATATGAATCTGGTGAATTTTCTAACAAAGTCAGCTTAGGTTCTAGTGGGTCATGACTCGTGAGTCTGCGCTGACTAAAGTTGAGAAACTCCATCCTTTGCTATGTACAAACACGTGACCTATTGCACTTTACCGAGGTATGCAGTGCAGTCATCTATATTGCAAATGCAGTTGGATATATAAATTGTAACAGGATCGGTAGGCCTGTAAGTACCCCGTACTTATTACAAGGTCTACTGTAGTTCTCAACCTCTTTTACAGGTTCTAAAGGATCCTCGGTTTACTAATTAAACAGAAAATTCACAACACCAGGTACCACAAATGAAGACTAACGCCAAAATAAGAAGTTTTAATACATTTTATTAAAGAAAAGTAAATACTAACTCATTTCAGAATATGCGTCAAAATATAATCAAAGTTTAGTTACTTTTGAAATAAAATAAGTAAAAACCACCCTCCCAAACCATCATCTGACATTTACATGTACAGAGATAAATAACAATCTCCCAAGTGAAAATACTTACATTGCAGGTATGGCGGAGAAGTGTTAAGTCGACCTGACTAATTACCACTCCACTGAATTCACAAAAATCGGGGTTTACATACCCGAGTATCACGTGATATTAAACTTAACAGACAATGAGAAATTTAAATAGGAGAATTTCTTTTTATGTAACAACGATGACATACAGAGTTATCGGTCGTGAAATATTCATACAGACAATTACATTCCCGTCACACTCCTCCCCACTAGATAAACAAATACATTTTAATTTATTTGTTTAACAATATAAAATAATCTTGACGGGGATTACTTTTAAATAACATACCTTTCACAAACGAACAACTCTGAAAATTAAATCATAACGAACATCATCACAAATATCCATACAATACAAATACACGTAAATGAAAGTTTATTTATTTCAAATATTTTATACTAAAATTTATTCTGAGTCAAAATGATTCCACACATCTTCCATATTTTGCGGATAAACATCTGGAATGGAATCCATGTTAAATGTCAACGTTCCGCAAATTTTACGGTCGGTATAATAGGCTTGTTTGCGACTACTCTGTTTCACTAAGTGAAATGCTGAGTTGCCTTTTCGTTGGCGGTTGTTGAGACGCCTGTACCAATTGTGACGAGGATACACTCCTCACGTGTTTCATTGGAGTTGACTGTGGACTCACGGAGGGTGTGACCGGTCGACAGGGGATGCTTACTCCTCCATGGCACCTGATCCCACCTCTTGGTTTCCAGAGGTCCGTGTTTGTCCATTTTTACCGGATTTGTATCTATGTCCTGGACATTCTATTGATTTATACTTTGGTATCTGAAATTTTTTACATTGTAACTGTCCCTAGGCAGTATAAATCTATTATTCCATTGTTGCAGGAGTTCATCACAATACGATGGTTTCACACAATTTTTTTTTACGCGCCATTGCTTTCTTTTTTGTCTTGCTATGCTGGGACGCATACGAAGAACCGACAGCATTTTATTTCCCGGATCAACATATCCTAATGTGGGAATACCTATTACTTTAATCTTATCCATTAAATCTATTATATTCCTCTCCGTCATTTCATTGTCCTTACGAAGATGTCTCCGTATCGAAGTTTTTGTACGTGATCTATATTTGCATTTATTTTCTAGACAAACAAACATCTTTTGTTCTTTTTCATGCGTTCTGTCCCAGTGATATTTTAAATTTCCATGTATCTTAAAGGTATCTGTTTCACATTTTTCCACTTGACAAGCCAGCCATTCCATTAACAGGCCAGTCAGGAGCGACGTCAAAATCAAGAGACCTTAATTCATGAGGGAAAACGGATGTTTCAAGAAAGTCCACCTGGAAAATAATTTAAAATTTTAATATATGCATATTAACTTTTAAGAAAAAAACTTGTCAATTATCTACATGTATATCACAATTCAATTGAATCTGAAAACTAGTCAGTGACATCGTCAATTTTTTCTAGTTAATCAGATATCATTTGAATTGTATCAGCTATCAGCATTTATATTTATTTTTATTTATTTATTCTGATATACAAAACAATAATTTCAGCTTCCTCTTGATACCATTACAACCTGAAAATAAAAAACAAATAAAAAATCAACAAATTTACTATGGAATGACCATAAACATGAGCTGAAACGAATTCATAATTACAAAACATAATTACACGTACAAAGCAGTGCTGCTTTTAAACAAATATATGATATCTTTATTTTGTATAGCACTAAATAAATTTAGAATCTGTTAAATATCATGGATAATATATGTCTCTGGGTTTAATGATACGTCCAGGTCTTCTTTTGCGAAGCTCTGTTGTGTTTGTAATCGGAGATATGGGAACATCATTATTTCCTGATCCTCAGGAGTCATCTAAAACTTCAGTCCTCACAGAGTCTATAGGGACACTTAACGACTCAATAACTTTAATCTGAGCACATTCATTCTCCTCTTGTTCCAAATTGATAGTAATATCTTCTAATTTTAGCAACTTTTGTCTAAAATCAATAGCCCCCACAGTACTTGTACAAGAAGTCGGTACCTAATATACCTTCCAAACTACCAATTTTGGCAACAATTACAACATACTCATAACATTTACTCTTAATATTAAGTTTAACAGTCGTACTACCTAACACCGCAATTTCTCGACCATCAGCTGCATTCAGCTTTAAAAAGACACTTTGTAATACTGTATCTTCACGAGAAATTTTCTCATAGACACTTTCATCTATTATAGTAACTGTAGAACCTGAATCAACAAGTTTACTGATAGGTGTCTCACACACTGAAGTTTTCAAAAATTAACTATTGACACTATGGCATGAAGTTTAACTATAGGCCCTTGAATTGGACTACTGTTGTCAGCCAATGTCACCTCTGGGGTTAAGCTGTCGAGCGTGAGCTCAACCCTTGCTGGTTTAACTGTAACTTTTGTGATGATTCATTTGTTTCTCTGGGGTTCTGATTCTCATTTCTAGGACACCTATTTTTGGAATGTCCTTTCCCCTACATTATGACACATTACATTTTGTATGTTAAAAGTTGTCTGTTTCCTTAGCGTATGTAAAGATTGCGTTGCATTTCTTTTAGTCTAACATCTATAAATTCAGTTTTCTCGCAATTTACTACAGATACATGCTCATTTAAAGGTTTTCTGTAATGAGGCCCTTCTACAGATTCGTATTCGACAGCTAATGAAATAGCTTCATCCAGTGTAGAAGGTCTGTTAAATCTCACGTGTTTCTTTAATTCCCAGTTACCTAAATCACTAATGAACTGGTCAATAAGAATGTCTTTTTCGCGTACACCCCTCGGGACATCTGAGAAAGCTTTTCTATCCATTTTTCTAATACTAAAGCCGTAATCAGCGACACATTCATTTTTATTTCTGTGCCTACTACGAAATGCTGCTCTGTGGGACATTTCTAGTTCTGGCGGATCAAACCGTTTTAAGAGTGCTCTTTTTATAGCTTAAAAACTATCTAACTGACGGAGTGTGAGATAAGTAAGAACCTCTTGTTCCTGTCCACGTAAACACATTGATATTGGTTGTGCTCTGTCATCGTCATCCCCGTCATTCCATTTGGCAACTTTTTCAAAATGATGCAGAAAATATCGAAATTCTGTAGTTCCATCATAGATCTGACGTTCTTTTTCTTTTCTTTTGTGTTTATATTTAGGTTTTCTGTGACAAGTGCGAGGCACATTTATCACATCATTATAATCCGAATCCGAATTTAAATCTGAGTTTCAAGTTTGGCAGTAATCGACTGTGTCGGTACTCAGTGCACCGCACATTTGTTCCGGACTTACCATAACTTAAACTTGAACTACTACTGCTGGGGCTTCGAGATTTTCTTGATATCCTTTCAATTGAGTTTAGAGGGATTTAAATCTGTGCTTTTGTTTTGGACATAAATTGCATGCTTTCTATTTTCTCTTCGTGACGAGTTTTCAGGTACATTATACCTATGTAGGCCTACTTCTTTCTCTATTTTTCTGTGCATAAAATTTGAATTTTTGGTCACTTTCAGTATCGCTTAGAATTTTAGAACTATCGCTATCAAATTCATGTGATTGGAAATTGTGTGCAATTGTTTTGCGATTTTGCTTTGTATTTGAAATCAGCTTTTCACTTTGTCGAGGTTTGTCACATTTACGCCTGACATCCAATTTAACATCATTAATGTCAGAACAGGTATCATGTAATTGATCTATTCTGCTAAAACGAACCCTGCTTCTAATTTTTGTTTTGTCATTTTATAGTAAACACACCATATTCTAGGTCTGAACAATTATCTCCCACGCCTGGTAATATAGTAATCATGATATATCACTCCTTTAAACTTAAATAATATATTTTGCTGGTGCCAGATAATTGAGATAATTTGTGATGTTCAAAATACACTCTTGAATAGATTTCACAGGAGTAAAATCCTAGGAAAATAAAAAAGAAAGTGTTTGTACGAAACATCAAGAAACATCTCTCTGTGTGTGTGTGTGTGTGTGTGTGTGTGTGTGTGTGTGTGTGTGTGTGTGTGTTTGTGTGTGTCAGAAACATTTTGGTATCAAAAGTTATTCAAACCATTTCCATCCGATTAGATTATATATAGTTCACCTAAAATACTTGTTAATTTCTTATAGTTACACAGACTCACATTATTCAGTGCAAACAAACGCATAGATTTTCTAGTCTTACCCGAGATATAAGTCTACTGAGAGAGTTCACAAGTAACACAGTGTAGTCAGATGGTTGCCCACGTTCAGGTTCATTCACAGTTCGTTCTCTGTCGATGATCTATAAATTTATTATGACAGTGTGTAGGGCATACAGATTCACACCATTTTACAGTATATCATCGATGTCCGATATCATGATACAACTGAATTTTTACTGATTGTAACTGATAAAGGTCACCAGCAAGTATTACCTGAAGTCCATCAAATACTCTGGTATCATTTTTGTGGTTTACAATTATAGTGTTTCACTGAGTGAAATGTTGAATTGCCTATTCGATAGAGATTGTTGAATCCTCTAACTCAATTACTTCGAGGATTCCGTCTTCGGGTGTGACCATGACACCAGATCCCACCAATAGATTGTAATAGGTCCGTTTGTCCAGATTTTACATGATTAGTATATTGTTTCATTGAACCCTTTTTTCGATTAATACTTTGGTATCTGTGAATTTCAGAGTCTTAAACTTGTTCATACCAACTCAATTGAATTTGATATTCTGGAACGTAACATGGACATCCCATCAATGATCAACCTTTCATATCCAATTATATTGCATTTTGCAATATAAAAAAACGTTCATCATTATTCAATTAATGCATAATTCATCACATGTATGTCTGTTGTCTAACAAATCTAACCTTTTAGGAATTGTGAAGGTTCTGCTACCATACATTAAGACACATAAACCTGCACTGGACGTTATACAATATCTTTTCCCAATTGTTTCGAATACATTGCTAATTTCCTATAGGACAAATGACTAACCAGTCCCGTCATGACCAGTTAAATAACAATCTGCCCTTTTATCATCTGATCCAACATAAACTACTGATCTTCATACATTTTGTATTTTCGATTTAAGCATTAATGTTGTCAAAGTTACCCGGCTTTTTTACAGTTGTCCCTTGGTATTCCGTACGTATATTTTGTAATCACGTGATAAAAAGTCACTTCTAGTGTGTGGGGCTACGTTGCTTCAATTCATGCAATTCATGTAAAATGCATTTAAATGCGGTGTAAATACAAACAATGGATTAACAAAACTAATTTAAACACGAAAATTTCATTTAATTTGTGTTGTGATTTTACAAGGTCAGATATTTAATCTAAATATAGCCAAATCCGTCTAACTGTAACCACTGTAAAATGTTGTCTATTTTAGCTTTTGAAGAAATAAAAAAAACAGATTATGTAAGAACTCGAAAACAGTCTATTAAAAGTAAAATTTTATTTGTTTATATTTATATCTGTACATTTCTTCTAAAGCCCAAAAACAAGTCCGTGCCCCCCAGCGTCCATGGTCGTACGTAACAGAAGATATTTCCTAATTACATTTTTTGATTGTGGCTCCGATATTTAGGCGGTCCCTTAATCTTGACAAAACCCCATATAAACAGAGGTACATGGCAGGGTCCATCAAATGTTCCATCAAACCTTTATATTTACTCCTTACCAAGATACTGACAGTTGCTAAGGAGAAACTTCAGCAATACTGTTCACTTCTACCAGATGTGGTGTTACTCAGATGTGGATACTTAAAATTCTAAACAGCTTCTGTAAAATTTGAAGACAAACCAGTTTTTCTCATAATATTTCATAATATCAAAACATACTTCTTTTCTAGTCTTAAAAACAACTATTCTACATCAAAAGTTTTAAAAGAGATTGTTGACATCATTGACAATTGTTTTTGTTTTTTCTAAAAGTGTACCTGGGATTTTAAATATCAAGTCATTAGTTAGTATGATAATAATTTCGTCCAACACCATTCTGATTCTACACATAAATAACCTGCACTAGATATAAAAGAATGCTGGAATTTCCAATCGACAGTATATTTTTGTAGACCAGGTCAACTGTATCAAACTCACATAAATGTGATTGTAGCGTAGTAAATTATAGTTTTTCTCAGTTAAACAATGCTTTTCTCGTGAAGAACTAGGTTTAGTATCCTTTTATTTATTTTGTGCAATAAAAGTTTTTCTCGGTTAAACATAGTTTTTGATGAGAAAAACTAGGTTTAACTGGGTAAAAATAGGTTTAACTTATGAATATGATATTCCCATTTGTTGCTTTTATTTGTATGGGGAATTTCTTTTTTTCATTTCTTAAACAAGGGTTATCATATTTCATTCAGACTTATTAAGCATTTTATAATCCTGTACTCCACTAGTCATTTAGAGATAAATGTGTTATTAATAAAGGCTGGCAGGTGTGTGCCAACAAAAGTAATATGAAATGTTTAATTATAGTTTAGTGAACTGAAAATGAAGCATGCTATTGCCACACACGTTCGGTGTAGGTTTGAACATCCTACACATAGCTACATCAGGAAGGCATTATCTAATCTAAGGTAAAAATGAAGCGATACCGATTGATAATTGAAGCACCAAGTCCATTAGAATACGACAGATTGGATATAAAATTGTCTCAACATGAAGAACAATTGCGAGTCCCAAACGAGATAGGACCATGTTCGTGGTCTTCTGCTAGGATGTCATGCTTTACCATTTTTCACCTCATACTCGAAGTATTGTTATTTTATTATTCAACCTATCAGATTGTTTATCATCATTTGACCATAATAAAATAATAATCAACTTTTTAACAAGAAATTTGTTATTTGAATATATGTTATGTGTGATCAGTGTTTTCAAATAAGCTCAGCAAGTTGAGTTGGTTTTAGTGACCTAAAAAGTCTTAACTGAAAGTAATATAAAGATTCTCTCGTACAAATAAATGTGTTCCTAAAATAAGTACAAGATATTATTTGCCACTATCATAGCAAGAAAAAGGTCGAATAAAAAATGTAATATGGCATGTAATTTTAGCAGTTACCAGCTGTTGGGCAGGTTTAACTCATTCATATTTATGGAGAAAGGCATGCAAAACTGATTTTCTAAATGATTTCATGTACAATTACACCTAAAAATGTGTACGGCGTCATGTAGAGGAAAATGATATATTATGAGCAATATCGATGCGTAAAGCATTTCATGTATTGAAAACAATAGCAAACTGTTAAAAGTTGTGAATATTTTAAACATAATACCAAAGTTACAATGCTAAGACGATTGTTTCTGTCAATTAGACTTAACTTAGCTCCAATTAGAATTTTAATTTTTAATTTTTTTCTAAAGGGAAAGTGGTATCATACAAGGCGAAATAATAAATCTAAACGTAAAGTCATAGTCCCTCTTAGCGTAACCTCTGTAAAAATATGGCTTCCTTACCTTTAGACAAATTTAGAGTTTCAAATGGTGCTATTAGCACTTTAGTATAAGATTATCAGCTTGTACCGAAATACTAGGTACTAGGTTGATTTATATCCTCGAACGGTCCACCAGCAGTGACAACGACCTAGTAGTTATACATATTATAAACATTATACCAAAGTTATAATGCTCAAGACGACCGTTTCTGTCAATTAGACTTTATCAGTTGAGTTACAATTTTAAATAGTTTTTCTAAAGAGAAAGTGGTATCAGACAAGGCCAAATAATATATTTAAACGTATTATGAGCATAACACCAAAGTCATAATGCTAAAGACGATTGTTTCTAAGGGTAAAGTGGTATCATACAAGGCCATATAATAAATCTTAATGCATAACCAAATCCGTCTAAGAGTAACCACCACTGTAAAAGTATGGCTATCTTCACTATTGAAGAATTTAGAATTTAAATGTGTTATCGGTGCTAAATATTGCGTTAGTATAAAATTATCAGCTGGTACCGAAATACCAGGTATTGGGCTTATGTATACCCTCGGGGACTCAAACGGTCAGATTTAAAATCGATTTTCTAAAAAGAAAGTGGTACCATACAAGGCCATATCATGAATCTAAATGTATAGCTAAATCCATCTAAAAGTAACCACTGTAAAAAAAAATTGACTATTTTAGCTTTTGAAGAAATCCAAAAACAGATTACGTAAGAACTCGAAAATGGTCTATCAAGAGTAAAAATTTATTTGTATGCTTAACTTCCAAAGCAACACCCCCCCCCCCCCCCAAAAAAAAAAAAGATATAATAACAATAAAATAAACAAAGTCGTGTCCCAAGCGCCTATGGTCGTATGTAACAGAAGATATTTTTATAGTGGCCCCGATATTAAAGTTGTCCCTTGAGCGTCGACTCATCGGTTTTGCCATGGAGGCTTACCATTGATACAGGACAAACTAGTGGTACTAGCTAGGTTTTGTCAATGCTCCAGAGGTCGGACATAAACGTGACTGACAAGATGCAAAATTAAAAATGACAAATCATTCTTTGATGTTTGGGTCAGTTTTAGAGAAATCATTTGAAATTTATATTGAGTATCTAAACTTCACAAAGCCCTATATGAGCAAAGGTACATAGCGGGATCCATCAAATGTTTCAGAAAACATTGTTTGTATGTCAAATTGTTTTCGAGTTCCGAGTTCCGTTTTAGCTAAACGGTACTCGGAACCAGTTCGGAGTTCCTTTTAAGATAAACGGAACTGGGAACCAGTTCTGAGTTCCGTTTAAGAAAATATTGTATGTAGTTCCCAGTTTAGAGTCAGAAAACATTTTATTTACTTCAAGTTTGTTCGGATTTTAATATAAACGGAACTCGGAACCCGATTAAGATAAACGGACCCAGGAACCAGTTCCGAGTTCCATTTAAGAAAATATTGTATGTTGTTACCAATTCAGTAAAGATAAACGGAACTACGACCAGTTCGAGTTCCATTTAAGAAAATATTGTATGTTTTCCCAGTTCAGTTAAGATAAACGGAACTAGGACCCAGTTCCGAGTTCCTTTTAAATTAAACGGTACTAAGAACTGGAACGTAGTCTTGTATAGCTTAAACTATCGTTGCACGAATGGACACATATATTTTTGTCTCCAGATTCGGGACTCGAATTGACACAATGTACATACAATATTTTCTTAACAGAACTCGGAACTGGTTCTTAGTTCCGTTTAGCTTAAACCGAACTCGGAACTGGTTCTTAGTTCCGTTTATCTTAAACGGAACTAACTTGAAATACATACAAAATTTTCTTAAACTGAACTGGGAACTACATAAAATATTTTCTTAAACGGAACTCAGAACTGGGCCTGGTACCATAAAACTTGAGAATTTACTTAAGTCTGAGAATATTCTGAACTTGACCTGCTCAGCCAATCAGATTTCAGGATAAGACAAGCTTGAGTAAAACGTTTAGGCTAAAGTAATTCTCAAAATTTATCGTACCAGGCCCTGGTTCCGTTAAATTTAAAAGGAACTCGGAACTGGGTCCTAGTTCCGTTTATGTTAGCTGAACTGGGAAAAACATGCAATATTTTCTTAAACGGAACTTGGAACATGTTCCTAGTTCAGTTTATATAAAACTCGGAACTTGTTCCGAGTTCTGTGTATTTTGAACGGAACTCGGAACTGAGAACCAACTTGAAGTACATAAAATGTTTTCTGAACCTAAACTGGGAACAACATACAATATTTTCTTAAACAGAATTCGAAACTGGTTCTTAGTTCCATTTATCTAAAACCAAACTCGGAACTGGTTCTTAGTTCCGTTTATCTTAAACGGAACACGGAACTAACTTGAAATACATACAAAATTTTCTTAAACTGAACTGGGAACTACATAAAATATTTTCTTAAAAGGAACTCAGAACCGTTTATCTTGAACGGAACTCGGAACAATCTACAACATTTTCCTAAACGGAACTCGGAACTGGTTTATTTTAAACGGCACTTGGAACCAACTTCAAGTACATGAAATGTTTACATGAAACTAAACTGGGAACTACATAAAATATTTTCTTACACGGAACTTAGAACTGGTTCCTAGTTCCATTCATCTTAAATGGAACTCGGAACTGGTTTCGAGTTCTGTTTATTTTAAACGGAAATCGGAACCAACTTGTGTGGTGTTGGACAAAATAAGTATCCTGATAGCCAATCACTAGACATTTAAATTTTCTCGTACCACCTTTAGTGAAAAAACAGTTGTCTGTGATGCTAAAACGTCTTTCTTTTAATTTTTTATGTTGAATAGCTGGTAAAGAGTAGAGAAGTCATATGCTTTGATACTGTGAATTCGAGAAAAATTGTGTGCCCTCAAATTTTCTAAAAGCTGTTTAGAATTTTTAGCATCCAAATCTGAACTGGGAACTAAATAAAATATTTTCTTGGAACTCGGAACTGGTTCCTAATTCAGTTTATCTTAAACGGAACGCTGAACTGGCCCCGAGTTCCGTTTTTCTTAATCGAAACCAACTTGAAGTACATACACTGTTTTCCGAAACTCAACATGGAACAACATACAATATTGTATTAAACGGAACTCGTTACTGTTTCCGAGTTCCGGTTAGCTTAAACGAAACTCGGAACACATAACCAACTTGAAGTACATAAATATTTTCTAAAACGGAACTGGGGACAACATACAATATTTTCTTACACGAAATTCGGAAGTGGTTCCTAGTTCCGTTGAATTTAAAAGGAACTCTAAACTGGGTCCTAGTTCCGTTTCTGTTAACTGAACTGGGAACAACATACAATATTTTCTTAAACGGAACTCGGAACTGGGTCCTAGTTTCGTTTCTGTTAACTGAACTGGGAACAACATACAATATTTTCTTAAACGGAACTCTGAACTGGTTCCTAGTTCAGTTTATCTAAAACTCTTGTTCCGAGTTCGTTTATTTTGACCGGAACTCGGAACTGAAAACCAACACCAAGTACATGAAATGTTTTCTGAAACTAAACTGGGAACAACTTGCAATAGTTTCTTAAACTGAACTGGGAACTAAATGAAATATTTTCTTAAACGGATCTCGGAACTGGTTCCTAATTCAGTTTAGCTTAAACGGAACGCTGAACTGGTTCCGAGTTCCGTTTCTGCAGTACATACAATGTTTTCCGAAACTCAACGGGGAACAACATACAATATTGTATTAAACGGAATTAGTTACTGTTTTCTAGTTCCATTTATCTTAAACAGAATTCGTTGCTGGTTCCGAGTTCCGTTTAGCTTAAACAAAACTCGGAACTCAAAACTAATTTTCTCTAACAGAACTGGGAACATACAATATTTTCTTACACGAAACTCGGAAGTGGTTCCTAGTTCCGTTGAATTTAAAAGGAACTCGGAACTGGGTCCTAGTTCCGTTTATCTTAACTGAACTTTGGAACAACATACAATATTTTCTTAAACGGAACTCGGAACTGGTTCCTAATTCAGTTTATCTTTAACGGAGCTCAGAATTGGTTCAATTTAGCTTAAACGGTACACGGAACTAACTTGAAATGCATACAATATTTTCTTAAACTGAACTGGCAACTACATAAAATATTTTCTTAAACGGAACTTAGAACTGGTTCCTAGTTCCGTTTATCTTAACTGGAACTTGGAACTGATTTCGAGTTCTGTTTATTTTAAACGGAAATTGGAACCAACTTGAAGTACATAAAATGTTTTCTGAAACTAAACTGGGAACTACATACAATATTTTCTTAAATGAAACTCGGAACTGGTTCCTAGTTCCGTTTATCTTAAACGGAACTTCGAACTGGTTCCGAGTTCCGTTTATCTTAAACGAAACTCGAAACCAACTTGAAGTACATCCAAAGTTTTCTGAAACTGAACCAAGAACAACATACGATGTTGTATTAAACGGAACACTTTACTGGTTCTTAGTTCCATTTATCTTAAACGGAACTCGTTATCGGTTCCGAGATTTTTTAGCTTAAACGTAACTCGGAATTCGAAACCAATTTGAAGTACATACAATATTTTCTAAAACAGAACTTGAAACAAAATACAATATTTTCTTACACGAAACTCGGAATTGGTTCCTAGTTCCGTGTATGTTAACTGAACTGGAAACAACATACAATATTTTCTTAAACGGAATTCGGAACTGGGACTTCAACGGTTTTTGAGATAAATGAAGATTTTTGAAATAACGAAGTGGGAAATGACCCTGGGATCCCCACAATACCACAGTAGAACTCGTCTTGTCGTGGGTAATAAAAAATATGTGGTTAGGGGAGGCGATTTCAAATATTTTTTAGATAATTGAATATTTATGTTATAAAGGGATGGGGATGACTCTGGGGACCCCCCAAAATATCATCATTAAAGTTGTCTTGTCATGAGGAATAAGAAAATATATGGTTTAGGGGTGGGGATATCATCTATTTTAGATAATTGAATATTTCTGCAATAAGGGGGTTGGGATTACCCCTGGGACCTGCTGAATTTTCCATTACAATTAGTCTTGCCATGAGGAATCACAAAATATATGGTTTAGGGGTGGGAATTTCAACTACTTTTCAGATAAATGAAGATTTCTTAAATGAGAGGGGTGGGAAATGACCCTTGGAATAAAGTCTTACATGACAATAAGCCCCTTACATCATGCAATCCAAAAATATTTGGTTTGAAGTACAGTGTAATGATTTTTATCAGTTAAAAAGCAGGTAAAATGTAATGTTTTATTTTCCTATATGTATCTATAGTAAATTCCACCAATATGAGCCCCTAAAAAAATAACTTAGTTCCCCCTTATCCCCAAACTGAAAACTTCTTGCACAACTTGGGATATAGGTCTACAATACCCTGAAGTTTCATTGACTTTCACTCCGTAGTTCCCGAGAAACGCTAAAGTAGGGAAGATTTTCTAACATTAGGTACATTTTCCTATACAGTAAATTTAGCCCCGCCCTAGGGGCGGACACCATGCCTTCAGGGTAAGGAATTTTACATTTTGGTAGAAGGCTTCTTGCTCTTTGTAATCATGCATTCAGTTTTCCTTTAAGATGTGCAGGAGTTGAGAAGAAGATTTTTGAAGATTTGACTTTTTTACTATATTGTTGATTTAACCCCGCCCTAGGGGCAGAACCCATGCCCTCAAGGTCACTTAATTTTGCAATTTTGGTGGAGGGCTTAATTCTCTTTCTAACCATGTATTCAGTTTTCCTTTAAGATGTGCAGGAGTTGAGAAAAAGATTTGTTAAAGATTTGGCTATTTTTACTACATAGTAAATTTAGCCCCGCGCTAGGGGGCCGAATCCATGCCCTTGGGGTCATAAATTTTGTTATTTTGGTAGAGCATCTCTAGGATATTACAACCATATAAAGCAGTAGAGAATTGCTTTTAATTGCCCTATTTTTCATGATTTTACCCCTCCATAGGGCCCCTGCAAGGTGGGGATCACGAATTTTGCAATTTTTATGTCCCTTTAGGTATTAATGCTAGTGACCAAGTTTGGTTGGAATTGGCACAGAGGTTCTTGAGAAGAAACTGGAAATCTGAAAAGGTTAACGGACGGCTCACGACGACAAACAAAATACGAACACAATAGTTTAAGGAGGGCATCAATATCCACTGTAATAAGTGGCGGCGTAGTTCATGTCGATTATACATTAATTGCATAGATGTATTTATGAACTACTTCACTTCTAAGATGAAGTGAGTATTATTAAAAACAGTAAAATATCTTATTTAAAAGACAAAACAGTCCATACCACCCATGTCAAATAATTGGGCGTATCTACACCTACCATCTATCTGAGATGTGTGTAAAATGAAGTTTTACTGTTTACAGTTTCATGTTACACAAATCTTACAAACCGCATTATCACTCAGAAGAATATGTGATACTTTAATATTTAGAGGTACATTGATAAAAATTTGTAGTATGCAAGATAGCCTGGACAATTTTATATCAAATTTCACATTTTGATTTAACTGTAGTAACTATAGATAACAGGTTATATCTATAATATTATTTAGCTGTGTTTTATTTGATGTTTTGAGTTTAACGTCGATTTCATTTTAAATTTTACATTTTAACTTACAGTAACTATAGATAAAAAGTTATTGTAGCTATATTAAGTCGTGTTTTGTTTTTTATTTTAATTTTAACGTCGATTTCATTTTAAATTTTACATTTTAACTTACAGTGACTATAGAAAAAGTAATTATATCTATATTAAGCGCTTTTTTATTTGATATTTTGAATTTAATGTCGTACAAATTCTATCACTCCATTCCTCTATCGATGAAATAAATGGGTATGAACTAATATCACGTTTCTGTATTAAAATATAAGTATAAAATGTTATACACTGTTGTTATAATTGCGACTACAATATTCTTGTGGATTATGAATATTTCACCGAGTGCAAAGTATGTCTTCATATGCTGTCGATGTTTTGAAATGATGTAACACATCATTGTTGTAATCAAATTGTTGACGATTTACTTACGGTCGTAAATCAGGTAACAGGATAGTAAAGTAGATGTTTAAAGTGATTAAGTGACATCAGTTGATGTCTTAGTAGATATTATAATTGGACTGCGGCCTCCATTACGTTCAGCGAGTAAATCAGTTTATGAACTTTAACCTTTTGATAATTGACAGTCAACCTTTGAGAAAAAAATGTTGGGATTGCCGGGTGAAAAATTGCATTTGACGTCAAGTTCGGAATACATTACGTTGGTTATATTCTGTTCGTCATATATTTGTGAGAAATTAGACTTACACTTAAAATTTGAGTACATACTGTTTGAAACATAATATAATATATGTCAAATATAAGATATATGTTTGTTGATGTACAATAAATAGTGTCCAATTGTGGACAAATACACAAATACTCTGACTGCAGCCAAAATTAAGGAATGTATTTAGCAAAAATGTAAACAGTGTATTTTTTAAAAACAGTAAGGTTTAACACATAAAAATAAGCAAACATATTATGCTATGCTGTTGCAGTATTTTAATTTGTATACGTTCTTCTTTACAAGAATATAATTAAAACTCAGTTTTTATCACCTACAAACGAGGAGATACACCTGTATGGTACAACCTTTATTCTGTGTTAGATGCTACTTTATATGCACGAGAATGACGATCATTTGATACGGAGGCTTCTACAGATACTCATTTTAAATACTTATATATATGCTATATATTTCAATTACAATCACATTAGTTGTCTTCCGTCAGTAATATAATATTAATCGTAAAGATTATTACATTGTCATCCGTCATTTTTATATTGTGTGATATTGATATTAATGTATATTTTTTTATCTCTGTTGTTTATCACGCACCTGTTATGCATATGCATATGCTATCTCCTTTACATTATTGCCTGGAATACTGAATTAAAGAGGTGTTAGCTAGGTTTTTTAAGAGTTTTTCCTTTTTACTACTTCGACTGATATGTAATAACGAAAAAGATATACATAGGCATTATTCAGTTGCAATTGATTCAAACAAGCTTATATATGTATATGCATACTACACTGGACCTGACCTTATCTTCACAAAATATATATATATATATATTGCCTGTATTCAGCTTTTATTTGTATTTGTACATCAAGTACAAGTAAAAAAGTAGAAAAAATCGAAATAATTGTTTTTGTAAACCCAGCTAAAACCCATTCAAATACCCAAGGAAACCTTTTAGACATGATTGCAAGTTCACAAACGTGTTTTATAACAAATTCTTCGTAACTATAATTAACCGACAAAAAACTAGTGTCAATGACCAATTTTTAAAGATGGATCTGTTATTCTGTTGAAGCTTTTTCGAAAATAGATTAATTTACACTTTCTAGGTAATATTGATAACAAATCGCATGTTATATTCCTCCATGGCACTTGATCCCACCTCTTGATTACAAGAGGTCCGTTTTTGTCCATTTTTTACCAGATTTGTATCTATATCCTGGACATCCTAATGATTTATATCTTGGTATCTGAGACTTTTTATATTATATTGCAATATACATTAGATGGTGTCAAATAATGTGTTAACAACTCATCAAGTTTGCATACCTTACGACAAATCTCGTTAGATGTACAGGTGACAGTAGCTGCGGGCTGTAATTAGTGTGCTTATATTATCTGTGTATTCACTATGACTTATATCTCTTTTGATGTGTATGGCAAAGTAAACGAGAGATAAATACAATTTCGTAATGTTGGTTTTATTAATGTATTTCATCTCTTTCTTTTACCTGCATATCTGTGGTTGAGTCTGTATCACAAGAGCATGCACCAACATGGGGTCAATTATTTTACAAAGAGTAACAAAGGAATAATAATAGAATCACCCCCTACGTTGAGGGTATGACAAAAAAGTCTCAATCCTAGGATAAGATTTGGTCGAGGTTAGTCTAGGGTTTGTCATTCCAGAATCTTATCCCGAGGATTGAGATTCCTCTGTCATGCACTCAAGGTAAGGGTTGATTATTTTTCTCCCATGTTTTAAATACATGTCTATGTAGATCTACACGTAATGTACATGTCTATATATAGATCCAAATATATAGATCTTTGTCAAGTCTGACATTACTATGCACAGTAAGGACTGTCTTAACCCTTTCACCCCTATATTTACAAATGGAACTCTATTTTCTATTGTTTCGACGAGTCTGTTGGGATGAAAAGGTTAAGTGACTATCAAAGGGGCTTGCAGATGTTGGTCACATAAGACAGGGGGTCACTTAATACATATTAGTTAATATACAGGAAATACTGCTGGGTCAATTTAGATACAGTCACTTAAGACAGGGAGTCTTTATATACAGGGATTCACTTCATCATTCTCGGCTGTTCTACGTAATAAATTCATACGCTTGCGGGGATCTAATGGTAGAGCGTGCGACTCGACAAATATCTTGGGATCGATTCCGTTTGCAGTTCATTCCGAAAAATTTTTAAATGATATTGATTGTTCCTTTGCTAAGGATTCGGTATACCAAGTGACAGGCTACGAGACTTTCAGATGGGATTTAAAACCAAGGTGCCTTGGGTCTTGTCACTTCAAGCTTGGCACAAAACGTCACTGCATTGACGTCTTCCTTTATTACAGGTCAAAACTTGTGGCATTTCATCTACAGTAGGTGATATATACCTACAAGTGAAACATTATTTGTAGTATGTAAAACAATAAAACTAAATCACAGATTTCAAAGTAGCAATATTCGGGATGTTTGGGATACACTATACAAGTATGGTGATCCAGAGGTGGTGTCAAGTGCCGTGGAAAAGTAAGCATCCGCTGTTGACCGGTCAGATCCGGCCCGGGTCCACAGTCAAATTCAAATGGAACATTTGAGGAATAAATTCTCGTCACACAAACTTATATAAATAACAGCGGTAAAACAAAGTGATGAAAAATAATTTATTCAATGATAGAGTTAAAACAACGATTCATTCCAGGAAGCGAAACACGTTCTTTGATAAATATTATGTTAACAGCAATCAATGCCATTAAATACAATTGTTCTGTGATAAAACGTACCGCAAGGTGAATTTCTCTATTAAAAGATTGTTAGTAGTGCAACTCTTTTGGCTTATTTGGGTGACAACATTCACAAGTGACAATATGAAAGTTGATGATTGGGAAGTCAAATGTATCGTACCTGTAAACACATTAATTGTATTTATACTAAGAAATAATCTACAATATTACCATGTTTTAAAACGAATACGTGTATTTCACCACAAGGCCACACTTGAAAGCGTTTTAAGGTTTGTATGGTGACAGAAAAAAGACAAATTAATGTTTGCACAGTGAATGCATGTCAAGATGCTCCCGAAGAAAAAACATCCTAGATTAATTTCACGTCTGAAGTTTGCCAAAACACCTGCAAAGACTATCTATCTGCATTAACCACATTCCTTGACACTATGTTTAATTTCTCCGGGCCTCTTTAACGCATTCACACCTAAAGAAATATTTGAACTGGCCTTAATCATTGATTTACAGAAGAGTCCATTGTTATTCAGGGGTTGATGAGTTACCGTACTCTCGGTATATATCTCTTGATGAAAATGAACATTTGTCTGGACAAGCCTCCATCGGCACACTAAAGTACTAAACAATACTCTACAAATTGACAGAAATGAAAGTAATTAATTACATTTGTTACAACAAATTGTATGTGAGGCCATATGCCATTAGGGCATTAACTTCATTCAAACCTACATGACATATTTAGAAGAGTTACCTTTTGTGCTGGATGTAAGCGACAAGTAATTGGAAGGATATAAGGGGCAGGTGATAAATAGGTAGTAAACGAATATCCTTGTGATTTAATTTTAAAAGGTTTGTTTAACAAAGTCCTGATCTGCCTTGAATACACTGAAAAAAAAATTAAGATACGTCGATAATGCTTTAGGAATATGCCGAACAAATGATATTAAAGTGAAAGTGTCAGTCTGTGTATAATTTTTTACTTTAGTTTTAAATGCGGTAAAAAGTTAGAATATAATGCTATCTATAGTATTTTTGCACAAATATCACTATGCCTCTGTATTTCGCAGTCTAAAATGTGTTCTTGTTATGGAAGATAAAAAATAGATTTAAACTGTCCTCGTTTTCTTATGACCTACAATTTGAACACACTCGGAAATCCTTAGGCGCATGCTCAATACAGTTAATAAAAACAAAGATGTAGGAAAGTAACAAACCCCAACATGGGAAAAAGCGAACGTTGACAGAACGCAAAAGAAAAAGGAATCGATTTGCACTAGAGATCTACAAATTATATAGAACAGAAGCAGAGTAGGCCCATGTACCGTTGATAAGTTTAAACGCTGGCATGAACAGAAGGTCGAACTGAATGTGCAGACGCATGTCGAATTGGCAATGTTTTTGCTGGTCAAGGAAGTAGAAGTAAACCATGGCAGAAAAGGAAAAGTATGTAAAGCTATGTCAACCTCATGAAAAAACGAAATGATTGAGGTTTGTACTTGTTTAATAATTGTAAAAAGATCGTGTATAGATAGAATACCCATTATTCAAGCAGTACCATAAGTTCGTTTGGTGAAAATGCGTAGATAAACGACGAACTACAGCCTCAGTCGGCCATTACCCCCCCCCCCCCTCGAAAAAGACACGTTGCAATCCTTCACTTATTTATCTCCTCATTACAGAGGGCAGGCTATATAAATGATTTGTGTATTAATATACGGACAGAATTGCAGGTTCCTTTGATCAAATATATATTTGGTCTATAGCTATACGCCGACGAGCAATAAGGTCCTGATGAAGTAGATATAGCGACAAGAAAGGAATTAGCTACAAAAAAGAGTCAATTTTAAATAAGATCTGTCAAAAATAAAATACAATCTCTCAAAAATCAATACAGTGTATTTTATTTACATATTTTTGGAATAAACAATAATAAAATCAATATATCTATCATCTGCATGTCAAGATACGGTGAGAATAGAAGTGACAAGAAAAGGTCTTAACTAAATAAAAAAGTCCCAACATTAATACAGTGTATTTATTTTCATATTTATAGGATAAACAATTAATAAACAATCTATCTATATCCCTCTTTCTATACACGTCGATATACGATGAAAATAGAAGCGACCAGAAAGGAATTGGTGACAAGAATGTGATAAGTTATCAGCTGGACGAAAAGGTGATCCGAAGAGCTCGCGCTTGGGAGAGCTAAAAGCAGTGAATAACAAATTAAAAGACACAAGACAGATCTGTAAAGCCAATCGTAATATATGTTGATAATCCCTGCTTTATCGATTTATGTTTTATATAGATTCTAAAAGAATATAATCTAACATAGACATAGAAACTGGAGGACCAGAGGGAGGGATGCGCCACGCCCCTACCTTTTTCACATATATTTTTTATGGTATCAACTCCTCTGGAATCCAGAAAAAAGGTTTCC
The DNA here is from genome assembly GCA_030159075.1 of Atrina japonica. Lineage (NCBI taxonomy): Eukaryota > Metazoa > Mollusca > Bivalvia > Pterioida > Pinnidae > Atrina > Atrina japonica. The sequence continues at coordinate 758,529 of BROG01000006.1, read as the reverse complement.
CAGAGCTGTTACAATTTTAAAATTCCCTCGTGCATTTGTGTTTGCTGATACTCAATTTATTTTGGGTAAATGATAAGTCTGTCAATTTATTGTAATATTTACCCGGATAAAAACAAGTCGCAATGTGATAATTTACTCTCTGGTCTTTTAAAATTGAACATTTCTTGAAAGCATACCCTTAACCACGGTAAAACACTGATTTTGTGTCTAGAAGCTAGAGAATAAGTCATCGGGCTTCTGAATTAATCTATCAAAGAAATATTTTAACCATAAAGGAGTCATAATTCAATGTCTGGAGGATACTTGGCCCAAATTCTTTTCCAATTTAATTATTTTTTTTTCTCTGATCCAACCTTCTTTTACGAAAGATAATCAAAGTGATTTATTAGCGAAGTGCTCAGCATATTTCGTGTATTTCGTATATGTGCAGTGGTCGGGGATAGCGTGCTCCCTAAAGTTGATAAAATAACTTTTTCTAGAAAAACCATTGTTTGAGACAATTTCCAAAATCTACATCTGTCAAATGCATAAATTACAGAACTAAATATCATTGTCTTTTTATACTTCCATTATGGACCTAGGTCCAAATTCACCAAAACTTAAGTTCAAATTTTATTTCATTACTTTGACAATGTTGTCGTTTGTCTAAACCTCAGAATGTGAGTGAATAGGACACATATTATAATTTTACATCATTCATATATATTATTTTTTCATCATACTTATGAATTTCTTGAAAAAAATGATTTTTTTATTGTTTATTGGCAAAAAAGCAATACATAGGTTGAGTACGGTACTGAAAAAATGACCACGTACTCCAGGAATATTTTTCAATATTTCTACATGTAAAGTTTTCTTCAAAGGAGCAGCAATTTTCATAAATATTGACAATTTATGCCATCAATATACGAACATGTCCAGTTTCACCAGAAATTTTAAAGTATTATAAAGAATCATGAAAAGCCGGCTGAGCCGGAGTACTAGGGAGATTAGTTGACATGGAGTCATGTTTATTAATACCGCTTCAAGGTGCCTCAATTCAATTTGCTTAGGTTATCTATACTGTTAGGTAGTGTAGAGTTTTATGTCGTAGGTAAAATTACAAGAAATTAAAATATGGCGACGTTTAAACTTACGACTGATATAATCACTTTGAAGAAATGATAGGATAATTATGGAAATTAATACGCATGGTCAACTCGATGTATCTGGGTCAATATCATATCTGTGTCGGTAAATCTCGGAACATCCGAGCAAGGCATAACAAATGAGGTCACCAATCACAAAACCTGGCAAATTTAAGAATCATTAACACTTTTACAATTTATGTCAACGTTGTATGGGTATGGATGTGAATTTTAATCATAGCAACTGTGTCGGAAATCTCGGAACACCCGCACAAGGCATAACAAATGAGGCCAAAACCTGGCATATTTAAGAATTATTAACACTTTTATAATTTATGTAAATGTGAATTTTAATTATACATGATTCATCTTAGCAAATTTGTATCTTTTTAGAACTTTTGTCAAAATCGCAACTAACGTCACTTTGATAAAATCTATTTTCTATACTTTGACTACCAGAGAGCCAACATTTTTACAATCTAAAAAGAAAAGAAAAACCCATCAGTTTCTTTGTTCACGTAAACTCGTTTATGTCACATGAAACTCTTAACCATTGATAGATACTTTGGTATTTGTGATGTTTATACAACACGTTTATATCGAAGTCAAACCTTTAGAAACAATTTCTTTATATAAGAGTATGTATTTTACCATCGATGTAATTGACAACTCGTCTCAAATTACCTTGTCTCACAAACAGAAACCTTGAGTTGAATGGTAACTATTGAAAATATCTTACTGTGACCAGGATTAACTAAGTTCTTAAATTTGATACAAATTATATAAGTCACACATGTCAAGATGTTAACCAGAAATACATAGATATGTAGTATGTGAGTATCTGATAAAAGGATTTTGTATCAAATATGATTTCGAATTTTTTTTTTTTTTTTTTTAAGCGAATACGTTATTATTGGTTCATTTTGTGAATTTGTGTGTGTTTTTGTTTATAAGGTAAATGACTAACACAAGCTAATAAAATATTTTTAAGAGAGAGCTAATCCTGTAGATAATCCGCGTGTCTTTGATTTCTAAGTCTTCCGGAGCCATAATAAGGAACAATTATATTATTCTGGGTCGGGAGTGGTGACGTCCCTTAATGAATTAACGATGAATTTATTTACCCCACCATATATATATATATATATATATATATATATATATATATATATATATATATATATATAATCCTTACACTTCCAAATATGGTGGCATTTAGTGAAACACAAAATGTATATTAAATATATATTTCAACTCAAGACAATAGCGTATCTGATCACTAGCATATGGTGGCCTTTATTTATACAGAATTACACGTATGCATTACAAAAATGCCACACAACGATAGAAAAGAATCAATTTACTCTATGGTGGGAAAAAGAAAATGAAAAACAGCACCAAAACTAGAATCTAGGTGTAAGAATTAATGACTTGTATATAAATATATAGTTCATTCAACGACATAGATTTTGCCATATACGTGGGAAAAGATTATTGACTTTTAAGAATCCTAGTTTCCACAAGGATCATGTAAGATGTGATTATAAACGTATAACACACACCCACGCGAACAAACATACATAGATCGACTTACATAGATATGTATCATTAAAACATTAAAGTGATTGCCTTCGTTACTGTTGAACGTCTGTAATCCTGTATGACAAAAATATGTTGAATACTGACAAAGCCAAAACGTACAGTTGCGATTTCAAACGTTAAAAAATAACGTAAACAACTAGTTTCCATTGGGGACGTATTTAACAGGGGCTTGTGACGAGCCCATAAAAGCGAATAACGATAAAGACAAGAGATTCTATCTGCAGTATGTGATTGTAAAATAAAACGGCCTTGATCTGTCAAATTTCATACCGTTTACTGAGTACAGTATACTTAGTAAATTAACCGAAATAAACGCTGCTAAATGGTTTGTAAACATTAACTTATCCTTTGACTTGATTATATATATCATAATATCTTCAGCATTCCAAAGATCGGTCATGTGAAAAAGTTATATTTGTCAACAAATTTAACACAATCGTTATAGGTATAATTTTATTTATAAGATTTTGTACAACACGTGCGCGTGAAATATTTAATTACAACCGAAGCGTGCTTTTTGTGAAGTGATTTGTTAAACAATTTTGTACAAAGTAATTGACACATAAAAGAAATTCTGTCTTATGCATAATTAATTTCATGTACGACTGACTCTGATCTATCATGTGTGGAAAATATGTTGCAAATGTTAAAATATGTTAACATAATATTTCTTGTATAATGTGTCCGGTTTACTTCGTACGAAGTGTAATACAAACGGTAAAGAATTATATTTTATTGACACTAAGAATTAAAGGGGAATCAGTTGTGTTCACCAAAAAAGATCATTTTAATTTTTTCTACTTTCACTACTTGTACTTGATATACAATAACAAATCAGAGCTATACAGAGGCATAAATAATCTTATATTTCTATATATTTGTGAAAATTACGGTCAGGTACACTGTAGTATTTATATATAAATGGTAAGGTTGAGTTAATCAAGTGCCAAACCTGGGTTCCTGAAGCATAGGAATTTAAGAATTTTTATGCCTCTTTTTTTTTTTTTTTTTTTTTTTTGTTATCGTATATCAATCTACGTAGTGAATAAGGAAAAAGAAATTTTGGGGAAAAACAAAGGTAATGCTTCTTTCATGTTTGGTTAATAATTAACAATTTAACCAACCCTTGACTATTTCGATACTTAGAGTACTAGAATACTCATCAATTTGAAGTGAAAAAGTGCCAAACCTGGGTTTCACAAGCAATTTTCACAACATCTATAGGAACTTTAGAATTTTATGCGTGTGTACATCACTGTTTTATTATTGTATACCAATAAGTAATAAAAAGGAAGAAAAATAAACTGAGAAAAACACAGCTAATGCCCCTTTAAATTAAGTGATTATCTGAATTCTTAAAGATATTTTTCGGGAATAATCACGTGTCGTTATATACTGAAAATTACAGTATGTTATTCTCTAAAAATGTAGGTCACCATTTATGTTACTGAATGTGTTGACAAAATTTTATTCAAATAGCAGAAAGGCTTTGATTTCAAGTAAATAGATTATGCATGATGTTAATAGATATTACAAACATAATACCAAAGTTATAATGCCCAAGAAGATCGTTTCTGCCAGTTAGACTTCATCAGTTGAGCTGATGGATAATTTCTAAAGAGAAAGTGGTATCATACAAGGTCAAATAATAAATCTAAATGTACAGCAAAATCCGTCTAAGAGAAACCATTGTAAAAAGATGACTATCTTAGCTTTTGAAGAATTTAGAATTTAAATGGTGTTATCAGTGCTAAATAATACTTTAATATAAGATAATCAGCTAGTACCGAAATACCAGGTACTAGGTTTATGTATACCCTCGGTGACTCAAAACGGCCGACCTTCAGTGGCAACGACCTAGTGGTTATAAATATTATAAACATAATACTAAAGTTATAATGCTCAAGACGATCGTTTGTATCAATCAGACTTCATCAGTTGAGCTCCAATTTATAAACGTTCGATATTTTCTAAAGAGAACGTGGTATTATACAAGGCCAAATTCATCAATATAACGAAAAAAGTCATAAATGCGACTCACCCGTCTCGTACAAATTTGTATTTTTGGACCAGTGTGTTTGATCCATTTCACCCAGTTGAGGTTTTTATCATATAAACAAAGAGAAAGATATTTGTTGAAGAGAATAGACTTAACATTGGTGTTTCGACATTTATGAGTTAAACTTATATTTTCTGAGTTAAGCCTAGTTTTTTCACTTAACTCAAATTGTTACACCATAATCACATAAATAATTAAAATCTACATTTTCTCCTGGTAATCCTAGTTTTCTCCAGTTAAACATAGCTTTCCTCAAAACTCACTTGAACTGGAGAAAAAGTGGGTTGAACTGAGAACAATATATATAGGAGAAAATTTGGCTTACTTTAGTGACATATTGTCGCTGAGTTTATCAGTCTATTACAGTGCCTACGTACCTCAGCCATCATGAACTGAATCTAGGTCCTTGTCTAAATTTACTTTTCACTGTTAGCCAATCAGATGCGTCTTAGAAATATGGGATGTTGCCTAATCAATAAGGTTTTTCCGCTTAACCTCACAAAACGCCAATTTTACTCGACATTAATATTTTTTTCGACACGATAGATATTTTTATTCAACTGATAATTGCCTCGACGACATTATGATTGATAAATAAGCAAGCATTTTTATATAAAGATACACAGAGGAGGTCCATAAGATCACAAACAAATAGAGTGAACTTTTGAATTCCTGGGGTGGCATCAGTTTCCATGGAGGAGTTGACATGCTAACCCGACATGTCACACCCGCCATGTATGAATATGAATCCCGCCTCTGGAAGATCCTGAAATACAACTAGGTTCCTTGGAGAAGTTAGCATCTTCTGGACAAATACGTACTTCTGGAAAACCAGGAGCAATCATTCCGTGCCGATCCATTCCACCCACTGTGAGTCCATGGTTTAAAAAAAAACCAAATAAATCCCGTTCACAGTCAATATAAACTGGTCATCAACTCATTTAGAATGCTAAATCAATATTACAATAAGTGATATATCATTTTAAGATATGTACACAATTTTTCGGCGGAAGGACCATATTTAAATTTTCTAGTGACAAGTAAACTGAAATATAAAAATCACAGATACCATAGTGTTAATCTTCAGATATTTAGACAACATACAAATAAAATCTATTGAACATTGGACAAAACAGACCTCTGAAAATACAGTGGGATCAGGTACAATGGAACAGAAAGCATCTCCTGTTGACCGGTTACACCGACTGCAAGTCCACAGTCAATTTCAAATGAAATAACTGAGGAATAAATCCTCGTCACCATTGATGCACATAACTTAACAACCACCATCAAACAAGTAACTCAACATTCCATTGAAACAAATCTAAGCCTCTCGGATATGTCTACATCCTGATATATATCATTGCAACAGATAAATTTCTGAATGAAAGTTAATTTCAAGATTTTTTTCCGCAAAAATATGTCGTATCAGGAAATAAGGACTACACATTTAATGTCAACATCACGTTGCTTGCTATAAAGCGCACAATACTATTTTTATCGAAATGGTCCTAAGTGCTAAGTAAAAAGGAGGAAGTAACAATGGAAAATCGAAAGTGAAAGTCAATAAGAATACGACAATCAGATATACAAATGGTCTCAACATGAAGAACAATTGCGAATCCCAAACCGGATAGGTCCAGGTGTCCGGAGGAAGTCGACGTCCTCTGCTGGCATGCCACACTCGACGCAAATGCTATATAAAAAAACTCTCGAGTTCGGTGAAAAGGTCAAGTTCAGTGAAAATGTCATCAGTTAGTTTTGGATATGATTGGCGAAAGGGAGTCACTGTATATGGTCATGTTACAGAATACTATCCAGCATTCCTGAGAGGGGTACTTTATATTGTTTAACAAGATCCTCGTATCGACCATAAAACTTCCTTTGTGACGATTTCAAGCGTTCAACAACATAACCTTATGTACGTAGCTTATTTGCGAGTCGTTTGGTTCTCAGAATAAAACATTTATGAGGAGCATGCCCTGGCATAAGGTATAAATTGTGAAATGAAAACGCCATAGGCAGGAGAAAACGGAATTTTACTACTTAGGAACGGAAAGTTCGTGATATGGAAATTGAAATCGTAGCTAATTAAAAATGGATATTGGTTATTACATTTGGGAACACACGTTTATCGCTTTGACAGCAATCTCTGAATAAATGAACCTGTACTTCAAAACATGTAGGAAAATATAACAATCAATCGATACATACAACAAAAGATATTAAAACGGACATGTGTTTGCAACAGACATGTGTGCAAAAAATGGATCTCAACACCAGTGTCATTTATGATATTTGTCTTAAAAGCGATTCGTATATCTTCACAATTTCCATTCTACTGGTTGCTTATCAAGATTAATAATCCGCTAATCACATTTAACTCAGGTGTTTAATATACCAATAACGACCTATCATTAACGACCGATATAGAAAAAAAATATCTAGTGAAATAAGGATTGTACATTAATATCCTCTGATGTTCACTTCAAATGTCATTGTACTCGTTATATATTTCTCTTTCCAAAATAATGCTATGTATTAGTTCATTAAAGATATGAATTATTTTGTTGAAAGTGATGAGTGCACTATATGTAAGTTATATAAGAATTTTCAAAATTATGTATTTTAAAATCCATTATAACAGTATGGTACAAGCAGCAAAGAAAGATGACTTGATTTTTCAATCTCTCTCTGAACCATTAATAGATGGCTCAATCTCACTTGAGAGTTAATGGCCTGATACCAATGCAATCTTGATTTTTGTTACTATGTTTATTGCTGTTCTATCATTTTTGCTTATATTTGGTAATTTTTCAAAATTAGAAAATTGATTGTCATGGTAACTGTTTTTCAATATCGATTTTATTTTTAAGGTGTGTTTCAGGATTCATTTAGATAAATCTGATTTTACTGTAAACCTGGTAATGAATGTATCGTTTTTTTTAAGTTAAACAAATAATTTATTATTAAGCCAGTCAATTTGTTTGAAAATTTATTTTCTCACACTTCAAATAATTCTGTATAACGGTAATACATTACTTTTTATATCAGTGTTTTAATTCACTCATAGCCTGGGATCCTGGCACTCTGATGCTAATACTGTCAGTAATTTTGTTATCCTAAGTTTCATTTAAATGTAGAATCAAATTCTTTTGATTTCATGAGTATTCATTAATAGCTATAATGATATTTCTATGTACTCGCGGTGTTTACAGAGTTCTTTTCTCTAACAATATGTTTATTCTGTTTTGGAGTTGTAAGGTTTATTTGCGGAAATCATTTTCTATATTTCTACATGTTCAATAATTTTTAGTAGATTCATTTTTACTTTTACTTCTGAGGCGGTGTTATAGAGTGAGGCATCCCCCATAGCCAGACTTCCCCCCGCGATCCCACTCTAGAGCCAGTCTTTCCCCGTGTAATTTGGAGTGAGACTTCCCCCTAGAAGGGAAGTCTCACTCTAGAGTCGGCCCTCCCCTTAAACAGGAATCCTCATTCTAAAGTCACCCCCCTTAAGTGAAGTTCGTTTTGCGCCATCCCTTCTTTATTTCCAGATATATGTAGCCAGACAATTTTTGATGTCAAATCTTATCTCTCACCCTTGGATATATAGGATCTAGGATTTATGGGGTGGGTGGCACGACGAAAATTATTGGTTAGAACTTTTAGATCTTTAGCTGATAATTCATGTAAAACGTATAAATATTTATTAATGCAAATTTTCTTTACAAATGAATTTCCGTACCTGCTGAGTAAATATTTGAAAAGGACAATTTTTTTGCATATATGTTGGGCAAACACTTTTGAGAGAAATTCATTAAACCGAGGCGAGTAGTCAAATTAAAGCCATAATATCAAAAACATACAGATAAAAACCCGGATTTGAATAAAGAGTAATCTAAGTCTTGTATTAATTTTCCAAAGTTTATAAAAAATTTAAGGTTTTTCGCCAACTTCATGGATCGTACCCCCTCCCCCCCCCCCCCCCGGAATCCGCCTTCTCTCAAAGCCATTCGAATACTAAAACAATACAAGAGCTATACAAAGGGAACAGAAAACGATACTAAATTTAAATAATGGGAATAAATAGGAAACAAGTTGTTATGTTGGAAAACGTATGTGCTCAAGATCAATGGAGCAAGTACAACAACCGACTTTGAAAAATACGCATTTTGGATTTTTTTTCAAACTGCGATTTACTTGAGAAAGTCTCAGTGCGATATGAAAAAAAAATTTTTTTAAATTACGTTAAAGCAAGGTCAGTTCAATGCATAATGATTTTTCTTTTCAAAGAGAGGGTGGTAATGGGAAGCTTATGCCCTTTACAAGCTGCTTTATCATAATCATAAATCATCCCCAACCGACGTTATTAAGCTAATCCGTGGGCCTCATGTAATTCGGAAGATTAATTTATATTCACTCTGCTCTGCACTTCACTCGATGCGTATACATGCGTCAAATTAGGTCAGCTATTCTTTTTAACATTCCTATGAAATTCAAAATGACAGTCAGCATTGACATGTCACTGCTTCGTGAATAGGAACTAGTATAATTTAAGTATCAATGGCGGATTTAGACAGGAACGCAGAGCCCATAAACATGACAAAATGTGTAAAATCGTTAATTTTCTATAAAAGGTGGACAATTAAACAAATTACCAACATTTTTGTATAATCGAGTGTTGTGACCCTCTATCTTTAAATTCCTGGATCCGCCCGAGTATCACAGAGTAATCTGAAATTTACATGTAAACTTCTCCTATTTCGCGTATGGTATATTTTGATGGAACAACAGTCGCCAAATCGTACTCGTGGGTTTTTTTTTCGGGTACTCCGGTTTCTTCTCACAGTAAGGACCGCGCATGTCCACATCACGGCCAACGAGAGACATTTGTATAAGTTGGCGTAACTTGTTTGTTAATTGTTGTTAAATAGATAAAGCTTAAACTTTAACACTAAACACAATTGAGTGATAGCAATAAATTGTTTTCGATACATTTTTCAAATTTTATCTATCAATAATTTGAACTGGTATTAATATTTCTAATTGTCTATATCAATTATAACACTAATGATATAAATAATACAAAATGTAATTTAGTGATACTTATAACTATTTAATTATATCAACAATAAACGTCAGTGATCATTTATTATTTATTGGTAGTAATAAATAGGCAAAGTATTCCAAAGGGTCAACCAATACACGATTATAACCTTTATTGGCAATAAAAGTGACTAATAATGATCAGGATTTATTCAACATTAATTGACGTTGTTTTTCGGATACAAAATCCGTCATAAGCGATGGTTTAGAGTCTAACTTACATATCCGGTTTGATTAAATCCACGTGCTTTGCAAATAAGAAGGGATGAATACAAAGTAACTTATCCCGAAAAAGGAAGTATGTTTCACAGAAAACTATTTCATTAAAAATTTAACATTTGTACAGTCCAAAGATGACCAGTTATGGTATAAACATAATAACGCTTATGTTCCAATAAAAAATTGTCAGATTCCACTTGACGACATTTTTGATAGTTCATTTTCAAATAATATACCAACAATTTCTAAATGTTCTGTCAAAAATTGTAAAACATGTCATATATTAATAACTGATCAAGTGTTCACTAGCAATCTGACAAATAAGCAATACAACACCAGAAGCTGGGATCATCTAGACTGCAAATCATCCAACGTTGTTTTACGGCATTGAGTGTACCTTGTGTGGTTTGATTTATGTTGGCGAAACTAAGGGGCCCTTAAATAAAAGAGTATCTGGCCATCGATTCGAAATTAATAATGGGGGTAACCAGATACTCTATCGACATTTCAACTCTCCTGACCATTCCATCTTGTCTATGAGAGTGCGTATAATTGAAAAAATATACCACTGGACCAACAATCCCACCTTGAGTACCCCCTTCCGTAGACAACGTGAAGAATTTTGGATTAAACAACTTGGCACTGCATATCCCTATGGATGTAACGATAATATCCAAAGTGTAGGCAATCTATCAAGCCCACTGTGTAATGGTGTTAATGTGATGGAACTTTTTAATTCTAACGTAAGACGTAAACGAAGTCACGGACATCGTTCATACAACCGACCCTACATACATGATGTCACTTTTTCATCTCTTTTACCTTACGTTGACAAAAAATTGGGTCTTCATCACATCCGCAGCAAACTTTATTCTGTTCCTTTTACAAATCTCAATAAACTTTTTCAAGAATCAAGAATGAACCCCTACACGGATTCTTCAACCCCAGAATACATACTCAACTCCATTATAATGGACATCGCTTATCACAGGCTGTTTAAGCCTGCACGCGTTACAAACGATGACTGTTCTAAACAGAAACGTCTTTTCCTTAAACTTAAATTCACAAATAAAGGCATAGACGCTTCAAACATTGGCAATGTTCTAAATCACAAAAAAGTTCAGTCCTGTATTCCACCATATTTTAAACTGAAGAGCACGCCTTGCATTTCATATAGCTATACACCTAGCATCGCATCCAAGCTAATCAATTACAAACAGGTTTTGCAGTGCCTAGACATCAACCATCTTCTACACAACACTGTCACATGTTCATGTGCTTCATCTCCTTTCAAATACAATACTATCGGGCATGTCATTACCGGCGACGTTTTCTATTGTTGAAAATGAAAGCCTCAAAAATCTTATTTTAAGGGGCCCTAAATACCGGGAAGCCCGTTCCTTTAATTGGCGTCAGAATTTCAGTTTAGTTATGGATTCTGTCGAAGATTATGCCAGACGATGGGCCAAACATGAAGACGTAGAACCAGACACTTTGTCTGAATGGCTGAAAGCCATACAATGGTTGAGAAAATCTCGTATTCGAAAACTTAAAGGGACTATGAAAACACGTTATCCCTCTGTATTTAATGATCCAGAAGTAGTAACTGAACTGGACAGGTTACATGACCAATATGTACTGGTACCAGCAGACAAAGCCTCAAATAATATAGTTTTTTATTTGTAAGGCACATTACTATAATTGTTTATTAGAAGAACTTGGGTTTAATACGAATTCTGGAAATCCTACATACACACGTAGCTCACTTTCAAAGGACGAGATCCTTCAAAATCACGTGTCCGTATTACACTCATTTGATACACCTACAACGGAGACCGATTTCGAGCTACCACATTTATACTGGATACCTAAACTTCATAAAAACCCATATAAGCAAAGATACATAGCAGGATCCAGCAAATGTTCTACCAAACCTTTAAACTCCTTATAAGATATTGACAGCTGTTAAGGAAACTTCAAAAATACTGTACAGTTGCTTATTCCATAAGCGGTGTAAAAGATGTGGATACTTAAAAATTCTAAACAGCTTTTAGAAAATTTGAAGGCACACAATTTTTCTCGATTCACAGTATCAAAAAATGATTTCTCAACTCTTTAAACCTATTCCACATAAAAAATTAAAAGAAAGACTTTTTAGCATCATAGACAATGCTTTTTCACTAATGGTACCCGAAAATTTAAATATCTAGTGATTGGCTACAGGATACTTATTTCGTCAAACACAACTCTGATTCTACACATAAGTATACTGATGTTGATATAAAAAACATGCTGGAATTTCTAATGGACAATATATTTGTAATGTTCGGAGACAACAAACTGTCATTCCTAGTACCAATTGTGCTCCTTTATTGGCCGACCTGTTCCTTTATTCATACGAAACTGCTGAATCAAAAGAAGAAAAAGTTAGCGGTGTCCTTTAATTTTACATTTACATATATCGAGCACGTTTTGTCAATTAATAATGACAATTGTCATACATATGTCAATGCGATATATCCCAGGAACTAGAAATTTAAGATAGTACACACGCTTCATACTTAGACATTTTACTTAATATAAACACACGGGAAATTAGCAACTAAGCTATACGATAAACGCGACGATTTCGGCTTTCCAATCGTAAATTTTCCACATTTAAGTAGTAATATCCCTCAGTCACCTGCATATGGAGTTTATATTTCACAAATGATCCGATATGCCAGGGCGTGCACAACATATGAAGATTTCATATACAGAGGTAAACTACTCACTGACAAATTATTGACACAGGGATATCGAAAACCGCGTTTAATGTCAACGTTCCGCAAATTTTATGGTCGGTATAATAGTCTTGTTTGCGACTACTCTGTTTCACTAAGTGAAATGTTGAGTTGCCTTTTCGTTGGCGGTTGTTGAGACGTCTGTACCAATTGTGGCGAGGATACACTCCTCACGTGTTTCATTGGACTTGACTGTGGACTCACGGCGGGTGTGACCGGTCGACAGGGGATGCTTGCTCCTCCGTGGCACCTGGTCCCACCTCTTGGTTTCCAGAGGTCCGTGTTTGTCCATTTTTACCGGATTTGTATCTATGTCCTGGACATCCTATTGATTTATACTTTGGTATCTGAGATTTTTATATTCTTGATAAATCATATGATGAGAACAGACCACAAGGTACAGGTAATTTATTAGAATCGATGTCCCAATGCCGTTTTTTAAATGTACTGCAGACCCCATCTTCATTTCTGGGAACTTTTACGAAACATTCTAAGTGGTCAGATTTATTGAACTTCTTTTCTCATCAGTGATTTGTTGATGATGAACTACTAGCATAGAAAGTAGGCGATTCTACATTGTAACAGCATATTATATTTTGTATATGAATTGCATTCCAATTTTTTCACTTTGGCAATAATCGAGATTCCCGCCATTTTGAAGTAAAACCTGATTCAGAATAAAGACGATGAATGAGGATCAAATTCACCAGCACATATTGCAATATGTATCTACTTCTTCCTATCCGTCTTTCTTCACGAAAATGATAAAAGAAAAATACGGGCACGGGCAAAACGTTATTCTTCACACGATGGAAAACTATTTTGGAAGAATAATAGTGGAGAACTATGAGAGGTAATATTACACGAAGCTGCTCGAAAATGCTTGCTGAAGTCTTTTCATGAGGACATGGGTCATCAGGGAAGAGAGAGAACGTATCAACTTTTAGCAAAGACATATTACAAAGAAAAGTGTCAGCTTACCTCAAATTTCATAAAAATTAACGAAAAATTACATCCAATACCAATTGTATCCCCATGGTATCACGTCGGAATGGACTTGATTAAGATGCTGCAATCAAAGATGGGCAACAATTATATACTAACCGTAGTAGACTATTTTGTGGCGCTGGAGAATAAGTCGTCTGAAGTCGTGGTGAAAGCATTGCTTAAAATATGTCTAAGAATGGGATTTCCTGCAGTTTTTAGCAGTGACCAGGGACGTGAATTTGTGAATCGTACCATGGAAACTTTAAAACAAACTGCATGGACGGTTCATCGAATATCATCGGCATATCATCCACAAACAAACGGATTAACCGAAAGATTCAATCGTATGTTGCAGGATGTGCTGATAAAGGTCTGCTCTAACGATCAAGATGACTGGGATATGTATATCGATGAAGTGCTCTTTTCATACAGAGTTGGTATACAAAAATCCTCAAAGCAATCTCTATTCCATGTAATGTTCGCTAGACCGTCAGTACACGGATTTGACAGTCGGGTGAAGTTAAAAATAAAATACTATTATTGAAATGCAGCGACTAAGACAGGATATTGAAAGCAATGTTAAAACGAATGTAAAGAAGGCTCAAATAGTTACCCGAAACAAGAATTCATCAAAACAGTCAGGAATCAGAGTCGGTTAAAAATTAATTAGGTGCAATTCAAGGAAAGCATCTCGAAAAGGATAAAAAAAAAAGTGGAGAAGCGCTGGATACATAGTCGAATATAACTGATAAAGGGGTAGAAACATTAACGAGTCTAAATAATAAAATAAAATAAAATACAACGTGAAACAACTCAAGATATACAAAGAGCGCAATGATGCAGATATTGTTGAAGATGGTCAAACGGGAGATATAGACGATTGTGTCGTTCAAAAGCTTGACGAGGCACCAAATCAAAATTTGATGTAAGCAAACGGTAAATCTTGTTAATTCATTCCATGATTAGACAAAGGTAATAGGATGAAATTTTCGAAGACACTTTCGAACAGGAAGAAACATCTCATGTTAGCGTCATATATGTGGTCATTCTAACATATAATTTATAAATTTTATCAGTTGATTCTGTTATTTGTTTGGTTACTTTCAGAGTCACTATGCAATGTAGATTCATATCGCTTATTCTTAAAACATTTACTTAATTTTTTCAACACAAATGTTTTACAGTTTTGCATCTTTCTGTTTGTCATAAACATGTTTTTAGCGGTATTTTACCTTGTATAAGTAATAAATGTTTGTTTTATAACGAAATTAATTGTTTTGTGAGTAATGTCATTGTTGCTAGTGCTGGCCTCATGCAGTCGGTCAAAACAATTTCATAAAATATTTCAAAATGCTTTGAAAAGGACATTTTTTGTTATCGAATTCATAATACTGAGCGGAATATGGGGTAAACACCGTTACTGTAGTATCACAATTGGAAAGTGTTTCACAGTTACTGTAGTATCACAATTGGAAAGTGTCTCACTGTTACCGTAGTATCACAATTGGAAAGTGTTTCACTGTTACTGTAGTATCACAATTGGAAAGTGTTTCACAGTTATTGTCCTTGATAATACCAATTTTCCTATTCACCAGACTTAATTTCTTGCACTATGAGTCATAATATTAATATTACTAATTAGAATGATACAGTATGTATATAAGTTTTATCTCTTAATAATTGAATGACGTGGAAGGTTTGCTTTTGACATCTATTCGTCGTGTTATAATGGACTTGAGTTTTTGATTGGTACTTCTTCAATTTTACTTTGATTTCAGAAACGAGTTTGCTTTCAATGTTTTATCTTTCTCTATTCATTCACAAGCATATACATAATGTGAAGATAACATTGAAGAGTTTGTTCTTGTTTGTGTCCAGAGTTTATTGCTGTTCTAATTATTTCTTGAATAAAACTTTTCTATAAACATATCTTTGTATGCATGTTTTTACTTCAAATGTGAAATTCATCTAAATTGTTATTGATACAGGTAAGAAAAATTATTAAAACATTAAAAGTAGCACCATTAACAGAATATTTGAAAGCACACAATTTTTCTCGAATTCACAGTATCAAAACTTATGACTTCATTCGGAAACTGCTGAATCATACATATGTCAATGCAATGTATCCCAGCGAACTAGAAAATAAAGATACAACAGAATCAAGCACACACGGTTCATACTTAGACATTTTACTTAATATAGACTCAGACGGGAAATTGGCAACTAAGCTATACGATAAACGTGACGATTTCAGCTTTCCCTTCGTAAATTTTCCACATTTAAGTAGTAATATCCTTCAGTTACCCGCATATGGAGTTTATATTTCACAAATGATCCGATAATCCAGGGCTTGTACAACATATGAAGATTTCATATACAGAGGTGAACTACTCACTGACAAATTATTGACACAGGGATATCGAAAACCGCGTTTAATGTCAACATTCCGCACATTTTACGGTCGGTATAATAGTCTTGTATGCGATTACTTTGTTTCACTAAGTGAAATATTGAGTTGCCTTTTCGTTGGCGGTTGTTGAGACGTCTGTACCAATTGTGACGAGGATTCACTCCTCACGTATTTCATTGGACTTGACTGTGGACTCACGGCGGGTGTGACCGGTCGACAGGGTATGCTTACTCCTCCATGGCACCTGATCCCACCTCTTGGTTTCCAGAAGTCCGTGTTTGTCCATTTTTACCGGATTTGTATCTATGTCCTGGACATTCTGTGGATTTATAATTTGGTATCTGAGATTTTTTTATATTGTAAATATTGTTCGCAAGCTACGAGTCGATCAAATACAGTGAGAAGAAGTAACTCTTGAAAGAACTGTGTTTAGCGCACTCAGTAATAAGAACTAAATGCACTGAAATATTTTGTGAAACAGTAATAAATAAACAGATTATTATTAGATAATAATAAATTAATTGATAGACAGAGTCAAATTATTAAATGTGTAAATAAACAAAATAATGAATACATTGATGAACAAATTAAATAGATAGATAGATAAATAGATAGAAAGATAAATATTTGGACAGGTTACATGTATAAATGAACAAATAAATGTATGAATGAAATTAGAGATACATATAGGCCAATGTATGAATAAAGAAATAAAAAACGGTTTCAGAGAAAATTGGCAATATTTTTTCTTGGGTATTTGTAAGCCTGGCTTTCAGTACTTTGATTATATTATGTTAATAATAATAATAATAATGATAATAATGATGATAGTAATAATAATGATAATAATAATGATAATAATGATGATAGTAATAATAATGATAATAATAATGATAATAATGATGATAGTAATAATAATGATAATAATAATAATAATAATAATGATGATGATAGTAATAATAATAATGATAATTATTATTATTATTATTATTATTATTATTATTATTATTATTAATAATAATAATAATAATAAAATTATTATAATTATCATTATTATTATTACTTGTATTATTAAATAATTATTATTATTATTATTATTATTAATAATAATAATAATAATAATGATAATAAAATTATTATAATTTTAATGCCATTATTATTATTGTTATTTTTATCATTATTTTTGTTATTTCTGTAAATATTATTGTTATTTATAACATAATTATCATCTTTTCTGCAATTATTATTATTATTATTATTTGTTATCATTATTATTACTGATATCATAATATCTTTATAATTATTATCATTTTCATGTCACTATTGTAATTGTTATTGTTATCATTATTTTTATCGTTTATGTAATTATTGTTATTATCATTATATTATTATTATTATTTCTTTATTTTTCTGCCAACCTGCAACGCCTGCACAACTGATTACAAAATGTTTATTCAATCAATTTCGATTTTATACACAGCCACAAGTAGCAGGAATAATAATACATGTATTTGTCTTTGTAAAATTGTCGATTTTTTAACACAATATTACGATTCTAAATTTGAAATGCTCACATGTATAATACTGGTGTAAAATAAGACAAAACCTATTCGATCAAATCGGGGTAAGATACAATGGTGTTTGCAAAAATTTGGTTGAAAGATTTGTAATGTAATATCGATTATTCGCCATATTTAGAGGATGACAAAGAAAGAATTTGAATACAAAAGTACTTATTATTAGTCGGAAGTACGTGATATAAATTGATAATGTTTATGCTAAGAAATGTATCATTCGATTTGTGTGTGTATATATCAGCTGAATATTTTCGCATTTAAGTCTCAAATTCACCATATTTACAAGATGTAGTTTTTAAATCTTCTCAAAATTTATCCTTGAGTATCATTGAAGATATTATGATAAGGTTATCATGAAGTAGGTGCTGCTGTTGATACGATTCTGTGTGTGCACCCATTCTATAATCCCGAGATCTAATACTAGGTAAAAGGCTTAAACAAATATAGTTTGCATATTTGAACAATAAGTGCTCGTGATCATGCATTTAATTTAGTTGTAAAGATACGGACTCATGGTTCGAGGGCAAAACATCTTCTTTTTCTCTATGCATCGTAACTTGCAAATGATATCTTTGATCTACTAGAGTGTCTAGATAACTTCCTGTGCCAGGTCATTTACCGTGTATTTATACTGTATGATCAACGTTTGCCATAATTAGAATAACGTTATGCCAAGTAAGGACACGTTTATGTAATTCGGAGAGAGAGAGAGAGAGAGAGAGAGAGAGAGAGACAGACAGACAGAGAGGGAGACAGACAGACAGAGAGAGAGAGACAGGCAGACAGAGACAGAGAATAACAAAATACCTAAGCAACGACTCTTTTTAGGGTAATCTAAGTTGTCAAATTAAAAGTCTGAACATTTTAAAAAAATGTAATTATATCTCTTTTTTATTGATTTTTATACCAAAAAGCGTCGATAACATCCTACCTTAAGGAAATTTAAAAATCGGCCATGTTAACAATGATCAGCTCCTTATAATAATTTAGCTTTTTCTGTCATTTCCAGCCTTCGTGTAAATTGGATATATAGACAGAATTACACATATGTTTCTATCCGTATCATCAGACTGGATGCGCTCTTGTTAAATCCAGCTGCTACAACGATATCATGCAGTCTGATGATACGGATAAAAACATTTGTGTGGTTTTGTTTTTATTACATGTCCCTTATTTATCTATATGTGTACACAAATTTAAAATTCATTCCGCTTTTAACGACGATATCAAATATTTTGGATGACGTGAGACCTATTTAGAAAAGTAGCTCCGGCGAAATTTCTGTATCCAACTACAGTGCAATACGACATTACATATTGCACGGCCGTATTGAACTCTGTATTATAAATGTATGACTACACATGCATGTAATAATTTAAATTCTCTGTGTCCATTAATCATACATTTTACAATATGAAAGAATGTGAATTCCGGCCATGTTTCTCGTAATACTCCTCAAAATGGCGTCGAATTATAAATATACTGTATGTAAACCAGTGCCTCCTGGTATAAGGTAATTCCGAGCTCGTGTGCTCTGTATATATACTAACAACTAATAAAACTTGTGAAAATGTCATTTATTCATTAAATAACAAAATCAAATTATTAATGAATATTTTTAAATGCGTTGAAATTTACACATATACAAAGCCAAGATAGGGGACGTGGCAACAAAACATATACAGAGAGAGTGGTTAATTGTACAAAGCAAATGTGAACAAAAATATCAAATATAAGAATAAAATCATATAAATATATAAGGGAGTGTTTGATGGTATTTAGACACACATTTATGGACGTAAAATTTTAACCACAGTATTACGAGATAAACATATAAGAAAATGCTATAAAACTAAAAAGAAACTCCAATTTAAATGTTTGATCTTGAATGAAGGCTGTTGTATGGTTGTGCATATGTTTCCCACGCATTCTGCTCTGGGATGATTGGATAAATTAATTAGATAAAACGGTTTAATTTCTCAGACAAAAGAGATACAAACATGAAAGCCCATATGACCAAAATGTAGTCAAGAGATGACCAAAGAAGGGGTAATTTGACCTGATAATTAATACATATAGGTAATAGAACTTGATACCGGTAAATGATACTTTTAAAATCCCACAAATTATAAATAAACTGGAATAATAATTCTGATATCTAATTAAATTCTAAAACATAAATGTTAATTTAAAATTAAAAACCACAGATCTTAGAAGATAAATTGATATTATTACAGTAAAAACTGTTTACATTCACACCTTTTCCTTCATTTTTTATTACTTTACAGGGATTTGTTTTGAGCAATTTTACAGGACACCTATCTAAGTCATGTATCCGGCTTAAATAGGTGTCCTGTAAAATTGACATTTCATATTCAATAATATCATAAACAAGTAGCAAAATAAGTCATTGTCATATAGGGAAAAATTCGTTCATATTTGATTACATTTATTACAACTCTTACTATTCAGAGGTGTCGTCATTTATGTAAGATTTTTATTCAGTTTACTCTGGTACAGCAGAGGTCCGTATTTGACCATTATTCACCAGATATATATCGGTATGTTGTTATGTGAACTCCTAACGATTAACACTTTTATATCTGTGGTTTTTGTGTTATTATTTGTTACGGTTAAACGTTGATATTATCTCCATGCATTCTGAACCAATTTTTTTTTTATCATTATTATTATTTTGCAAAATAAAGGCAATTTGAGTTTAATAGCAGCAGTAAAGTTTCAATTACTATATCACTGGAATTGCAGTAAGTAATACCCAGTAAGGCAATATTTTCTGGCAGACTTATATGTACTTTAAGTGTAGCACGAGGTCACACGAGGATTCCTTTTATACTATATAGTATATGATGTTATCGAATTAAGTGCCAATCATTTGCAGATCCGTATTAATGTTAAAACATTTGCTAAAGTATCACAAGAATGCAATGGTTTAAAGATCCGCATTTTGCCCGACATTTATTCGCAATCATTAGATAACTTGGATTTGACATATTTGCGAACTGTCTTTAATGTGTGTCCTGCCAAATGTGTGAAGGACGATAGTGTTTAATTGAACTGATACATTGTCTGCTGCGTCTGAACGTCTGCCCACACAATGTGTTGCATTTTTACTATTGTTCCGACCAACATAAACACCATTGTTAATTAGCATTGTTTGAAGTTATTGTGTAAATTTTTTATTCATAAACTAAAAAATATTTAATAACTTGATTGTAAATCAACGAATTAAATTGATAATGTCAATATTTCAAACGCATTATTTCATGATACTAATGAGTTGTACTTTTGTAACAAAGTATAAATGTATTTTTTTTTACAGACTGATACGATTGGATTAATAAATTAACGGTTTTTATCTTATTCTCTTTTTTAAAAATCTGATGATTTGATTAAATCAGTAAGCTTTGTTTGGCTTTTGAAATTCTTGATGATATTAAACACAAATGCACGATTTATTTAACTTGCTGAAAACATTTTGGCACTATATACACACTATATCAAACATTGGATATATGACAAAGTGCATTTCTACCGTAAGTACACTGTCGTCTTCCAGTACTTCATGTTGAACTAAAATAGAAAAATACCCCTCCTGGTCATTTTACTACCACCCGCACAAAACTATTTTCAACATTATTTCTTCTATTTTTATTCCATCCTAACAAATTTAAACCAGGAAGAGGAAGTGATAATTATCTGGTAAGTAAAATTAAGTTTGACATAAACAAAATAAACAACAAACAGATTTTAAAAGCCGTGTCTTGCAACATGCAATGTCGTTGATAGAGGAGGGAATATCATAGATGTTTCTATGGTACTGAAGCGTTAGATCTATGTAATAGAACCAATAAGAGTTTTTGCTTGGCTCTACTGCATGCGTTTGATATAATTGGAATTTCTATTTATTTCACCCCAAACTACAAGGCAATAATCCGATTGAGGTTCAGGCAATGATCTCCTTCTTCCATCCTCTGTCAATGATAGCGCGGGAATATTTAGTTGCCCGAGGGGCTCTTCTCTAGTTTCCAGACACTATATCAAGACCTGTTTATCTTGTCCTCAAGATATCGCATCGATCATCTCTCTCAGTGAGGGTGATTCAAGGAACATATTAACCTATACAGGAGACAAATGATACAACATTTGGGTATGTTCGTCCAGGATAAAAGGTTCAGT
The DNA here is from genome assembly GCA_030159075.1 of Atrina japonica. NCBI lineage: Eukaryota > Metazoa > Mollusca > Bivalvia > Pterioida > Pinnidae > Atrina > Atrina japonica. The sequence goes on along the minus strand of BROG01000006.1, from coordinate 736,456 downwards.
TTTAAAAGCTCTTTGGGTCACTTTATATCTCCCAGACCCTATATAAAATTTATCAGATCGGTACCTATTATCTTCCAAAATGATGACTTCAGTGGTCATGAGCCAATCAAGAGCCGAATTCTAGTAGGTTCACTAGCGTGCTCCTAGATACGTTATTGTCTTAAATTTATGGGGGCCTCCGTGGCGGAGTGGTTAGAGCATTACGCTTTAAATCACAAGGCCTCTCACCTCTGGTTCGAATCCCGCTAGGGTCATTTCGAATTAAGTGGGAAAAGTTTGCCAGAAGGTCGGTGGTCTTTACCCGGGTAACCGGGGTTTCTCCTCCACCAATAAAAACTGGACGCCATCATATGACTGAAAGACTGTTGAGCATGGCGTTAAAACAAAAAATCAATATCAAAATCAAATCAGTCTTAAATTTAAAGGGGGTGCAATCCTAGTACCTTACCTGGGTCCGTCAATATAGTGTAATATTTAACGAATTTGTTTTAGATTATATATGTACCTGTAGTTACTTGGAAAATTTACACACTTTAGTTCTAGATCATGTTTTCTCAACTTAACAACTATGAGACACATGCATAAGTACTTCAATACTCAATTATCGTTGAGATATATCATATTAAAAACAGGTCATTATATACCTGAGATATAAGATACAAGCAACTGCCGATACCTGTAACAAAGTAAAGGACGTGTTAAAATATAGTAATTGTTGTATAAAGGCGTATCTTTCTATCGATTGAATCAAATAAGTAAGGCGAGTTATATCATTTTTATTTATTTTTTTAAAAAAAAAAGTGCAAGTGAATTATAACTTCTTTTTAGTAATTTGGGCCACCCAAGGGTCCAGAAAATAGTGACCTTTATGTGCAGGTGACCTTTATACAAAGGTTCAATTTAGTTGAAGTATGCAGTCAAGGGACTTGAAAAACTGGCCTTTATAAACAGGTAAACCTTATATAGAGGTGACTTCTATGGCAGGTTTTATTTTATATATATATATATATATATATATATATATATATATATATATATATATATATATATATATATATATATATATATATATATATAACCGCTGCGACATTGTCAATAGGATAATTTATAAATGCAAGGCATTTATACCTATACAAACCTTTTTATCTATAAATACAGATTTTGATTTGGTTTTGTCTTTTATGGCAACCAGAATATAAGTTATACTCCGTGATTGCACTAAATTTTCATGCAAAAACCTATTAATTGTCTGATGACAGTAGAGATACAGATTATGGCTACAATTAAAACAAACAAGCAAAAACGAAAACGGACTAATTTCAAACAGAAACGCAAAGGCAACATCCGGGTATTCCAATCAATATTGATGAATTTACATTTGTTGATTTCAAGTTTCAACATTTCTGGACAGTTTTAAAAAAAATAGGAGTTAAAGGTCCCTGAGACACCCGATTCTACCTTTGATTTTAATTGGTATAAGTTTGTACAATTCTTAATTATTTTCCGTAGATACTTTTGTATCTATGACATGTGTATCTTTACCCTACACGTCACCTTATTGCCTTGGATTTGTCCTAAATTGTTGGATTCAAATATTATATAAGAAGGAATAAAGTTATGTATGTTTAAAAAACCACAAATGGAAAGACAGCAATACTCGGTCTTCGAATGCTATTCATATAACCGATAATGTTACATAAATGACGATATTTGTTTTGTCATTAAGAATAAGATATTAAATATTCATAAATACTTATTTTGGTATGTGATAATAAGTGTTAATAAATCAGAGACTAGATGAAACACGCTGTATTTTCATACAACCTCCTTCTGGTTATCATAAAGGATCGACGGATAACAACCCATTCAAATATCAGCTGCGACTTATGGCCGGGTAATTCCGGATCTGAATTAAGTATTCTTATGAAAGTACTTACATTGCATAAAAGGCTGTCATTCAAAGACTCGATCTCAATATACAAATTGATTCGATATGATAATCGATACATTTATTTCAATATCGATATATTTCATATGCATGCATTTCAGAAGATGTATTTTCTTTTTGTATTACTTTGTGTTCTTGAACTATGTTATATTTTATTCTAATTATTCAATTTGTTCAAATTAACAATGCTTTCCGATGAAAGTACCTTTATTACAGATAAGGCTGTCATTGATAGACTGGATATCGATGTATCGATATACAAACTGATTCGATATGATAACAGAAATATTTGTTTTAGTATCGATACAATTCATAATGCATTTCACAATACGTATTTTCTTTTACAATTTCAAAACTTTTCCATCTGTATTACTCGATACATTTCATAATGCATTTCACAGTACGTATTTTCTTTTACAATTTAAATATTTTCCATTTGTATTACTTCATGTTCTTGAACTATGTTATATTTTATTCTAATTGTTCAGTTTGTTCAAATAAACAATTTTCCTTGCAGTGATCTTCAGATAGTAAAATACACAATAAAACACCTAAATATTATAATTATATTTGGAATGCATTTTTAAAAGTACCAAATTATTTGATTTATCGATATATCGATATTTTAACATTATCGATATAACATTTCTCATTAATGACAGCCCTAATTGTATATTATTTGACGGGTTAAGATTGGCATTGACGTTCTTCAATCCGAGGTTTCCCTGGGTTTCCATCGGATGGACTGCCATTCAGATTTTTTCCACTATAATTGAGATAGATTTCTCATTCCACTCAACACACCTATCAATGATTATTTTACTCCCATTTTCAAATGCATGTACATGCACGCAAAGTAAATCTTATGTGATTTTTTTTCTACACTGCATTCTCATTACATTGAAGCTCAGTACGATTAAATGGTGTTGTGAACTCGTAACGCATACCGGTAGGGGTTGACAAGAAAATCCTTCTCCGTAAAAAGTGAAGAATCTTTAGACCATGGGACAATATAATAATCTTCCCATTGTATTTTAATGTATTACAAAAACCTTGAATTCTTCGCCAAAATCAAGACATTATACTGCAGTCCAAAAGAAAGAATAAAATCAAATATCAGAATCAATTCATCCTTTATTTCAAATAAACCAGTTTGTGAATATATATTATTTCAATAAATGAAACTTCAAATTTAAAAACCATATTAATGCACTATAAACACACAATATGAAAATAATAAGAAAATATATGTTAGTACAACCTATTAGAAACAATTTAAAATAACATCTACACAAAAAGTTCTTATTGATAAAATATATCAATTATCAAAGTTTGTATTTACAAATGTATGTACAAATAATCAGATACTTAATAGGTATCAGTCGTTCAATGTCTTAATCCATTTCCTTTTCTGGCATATCGAATTTTCATTTCCAAAATATTTGACATTCAAAATGCATTTATGACAATTTACCATCGCTATTTAATCTGATAAAATCTGAGTATTTTCAAAATCACATATAGATTATTTAAATCATAATCGCTAGAGTTTTTAAAGTTTCGCAAACGTTCTTGAATACCATAGAGCCACAATTATCAAACGGTTTTTTTTTTTTGTTAAAAGAAAGTTCGTTTTATACACAAGGTTGTATGACATACTCATATCTTCGGAGGTAAATGCATAAGCAGTGACGGCAAATTCTGGATACATTCAGACATCTGGTGTTCAAAACGTTATTCCCGACGCAGCGTAGGTCGCCATCACAACTAGTTGGTATTTTAGTACATCAGGAAAACGTTGTTGCATTCCAACGTCCTTCTCTGTTAGACGTTTCGGATGAACTCTGATATTTTCTTATACCGGAAAAACGTTGATAAATCTTGCCGAACGCGATGCATTCGGGTGTATATCGTTTCCTCTTGTCAGCTAATGGAATGTCTTAATGGCGAAAGCCACCCGTCTAACGGACCGGAGTCCGAATTCAGCACGGTTATTCTTCCATTTCTGCTTCAGTATTCGAATTTCAGAAATTCGTCGTCTGAAAGTTTATGTTCAGTTGTTTTCATGATCAAAGATCCGCCGATCCTGGAATCTGTTGGCATGTATCTGTTGACTGCACATCAGATCAAATGGCTGAACAAAATAGAATTTTGCGATATCGCTATTCTCCCTTGAGAATAAAACATTTTTCAAAGGAATTTCTTCTTCGATTTCGCTTTGCTTGCATCTTACATCAACACTAGTAGGTAGGACGATCGCCATTATCTTCAAGTTGTTTTTGTGCAAATCCAAACGAATTCTGATTACAAAAAGTTAAAAGTTAGAAGTCAGCAAAACACTGAAAACATAAAACTGAACAAAGTCAAATCGCACAAAAATCTGCCTCAAGTGTTCAAGTGATTATCTTCAGTGTATGTCAACACGTGAAGGTAGTATCAAATGATAAGAATATTCTACATTCCCTTCTTTATATATACAACTGTAATATTACCACGTGCTGTTTGTGTATTCGAAGTTTAATTGGTGTTTTTAAGCCACGCCTACATTGTTACCTGGCGCGTGCCGTAAACATGATACTTACAGCTTGTATTTCCGTGTAACCAGGGTGCAAACTTATTTTTTAAGTAAATATCATTCGATTAATGTCATAATGCCATTACTCAGTTGTAAATAATTCGATGAACGGGATAAGTTTTAATTGTTAATTCATTAATTAAAGTACAAAAAGTGTTGGCGCGTATCTGATCGCTGTCAAACTGATTGAAACCTTTATCAATCAATATATTTCATAATTGTCTTAGAGTTTTTTTTTATTCAGAGGAATATTAAATATCTCTACGGTACAGAGAAACGAATGTCTTGCATGAGACTTACATTCTCCTACATGTAAATACTCCTTCCCTCTATCTCTCTCATTCTTTTTCTCAACATTGATTTTTATTTTATTATAGAATATCTATCATTTTTATGTGTTGAAATAAATGTTATATATATATATATATATATATATATATATATATATATATATATATATATATATATATGTGTTGAAATAAATGCATATATATATATATATATATATATATATATATATATATATATATATATATATATATATATATATATATATATGTATTTAATTCGCTTTGTAAAATGCCTGAATTCCGCCCCGAATTAAATGTTTGGATGGTTTTACACCATAATACTATTCATCATCTTACAGTGTATGTGAGGATCACACAGAATTATTGCTACAGGTAAACCAGTAAAATCTTGTGGTATTCAAATATGTAAAGAGGATCTCTGCTATGCTTGAGTGAAACTCTCTTCTTATACAACATCATTCGTTATATATATATATATATATATATATATATATATATATATATATATATATAATTTACTTTAATTTTGTTAATTTTGTTATAATTCGTTTCATGACTTGTATCTATTGCTTATTTACCCCTAGGATATATAGTGATGCTGGTTTCAGACTGTAATTTTTCCAAAATTATATCAATAAATGTATTTTACTTACACATTATTTCAAATGTAAAATGTACTGTAAGTTTGCTTTGCTGTTTAAATTTGTCATTCAATTTGATCCTGCGTACATTTCATATACTAGACGGCCTTAAATGTTTAGGGACAATTGTAAAATATTTAGATCGATAAAGATCTCAATAGGATTGACAGCGATCTGATATGCGCCAACACTTATTGTACTTTAATTAATGTAGAAAAAATACACTTATCATGTTAATCACATTATTCACAACTGAGTAATGGCATTATGACATGAATCGAATGATATTTATTTAAAAAAAAAATAATTGTGCACCCTAGTTACACGGAAATACAAGCTGTAAGTATCATGATTATGGCACGCGCCGAGTAGCAATGTAGGCGTGGCTTAAAACACCATTTAAACTTCGAATACACATACAACACGTGGTAATGGTAATATTACAGGTGTACATATAAAGAAGGGAATGTGGAATACCTTCATCATTTGAAACTACCTTCACATGTTGACATGTGAACACTTGAGGCCGATTTTGGTTCAGTTTTACGTTTTCAGTGTTTTGCAGACTTTTTGTAATCAGAATTCATTTGGAATTGCATGAAAACAACTTGAAGATAATGGCGATTGTCCTACCTACTAGTGTTGATGTAAGATGCAAGCAAAGCGAAATCGAAGAAGAAATTCCTTTGAAAAATATTTTATTCTCAAGGGAGAATAAGGATATCGCAAAATTCTATTTTGTTCAGCCATTTGATCTGATGTGCAGTCAACAGATACATGCCAACAGATTCCAGGATCGGCGGATCTTTGATCATGAAAACAACTGAGCATAAACTTTCAGACGACGAATTTCTGAAATTCGAATACTGAAGAAAAAATTGAATAAAAAATCTTGCTGAATTCGGACTCCGGTCCGTTAGACGGGTGGCTTTCGCCATTAAGACATTCCATTAGCTGACAAGAGGAAACGATATACACCCGAATGCATCGCGTTCGGCAAGATTTATCAACGTTTTTCCGGTATCAGAAAATATCTTAATTCATCCGATACATCTAACAGATAAGGACGTCGGAATGCAACAACGTTTTCCTGATGTACTAAAATACCAACTAGTTGTGATGGCGACCTACGCTGCGTCGGGAATAACGTTTTGAACACCAGATGTCTGAATATATCCAGAATTTGCCGTCACTGCTTATGCATTTACCTCCGAAGATATGAGTATGTCATACAACTTTGTGTATAAAACGAACTTTCTGTTAACAAAAAAAAAACGTTTGATGATTGTGGCTCTATGGTATTCAAGAACGTTTGCAAAAAATTTTAAAACTCTAGCGATTATGATTTAAATAATCTATATGTGATTTTGAAAATAGTCAGATTTTAGCGATGGTAAATTGTCATAAATGCATGGAAATGAAAATTCGATATGCCAGAAAAGGAAAAGGATTAAGACATTGAACGACTGATACCTATTAAGTATTTGAGTATTTGTACACACATTTTTAAATACAAACTTTAATAATTGATATATTTTTATCAATAAGAATTTTTTGTGTAGATGTTATTTTAAGTTGTTTACTAATAAGTTGTACTAACTTATATATTTTCTGATTATTTTCATATTGTGTTTATAGTGCATTAACTTGGTTTTTCAAATTGAAGTTTCATTTATTAAAAACATTATATATTCACAAACTGGTTTTTTTAATTGATTCTGATATTTGATTTTAGTCTTTCTTTTCGACTGTAGTATAATATAATGGCTTGATTTAGGTGTAGAGCTCAGGATTTTGTAATACATTAAAATACAACGGGAGGATTGATATATTTCCCCATGGTTCAAAGATGCATTCTTTTTTTCGGAGAAAATTTTTCCTGTCAACCTCTACCGGTATGCGTTACGAGGTCACAACACAATTAAATAGCGCTGAGTTTCAATGTAATGAGAATGCAGTGTAGAAAGAAATCACATAAGATTTACGTTGCGTGCATGAACATGTATTTGAAAAATGGGAGAAAAATAATCATTGATAGGTGTGTTGAGAGGAAAGAGAAATCTATCTCAATCATCGTGGAAAAAAATCTGAATGACCAATCCTTCCGATGGAAACCCAGGGAAACTTTCAGATTGGAGACAGTCGATGCCAATCTTAATTATGTACAGAATAGTCAAATGATCTGCAGTTAGGGTTGTCATTGATGAGGAATTCTATATCTTCAAAATATATAGATTCATTCTAATATTATTAATTATATTATATTATTGTTAATATATTATGTATTTAGCCGTCAAATGATACGCAATTAGGGCTGTCATTGATGAGAAATTTTACATCGATAATCTTAAAATACCGATATATCGATAAATCGAATAAATTGGTACTTCTAAAAAATGCATTCCAAATATAATTATAATATTTAGGTGTTTTATTGTGTATTTTACTATCTGAAGATTTAAACAGTCAATGCAAAGAAAGCATTGTTAATTTGAACAAATTGAACAATTAGAATAAAATATAACATGTTCAAGAACACAGAGTAATACAAAAGGAATTTTTTGGAAATTGTAAAAGAAAATACATCTTCTGAAATGCATGCATATGAAATATATCGATATTGAAATAAATGTATCGATTATCATATCGAATCAATTTGTATATTGAGATCGACTTTTTCAATGACAGCCTTTTATGCAATGTAAGTACTTTCATAAGAATACTTAATTCAGATCCGGAATTACCCGGCCATAGGTCTCAGCTGATATTTGACTGGGTTGTTATCTGTTGATCTATTTTAATAACCAGAGGAGGTAATATGAAAATGTAGCTTCATTTAGTCTCTGACACATTAAAACTTATTATCACATATCAAAATAACAACATCGCAAAATTTTATTTTGTTTAGTCATTAGATCTGATGTGCAGTCAACAGTTAAAAGCCAACAGATTACAATATATGATAGCATCTTAGAATCCCTCCGTGGAATATCTCGTTTTAACACCTGAAACCTACGTTTGCCCTGTGCTTGAGGGAAGTGTATTTCTATGCGTTTCGAATGTCAAACACAGTTAGAAAAGGGGAAAAATAAGACATTAAACGATTGATTCTTATTAAAATAGAATCTGATTATTTGTACGTAACTGATGTATCTATTTGTTGAATATTGATTCGTATATTTCATGCTCAGTTTCATGTTGCATTTTGTCAAATGGGAGTGATCTCAATATCATAAACGTATTTTATATGTGATTCTATGTTTGCACCTTGTGATACAAGTATTTTGTATTTTAAGTTTGAAGTTTGTATTGTTTTATATTCACAACCCGACCCAACTGTAATAAAGTGCCTAGTGATTTTCCTATTCGATTTTCGTGTTTGTTTTTCCTGACTTCAAAGCAAAGGGTTGATAAAAGGGGTCATGTTAATCCTTTCATACAAAACTATATAAATACATTTTTCTCGTCTATTGTTTAGTCCAGTCTGTTATGGTCTGCAGGGTGGAAAGGTTTAAGAATTTGACGTGTTGTAATACATCATCTTATAATTATAAGAAAGTTATTGACATTGAATTATTGTAATGTTTACATCAATCAAATGAAGAAAACTGCAGGTGTCTTTCCGAGAACACTTTTCGGAAACAACACTTAACTCAGATTTGCAATAATCAAGTCATTAGCGGAATGTGCTACCAAAAGCTAACATCTGATTGGATATCTTCTGTCAATCATTCTCTGCTACCATAAGGTGGTAACATGGAAATGTTTCATTTTGCTGCCACTAATTAACGCATTTCAAAATGAGAAGTTTTAGTTTCATTATTAAAAATATCAAGCTATTTTGTTATATAATGTTTCATAAGATGATATTTCTGGAAACAATATTCTGTGGATATGACGTCATATATATCTTGTTAGTTTTGTCCCCAAAAATGACGAACGTAAGGATAATGTAACTTTGGTACCGTTAATAATATTTATAACTACTGGGTCGTTGCCACTGCTTGTAAGCCGACTAAGTCCCCGAGTGTATACATAAACCCAGCACCTGGTATTTCGGAACCAGCCAATTATTTTACATTAAAGTAATATTTGGCTCAGATATCACTATGTAAACCAAAAAACTTCTCAAAAGGTAAGATATTCATTCTGACAGTGGGTACTCTTAGACGGATTTGTCAACACATTTAAATTTATAATTTGGCCTTGAATGATACCACTTTTTCTTTCGGAAATATATCTATATCAAAGGGGCATTAGCAGTGTTTACCATAAACAAAATCGAGTTTTTCTACTTTTACTACTTTTACTTGATGTGCAACAACAAATAAGAGTTATATACAGGCATTAAAATCTTAAATTCCTGTATATTTTGTGAAAAAAAGGTCACGTCTAGTGTGGTATTCATATACAAATAGTGTGGTTGAGTTAACCAATTGCAAGGGAGGAAGTGCCAAACCTGGATTTCTCAAGCACTGTTCATAAAATATATAGGAATTTAAGAATTTATATGTCTGTGCATATCTGTTTATTGTTATTATATATCAATAGTAAAACCGGTAAAAATAAATTTTGAGAAAAACAAAGCTAAATGTCCCTTTAAATACGAGCGCAACTGATGAAGTCTTATTGACAGACACGATCGTCTTAAGCATTTGTTTTGAATCCTTTGTAAAACTGAAACTTTAACTGAAACGGCATTGTTAATATTATATGTATTTAGAATCAGTTTTTAGTTCGCCGGGACAATTTTGACTTAACTTTGGCTTAAGGTTTAACTTAAGATTCACTTGGTATAGTGCGTCCGTCCGTCAACTTTTTGAAAATAATTCCCTATGAAACTTATGAACTAATTTATACACAACTTGTCTAAAATCATCCTTAGGTCTAGCCAGGTATCGTTGCACGTTCAAAACAATACGGTCTATTTTCCAAAAATACGAAGGCATAGATAAAATGTCACTCTACTGTAGCCCTAATATTTTTGTTGCCAAAACAAATCTGTCACCCCTGTTAAGAACCAATTTAGATCGTTGTACTTGTAGATATGAGTCAATTAAACTCTGTCTCCCTGTACTCACCGATTCATACCAAACTTGACCATAATCATTTTTAAGGTATCTCGTTAACATCTGTGTCACTTTTACCCCTCATGACAAAGACATGATCGTCGGGACTAAATAGAATATGGGTTTTTATGATACTTTTGATTTAATGGCTGAAATTTTATTGAAGCTAGAAAATGCTCGCTACCTTAAAATAATCTGCATGCAAAAATTTGCAAAAATATATCAGCCGAAATTGTCAGGACGACGGTTACAGGTGTTGTCTCCCCTTTAAAGTATATATTATTTGTAACTGTTTATAGCCATTATCATGAAAAATATAGTAGATAAATGAAAAATTTAAGAGGCAAAACTGTTTGTCATCCAAGATCTACAAAGAGTCAACAGGGCGAAAATTATGTTGTGGTCATTTCTCTTTTATGAAAAATTTTCACGTTTTGACTGGTATGGCTATTATAGTGAAACAGTATGATAGATAGATAGATAGAAAGAAAATGAGAGAAGCCAAATGTTTAGCACGCATGGATTTACAAAGTCAAAATGGACGAAAATTGTCAACGCTTATGGAAGTTATTTCCGCTTTAAAATAGATCTCATGTTTTCGACTTTTACTGTTACCTTTAAATGTATAGGGAATTGGGAGAAGTGAAAAAGTAAAAAATGTTTTGCCAATATCTGCAACATGCATGTGCTCGAAATTGTTAGGTCGATGCTTTTGAGACTTGTCTCCTCTTTCATGATGATTTTTTGGTTATTATCTTACAAAGTATAATAGAAAGAAAGTTAAAGAAGAAAAAAGTAGTTGGCATGCAAAGATCTAGAAATAATCACCGAACTGAAATTGTCTGGTGATTCCTTATTAGAGTTATTTCCCCTTTTATGTGGCACTTTTATGTTTGACTGCTTTGGCAATGATCTTGAACAGTATGATATTTAGAGGGAAATTGAAAGAAGCACACACGTTCAGCACGCAAAGATCTGCAAAAAGTCAGGATGATCGAAATTGTCAGGTCAACGATTATGTGAGTTATTTCCCATTTTAAGTGAATATTTCGTGTTTTGACTTCTTTTGAAAAACTATAACTGTAATATTGTACATAATATCTATTAAAATGATAATTGAGAAAGCTGTGCTAAAACAAAAATGTATTAAAAATATTCCTATTTAAGTAGAATTTGTATACTTTTGCTAAAAGTGCAGGTGGGCGATTCAGATTTCGTTGACCCCCTGATCAAATTACTAATATCAATGGGAAAACGATGAAAGACAATTGCCTGAATAGTACATCTCGATAACTGCCAATATTTTAAAGAATGGAACAAAAATATGTTTTTAACTGGTTAACGCTTTGGGTGCCCCCCCTCCCCAAAATGTCCTTAAAACATAATAAGAGTATAAAGCATTGTCGGATTTGCATGTTTAAATAACCATTTGAATAGATATCAATATTGCAAATGACTGTGTTTTTATTGTAATCAGTTTCATGAAGATAGTTTGAATAACAATTAATTAAATGTATTAATCATTAGGATGTCCAGAATACACGGTACAAATCTGGTGAATATTGACAAACACGGACCTATGAAAGCCTAGGGGTGGGATAAAGTGTTACGGAGGAGTAAGCATCTCCTGTTAACCGGTCGCTGAGAATCATGTTTGGATCCCGTCATCAATATCGGTACATAAGTGAATTGGCAACATTCCGTCAAGCATTTTTTAATTTGTAATCACATTGGATCGGTCATATGAGTTCTTTAATTGCCAGAGTTATGGGACTTTGAGTATCTATGACCGACATGTGAACGAATTTCTCTCAGGGCATAAATTATACCTTTTGAAATTGTTAAGCTGTAGATTTTCTGTATCTATTAATTGAATCAAAATGGAAAAGTAGAGACAAGATAAGACTATCGGTAATTGTAAACTTATTTCCGAAAATATTACGGTCGGTATAAAAGTCTTGTTTGCGATTACTAAGTGAAATGTTGAGTTGCCAGCTCGATGGCGGTTGTTGAAACGTCTGTACCAATTGTGACAAGGATTCGTTCCTCACGTATTTCATTTGAATTTGACTGTGGACTCACTGCGGGTGTGACTGGTCAGCTGGGGATGCTTACTCCTCCATGGCACCTGATCCCACCTCTTAATTTCCAGAGATTCGTGTTTGTTTATTTTTTACCAGATATGTGTCTATAACCTGGACATCCTATTATTCATACTTTGGTATCTAAATTTTTTTTAGATGCAAACAATGATATACTAACGCTCAAATTCAAATGACCCCTGGAAAGTTTAGTCATAATTTCAAGTACCGATAACATATCTATCACGCATATTATGATACAGGTATGATTTGTCTTATAAACATAATCCGGACTATCGATAACATACATTTTTGGTAGTTTAGGTCAATAAAGTCACGGCAAACTTGTTGTTTAATCCAAATATATATATTTACAGTTTCTGTCGATCACGTATCAGACATGCTGTCATTATTTTTACCAGTGACGGTACTTAAGTGCCCACCCATTTGCCTACCTTTAAACTGAAAGGTTATGATTTACAGCAAACTGTAAAAGAGTTTGAATATAAAATAGTAGAATAATAATACTCAAAGTGTTAATGAGGTAATATACCATTATGGTGAACGCAGATCTCTGGCAATTAACAGGTGGGGATCCGGTGCTAAGGATGAAGTATACACACCTGTTGACCGGTTACATATAAGTGTGATAAACGTATCATCTAGAGTGATTAACGTAATATTCTCATTCCAGAAAACGGATCATATCCCTGTTCCCTTCGGAAAAGAGACGTGAAAATCACGACTGATTCGATGTCACGACAGAGGTGGCACGTAGAAGCACGCTAACCGAACGGATTGGTATCAATCTATAGCACAAGTCCAAATTTGTTAACATATTCATATAAGTAAAAAATTCTTGTTTGGATGTAAAATGAAATACGTACATAATAATGACCTTTGATATCGTAGAAATTCATATTGTCCGATTCACATAAGATGGCGGGGCGGAGTAACCTTTTGATTATCATACGGATGATTTTACTTACTTGTCGGTTATGACAAGCTGCACGGGAGAAACGTTCTATTCCTCACTAGTTACTCTCTCATGTATGATAAAAAGTAGGAACGATTACTCTAGCCAGTGTAATTTTAATGCTATGCCTTATCACCTGAAATTTAAACTAGCCCAAGTCATGAAAGGGTTCACAAGACTCCACCCGCCAGGTTATATGGATTTTACTATATCATGCTGAAAAATACATCTATAGTGGCACATCCGGGTTCTGTATAAAACCAAAACAACATAAAATCTTTTAAATAGCAGGGTTGTAGAACATTTAATTTTGCTTTTACCTTTCTTTAAGTACCACTTTCCAGTTTACCCCTGTTAATATTTTTATTTAGTCGCGTTGTGTTTGTAAACGTGTGCCAGTTTATCTTGGTAGACACCTCCCATACATACATATATATATATATATATATATATATATATATATATATATATATATATATATATATGTGTGTGTGTGTGTGTGTGTGTGTGTGTGTGTGTGTGTGTGTGTGTGTGTATGTGTATGAATCTCCTTACATATCCATATGTTGCGGAAGGTCGGTGGTCTTTACCCGGGTAACCGGGGTTTCTCCTCCACCAATAAAAACTGGACGCCATCATATGACTGAAAGATTGTTGAGTATAGCGTAAAACAAAAAATCAAATCAAATCAACATATCCATATGTAAATTATTGCATTTTAAGACGATATTATATTGATGTAAACAAGATAAACAAAAACAAAAAAGTAAAAGGTTTGCAGAAATATATGATTTTTCAAAAACCATCTACTTACTTAAGACGGATGGGAAATTAACAACCATAAGCTATACAATAAACATGTTGATTTCTGATTTATTATCGTCAACTTTCCACATTTAAATTGTGATATCCCTTTGTCAAATTGTGTTTACATATCTTGCAAATGACTTCTAACTACTAACTGTTAGTTAGTAATTCCACAGGGATATCAGGAATTTTGTAGCTTCAGATGAAGTTATGCAGCTGCCGAACTGGTCGAGCCAAATTTTAATTCAACTTGACCAGCGGAATTTTACACTCCAGCGATATACATGATCGGAAGCTACATTATACTTTTTTTTTTCTCATATCAATTAATTTCATGTATAAGGAGCTGTTTAAATTCCCGTTTCAACAGAAACGACCTAGCCTGATGGCGGAAACGACAGTGGTTGTCCTCTACATTTACTTTACGGTGTGTGTAGTCGCTTTCCACTGCGAGCTTAGTCTCGATCTTTTCAGCGTTTAAGTCATGGTCAGATGATACGTATCCGTCTTGTCCTTAATGTCAACATTTTGCTTATTTTCTTGTCGCTTGTTTGCTATAACTATGTTATAGTATGTATGTTCACTAATATAAGAGGGGCCTCCGTGGCCGAGTGGTTAGAGCATTGCGCTTTAAATCACAAGGCCAGGGTCATTTCGAATTAAGTGGGAAAGTTTGCCAGTTTTCTTGCGGACGGTCGGTGGTCTTTATCCGGGTAACCGGGATTTCTCCTCCACCAATAAAAACTGGACGCCATCATATGACTGAAAGATTGTTGAGTATGGCGTAAAACAAAAAATCAAATCAAATCAAATCAAATCAACTGATATAAGAATCTCAGATACCAAAGCATAAATCTTCAAGACGTCCAGAATATATAGACGAATCTGATAAAAACTGGACAAAGATGAACCTCTAGATATTCAGAGGTGGGATGAGGTGTCACAGAGAAGTAAGCATCCCCTGTTGACCAGTCACACCCGTCATGAGTCCACAGTCAAATAAGTGAGAAGCGAATCCTCGTCATAATTGGTACAGACGTCTCAACAACTGCTATCGAACAGGCAATTCAACATTTCGTTTAGTTACACAGGGAAATCGGAAACAAGACAATTATACCGACCGTAAATGAAAAGTCGAGTTATATTCTGTCATTGAGACTTGGTCAGTTGATTTATTTTTTATAAATAAGATATAATCTATTTTGCGAATGACATTAAGATTTGATTAAAGTTTTAACCCTACTGTCAATCATGCATGTTATCTCTAACCGACACAATTTGATTGTCATAAATATTGTTAATAGCATTCGCTCAACACGATTGTGTACAATACATGTAATAAGGTTTCTTGCTACACATTAAAAACATTACAGCTAGCTAAAGTGAGTTGGTGTCCCTCTCATAAAGACCATGAGCCAACCTGGCTCAGTCGATAGCGCGCTGGACTCTTGATCGTGAGGTCGTGAGTTCGAGTCCAGCCGGTGGCATGTTGGTTTCCTGTCCTTCGGATTGAGACAGTAAAAACCGAGGTCCCG
Organism: Atrina japonica; assembly: GCA_030159075.1. NCBI lineage: Eukaryota > Metazoa > Mollusca > Bivalvia > Pterioida > Pinnidae > Atrina > Atrina japonica. The sequence continues at coordinate 720,513 of BROG01000006.1, read as the reverse complement.
TGTCACAATAGGTGTCGGGAAGTTAAAGAACCCTCACTGCTCAATAGCCGTAAGTGCCGAGCATAGGCCAAAATTTGAAGCCCTTCACTGGCATTTGGTGACGTCTCCATATGAGTGAAAGATTCTTGAGTGGGACGCTAAACATTAATAAACAAACAAACAAAGATCATTCTTCTCATAACTATAAATTAAACTTTGATTAAAAGCTAACAACAGACAGTTTTCTAAACAAGAAAATTATCAGAAATGTCATAAAACATGGATTTCAAAATTGAACAGTGAAATAAACGACTACCTCGATAATTAATATGGATTTTTATATTTAAAGTTTAACATTAACTTTTCAGTAGTTGACTGAAAAATTACCAATGCTGAGACTGAGTACACTCCGCGAATTGCAATACAAAAAATTTTTCAGTAAACAACTGAACAGCTGCACTTGTTGTCCTAGCAACGGCCGACGTTGTTCCTCGTGTGATAACAAAGTAGGTTGGTTGTACAGATTTAACCTAGCTTTTTCATCCAATCAAATGAGGTATTTTACAAAAAAATTAAATTATCACTATGGAAACATCATGTTTTGTAATTGTAGATGATCATGTAGTCAGAACGCTGTTCGTGAGAAGGTGTTGGTACATGTTATGTTATCTTAATTCGGCATTGTACTACCAATATGAATTAATTTTAGTGTGTCTCCTTTCGAGGGGTCCAAGATTCATGTATATTAAATGTTCCATGTTGTGATGATTTTTGTGCTGTTTTAACTTTCATCCTCCCAGCATAGATATTTTCACATTCATATTCCATTACGTAAGATTAAAAATGTAATCTCTACTTCTAGGACTGAGTTCCAATAAAACAATACATTATTAAGGGAGTCGCGCATGGGAACCAGACTGTTTGTGCCGGAGACGATCACTTGTGAGTTTTTGCTTTCTGAATTATCGTGTCAAAAACGATCGCCTTTAACAATTAAATGTGGCATCTTTTTAACAAGTGATATCACCTATTCGAAAGTGTGATATCACTAACTGGTATTAAAAAGTAAAACGGCGCCCCATACATCTTAACTGCATAGAAATCTGTTGTTCCCATTAGGTACTCTGGGATGTACATATCGTTTTGCATTCAACGTACGGCTGACGGAAAGGTTCAGGGGTCAGGTTATTGCACTGCTAACTTAAGGTCTAATGGGAACAACAAATTGCTATGCAGTTCAATGTGAATGTATCCACCATTTACGTAAATACTGGGCTATTCGTCTTGACCATCTGCGTAATCGACACGATTGGTACATGCTCCAGACAATTTCCGATGAGGCAAAGGGTACGGGAAGATGGCGTCGCTGCGATGAATGCGTTTGAAATGAACATTTGTTAATCTCATGTTCTGTATTCAATGATATTATTATTTACTAGAATAGATGTTAAAATATTGAATTACTTTTATGATAGTTGCTGTTCAGTTGCCTATACCCATTGTAGTCTGAAATTGCATCTTTTCATCTGGATTGATGGCGGACTATATGCAGAAGTGATCTACGGATTTACTCATCCATTGTGCCTAATCCCATGTGTAATCATCTAGCTATAGCAATACTAAATCATGCGCTAAACATTATGGGAACGTTGTCTATATAGAATCACAAAGTATTAGTCTCCAGTATGCTTAGGAGACAATGTACAAAATCTGGTGAATATTGGACAAACAAGGACCTCAGACAATCCAAGTGCCATGGAGGAGTAAGCAGTCACACCCACCGCGAGTACACGGTCAAATTCAAATGAAATAAGTGAGGAATAAATCCCCGTCACAACTGGTTTGTTTGTTTGTTTATTGTTGTTTAACGTCCCACTCAAGAATCTTTCACTCATATGAAGACGTCACCAATTGCCGGTGAAGGGCTTCAAATTTTGGCATATGCTCGGCACTTACGGCCATTGAGCAGTGAGGGTTCTTTAACGTGCCGACACCTACTGTGACACGGGACCTCAATTTTTACTGTATCATCCGAAGGACAGGAAACCAACCTGCCGTCGGCTATACTCGAACTCACAACCTCACGATCAAGAGTCGAACGCGCTACCGACTGAGCCAGATCGGCTCCCGTCACAATTGGTACAGACGACTCAACAACCGCTATCGAACAGGTAACTTCATTTAGTGATTTCACCAACAAAGTAATCGCAAAGAAGTCATAAAAACGACCGTAAAATTTGCGGAACGTTGACATCAAACGCGTTTCAAGATATCCCTTTGACAAAAACATTTCTCTATGTAGTTTGCCTCTGTAAATGAAATATTCATAAGCTGAACACGGCCGGGCATATCGGATCATCTACGATATATATTACTACTTAAATGTGGAAGGATGACGACGGGGAAGCTGAAATCTTCAAGTTTGTCGTTCTTCCTGGACACCCTGAAGATTTATACTTTTGTATATGAGATTTTGTATAGACTGGTTGTTAATACGTACAGTTAGCTTTAAAGATTGAAATTAAAGTCCAATAAGTCTTGGTATGTAATAGTAGTCAGTAAGTGTACAGCAACAAATGTTTGGAGGACAACGTTGTCTGAAACATTGATATCTTGAATAAACAAACAGGTATTCATATTGTCTTACATATAATCTACAAAAATTATTATTAAGTTACAATTACATGCAGATATCTCTTTGTTTATTTTTTTTTTCACAATCCGTGTGGCAACTCATTTTTACAAAGGCGGATTGTTCGATAATTAAGATCCTTTACACATTACTTTTTAATGGTATACATAAACAATTATATCATCAGTTTCAATTTACATAGAACAAACAATACCTACGCGGAAAAACAAGATACATAAACATGCAATCCGACAGATAATACTTCAATTACAAGTCAGCATGATAACGAGAAGATAACTTGTACATACATTTCAAGGTCGTTGGACTCGCAATGTTTGTTTTAAGCCTGATCACACCTTCATTAGAATCAATTACTTCTTGCTTGTTTCTTCTAACGTACCGACTCCTGTAAGGTATGAGGTAAGACTGTACATATCTTAATGGTATGAAATCTTAATGAGCAATGATATATTATATAGTGTGTTTCCGTGTCTGTATGTGTGTGTGTGTGTTTGACTCTGTCTCTGTGTTAGCACATGTGTGCATGTATCGGTGTATATCTGTGTGTGTGTGTGTGTGTGTGTGTGTGTGTGTGTGTGTGTGTGTGTGTGTGTGTGTGTGTGTGAATTCGGATGATGACTTATCACTCAATGTTACTGTCAATATTATTAACTATGCCAAAGTTATAGGATTACGACAAAGGCCAAAACAAATGTTCAAGACCATCGTTTCAGTCAGTAAGACTTCATCAGTCGATTTAATTTAGATTTAAATTTCCAAAAGACAAAAATTGTATCATACAACGCCAAATTACAAACCTAAATGTATTACCAAATCCGTCTAAAAGTACCCAATCAGCCCTCATACTTTGTTCAGCCCTCGTATCATGTTTTAACCACCCTTAGTGTTACGTTTCAGTCAGTCTTGGTGTTATTTTTCGATGTTTGTTTGTTTACTGTTGTTTAACGTCCCACCCAAGAATATTTCACTCATATGGAGATGTCACCAAATGCCTGTGAAGGGCTTCAAATATTGTGTTTTATTGACTATGTTTTAATCAACAATTAGTTTACGTTTTAATCAGGAGCCGACCTGGCTCAGTCGGTAGCGCGTTCGACTCTTTATCGTGAGGTCGTGAGTTCGAGTCCAGCCGGCGGCAGGTTGGTTTTCTGTCTGTCGGATGAGACAGTAAAAACCGAAGTCCCGTATCACAGTAGGTGTCGGCACGTTAAAGAACCCTCACTGCTCAATGGCCGTAAGTGCCGAGCATAGGCCAAAATTTGAAGCCCTTCACCGGCAATTGGTGACGTCTCCGTATGAGTGAAAGATTCTTGAGTGGGACGTTAAACAACAATAAACAAACAACAAACAACATTTTAATCAGCCCTCATATTATGAATCAATCAGCCCTTGTATAATGATTGCTAACTCTTCCATGGCACCCGATCCTCATCTATTTTTGAGACTAGTGTTTGTTCAATATTCATTACATTTGACGTTTTTTTGTCTTCCTGGTGGTATTTATTGGGTATATGTACTTCTAATCATTTTGATAATACATTTGATAATTTTGATAATGTAATTCGACTTTAACATAATAAGTCTAAAAAAAATTCAGTTGATTTTAAGTATAAATAAATAAACTATCACTGAATATATTAGTACTTGGTTTCTATTATAGATATATTATAAATACTAGTTTTGAAACCTTTCTACATGACAATACAGTGAAACGTGTATATAAAGACCCCCTAGAGCACAACAAAACCAGTTTTTATTGGGAGGTGGGCGTTATAGTACAAAATTGTCAATATTTAAAACTTGATATTCAAAAGTATACTAGTATAATCAATATTTTAATTTTCGCAACTTTCATTTTTTTTTTCTTATTGAACGGAGAGTTTTCCTATTTCGTTGTTTATATTCTTCTAATCAAAATGTCCAAAGAGTATTTTATGATTCATGTGCTTACGGAAAAGATAAAAACGAAATTGAAACTGTATCTTGTAAAAAAAATGTCAAATGTATAAATATATAATTACTTCCGGTACAACAGTCAACAATGGATATCAATTTTTTATAAAGTACTGTGAACTATTTCGTAATTCATTGCGTGTCTATTTTCTGTTTTACAGGTGAGAAAGGTTATCCCATTATATAAACAGTACATACGTGATACAAGTATGGCAGACCAAAAACATGATGATACAGCTAAAAGCAAAGATACTGATCTTGATAAAGAATATCATCGTATGATAGAAGAAAAGAACAAATGTGAAGATGGAATCAGTAAAAAAGACACATGGAGTGGACCAGTGAATGATGAAGATACATTAAAGGACAGGGAAAGTGAGAATCGTAAGACATTCGGAAATGGCATATCCACAAGGATGGATCAGAATGACAAAGTCCAAATCACCATCAACCAAGAAGAAATCATCAATGAAGATAAAAAGAAAACTAAAGAAGCAAAAGATACTATTGATGGTACTGAAGCAATACTTTCAGAAAACGTGAAAGAATATGGAAAACAATCCACGATAACAACGGAAAAGGTTCCTAATGTCGATGACTTCAAAGAGGAAAATACTGACTTAGAGTTGTCACAAAGTATCCAGAGTTCGAATGAGGCTGAAGCTAGTGCCACTGACATACAGATCACAAACGAATCAACCCAGATAGAAGATGACAATGGAAAGAGTGCAAAATGTATCCCACTCACGGAACAAACAGAGGATGGAGGAATGGATGATACAGATTCTATACCATCAAAGATCCAGCGCAAAGATGCTACAAACCAAACAAAAAACAACAAGAAGATAGGTGTTCAAGATATTTCTCCAAAACCAGTTAAAGAGAAGATTGCCATGGTAAAAAAGAACCATATTATTGGTTTTGCTCTCTCACTGACAATATTCATAAGCGGATTCTACGTTATTCCAATACCTACTCCAATAGTAAACACGTTCGCGGAAAGGTTAACATTTACTTTCCGATGGCTGTTTTTCTCTTCCTTCACTGTAATACATGGCATAATTTTGGTAGCCGGTATCAGAGTTAAGACGCCAGCTATTGATCCTTTGAATGGAAACATGGAACATTTGGTCGAAGTACCGAATAGGTACCTCAGGAATACGGTCGAGCAAATCATTCTTCATATCTTTGGCATGCTTATGCTCAGTTCGTATCTGAAGCCTGAATCAATGAAAGCAATTCCTGTTCTCGTTTTTCTTTTCATATTCGGTCGTGTCCTTTATTGGCAAGGATACTCGAAAGAAGCGATGAGAAGAGGTGTTGGCTTCGTGCTGTCGTTCTATCCAACGATGATTGTGTATTTATACTGTACCGGATGTTTCGTGCTACAAGGACAAGGTTTTGGGTTTTAATCCGACTGAAAATATAATTCTTTTAATAAATAGCTATTGAAATTCAGTTAGAAAAGAATTTCAATGTTAATTACTTCCATGATGTCTCTCGAATCAACAAAATACATTCTTTATGAGATATATGTATCGAAATTCAGTCTAACTGCAATAATTGTACTTCATATCACATTTTAATTTTCTACAAGTTCATACAGAGGCATATGATACTTGGATAAATCTAATTTGGACTTGTAAAAATATGATACATTTTAACATTTGTCAATATTTTTTTATTTCATTCATTTGCTTATTATTTCTTTTTTATGTTTGTTTTTTTATCTTTTGTTATTATTTTTATTATTCTTTCTTATTTGGATTATATGAGTTTATATTTCAAGACAATATATTTATATATAATCGTAGTCACACTGGAATTAAAACAATGATACATTACTGTATTCATATAGGATGATGCAAAATTTATCTTTTTATGTATGCTGTTGCTAAGTATATATACTAATTAGCCCTCTATTACAATAATGTTAATCATGCTCTATTGATCAGGTTTGGGCGAGACCATAGAATATCTTTCAGCCGGTCATACAGTCATATAAAGATGTAGGTGTGCTTTCCATTTATCTTTGTATATATGATAATAACTTAATAACTGTAACTGATATTTCTGTCCTCTTGAAATACAAATTCACAGACATTCGTCATTCATACGTTTTATGGAGGTTATTCACTTACAGAAAAGTTTTCATGATAAATATCAAACATCAAGCAACTGGATTTGAAGGGAATGACTCATAGAAGGAATCCATTGGCTATTTTTTTCTTTTTTAAACCATTCAGTATAGATATCTGCGAGCAACATATTTGGATTTTGATTGGTTGTCTGAAACGGCGTTTAAAGGGAAATAACCCCCAGATGAAACTGACTGAGGGTATCAATTGTTAACGAACTATCGCTTCGTCGTACCATATCGTGCAACATCCCCTTAATGATTTTTATAATTGAAACATATCTATGTGTCTATATATATATATATATATATATATATATATATATATATATATATATATATATATATATATATATATATATATATATATATATGTGTGTGTGTGTGTGTGTGTGTGTGTGTGTGTGTGTGTGTGTGTGTGTGTGATAGTCAATTCATCAATGTTTTATACAGTTGCTCATACATATGCCCAAGGCATTTTGAAATTATATCCTTTATAGAACTATATAAAATATTGTTTTGTATTGGCGCGCAGAGTCATTAGACTCTTCCCAGGTACATTGTATTTGGATTTTCTCCACAACTACATATGACTGAAAAATTGTTGTTAAGTGTGGCGTAAAACATCATTGAAACAAAAAAACAAACAAACAAACAAATCATATATGCGATACGAATACCATGTTCTTATCGTTTATTATTTACCAGCGGGTTTATCAGAAAATGAGGACATTAAAATTCTCACTTACTTAAATTAATGTAAAACGTAGAATCTATGCAAAATAGCCGAATGTAGGAATTTCATTCCCAACATAATTCCTCGAGCAGACGATTTTTCTGAATGTCATGTTTGAAAATCAATAGAGTGGGGCGTACGTCAAAACTTGTATATAGTAGTGAAATATCTAAGTATGATAACTTTCACAAATGCGTCTGTAGTACATCCTTTTGAAAAAAGAAATTCAAATTCACACTCTTATACAATAAATTAAGTTATATTTCAAGGCGTCTTTATATATTGTAGGTAATACGGTCATTCTAAAAAAAACGGTAATTTTCGCGTAAACATGTTCTTTTTAATTCCGTGATGTGATGTTTGTATGTTTCATTATTGTTTTACAAATCACCAGGGATTTTTAAGTTGTATGGACTAAGATGAAGTGCCACAAAATTTGACCTGCACAATTGACAGACCAAATGCAGTGATGTTTCTTTCACATGCCACGCCCACATTGTTGCAGAACCTCGGTTTTGAGCTCAGCCCGAAAGATCTGTGGCTTTCACTTCGCATGCCGGGCACTTGGCGAAGATTCAGTCACTACCATTTTTAAAGACTATGTTTTCATCCGGCACCTCGAATCGAAACCGGGATCTTCCGCTTGCGAGTTGAACGTTCTACTACTAGTTTAGATGTCACGTGATGAAATGAACATACCTTTATGGATTTAAGAATATAGATAACTAGAAAGGCTATAAATTGAGGGTGGTTTCTGCATGGATTTATGATTTTAAAAATCAAATTCCTGGTCAGCATACATACGTTGGGCCAATGCTGACCCAACTAAGTTGGCTTCGTTGGGCCAACGTTGGTAAACAACAAGTGGCTCAAACTTTCAGCTAAAGGATGACAGGAATTGATTATTGCATAAAACAAACATTTTAAAAAGTTATAAGGGAGAAAGTTTAGTAGTGCCGTGATCGCAACAAATACGGGGAGAGTTTAACAAGTTCAAAGGAACGAGATGTCTGTTTAGAATTTCAAAACAATTACAGTTTGCGTGAAAAAGTAGACCCTACACCAGGTGATTTTAATTGGAGGCTGCCACAGATATAACGGAAAAGTATAATTGTAACAATATTAATCATGTACGAGTTGATAATTATTTTACGTACGTATAATTTGAAAAGATGCATCTCATCCGTTTCTAGTATTTTTGTTTGGGGAGGGTGATTCTAAAATATGAATTCTCACTGGAGCATCTTATATACTGCACATCAACATCATATTTTGTAGCAAATATAATTATAAAAATCTCAGATACCAAAGTATGTATCTTCAGGATGTCAAGGATACATATGCAAATTTGGTGAATATTGGACAAACACGGACTTCTAGAAATCAAGAGGTGGGATCAATTGCCATGAAGGAGTAAGCAACCCCTGTTGACCTGTCATATCCGCCGTGAGTCCACAGTCAAGTCCAAATGAAATGAAATAGTAATTAAATATAAGCAGTACAATTTTTAAATACTTAAGAAAAGGCACTCATAGGGCATGGTGTTGAATCCAGAGTAGCTCAACACTTGTACCACCAATATAAAGTTGTCTGAATATCACTTACAGGTAATATACCAATAAACATATTGTTGACAGCTGTCTGTGAATATTGTGTGTACAATTATCTACCCTACTTTTAAATTCATGTATGATTCATAAAGGCGGGTTTACTTTTACGTTTCTTTAAAACAGGTTAGTAATTTGAAAATTGTTCAAATATACATTTCACTGATAATAAATGACGAATACATTTAAAACTTGAGGCATGCCTTCTACTTATTTTACACTAACGGCTAAGTTGACCAGAGTATGACCACGGTATATCTGTAGCAAAACAATGGACATGACCCACGTTTTAGCCCACCTGACCCAATACTCATGCCTTGAGGACGAACTCAAAATTTAAGATGTGTAAAATAAAAAACTATTATTATCTCGAAATATCGAGTTATTATCTCAAAATCTCAAGATATTATTTTTAAATTTCGATTTATCGGCAAAAAATCAGAACAGATATTGGAACACAGTTGGGAATGACGTGCGCTTGTACACATAAGAAAATGAACTGCTACTCAAATATAAAACAAACCATCTCTATACTACAAATACATTGATATCATATGGGGACTTTGGGAAGAAACGGAACATTTTTTTTGAATGTTGCAAATAGAATTCATCGAACATCCAATTTGAATTAAATTAGTATAAGATGGGTTTACCAAAAATAATATTTCTATTTTTTCTACTTTTATTGCTTGTAATTGATGAAAATAACAATGAAACCAAACGTTGTATGAATGTTTCTCACAAGGCGTTGACCAAATGTCGTTATATTGGTGTTGATCCGTCATCCAAGATGGCCACCAGTGAGAACTTAGTTCAAAGGGGCATTAGCTGTGCTTTTTTAAAAAACAAAATTATCCTTTTTTTACTACATAGATTAATATACAAAAACAAAAAGAACGATACACAGGCAAAACAATTTCTAAATCCCTATATATTTTATGAAAATTGCTTTAGAAACCCAGATTTTTCATTTTTCGAATGCAAATGATTAAATCAACCTTACTATTTGTATACGAGTACAACACTGGACCTAACCTTGCTTTTCACAACATATATGGAATATTAGTTTTATGTCTGTGTATAGCTCTTATTTTCATTGTACACCAAGTATAAATGGAAAAGATAGAACAAATCAAAGTAATATTTTTGGTAAACACAACTAAAGCCCCTTTAACATAGGAGCCTTGGGAAAATGCATACAAATATTTACTCCAGAGAACTGATTGAAGTAAAAACGAAGGAGTACCAATGGATTTGTGTGTTTGTTTATTGTTGTTTAACGTCCCACTCAAGAATATTTCACTCATATGGAGACGTCACCAAATGCCGGTGAAGGCTTCAAATTTTGGCCTATGCTCGGCACTTACGGCCATTGAGCAGTTTCTTTAATGTGCAACACCTACTGCAACACGGGACCTCGAGTTTTACTGTCTCATCCGAAGGGCAGGAAACCAACCTGCCGCCGGCTGGACTCGAACTCACGACCTCACGATCAAAAGTCGAGCGCGCTACCGACTGAGTCAGGCCGGCTCAGTACCAATGGATATTCGAAACCCTAAGTCCATTACAATACGGCCCATTGAGTATACAAATGATCTCAACATGAAGAACAATTTGGAATCAGTTGTCCAGTTGTCCAAAAAGAGTCAATACCCTCTGTTAGCATGCCACATTCATCGCAAATGTTGTATGGACGTCTCTCGAGTTGGTGAAAAGGTCAATCTCGGTGAAAATGTCAACAGTTAAATTTTAAATATTATAAACATAATATCGAAGTTATAATGCTCAAGACGATCGTTTCTGTCAATTAGACTTCATCAGTTGAGCTCCAATTCTAAATAGATTAGTTTTAGATATGACTGGCGAAAGAAAGTCAATGTGTATGGTCGTGCTCCAGATTATTATCTAACATTCCTGAGAGGAGAACTTCATATTGTTTAACAAGATCCCTTTTCAACCATAAAAATTTGAGACGATTTCAAGCATTCAGCAACGTAACCCTGTCTGAGTAATTAACTGGCGAGTCATTTGGCTCTCAGAATAAAACATTCATAAAATGGAATAACGAATAAGTCAAACGTCGGGGACAGTAGAATACGGAATATAAAGTACTACACAGTGTGGCGTTACTTCGTCGTTGAAAGCAGGAACAACTACTTTTATTGTTTATTCAAGCTATTTAATAATATTTCAATACCAAGCCATTTAATAAAACACACGTTTTGGTAATTTGCATAGGCATTTCTGTGTATTAAAATAGATCTTATATTTACTATGAATTAATTAATTTACTACCTAATTTGACTAATCACGCCACAACAGCAACGGAAAGTTCGAAACATGGAAATTGCAATCGTCACGTTTGTCTAAAAGGGCGGTGTGAAATTTACCGTACTTCCCAATCAACAGGAGTAAACCTAGTTTGTTTTGTAAGTGTTTCACGCCATTCTCAACAATTTTTCAGTTATATGATGGAGAGAACCCGATTACCATGTACCCGGAAAGGGACCACCGGCCTTCCGCTAGTAAATTGGTTAACTTTCTCACACTAAAAAGCTTGGGTTCCAGCGGGGTTTGAACCTACGCAGACCATGCAGAAGTGAGAGACTGCATGGTTAAGCGTGATGCTGTAACCATGTAAACCTAAATAAGAAGCAGATGTATTGCACTCTGTCGTGTCATTGATCTCAAGCTCAACAGTATACATCTGGCCCAGGTAATTCTGAAATTCCGAATTATTTATAGACAAGACGTCGTCGATGCTGTTTATTTGGTGTCGATCCGTCATCCATTCAACATAGGACCCTATGATAAACACACACAGTAATATTCTCCAAGAGAACAGCTGACACCATTGGGTTGCAGCATGTGGAAAATTGATGAGAATATTCAATAAAACGAATGACAATTTAGCCGGGACGCTGCCTGTCAGGTTTGCTCATGTTTTTTTTTTTTTATTTATTTATTATTATTATTATTATTTTTACCGTAGAGCTGTGTAGAATATATGCTTAGTTTACATCAACTCGAAAAATAAGAACAATAATGATCATACCTTAACTATAATTATGTGGGGTGTTTAGATATATTCTTTTGATACTCAGAAATTTGACAAATTATCTTAGTAATACATGGAATGATATATACACACGTCTAGCAATGTGCTTCCTTGACAATGGTTGTAAATTAGCTATGGCCAGAATGATAGCTGATTCATAGAAACGGATATAACGGGTTACGTTTGACGAGGTCATTGTAACTATACACATTCATTTGTTCTTTTAACCACCAGGTGATCGGTTCGGGATGTCTATGAGATAAAATACTGAATTAAATCTGCATGTGAAATTTAGCGCCGACGACAGCTCATATGGCTTTAAAACTCATTTTAGTCAACAGCAGTCGGTAAGACCAACACTTGCATAACAGGCGTACCATCATTTCAATAAATATGTTTAAATGATTAGGAGAGACGTGGTCACCTTGTCTACAGCTACGTCCTTTGTAAGGAAACAAGAAAAGAAATCATTTGAGTTACACAGACTCAAATTTCCTTATCCTATAAGTTTACCATCACGAGTTTGAGTGTTAATAATCATAAAAACACTCTTAACGGTGTTAACCTGTCGAAAAGAAATAATAATGCTGTTGCAAGTTACAAAAATAAAGATCCATATGTATTTTCTATAAAATTAATAAATAACATATTTTTGGAATAACGACAAACTAAAATGAAATAGTTCATACCAATAAGTTTATCATTTGCACTAGCCGGAGAAGATAGTTTTATCATAGCGACAGTCTGTATATTAAAAGTCATACGCTTGATACAATATGACATATTGATAAAAATATGCTAGACTGACGCATCTAAGTGATTACAATATGACTTCAGTTCGTTGCAGTGAGAATTTTAAAATCCCTGGGACCAAAGTTTCACTTCTTCAGTTGTTTTTCGGACTAGTGGGCCTTCGGATTACTGGACAGTTAGAGGGAAAGGAGAAGTAAATAAATGGTTTTGTCGAGCGTAGCGAGAAGCCAAATTTTTTGTATATTATTTTTGTTACTTTTTCAACTATTTATTAAAAATATAAAGGTTCGGAACAATTTTGTTAACTTCTAGGCTTTTACTGTACAAATATGTAAACTTTTGCATCCAACAAATGTATTCTTATCCATGTTTACAATCATGACTTTGAGTGCTAATAATCATAAAAATATTCTTATCGGTGTTAACCTGTCGTATGAAATACAATACTAATAACAATCATGACAATGCGATTCTAAAGATCATTAATCACCGAGTGTAAGGCCATTCCAAATTTTTTCTATGTTAAGCGTCCACCCAGAATTAAAAAACCTAACTACCTATTCGCGCACACACCCACACACACACACACACACACAAGGTTGTGGAGTTGAGTAAATGGGTTCTACTAATCAGAGTACGCTATAGTACCATGAGTGCGCTAGTAACCCATGTTACGATACATATTGGTTTTGTAATATAGACCTGGTACAACTAAACTTTAAATAACAATAGAGACCCATGTTAAAATACATATTGACTTTATATTAAAGAGAAATGCATATAACCTTTAGATTACAGACCTATGTTACAATACATATTGACTTTAAATCACAGACCCATGTTACAATACATATTGCCTTTAGGAAACAGACCCATGTTGCAATACACATTGACTTTAAATTACAGACCAATGCTACTGAAAGACTTTATGATATATGTTGACATTGAATGGTAGATGGACGCTATGATATAAATTGACTTTGAATATTACATACCAACGTTATGATACAACTTTGCCTTAATGTACAGACTGACGCTATAATATAACTTGAATTTAATATACAAACTGACGCTATGATACAACTTGGCCTTAATGCACAGACTGACACTATGATACAATTTAACTTTAATATACAAGACTGTCGCTATGATACAACTTGACTTTAATATACAACTGTGGCTATGATTCAACTTGAATTTGATGTACAGACTATCGCTATGATACAACTTGACTTTAATATACAAACTGACGCTATGATACAACTTGACTTTAATATACAAACTGACGCTATGATACAACTTGACTTTAATATACAGACTGTCGCTATGATACAACTTGACTTTAATATACAAACTGACGCTATGATACAACTTGACTTTAATATACAGACTGTCGCTATGATACAACTTGACTTTAATATACAAACTGACGCTATGATACAACTTGACTTTAATATACAAACTGACGCTATGATACAACTTGACTTTAATATACAAACTGACGCTATGATACAACTTGACTTTAATATACAAACTGACGCTATGATACAACTTGACTTTAATATACAGACTGTCGCTATGATACAACTTGACTTTAATATACAGACTTTGGCTATGATACAACTTGACTTTAAACAGAGACTGACGCTATGATACAACTTGACTTTAATATACAAACTGACGCTATGATACAACTTGACTGAAATATACAGACTGACGCTATAATACAACTTGACTTTAATATACAAACTGTCGCTATGATACAACTTGACTTTAATGTACAGACTGAAGCTATGATACAACTTGACTTTAATATACAGACTGTGGCTATGATACAACTTGACTTTAATATACAGACTGTGGCTATGATACAACTTGATTTTAATATACAGACTGTGGCTATGATACAACTTGACTTTAATATACAGAATGTAGCTATGATACAACTTGACTTTAATATACAGACTGACGCTATGATACAACTTGACTTTAATATATAGACTGACGCTATGATTTAACTTGACTTTAATGTAGAGACTGTCCTTATGATACAACTTGACTTTAATATACATACTGACGATATCATAAAACTTGACTTTAATGTACAGATCCAAAGTATCATAAATGTTGACTTAAGTATACAGGCTGACGCTATGATACAACTTAACTTTAATACACAGACTGACGCTATGATACAACTTCACTTTAATACACAGACTGACTCTATGATACAACTTGACTGAAATATACAGACTATCGCTATGATACAACTTGACTTTAATATACAGACTGTGGCTATGATACAACTTGAATTTAATATACAAACTGACGCTATGATACAACTTGACTTTAAACAGAGACTGACGCTATGATACAACTTGACTTTAATATACAGACTAACGCTATCAATTAACTTGACTTTAATATACAGACTGACGCTATGATACAACTTGACTTTAATATACAAACTGACGCTATGATACAACTTGACTTTAATATACAAACTGACGCTATGATACAACTTGACTTTAATATACAGACTGACGCTATGATACAACTTGACTTTAATATACAGACTGACGCTATGATACAACTTGACTGAAATATACAGACTAACGCTATCAATTAACTTGACTTTAATATACAGACTGACGCTATGATACAACTTGACTTTAATATACAAACTGACGCTATGATACAACTTGACTTTAATATACAAACTGACGCTATGATACAACTTGACTTTAATATACAAACTGACGCTATGATACAACTTGACTTTAATATACAGACTGACGCTATGATACAACTTGACTTTAATATACAGACTGTCGCTATGATACAACTTGACTTTAATATACAAACTGACGCTATGATACAACTTGACTTTAAACAGAGACTGACGCTATGATACAACTTGACTGAAATATACAGACTAACGCTATCAATTAACTTGACTTTAATATACAGACTGACGCTATGATACAACTTGACTTTAATATACAGACTGACGCTATGATACAACTTGACTGAAATATACAGACTAACGCTATCAATTAACTTGACTTTAATATACAGACTGACGTTATGATACAACTTGACTTAAAAATATAGACTGACGCTATCATGCTTCTTGACTTTAAGATACAGACTGACGCTATGATACAACTTCGCGCTTTAAACCATATGGTCTTTCAACTAGATAACACAGATTCAACTCCCGCTGGAATCTAAGCTGATTTTTGTCAGTCAGTTTGCCAGTTTAATTGCGGGAGGCCGGTTGTTTCTTCCAGGATACATTTTACCGGGATCCCCCCCTTCACCATTTAAAACTGTCCGCCACCATATAACCGAAAAATTGTAGACTTTGGGGTAAAACAGTATTCAAAATAATTTAACTCACCAACCCCTGAAAAACAATGGACTCTTCTATAAATCAATGACTTAAACCCGTTCAAATGCGTTCCCAGGGGTCAGTGGGTTAAAAACAACTGGGGACACCTGCTTCAAACATTAAATCAGGTACCGAAGTTTTAAATGTCAGAAGGTTCAAAAAATGTTCTACAAATATGATGAACACTGGATGATTGGGACACTGGAAATCCAGAGGTAAGGCCGGGTGTTCTGCATGAGTTAGCATCCCGGTCAACCGGTCGGTGAGGAGTAACCGGTCAACACGCGCGATGAGTCCAGTCAGCTATAGTCAAATACATATCGATACATTTGATTTCTAAATGTTCGTCACCATCGGTACAAACGATTCAATAATTGCTATCGAATTTTACTGAAAAGAATTTGTCGATGATGCAAGTGTACATAAGCTGTGTTTTGATAACATGAAGTTTTGAAAAAAAAATGTTTCTTTAAAGTTACATTACGAGGAGTGGTGTATCATAAATAAACTTT
The DNA here is from genome assembly GCA_030159075.1 of Atrina japonica. Classification (NCBI taxonomy): domain Eukaryota; kingdom Metazoa; phylum Mollusca; class Bivalvia; order Pterioida; family Pinnidae; genus Atrina; species Atrina japonica. Next base: position 703,731 of record BROG01000006.1, on the reverse strand, counting down.
TCTGTTCGCAGTTAATGATTATTTGCATATGCTTTCGTCGTATTTTTAAAGTTCTATACCAGTCAGTTAGTTTATTAATCATGAGAAACACTCAGAGCGTATAACTTATTATATTTTTTTAAATAGTATAGTAGTGAGGAGATGTCAAACACGAGGTCGTTGTTGTCTCGACTTTTCACTCCGAAAGGACGACATTTCAAGAGTGCTTCATAAGGATAATCCCCTAATAATGAATTCTCATGCATGTATGTGTGCAAACCTAAAAATTCTTTCTTTTTTCATTGAATATACCCAAAACATACTATTTAAAGCAAAAAAAGAGGTGCTATCCATATTTTTTAATTTTTTGCATTGATGTGACGTTGATATGTAATATCGTTATAAAATTGTACAAAAGGGAAATCAATGAATTCATATATGACACCATCAATTTTGACATATTAACTAAATGTTTGGCATTGACAGATACAAAACTGAATGTTTTGGTCAAAACAATGACTTTTCTTCAAAATAAGCACAATTAATAGCATACAAAGCTCTAATTAGCCAAACAGTAGCCTATCTGTGGTATCCTGTATTGTATTTTGTCAGCGGAAAATATAGCTCCATTGCATAATTAGATAGATATAACAAAATAAAAATGTGTGCAAAACTAGTTTAACAGGTTTCTTTTATTAATAAAACATAAAATATGTTGTATAATCAAAAGAAATAAATATCTATCCATATTAGATTTCAGTAAATACGGCTTAGTAGTACCCCACCCCTTGTTTATTTTCCCCCAAACTTTGTGCCAATACACAATATAAAGAGCATTGGTGAAATAAGAATGTGTGCAAAACTAGTTAAATTTATAAAAAAATCTCAAGATACCAAAGTATAAATCAATAGAATGTCCAAGACATAGATACAAACAACTTTCTTTTATTAATACAAGTTAATATATGTTGTTCGAATAAAAGAATCAAATATCTATCCATATTAGATATCAGTATATACAGCTTACTGGTACCCCACCCCCTGCTTTTTCCCAAAGTTTGTGCCAATACACAATATAAAGAGCAATGGTGAAATAAGAATGTGTGTAAAACTAGTCTGACAGGTTTCTTTTATCAATACAATTTGTTATTGAAGTAAACGTCTACCAATGTTAATTATCAGTATACACGGCTAAATAATACCCCCCTTTTTAGAGAAATGGTATTGGCGCATTGCCAATACATGATATAAAGAGCAAAATCTGAAAATATCTTTGTTTTGACCAATCAGTGGCCTTTATTTTGTTACCATAGCAGCTGACACTTTCATAACATCTGCCATTGAATTCGTAATACAAAAATACGCCAAAGTACCATTTTTATGAAAATCGGACAATATAAAAATTTTGACCAATCACAGGCTTTTATTTTGTTACTATGGCAAATAATTTTTCTGTAACATTTACCATTGACTTCATCTTACTAAAATACCTCGAACTGCTAATTTAATTTAAAAATATCATCGAAGTACCTCTTCATACTTATTTTTACCAAAAATTGACAATATATGAAAATTGTTGTACTTCAAGGGTTATCTCCTCTAAAGTGTCTATGATGTAATCAAACAGTGGATCATCCTTAATTATTGGCAACCTTTCGTTGTTTCGCCCCAAAAGCACGAAACAACGAGAATTGTTTCGCGAAAGGACGACAATGATGGTCGCTAATTAGCGACCCTAAAATGTCGCCATTTGGCATAAAAATGTCGACTTTTCGTTGTTTCGCCCCGAAAGGATGACATTTAGTACTTCTTAATTCGCGAGCTTTGTCGTCTTTTCGTTGTTTCGGCCCGAAAAGTCGAGATTTTATTTCTCTTAATCGTCGTGCTTCGTTGTTTTGCACCACAAGGACGAGATTTTAGGGTCGCTAATTAGCGAACTTTTGTGCTTTCGCATACTAATATTTAGGAAACGTTGGGACAATGCAACTGAGGAAGAATAATTTTGTGAAATACACAGGTCACAGAAAATGAGAGAGAGAGAGAGAGAGAGAGAGAGAGAGAGAGAGAGAGAGAGAGAGAGAGAGAGAGAGAGAGAGAGAGACACGCATACACACATACATACAATACTGATCGCCAATTAAGTACTAAATCTCGTCCTTTCGGGGCGAAACAACGAAAGGTCGACATTTTTATGCCAAATGACGAGATTTTAGGGTCGCTAATTAGCGACCAACATTGTCGTCCTTTCGCGAAACAATTCTTTTTGTTTGGGGCAAAACAACGAAAGGTCGCCAATTAAAAGAAATAAAATCTCGTCCTTTCGGGGCGAAACAACGACAGGTCGAGAATTAAGAAGCACTAAATCTCGTCCTTTGGGGCGAAAGGTCGAAACAACAAATTGGCACAAATCAGCCATCGTAAATCAATGACCAGTACACAACGTACAGATCTGCATGAAGCTTATACATTAGCCAATTTTCCTTCGATTAATCGAGGATAAAGATAAGGCCGAAATTCACTCCCCATTTAACCTTTTATTTCCCTTTTTTATATTATTTATGGTATCTACACCTGACTTAACCGCTCTTGTAATAAGTAGTTGAACATTATTAACGAACCTGCCTTGACTAGAAAGACACATTTTTCAATAAAGCAGCCTTTATTGTTTTTCTTTCTTTTTTAATAGTCATCATTATTATTCTTCATATTCACATCATAGGTTAAAAAAAATAGTTACTAAATATGCCAAATTTTCATTTTCTGATACCCGTAATTGTTTTATTGGTACTTTCAGAATAAATTAAAATAACACATGTATGAAAACACTCATTGGTAATTGATGTCGTCGATAAATGCCGGGGTCGAATAAATAGCTATCAATAATATCTTCTATGAAAGGTCGTTTAGGTCACAGATGGGATGGACTTAAGCGATGTCCAAAAAAGTCAGCTTATACTGGATTCAATCTTACTGGATTCAATCTTCCAGACATTTTGGTGAAAGCTTTGATCTAGGCCTACTGCCAATAAAAATAACAGCATAGTTTAGAGTGGGTTTGGGCATATGTCAAATAACAATATAGTTACGTAGTTGCCACACCTTTTCCTCTATTTGATATTTCTAGGTAATACTTGTAGACAACTTTTTACAATTTTAATTCTGTAATAAAAAGGTCAGCTTCGGTCACACATTGCTAAGCTGCATCCATTCATGGAAAAGTGCGGATAAGTTCGGGTTGATACGTACAAAAAATATTATATATTAACAGAAGTCGATGTATATAAAACATTAGTATTGTCCCATTTAAATAAGATAATATCATTGCTTTAGTTACTGTAATTTTAATGCTATGATTTATTACCTAAACTTTAAACTCGTCCAGGTTTTAAAAAAGTGGTCACAAGACTCCATCCCCGGGTTACATGGATTTAACTATAGTTGTTTGTGTATGGGAACTTATTTGAACACGAGATATTCACGGGAATCCCGAATTCTGTTTAAAAATAAAAGTAAACATGGCGAGGAATTGCATGCTATACTCCATTATATATTTTCATATAAAATACAATCAGTATTCGTATTACGTAAATTTAGGATATATTTACAAAACTTAAGATGCAATCTGTGTTTGAAAAGCCGCATATTTCACATCCGTAAGTAGCTATAGGTAAAACAATGTTATCGAATAGATTTGAAATACAATCGATTGAAAATTTGTTTTCGTCATTTTGATGTAACTCTGTACATAGATTTTTATATTTGTCGTACTAAGTTTTAATATTAATCTTAAAGTTATCATTAAAGTTAACTCAGGTATTTACAAATTTGCCGCTAAGTTTTAAATTGATCTTAACTCCATTAACAGGTATTTACAAATTTGCCGTACTAAGTTTTAACATTTATCTTGAAGTTACATTTAGCAGTAAAAAATAATAATAAATTTCAAAAATTTGGTTTCTATATCCAAAATCAGAGGAAAAACTGTACGACCAGTAAAACAGGGTCATCTGCATAGACCAGGACAAAATTTAATAAGTTAACAAAAATATCTAATTTACTTTCAAACCTAGTTGTGATGTGTTGTAGACCAGATGCATTTTTGACCTAAGAAAATCTTCAAAATCATTTAATAAAATAAAAAAGACAGGGTGATAAATTTTCACCTTGTCTTAGGCCGATCTGAAATGGTTCAGAAAACTTACCATTACATTTAATTCTGGTCTTAATACCTTGGTACATGCTTAATTCCCCTAAAAGATTTTCCGTCTATATCACATAATATTAATTAATTCCATACACCAATTCTCCAGACAGAATCAAAAGCCTTTTGAAAATCTATAACATCACAGAATAACTTCTTTTTTGTTTTCAAATACAGCTCTGTTAGCACATGTAAAGTGAAAATATGACCTATCTTTGAACATTTTTCCTGAAATCGACTTGATTTTGTAAAATGACATTCATTTTATCTGAGAATTTATTAAGTCTAACATTGATAAGGGAGGTAAAAAGTTTCACAAAAGAGCTAAGTAATGTAATTGGTCTGTAATTCACAGAGTCAAGCTGACATCCCTTTTCTTATAAATGGGAACAATATTGCCACATAAACAACTAGATGGGAAAACACCGGTATATAAAAACCTCAGATACCAAAGCATAAATCAATAGAATGTCCAGGACACAGATACAAATCCGGCAAAAATGGACAAACACGGACCTCTGGAAACCAAGAGGTGGGATCAGGTGCCATGGAGGAGTAAGCATCCCTGTCGACCGGTCACACCCGCCGTGAGTCCACAGTCAAGTCCAATGAAACACGTGAGGAGTGTATCCTCGTCACAATTGGTACAGACGTCTCAACAACCGCCAACGAAAAGGCAACTCAACATTTCACTTAGTGAAACAGAGTAGTCGCAAACAAGACTATTATACCGACCGTAAAACTTGCGGAACGTTGACATTAAACGCGGTTTTCGATATCCCTGTGTCAATAATTTGTCAGTGAGTAGTTTACCTCTGTATATAAAATCTTCGTATGTTGTGCACGCCCTGGCATATCGGATGATTTGTGAAATATAAACTCCATATGCGGTTGACTGAGGGATATTACTACTTAAATGTGGAAAATTTACGATGGGAAAGCCGAAATCGTCGCGTTTATCGTATAGCTTCGTTAGCTAATTTCCCGTCTGTGTTTATATTAAGTAAAATGTCTAAGTAAGAAGAGTGTATGCTTGATTCTGTTGTATCTTTAATTTCTAGTTCGCTGGGATATATCGCATTGACATATGTATGAAAATTGTCATTATTAATTGACAAAACATCGTCGATATATCTAAATGTAAAATTAAAGGACACCGCTAACTTTTTTTTCTTTTGATTCAGCAGTTTCTGAATGAAATCTGCTTCGTATGAATAAAGCTTTGTCGTCTTTTCGTTGTTTCGGCCCGAAAAGTCGAAATTTTATTTCTCTTAATCGTCGTGCTTCGTTGTTTTGCACCAAAAGGACGAGATTTTAGGGTCGCTAATTAGCGAACTTTTGTGCTTTCGCATAATAATATTTAGGAAACGTTGGGATGATGCAACTGAGGAAGAATAATTTTGTAAAATACACAGGTCACAGAAAATGAGAGAGAGAGAGAGAGAGAGAGAGTCGCATACACACATACATACAATACTGATCGCCAATTAAGTACTAAATCTCGTCCTTTTGGGACGAAACAACGAAAGGTCGACATTTTTATGCCAAATGACGAGATTTTAAGGTCGCTAATTAGCGACCAACATTGTCGTCCTTTCGCGAGACAATTCTTTTTGTTTGGGACAAAACAACGAAAGGTCGCCAATTAAAAGAAATAAAATCTCGTCCTTTCGGGGCGAAACAACGACAGGTCGAGAATTAAGAAGCACTAAATCTCGTCCTTTGGGGCGAAAGGTCAAAACAACAAAATGGCACAAATCAGCCATCGTAAATCAATGACCAGTACACAACGTACAGATCTGCATGAAACTTATACATTAGCCAATTTTCCTTCGATGATAAGGCCGAAATTCACTCCCCATTTAACTTTTTATTTCCCTTTTTTTATATTATTTATGGTATCTACACCTGACTTAACCGCTCTTGTAATAATTAACGAACCTGCCTTGACTAGAAAGACACATTTTTCAATAAAACAGCCTTAATTGTTTTTCTTTCTTTTTTAATAATCATCATTATTATTCTTCATATTTACATCATAGGTGAAAAAAAAATAGTTACTAAATATGCCAAATTTTCATTTTCTGATACCCGTAATTGTTTTATTGGTACTTTAAGAATAAATTAAAATAACACATGTATGAAAACACTCATTGGTAATTGATGTCGTCGATAAATGCCGGGGTCGAATAAATACCTATCAATAATATCTTCTATGAAAGGTCGTTTAGGTCACAGATGGGATGGACTTAAGCGATGTCCAAAAAAAGTCAGCTTATACTGGATTCAATCTTCCAGACATTTTGGTGAAAGCTTTGATCTAGGCCTACTGCCAATAAAAATAACAGCATATTTTAGAGTGGGTTTGGGCATATGTCAAATAACAATATAGTTACGTAGTTGCCACACCGTTTCTCTAGGTAATACTTGTAGACAACTGTTTTTACAATTTTAATTCTGTAATAAAAAGGTCAGCTTCGGTCACACAACGCTAAGCTGCATCCATTCATGGAAAAGTGCGGATAAGTTCGGGTTGATACGTACAAAAAATATTATATATTAACAGAAGTCGATGTATATAAAACATTAGTATTGTCCCATTTAAATAAGATAATATCATTGCTTTAGTTACTGTAATTTTAATGCTATGATTTATTACCTAAAATTTAAACTCGTCCAAGTTTTAAAAAAGTGGTCACAAGACTCCATCCCCGGGTTATATGGATTTTATTATAGTTGTTTGTGTATGGGAACTTATTTGAACACGAGATATTCACGGGAATCCCGAATTCTGTTAAAAATTCTACGTAAATTTAGGATATATTTACAAAACTTAAGATGCAATCTGTGTTTGAAAAGCCGCATATTTCACATCCGTAAGTAGCTATAGGTAAAACAATGTTATCGAATAGATTTGAAATACAATCGATTGAAAATTTGTTTTCGTCATTTTGATGTAACTCTGTACATAGATTTTTATATTTGTCGTACTAAGTTTTAATATTAATCTTAAAGTTACCATTAACAGTAAATATAACTCCCAGATATTTATAGATTTGTGTACTAAGTTTTAACATTTATCTTGAAGTTACATTTAGCAGTAAAAAATAATAATAAATTTCAAAAATTTGGTTTCTATATCCAAAATCAGAGGAAAAACTGTACGACCAAAAATGACATTTTTTTTTCCACATTAACCTGCAGTTTCCATAAATCACAATATTCAACAAAAAAAACTATTCAACATTTTCTGCAGACTCAGCCAGTAAAACAGGGTCATCTGCATAGACCAGGACAAAATTTAATAAGTTAACAAAAATATCTAATTTACTTTCAAACCTAGTTGTGATGTGTTGTAGACCAGATGCATTTTTTGACCTAAGAAAATCTTCAAAATCATTTAATAATATAAAAAAGACAGGGTGATAAATTTTCACCTTGTCTTAGGCCGATCTGAAATGGGAGAGGTTCAGGAAACTTACCATTACATTTAATTCTGGCCTTAATACCTTGGTACATGCTTAATTACCCTAAAAGATTTTCCGTCTATATCACATAATATTAATTAATTCCATACACCAATTCTCCGGACAGAATCAAAAGCCTTTTGAAAATCTATGACAGCGCAGAATAGCTTCTTTTTTGTTTTCAAATACAGCTCTGTTAGCACATGTAAAGTGAAAATATGACCTATCTTGGAACATTTTTCCTGAAACCGGCTTGATTTTGTAAAATGACATTCATTTTATCTGAGAATTTACATTGATAAGGGAGGTAAAAAGTTTCACAAAAGAGCTAAGTAATGTAATTGGTCTGTAATTCACAGAGTCAAGCTGACATCCCTTTTCTTATAAATGGGAACAATATTGCCACATAAACAACTAGATGGGAAAACACCTGTATCTAAAATCAGATTCAATAATCGTGTATAAATAGGTAACATCATGTGACTAGTCGAGCTCAGATACCCATTAAATGTGTAATCTGGTTCTTTTTAGCATATTAATACACGATAAAATTTCTCCATCATATATTGATCTATTTATAACACAATTTGCTTCTAAATTTGCGAATTAGTATACATCATGATATTCATTTTAAGTTACGAAAAAGTCAAACAATGAATTTATGTCAGCTTTGGTATTAGCGTTATTTTTCTTACCATCATAAATCATTCTCTGATATACTTTCGACTTTGAGCTTCTAATCTTTAGTTTTTTTCCTGTGATATTTTACAGCATTTTCATGTTTTCTTTATACAATCTTTCTTTGGTGTGTACATCTTCTTTAAAAATATCGTTTCCATATTTTTGTAGGATCGTTTAGCACCTCTTAAAGTTTTGTCGGGCGTTCTTGCAATCAACTGTAAACCATGTTTTTTAAACACATTATTTTCTTTTTCCTCTTTGTGTTGGTATTTTTACACCCAAAAGCTGATATTGCACAACTGATAAAAATACTGTTGATTCTTGAAATAATCGAGTCAATAAAATCAATATTTACATCTCTAGTATTAACATTTGACATTTCGTTCATTATAATATCTAGCTCATCATGGTTGCTACACAGATTTACAAAAGTTCCTTTACAATTATCATTCCATGATTTAGCAACGTCAGCGTTTTCGACAACGTCTTCATCAACATCGTAATTATGTTGATAGTGAGATATATTAGTAGATAACGTTAAATAAATTGGACTATGAACATCAGAAAAAAACATGAGAATGGTAATTTACAAAAATTATTGAAAAAAAATCAAGTGAGGATATTTGACAGACAATAATCAAATGACACTGGTATTCTTACAAGTAGTTTTTACTTCAGATTTGTCATTACCAACTCTACCGTTCAAAATTATAAGATTTGTATGTTTACAAAGATCTAGTAAAAGTTTGCCATAATGATTTACATGCAGATCTTCAAATTTTCGTGTAATAGGTATGTCTAAACGTGATCATAAATGTCAAGGTATATCGTCAAGTATTTCGGCTTCAAAATGATTTTTACAATTCACAAAATCTAATAAAATACCAGTTCTACTATTAAAATATCCAATTAAAAACTTGTATTTACAATCTATTAATAAATTTATATATTCTTCTTCAATTTGCTAAAAATATCAGTATCTGAGTACTTTTAACCCTCTGGGGGGTACATACACCACCTCTAGTAATAAATATTCACATGAGTGATTAACAAGGGTATCGATTTTGCACCATAAAATATGTATTATCAGTTTTTGTTTCCTACAAAGGAGTTTTTCTTTCGCTAACTGACGGACTTTTTCCTGGTCTTTAAACAGTACAAATTTGGCCACAATCTGTCGCGGTCTGCCTGGTTGTCGTTTTTCCATGGGGTGCACCCTATGGAATTCGATGCCCTCTAGTTTCATTACTTTCTTGAGAAATTTGGTTAGGGTAGCCTCCAGGCCTCCCTTTCTGTGTGCTGGGTAGGTTGCTCGTTGCCGCTGGAGTCGGTCAGATAATTTAAGTGCTGTGGAAACAATGTTAAAAACTTCTGAAAAACACTTTTCAAAAACCACTAAGTGGACTTCAATGAATTCAAAACGGCGGACTAAGGAATTTTTCTCTGTAAATTGGATACTTTAAATTTCATTCTCATAGCGGTAAGGCGGCTTTTATATTTTTTACCTCAACTGACCACACTGAATTTTTTTTCAACTGGCTCACGCAAATCACGAGGAGTTTGGTCGTTTCTGATATAGGCCTACTATGACCGATACCCCAATTTCTAAACGCAAGTATACATCGTAATCTTCCTCCTCACCAAGCGAACTATCTCCATCTATAATACAACTAAACAAGAAGAAACACACAACAATAATGAATGCTAGTTTCAGTGGGCATACTGTTTCTCAACAACAACGCCCAACCATTGCTGATACTGGGTCCGTTAAACCAAGTCAGAGCATCGTCCATTATACCAACTTTCTCCAATCTGCTTACCAGTACCCGCCTATGGTCTCCACCCAGATAACAGGCATATCTGACAATGATATTAATAGGATTGCACTTGCAGTTAAAAACTTGTTAGTGGGTGAACTCGACCAAATTGTGGACAAAAAATGGCCCCTCTAATGGACTGTGTACAACATTTGTCTGACGAAAATAAACGCCTCCATCGGAAACTAGACGAGTTGGAAATGTACAGCCGACGAAACTGTATAAGAGTCTGGTGTTCTAGAGGAACATACAGATACCGACTCCATTATTCTTGACATAGCCTCAAAACTTGATGTGCCCCAACAGAAATCGGAGTTAGTCGTATCTCACCGCGTAGGGAAAGCAGACCCATCGAAACCAAGACCCATAATCGCCCGCATCTCAAACTATCACCTTAAACATCGTCTCATTAAGGCAGCAAAAACCTATCAAAACTCGACAAGATAAAAGGCTGGTCCGTCAACCAGGAGCTGACTAAATCCCGCAGGAAACTACCATACGAATCGACACAACTTGTAAAAGATCAGCTTGCTAAATCCACATTTATCTGGGACGGAAAAATATTTGTGATTGACCGTCGAGAAAAGAAACACCAAATAACTTGTCTCGACGACCTGATTCAGTTTAAAAAAAATGCTTGCTGGCGAAGTAAATATACATACAAGCAGTCCATCTTCCCAGATATCATCAGGATCTGGAACACCCTGCCACAGAGAGCAGTTGATAGCTCCTCCCTAGACCTGTTCAAACAGGATGTCCTGGCTAGCAGACTTCGTTAATTGAATCACCAGCCAGTTTTAGTCAACACCTGTACATATTTGCACCCAGTTGTCACACCCAGCATTTGCTAAAGTGCGATAATACTCTAATTACATACGGATGATTCTACTCACTTTTCGGTTATGTAAAGCTGCACGGAAAAAAACGTTTTATTCCTCACTGAATACTATCTTATGTATGGTGACAAGTAGGAACGATTACTTTTGTCAGTGTAATTTTAATGTTATACTTTATTACCTAAAGTTTAAATTCGTCCAGGTCAAGAAAGAGTTGACAAAACTCCACCCCGCTAGGTTATATGGATTTTACTATACATATTTTAGACTACAGCAGCACACATTTTTTTCCATGAGCCATTGCATGTATAATATTCCATAATATTCAAAAAATGAAAAACAATCCTTAAATATAATTCTGTGGATCTGGTGATGGTAAAATTAATCAAAGCCTTGAAGTTTTGGTGTTGAGACTTTCATCGTAAACAAAAGTGTCACCAGGTATTTATTATTTGTTTCCCCATCTCCTTCTTCAATTACACATGCGCTTGAGCTGACAGACTCAATTTCATTGCTCCTATCATCTTCTTCACGATCCTGCAATAGATTTCTTTTCTTGAAGAAAAACACCATTCAAAACTATTTTCTAGGTACACTGCACACCGCAATGTTTTATAAGCATGCATTTTGACGAGTCAGTTCCACACAGCCTTCATGGAATATTGTGTTACAATTCGTGATATTCTGACATGTAATTGCCTGGGCTTATGTATTAGGGAACATGTTGATATTACTGAAACTAAATATCATCAACACCTGATTATAATATGTTTGAGTCTGCTCCACATGGGACCATTTCATATGTACAAATGTTAGTCTGTACCAACTGTGACGAAGATTTATTCCTCATTTACATGTTTTTCATTGGAATTCAACTGTGGACTTCTGACAGGTTTGACTGGTCAACAGGGGATGTTAACTCCTCCAGGGCACACTCTTGATTCTCAGAGGTCAGAAACATGTTGTAACATGGTAATTTCGTGTTCAGTTGAAATTTCTAAATGTATTTAAGTGTTTATAGTTAATTAGACAATTTAAAAATTTAAACAGCTCATATTGCTTTAATGTTACTAAAATAAGATATGGCACTGAGCGATTGTCCATTCAGATTGACAAAACACACAAAAAAATGTATGTTTCACCTTTATTATGGATCCAGATTCCCATTCAATGGAAACTCTTAGTAATATTACAAAGCACAGAAAATATATAGAAATTAAAATGTTTTGTACAGTTATACCATACACAGAAGACATGTTGGATATTATGACACGACACACTCTTTGCGATTCAAAAACAGTGTAACAGGGTTGTGATAGGCTAGCCTGGTTGTACATAGGAATCTTTGCCGGCATCTATCAAAACTCACCGAACTGATGCTGCCTTGTTAATTTAGATACAAGGCAAGTCAAAAATATAGTCCTCCCAACAATTGGTGGGGGGGCTAAAGAATTATATTCATTCCAAATATTTTGACTTTTTGAACAGAGCATCACCACTCCTGATGAGGATCTGCCTGATATTTTCTATAGTCTTCCAAATCAAAGTAAGAAATTTCCGTTTCGTTTTCTGAAAATATAAAACAATTTTTAAAAAACATTGTTGTTGGGTAAACACTTCTAATCATGATACACTAAGATGTTACAGATAAAATATATCACTTACACCGAAAGACTGTTGTCGATCTCTTAGGAAGCAAAAATGTACAAATTATTAAGTTTTAGTTAACGTTAAATATGATACCTTATGGTAGTCCAATTATAAGTCAATTTAAATTTTTATAAAAAAAAGAAAGGTTGTCTTCTTTTTCTTCAGTAGAAATCTCATTATTCACTTCACAAAACAAATTGTAAATGGTTATATCAGAATTATTTCATATTTCACCAAACTTTGTCACATTTCTCACAATTTTCTTAGGTATGTGAATACAATATATACATGTATCCCGACAAACTAGCAATTGACCTATCTCCAAGTGTCTGATACTTGGCTGTCCATATGTTTTTTTGGCGAAATTCGATTGTGATGTCCTAATCACACAAGTGTTTGACGGGCCATTTAATTGTGACGTCATGGTAATGGGAAAGTTTGCCAAAAAGTGCTGTGTTGGGCATTTGGTGATAGGTCAGTTAAACACAACACAGTATCTAATACATACATTTGTTACTTGGATATTTTACTTACTATGGAAACAGACGGCAAATGAACTACCAAGCTTACCGACAAAACTTTTCACTTTTCAGTCCCGGGTAGTTTTTTTTTAATTTGATTTTGATTTTTGTTTTAAACCTCACACAACAATTTTTTCAGTTATATGGTGGCGGGCAGTTTCGTAATGGTGGAGGAGAGAGCTTGGTTACAATGTACCCGGGAAAAGACTATCAGTCTTCCGCAAGTAAACTGGCAAACTTCCTCACAAAAATGTGCTTATATAGGTTCCAGCAGGGCTCTAACCATCCAGGCACACATTTAAGTAGTAATATTCCTTTTTCAATTGCTCATGGTATTTATAACTGGCAGATGATCCAATATGTCTGGACATGTTCAACATAAGAACATTTCATGTACATTTCAACTTTTTACTGATAAGTTGTTGTCACAAGGATAACAGGAATTGCGTTTAATGTCAACATTTTGCAAATTTTATGGTCGGTATAATGAACTTGTTTACAATTACAGTGTTTCATGGAGTGAAATATTGAATTACCCATTTGATGGGGGTTGTTGAATTGTCTTTACCCATAAATACAAGGATTCATGTCTCAATTATTTCATTTGAATTCAACTGTAGATTCATGGCTGGTGTGACCGGTTGACAGAGGATGCTTACTGCTCCATGGAATCTGATCCCACCCCTCTTACATTAAATTTTAACCACTGATAAATATATATATATATATATATATATATATATATATATCAGAGAGATGTCAATATCATGGGAATATCTAAAGCGGAAAAGTAAGAAGATAACCTGGTTACAAAGTACACGGGAAGAGACCACCTGCCTTACGCAAGTAAACTGGCAATCTGTCTCTCAAAGTCATCTTAGGCTCCTGCAGGACTTGAAAAAGTGTTAATTAGAGGTTACAGACTTCATTGGTTTAGACCATGATGGTCTAACAACTCAACCCACCCACCCACCCCCTTTCCCCCCACAAGAGACAAAGAAAAGATATACATTTTGTAATAGAGAGTACCTAGTGGTAGTAAATTTATTTTACTTGGAAAAAATGAAAAAATACCATACCTACACCACAGTCATGTAAAGACTTATCATCTTGTAGTATCAATTCCTCGTCATTTTCTTTATTTATTACAGGGTCAGACGTCTAGAAACAAAGAACGGCAAAGTTTAATGGTGGAGATTTAACTCATGTATTCTTTCTTTCTCTCTCTCTCAATAATTTATTGCACTTAACAAGAGGCCCATGGGCCTTGACGCTCACAGGATATTCAGGAGGTAATTTCTTTAAGTTTTTCATAGGCTTGAGCAGCATAAGTAGCAGAACATGGTAGGGACTTCATGAGGATAATTTGTGGCAAGTTAGAAATCAAATGCACAAAATATCTGGATAAAAAGTTGAATATTACTAAACTAAAGAGAATTAAGTAATGGTGGTAATGTCTGAACGAATATGATCTGTACAAACAGTGACACTTCTCCTTAACATTATGCTGATCAGAAGGCTTGGTGTCTATTGTGGATTTTTAGCTTTCAAGACAATCTGTTAGTGTAGTGACATTGTGGCAAAGGGCCATAACTCTGCAAACAAGGGGTTGCAGACCATAGATTGTGGGCATTACACATTGTAATGTGATCAATACTGAATTACAAAAGTTAATGATTTTACCTCATAGAGAGGTCATCACAAAACTTTAAGAAATGGTTAAAATTGTGTGAATAAGGGGTTCTACATCCTGAAGTTCATCCAGTTCACAGGATCTTCATTTTGAGTAATGATGTGTGGACAATCAACATTTGGGCAAAAGTAATATGTCTTGGTTCTTAAGATTTAGTTGAAAATATCTCGGACAATCAGAAGCCATGATAGCCACCTTGGTTTTTTCAGATCAGCCTGAAAAACAACACTTTTTCAAAAATACTATATGTGTACTAAGTTTGAAGGCAATTGGTTCAGTGGTTCTTAATAAGAAGTTGAAATTATCTCGGCCAATCAGGCCCCAGGGCAGCCATCTTGGATTTTTGGATCGTCCAAAAAAATACAACACTTGTTCAGGACATTATAAGGAACATGTGTATCAAGTATGAAGGCAATTTGTTCAGTGGTTCTTAGTAAGAAGTTGAAAATGTCTCAACTAATCAGACGCCGGGGCAGCCATCTTGGATTTTCCGATCGGCCCAAAAAACAACAACACTTGGTCAGAATACCTGTACCATCAGGAACATGTGTACCAAGTTTGAAGGCAATCAGTTCAGTATTTCTTAAGAAGTTGAAAATGTCTCAGCCAATCAGACACAAGTGTGGCCATCTTGGATTATCTGATTGGCCCAAAAAACAACAACACTTAGTCAAGACATCATAAGGAACTTGTGTATCAAGTTCGAAGGCAATCGGTTCATTAGTTCTTAAGAAGATGTTGAAAATGTCTCAGCCAATAGGATGACAGGGCGGCCTTTTGGAGTACTGATCAGCCCAAAAGACAACAACACTTGGTCAGGATATCATAAGGAACATATGTACTAAGTTTGAAGGCAATCAGTTCAGTGGTTCTTAAAAAGTTGAAAATGTCTCAGCAATTCAGATGCCAAGGCGGCCATCTTGGATTTCAGATCGGCCAAATTTACAACAACACTTGGTCAGGACATCAAATGATTGGTGCGACTGATATACATGTATTTTCAAAGAAATCCTGTAAACATTTGCACATTTATGTTGAAGTCTTTCACACATCTCTCCTTTTCATTAGCAAAAATATCTGTTTTCTAGTTTCTAATATTCAGAGTACTACCTTCCTGTTGAATTTTGTCAAAATAAAAGAACAAGCTGACAGTGAGAAAATAAAAAACTTATTTTCTGATTTCTACGAAAAAACAACAACCTTGAATTATACATCTATGTAGATCACTCAGATGAAATTAGTTTTTTAATTCATGAAGCAATTCTAAGAAAAAGATTTTCAAAGAGAAGTAACCCCTGATGCCTATTTTGCCCTATCGTGTATCCATCCCTGAGATGCATTCAATTTTAGAGACGTTGAAAATATGAAAATAACGGACAACAGGACAACAGATGATCAGTTAGTCGGGTGAGCTAAAAAAGTCAGACGTTATCTGATATCATAAAGCCACCATACTGTGTATTAGTGCTCTCTCTCTCTCTCTCTCTCTCTCTCTCTCAAACTACAAAATTCTGACATCAATGGCACATAAGTGCTAATGTGAACCAATCATATGCCTCTCTAAATTGGAATCTAAAATGGATGAAAAATCTACCAAGATGCTATAACCACATTATGCACATCACCACAAAATTCCCAACAAAAACCTGATTTTTAATTTTCAATAATGGTAAACAAATATTCAAAAATATAAAGATTAGATTTAGATTAAACATAATCTATTGCAAAATTTATGTAATAAATATATATATATATATATATATATATATATATATATATATATATATATATATATATATATATATATATATATATATATATAGACCTAACATACTGATCTGTATAATCAATAGAGTACATTTTAATTTACAATTACATTGTACATAGGTTGACCTATTTATTTAAGCAAGTTTATCTAGAGCTATACAATTATGTCTACCATAAGTACATACCTTGGCACCATGAGCTTTATGTGATATTTTTAGGGTATCTGAAAGCAAACGTATGAGCAAATTACTGATAATGGCTTGCATAATATTAACTTCAGCATGCAAGTCTCCCATTGCATACAATGTATGTCTTTATTTGTTCTATGCGATTCATAATCATTTGTTAATTTATTTGTAGCAATAAATTAACATCTTGTCTATTTGTCAATATATATATACATATATATACAATGTATATATATATATATATATATATATATATATATATATATATATATATATATATATATATAAAGCACAAATTCAGAAATAACATGGTACCGAATGGGGTTGGAACTCTCTACAAACGACACCAATCACCTGGTTCCCATGCACGACATCCTAACCATTTGGCCATCTACGCATTCACAAAAATGAATGTTTTGATAGCAGTGAATAGAATTCCAAACATGAGAACTAGGTCATAGAGACAGAGGTGAAAGGTATTTAATCCTAATGTAAATGACAATGGATCAACTAACGATGCATATAGTCTAGAGAAATACAAGTATCGGAACATATAAAGCACAAATATCACTACAACTATCATAAATAAATAAATAAATCATACATAAAGTACAAATACAGAAATAACAAGGCACCTACAAACTCACTTATTTACGCAGATATTACATTTCTGATCCAAGGTTCATAGTAAATGTCCAATGTTGTAGTGATATATGTGCTTCATATATACAGATTATAGATTCCTCTTAATTGCATAGCCAAAATGTCCGAGAAAATTATGCAAATAACAGGAATATGCAATTAACAGGAATAGTGTATTTTAGTAAACAATGATAATTCATGTTCATGTAACTCATTCATTTGTATATTATATATAATACAATTATAAACATGCAAGGTACACTAGAAATGGATTCTCATTAAGCATTAGGGTAAAATAAAGTCAAAAGCAAAATATTCATAAAACAACTTGGTATGTTCTCATTTCTATTAAAAGAGTATTTCCACATGTATTTTTTTTTTTACCATAATCAGTTCATTTTCCCTCATTTTGTAGAATATTTTATGCAATGAACAGGAATTCTGGGTTCAACGTATGCAATTAGAAGGAATATTTAACATATAAGAGATAGGAAATGGTTTTGTGTTTTGAATTCTTATGCGATTAACAGGAATATGCTATTATCAGGTATGCAATTAAGTGGAATCGACTGTACATGTATATATATATATATATATATATATATATATATATATATATATATATATATATATATATATATATATATATATAATATATATATAATATATAAAAAATATATATATTGCATTGTATCACGTTTGCTTCTTGGATTATGATTAGTTAAAGCAATATAAGCCATCAAAATGATTTTTGTCCATTAAATTTTAGCAAGAATCTGATAAAGTATATGTTCAAATACATAATCTTACTCGTCAAATATTGGGAAAGATCTTCTTTATAAAGTTATATTTAAAAAAAATTTTCAATTTGAATTTTTATATATAAGATTCCTACTGTATTTCTGTATGCAATGACTTTCTCAGATAAACTCGTTCAACAAATCAATTGCTTATTCATAATATCTCCGGCACACAGACAATGTCACAAATGAATGTTTTAAAGCAAGGGAGAAAGCCATCTTTGCCTGATTTCAGGTAGAAAACGAAAATGTACAGAAATCTATGCAGAGTTATAAAAACAGAATGTATATGGTGAATTCAAATGAACGGATTTAACAACTACGTTTGGCAAGTTTGTTGTAATTATACAAATGCATTTGTTCTTTTAACCATCAGATGATTTCTTTGGGATATATGGGATAAAATATTGCATGAAATCTGCATGAAAATTTTGTGCCAACGACAGCTCATTTCGCTTTAACTCAGCAACCCCAGAAAAATAATGGACTCTTCTGTAAATCAATGACTTAGACCAGTTCAAATGTGTCTTTATATATAGGGGTCAATGGGTTAAAGACATGCTGTCTAATCAGTCTGCCATCCATCTTCTCTACAGAACTGAACAGATAAAACTTACCTGACAAAGGTAACTGTACTTTAAATGATCAATTATCCTCACAGGAATATAATACACATTATAAATATAAAAGATATTTTTTTTAAAAAAACTGAGCATACAGTCAATATGTAAATTATTGAAAATGTTCAACTGTTTTTTTGGTTTTTTTTTTTTGGGGGGGGGGGTTGCAGGTGTAAAGCAAGAGTTTGGCATCATGTGCTAAATCTACCATGGCCATTTTCCTTATGAACAATTATCCTATAGTAATATCTGAAGAAATCACTAGGAAATGGTTCCCTCAGAAAGGGCCATAATAGATTAACTCATCAACCCCCTGAAAAACAATGGACTCTGCTGTAAATCAATGACTTAGACCAGTCCAAATGTGTCTTTAGGGGTGAATGAGTTAATGTACATGTATAATGTATAAGATCAATACTTACATGTTTTATGCATAATTGAATACCATTATTTCAAATATAGATATTAAATGGCTTCCTTTCCAATGTCTTTAGACGATAAAGTCTTCATATATTAAATTTGTGTTTTTCTTCAAAAAATATTTCCTTTCTCTTTTACTTCTTAGATTTATATACAATAACAAAACAAATAGATATACACACAGGCATAAAACTTTTAAATTTCTATACATTTTTTAAAATACCGTAGCTTGAGAAACTCAGGTTTGGCACTTTTTTACTCGGCAGTTTGCAATTGATTAACTCAACCTTACTGTTTGTATATGATGAATATTACACTGGGCCTGACCTTATTTTCACAAAATATATAGGAATATAAGATTTTTCATGCCGGTGTATAGCCCAAGCCCTTATCTGTTATTGTACATCAAGTACAAGTACAAGTAGTAAAAGTAGAAAAGAAACATTTTTTTTTTTTGGTAAACACAGCAAATGCCCTTTTAAATCAAGGAATATACATTTGTTTATGAATGGTAAATGTGTATTGTGAAATCACATTAATGAATGACAAATATCTCCATATGCCATATTAAAGTGCACCCCACACGCTATGTACAACTTTTCAAAAATTGTTAGTTTATGATGCAAAAATGCATTTGTCGAAAATTTGTAGTCAATCCAATGTCTCGTTCCAGAGATATTTAGCCAAAAATAACTGAATCCCATTTGTACACCTTTAAAATTCTCACGAACGGTTTTTGATCTGCTTCATCATCAAAGGAGGACGTCAGGCACTATAAAGCCATTAGCCTACAGTATAGCGAGATAACATTTCGGCGGATTATTTAAAACAGTCTTGGTTAATTGGTGCATTGTAGTGAGGTATGGAAATACATCTAAACAGGTCTGGCTGTTCACAAATTTCCAAACGATAAAAATATAACTTAAAGACAGTTGAGGACTAGATTCGTCAAATTATTTCATGCTGATTTTCAAATCGGTCCGGTTTCAAATGTAGCTTATGAAGGGACATGTTTAAACACCTAACAGAGGATTATTGCATTTCCTAACACATTATTTTGAAAGAATGTACTGAAATAAAGTAAATAAATAAACAGATAAATAAATAGATAGAAAAATAAATAAATGGCTAAATAAATAAATAAATTTATAAAACATCAAACAGTATTTTTTCTTCCTGAATTTCCTTATTTTCGGTTCAAAATGTATTATATTTAGTCTACTATTACATTTCTATCCTGTTATTTAAAAAATATATATTTTATACAATTCACAAAAATTAAAAGATTAAGAAATACCACACAGTTAAAATGAATCTGTTGTTGTTAGTAAGCTTGCATTAAAATATATTAAGATATTTTATATCAACGTTTTTAACAAAAATTAAAACAAAATAAATCACCTAACATTAAACTGAATAGCAGAATTTCATTCTTAATTTTTGTAATTCCACTTAAAAAGTGTTATATATGTTGCTGATGTAATGTAAAATAGATAAATAAATATTTAAATATTAAAAAAAAGTTTCTGCTGAACAAAACGGTGGAACTCTCTAACTCTCTCTCTCTCTCTCTCTCAACAGATAATAAACACTCCATTAAAATTTGGGTATATGCATTTTTTTAATTCACCCGTAAATGACATTTACATCTATATTTTAACAATTGCTATAATTGTTTATGATGTGAGAGAGAAAGAGAAAGAGAGAGACAGAAAGAGAGAGAGAGAAATCAATAACCATGTAGGTTTTGACACGTCGTTAATTTATCGCAGATTTTACTGACCATTGATATGGTAATGGATGGTTTGAATTTTAGGTGACTTTTTTTCTTATTTTTTGTTGTTTTTTTTTTAATATTTTTTGTTATCAATATCATGAATTAATCTTGGATACACTTTTGTAAAAATAGCGATAGCCTTGTTAAGTGCATGCAAAAGAATTGTCACATATTTATTTTAACATACACCCATTCGAAAGTCCTATTGATAATAAGTTTATTTACAAATGTCCGATATTCTAAATCTAACATTTTATTTCATGTGTTGTCTCGCTGTAAGTGATTCCCCAACATCAATGGAGATTTAAAAATGTAAGTGCCGAAATGACAACATCTGAGAGTTTATGTTTACCGGGTATTGTACACAACAGCCAAGTAGTTGGGAAACACCGGACACTAGTATTTCTATACACAGCGGTGATTATAAAGACATACTTAGCACATACTTCTCCGGTGAATTAATTATATTTATTGTAAATGAAACACAAGTATCATGAGAATCTCTTTCATCGTCACTTCAGGATTGAGTATAAAATCATCTTCCAAACTGGATGCTGAACTAGAAAACTTGCCCACTTTCTCTATACCAGCCAGTGGCTATTGTACTGGGTGTTCCTTAGATGAAGTCATGCCATTAGAGGTTTTCAGATTTTTTTTTTGATTGGATTTCCTGCAGGTAAAAAACCCAATTTTGTCGGCTTATACATGTATCTCCGGAACAAGACGTCGGATCAACTTCAAATTTTTGGCATATGCATTTTTGCATCATAAACTAACAATTTTCGAAAAGTTGTATTTAGCATTTGGGGTGCACTTTAAGAGGATCATTAATTGTGATTCTATGTTAGCTCACAAATTCATGTTAAAATACCAAATTATGTCGCCAATGGCATTTTCACAAAATTGACAGAAAAAGGCCTGATATTAATACATTCAAACATGTAATATATTTTAATACACTCATAACACAAACATGTAATATAGTCAACACACTCATAACACAAACATGTAATACATGTCAATACATCCATAAACAAACATGTACATGTAATATATGTCAAGTTAACACACTCATAACACAAGCATGTAACATATGTCAACACACTTAAACATGTAATATATGTCAACACATTCATAACACAATCTATACTATATACATACTGTATGTAAATTTTCTAAGCGGTGGCAGCAACCCCGACCTTGTCTTGATATCTGAATAAAAAAGTACAAGTCAAATACAATAATTATAACGCCTGTGTATTGAGAGAGAGAGAGACAGAGAGAGAGAGACAGAGGGGGGAGAGAGATCCGGTTTTAGTCAAACATTCACGTTTATTCCCTGGCAGACCTTGTCAAGTGGTCAAAATTTTACCATTATTTACAAAGTCTTTAAATTCTCTCGTCAGCTGATTTAAATCGACATTATGATATACGATATGTTTTATATTTCTGTATTCGAAAGATCTTATGAGGCGCACTGTGAGAGTTCCATTATCCGTTTCCATTTTGTTATTTCTTTTCTATGAATAAAAGATGTAAGGTATAACGAACCCGATCATGTAACGAAACCGGTCTCAACTCAAACTCAAGCGCCTTTGTAATCGCAGTAACAGAGCGGTTGTAGACCCTAATTTGAATAAATGACACCAGCAGAGTGGGTCCTGGGTCTTTCTTCCTCTGAAGAAACGTTACCTGGAGTAAATTTTCCAGAGCAGAAATCTAGTCCGGGTAAATGCAGAAAAAATACCGAAAATTATCCGACCTTAATCCCAAAGTGAAAAAGTTATACTACTCAATGGCAGATCCTGAGAAATTTTTATAAATGAAGGCGGATAGAAAGTGATTAGTAACATGATTATGTCATTTGATTTTGCCTACAATACTTGTCTCACTAGAAAGTTTTTTTTTCAAATTGGTGTATCAGAGACATAAATAACATGTTATTTATGTCTCTGGCTGTATAAACTGTAATACAAAAATCCGTTAGAGGGTTGAGAGACACGCAACTATGAAAAAAAAAAACAAGATCAGTTGTTCCAGAAAATACACACACACACACATACACACACGCACAGTAGGGCTATAACAGACAAATGCCACAGGTCGGTTGTTGTTTTTTTTATTATTATTATTTTACAAGCAATGAAGGGCAATTTTGAATGTTCTCGATCGTTAATCTTTAAAAGAATAACACATGTGTAGATTGTACTTCTCACTTGCCAACGAGGGAAAGTTTTTAAGCTTTGTTCCCCGTAATTTTACATGAGATAAATCATGGTTCTGGGGTATGCTCGACTTGAAAATTCTTAATTTTACAAATACATCCATATGATGAATAGGGGCTTTTATCCTCTCTAAAGTCAGTATCACCAGTGATATATAAAGCTAATATTAGCTTTATATATCGCTGGTATCACTACTTTGATAGATTGTTTACCCCCTCCCCCCCCCTCCAAAAAAAGAGAAAAGAAACAAAGAAAAACTTAAAAAATGATGACGTGAAACTCATTCGTAAAGAGACCAAATGACAAGTGGGGTTGGAAATATGTTCCCCAAATAAATTCTGTAATTTTCCAATTTAGGATTATGAAAGAGGCATCAGTTTCTCAACTTCATGGCACGAAATTACATATTCCCTCAGAGTACATTGTATAGGGTTATCTTCAATAAAAAAAAACAAACAAACAAACAAAAAACAACAACAACTCAGTAAGCTCAAGTTGCCATGATTTTAAGGGGGACCAGGTGCGGATCCAGGAATTTTCAAAGAAGGGGCGTAAAATGTTTTGGGCGTCCCCATTTTTTTTTCAAAATCAGAATGGTGAATTCTGGTTTATTCTGAGTGTATCAAAGAATATTTCAAATCGTACCCAAATTCATCTCTCATTTGAAGAAAACTTCAGAAATATAAAATAAATGTTTTAGTACATACTCCTACTCAAATGTTCGGAGCCCGGGAGGTGACATAGTGGCGAAAAAAAATATTATTCCGTGCGAACGTAATTATAGCCGAATAATTATTGAGAGAAAACAAAATATTCCGTGCGTGTATATATTCCGGACAACAATCGATTTACACCGTTCTTTTGTCGGTGAAATATGTTAGACTACACCGGATACTGAGGTTTTGCACAGCACTGATGTTTTGCATGCGATAAGTCAACCGTAAACACCAAACAAACCTGCGGTGGAGACTAGGAGAGTCGTTCACGCTCCAGCGTGATAGCGATGTTTCAGAGTTAGAACTGTATTGTGAAGGTGGATGTAGATTATATTTGTAACTTGTAAGTCACGACTGTTGCACGTGTGCATATTGATATATCTTTGAATGCCAAAGCCTGATCCCCCCAAAAGCCCCGTTATATTAATTTGCTCTGCTAGTCTAAAAGTCAAATTAGACGAACGTTAGACTATTACCCTGGATCTTGGGGTCACCTGATCTTACAGTTACAGTACTATGGGTCAAATCAGAGATAAGTGTACGTATTGTAAACTTACTGATTATAGTACAATCGAATGTTTATATGCAAATTTTTGTCAATATTAAAAGCGACTGTTGCCGTGTTGGTTTTAATTTTGCAATTCATATTTTCACATCTGCAAAATTTGAGAAGCTAAGCCCATAGGCATAGATTGGCATAGTAATAATAGTTACAAATATAAATAATTTATAGCTACACAATGACGAATGTACATGCATGTGCCATAAATATGTCAAATGATGAACTTATAAAAAGCAGGTTAGAGATTTTTTAAATGACACAGGATTATAACAATTCATTCAAATCATTTTTCCAACAATGAACACTAACATGATAGCCTGATTAGGTCACAAATGAAATAAACGTTTTAAGTTGACTGCGGATATTTCAACGTGTTAGTCTCAAATGTTAAGTTTTTGTATTCAAAACATGATTTTTGCACGTAACTTAAACAAATACATTAAGTGATGAAATGAACCAATCAGAGGTTGGTTGAAATGCAATTGTGCCCAAGGCACCTTTAAATTCTTAGGATTTTGACTTTTACAGTTTTGGATTTATAGGACATTTTTTTTTTAATTAGACATGTCTGTTCTGTTCTGTTTTGACTTCCCCAGTAAGTTTCTGTCATTTAACCTAAATTTAAAGTGATTTTTTTTTCTTAAAGAATTGCATTGTAACCCTTCAGTCCACTTTGCTATGATTATATGTAACAAAACTGTCCTTATAATGTATTGAACAATAACATTCCTTGAGATTTGTTATAAACAATTTTTACTGTACACGTATCATGCCTTTTATCTAGATTGGGTAAAAACTAAAAAATTATTTAGTGTAACTTAAATTCAAATCAAGCTTCGACAAATATGGCGCCTATTCAGGGGAATACCCTGTCTTTACGGAAGTGAACTGTAACGAAATGACACCTACCGGGAATACCTGCAAACACGCCAGGTAACTCCGTAATACTTTCTGTCGACTATAGTCGCCTATGGCACTGAATGGGTAAGTCGACTTTAGTCGCCTACGGCAGCGAAAGAGTTAAAACACCATCCAAAACTCAAATTAAAAAAAACAACACTGGGCGTTAAAGAATTATGTACCTCACTCTAGTCCAAAATAAATATCCTTTATTGTCGCAATTTATTGTAAGTCTCACAAAAGCAGAAGCATTTATGAATTGGCATTGCAATCTGGAAGGGGGGGGGGGGAATCAGGAGGGATTGTTCCCCTGCTGATCATGAGAAAATTTTGTGGTTTTAAACTACATTATCTGCCAATTATGCATCTTTGATGAATGATGGTCAATAATAAAGATGATATAATTATCATGTATAATGTACACGTAGATCACTTTTCTTTTTTTTCACCTAAGACTGTCTCTGTTATGAAGACTTGTGTTTACAACATCAGCATTAGACAGATCTATGAAAACAATAGGAAAATTCACAACTCTCATTGTTCCAATGGTCTAAAAAAAAACCTGACTGATGACTGAAAACTCACATTATGAAAATGGGATTTTATTTATTATCATTATTATCATTATTATCATTATCTATTTTTACTTTTATTGTTGCAAAGTTATTGGGGCAGCAGCCTTCTTGGGACAGAGTCCTGTACCCTTCCAATTGGGAATTTTACATCACAATGAGCCAAATTGGGAAAAAATGTAACTACATGTATTTAATTCTTAAGAATAAAGTGACACAAAACTTGTGATTCATTTAGCTTAGCTCTTATTTAACAGACAACATGGTTTTCTTCTGAAGACTTCTGATGCTATACTCCTATTGGAGATACAAACGTACAATTATCAGATCCTTGCGTGTGGACAATTTGCTTGGTAAAAATATCAATATTTAAAATAATAATGAAAACCATCATCATGTATGACATGGCGTAAGATCAAATGTAGTTTTAAAAGTGCAGTTCATACATTTACTACATTCTCTTTTTTATTGTTTAATACCAAATGTGAATGACATGGTGAACATAACTGGGAAATTTTTGCTCAGAATTGTGAAATAATGGTAGATTTTGCTCTGGGAATGGGGCCTTTTATTGGACCCCATGTTGATGATATTAATCCCCAGGCATCCAAATTCTAGAAGATGTACATGTACATGCATATGTATAACAGGGCCATGATGAAAGCACCCATTTCTTAAAACATAATAACCAACTGAACAAGGAAATATTTCTGTTTTATATTATTTGTGTTTACATGTCTAGCTATGGTCTGCATTATTTTCTAAAAATCACACATAGTCTACTGCCAAAATTTGTGAAGTTGATTTTTTGTACCTAATAATTATTCCAGTAAAGTGAATCTTTGAATTTTGGATTAGCAATATAATTCCATACATGTAAGTTGGTTAATAAATTGTCATTTTATAATTAACACCATTGCCTTCAATTTTCTATCAATTAACCTGTTTTTATAAAATCATTTACCTGACCTATAAAACTTCTTAATAATTCTGTTGGTACATGATACATTGTATGCATACTTAGGTAATGCTCTTGTTGTTTTCCAGGTGGGAGCAAAAATTTTCAGGTACATTGTACCATACATGAAGTATTTGTATATGATCAACGAAATTTGCAACATCATTTCCTTCGTCATGTTCTTTATTCATAGTACATGTACATGTATATGGTGTCAACAAAATATCTATAGTTACTGCAAAGAAATAAATGTTGTTTTTTACAAAAAAAGGGGCAAAACAATTAACAATCAGTTGAAAATAGATCTACTTACATCTAAACATATGAATTTTCACAGGGATTTAAGAAAGTATAAATTTGTGAGTCACTTGAAAAAAGGTTGATTTGATACAAAACATAAAAATGATGTCAATTGGTATATTTATTGCACGATACTGTATATATGAATATTAATAAACTGCTTTTGTTATATTGAAAAAATAGGGAATAAATTACACAGTGGTTTACCATAGTATAGGCTATAAATGTACAGTAAAACCTGCTTTATCAACCACCTGTGACTGTATATAAAGACCACCTGGTTATAAAGACCATTTTTTGCTGTCCCCCAACAGTACCATTTGTGTACAAATCAACCTCTATATACCACCTCCCTATAAAGATCGGTTTTGTTGTGTCCCTAAGGTGGTCTTTATATACAAGTTTCACTGTATGTGCAGTGAATGAAAAGCAGTTATACATATGTACATTGTTGGGCATTACAACCAAAATTTCATCATACCATTTTCCTTATTTTCACAAAATATATGGGAATAAGATTTTTTTTCATGCCTGTGTATAGCTCTTATTTGTTATTTCCTGTACATCAAGTACATGTACTTGTAGTATGAGTAGAAAACATCAAAATCCTTTTTTTTTTCTTTTTTTTTTTTGGTAAACACAGCTAATGCCTCTTGAATTTGTCATAGTCTCTTATGGATGGCATGTATGTACTAGCGGAAAATTACAAGGCTCACCCTGGACTCAGAAAACTATGAGCCATAAAATTAGCCAACCAAGATATTTTTTAGCCAATTAAAATTTTGATTAGCCAGGTGTGGGACACCATTTGTAAGTGTGGAAATCTACTTTATTGGGAAAACTTTGGGGCAGTTCTATTTTCACCAATGAAGAATGCCCCTGTAACCGATGCTGTGTACATTGTTACATGTAAATGTTCTTGTCTGTGATCATGCTATATTTTCCTCTTTTCAATGACAGTTTTATACACACAAAACATGTACGAAAAATGACCAAAAAAATATTATCCAGAAAATTAGCCAATTACAAAATTTTTTAGCCAAACAAAAATTAGTCAGTGGCTACATTGGCTAATGGTAGGGTGAGCCCTGAAAAAAGAAACTACATGTATGTAGTTTAGTAATTCATTTATAGATTCATATACAAAATATTATGTTGCATTATGTATATTATTATTTAATATAATGCATTGTCTTTTAATTCAAACATAAAGTCACATATGTCCATTATGGTTGATACAAACAGCCACTGAAAGTAAGCGGTGTGCAAAAAAGTTTCACAAGTTTAATAGCATGTATGACTGCCATTTGCATTGGTGCATTCTTCACACCAACGATTCATTGAACGAATCGGGTTATGCAGAAATGCCTGAGGAATGTTCCACGATATGTGCAATAAAGAACGATGCAAAGCGTCCAACGTAGCAAGGTTTGACTCTTGACATAGACGTCATTCTATTTCACCCCAAACATGTTTTATAGGTGATAAATCCAGTGACATCACAGGCCAGGGTAGCACATTCAAGTTTTGCTGCTGTAGTTAGTCTTAACAAGTGCAGTGTGCGGTCGTGCATTGTCCTGCTGCAGAATGACGTTACGCTGGTTGTTGTGAATGAATGGAATGACATGCTGACGTACAATCTCGTCACCGTAGCGTACGCCGGTTAAATCACCCTCACCTATCACCAAAGGGGTCCTTCCATGTATTGTAATTCCATCTCGGACCATAACATTCCCTCTGCGGAATTGGCGATGCTGAATAATGCAGGTGTCAATGTAACGTTCTGTGGCATGGCGGTAAACCCAAACATGTTGTCAATGCTCTCAAGATGAAATCTCGACTCGTTCTTAAACAGGACTTCTGCCCAATCTCTGTCGTTGAAATAATTGATAGCAAGTCGTCAAGGATGGATGTTAGCCTCTCGCAATCTGTTCCTTACAGTACGAGGACTTATGCGTCGATGCCCAATGATGCTTTTAGCGGTCAAAGAAGTCTATTGGAATCTATTACGCAAATATGACGTATGGGTATCTTACCGATGTGACGTCAAACGTGGACGTCCTGATCCTGTTCAGTCCTAAACGGTGCCAATTTGCTGATATTGTCTCCATAAAGCATTTACAGTGTTAATATGAATTCCAAACTGCCTTGCCACATTGTTAAAAAAAAACATCCAAGCTCCCAGCATCCCAGTTACATGCAAACAATCATTTTCAATCATGCAAGGCATCTCTCAATCAAAATTGTATTCCAAAAAGCAATGTTTTTCTCTTTCAATACATCGAATACTGTTAGTGAATGCAATCAATTCTAATTGATTACTAATCACATGTCGCTTAGGCTAGGCTCTCAAGAAAAGCATGCTGTGGCCATCAAGGTGAATCGAATGCAATATTTAACAAATTGAGTACTCAAACAAGCGTTTAGTATATTAAATTATGCCTTTAAATAAAGCGATCAAAGAATACTTTTTATGTTTTTATTTAACTATTAAGTATAGTTTCTATTTACCGCTAGTATATGTTCATGTGTCAGTTATTTAGCTTAAAAAATTTCGCTTTGATTTTAAATTTGCCCTTCAAATCTAAGGACGCATATACATGTAGAGAGAAAATTAAATGGGAACTAAAATATCCAGGTATATGCATCAAGCCTTTTTCTATAGTTTCCACGGGGCCGAAATTCGGCCCCATTCCCAATACAAAATACATGTGGTTTTTCCCAATTTGATGAAAAAGATTCCCAATTTGGTGTTGAGGCAACGACCATAATGAAAAATAATATAATATAAGGGGAAATGTATTAAAAACAAATTCCATTACATTTACATAGATTTCCATGTGCGCAAACAATTTTTCCCAATTTCACATAAATTCCCGTTAAAATTGCCAACTGTGTCACCAATGACATTTTCCCAAAGTTGACAGAAAAAGGCCTATGAGACAGTATTTATTTTCTTATGGAAAAATAAGTATTATTTAAGTCTATTTATCTATTCAAGTTTGAATTATTTATAATTTACCTATCAGCCAAGACAATTTGATTAAAGGGGCATCTGTTTTAACCAAAAACTATTATTTTGATATTTACTACTTTTAAGTATTCGATGTACAATAACAAATAAGAGCTATACACAGGCATAAAAAATCTTATATTCCGATATATATTTTGTGAAAATAAGGTCAGGTCCTGTGTGTTGTGCACATACAAATACAATATAGTAACATTGAATTAATCAATTGCAAGTAAATAATTGCCAAAATAATTGTGAAAATAAGGTCAAGTAGAGTGTGGTGTGCATATTTAAATACAGTGTAGTAACATTGAATTAATCAATTGCAAGTAAATAATTGCCAAACTGGGTTTCTCAATCGAATTTCACAAAATATACAATGTATAGAAATTTAAGAATTTTTTTGCCTGTGTATAGCTCTTATTTGTTATTGTATATCATTCTAAGTAGTAAAAAGGGAAAGATTCTTTTTTGAGAAAAGCAAAGCTAATGCTCCTTTACATGTAAGTCTGTACAATTTTTATTTGGGTTTATTGATTTTCTACATTATTTGGGTTCATTGTTTCATGTTTTGGTTTTAGCTCACCTGAGACGAAGGCTCAAGTGAGCTTTAGTAATCACTCCCTGTTAATCCAGCAATTGAAGCCCTCTTGGGCCTTTTCTTTCCACATACATGTATGTAGATGGTTCTCAGATGAGTGATTGAAGCACTCTTGGGCCTCTTCTTTCCACATTTGTAAATGGTTCTCAGGTGAGCGATTGAAACCCTCTTGGGTCTCTTCTTTCCACATATGTAGATGGTTCTCAGGTGAGCCTCTTGTTTTTATATGACAACTATGATAGGATATGTAAGAAGAAATGATGAACAACACAGAATATAGTGAAACCTTGCCTAAAGACCACCTCACTCAGGAAACCACCTCACAAATAAGACCATAAATATTCTGGCCCTTTAGAAAATATAAAAAGGTATTAAATAAAACAAGTCCTTTACTTACATGTATGAGAGAACTTAACTACTTATATATAGTTAGACCACATTGAATCGGTCAGTAAGATGGTCTTAATATCGAGGTTCCACTGTGTGATAATGGTTAAAATTCAGCCATTTTTGTCAGAGTAACTTAAATGTACATGCAGGAGACTTTAAACTTAAGTCTTTTCACCATCTTGTTCTTCTCTCTTTTGTGGTTTGTAGATGTTGGCTAATTGTATGTTTTACAAGGTGAATAATTTAGGCTCCTAAGAGACTCCAATATCCTTTTTTACTAAGATTTGTCTAATTAAGAATATTAATTAGATTTTTGTAATTTATCAATTATTACATTTCATTTTCTTGTTTCAACAGTTATGGAATATTGATAGAAGGCAAAACATGATTTGGAGTTTAATTATCGGCTTTTTTGGACTTGTCTTACTTTGGGAGATATTTCGACCTCTTGCACCACCAAAATGTGGGATCTACAGACAGCCAGGTACCACTGTACTTCTAATAATACTATAAATATACTACCAGTAGAAAAACAAAACATATGGTATTATATTTCAGTGTGTTTATATTTCAAATAATGACGCCTCAAAGAAATATTTTTCAGAAATCAAAGATCACCAATTGTCAGTGAAGTGCCACTGTTTTATGCTTCTTTGACTGATTCAGTTGTTTTTAAAGAGATGATGTAAATCACATCATTTAAGTATTTAATTCAGAATGGCTGTTTGCCTAATAACTGCAATTTTCAGTTTATAAATTTCTTGCATATAGTATGTATAATACTATGTAAACTATCTTATATCAGAGCATGAAAGACAAATTTGATAGTAAAAACCGAGGTACCTTGTCACAGTAGGTGTCGGCACGTTAAAGAACCCTCACTGCTCAGTGGTCGTAAGTGCCAAGCATTTGAAGCCCTTCACTGGCATTAGGGGAACATAACATGACTATAAAGGCCACTCAAGGCCTTTATAGGAGGTGTCCTTTATACGTAGGTGACCTTTAATGCAAGTTTGACTCTATACATGTATGTACAAGACTTTTCTCTGTTAGACTTTAAATTCAGATTGAAAAATGTTTGATTCTGATATTAATGTACATGTACTAACCTGTACACTACAGGGACATAGCACTATGTGACATCCATCATATGTTTGTGATCTTCACATGTGATATAGAAATACATACAGTCAAACCTATATGAAAGGCCACCTCTATATTAAGGACACCTGCCTATAAAGGCCATTCAAATATAACTTGTTAACATTTTAATAATGAATAAACCTTTTTATAAAGGCCACCTGTCTATAACGGCTACTTTTGCCTTGAGTAGCCTTATAGACAACTTTGACTGTACCGACATTGTATTGATAATTCATAGATCTTTATGAGTATTTTAAATCCTCTCTATTTGATTTCTTTAGAATTATTTATTTTGGTAATAGTATCAAATATGAAAATGATGGTCTCCTGTGCTTGTTTTGTAGGTCGGTGGTATTTGTTGAAGAAGATAATTTTCCTGTGTCTTTTCAAGTGGCGACAGTACAAAAACTCAAAGTCTGCCTCTAACTCAATGAAAATGTTGGATGAAAATCGAGGATATGGCGCAGGACTTTTTGATGCGACTAAGTTAGAGGAGTTATGCCCCTTAGATTCAGATCCCTACGTATGTTTTATTTTCATTCATTTACAGTCAAGATACTGACAATTTTCATTTCTTCTGGAAATTTTTAATTTAATGAAGTCAGTAGATAAATAAAAAAAATAATAAGATCATAATTCAAACTAGATGTGGTATTGTTTATATGTCACATGAGTTAACTCGTCACCCCCAGAATAACAATGGACTCTTCTGTAAATCAATGACTTAGACCAGTCCAAATGTGTCTTTGGGGGAGAATGAGTTCTAACATACTTATATGATTGTTGTAAAATTAATGTTGTTTATCATCTCATAACAGCCAAAAAAAATTTCCCAGAATATTAATTATTGGAACTGGTGCAAATATTTGAATTCCAATGGGGAAAAAAATGAGAAAAAAAGTGAGATATCATATGAAATCAATATAAAAATTTATGCATTGAACTGCTTTCTGTTGGTATTCTTGGATGTAGGCATGTATGATGAACTTGCCCTTGTCCAGTTCGCATTCATAAGCACATGAATGCCGACTTAAAATTGTTTAATACCTAAGTGAAAAATAAGATTTTGAGCTTACTCATGACAGTCTGTGTTATATTATGGCCAGTGATTTTCCGTTTCAAATTTACCTCAATTTTGTTTCAAGATTTGGTGAATTCTGTTTTTTACCGGTTTCATTAAATGAAAGCTTGAACACATAGCTCAGGTAAAGATTATTTAATGATACACATCCATAATGGTGCCTTCATTAGTCTGCCATACAATATCAGTTATCTATTTAAAGAGGCAAGCAAAATTGAATGAAATTTATATTTTCTCTTAACTTTGTTGATGTCGGAACTCTATCCGCCTTCAGCCATTTATCTGTCACTCGATGTTGACAATCGTGTGCTCAGTATGTTTGTTGTTGTTACCGATAACCAGGTCCCAAGTGGAATGTCGTAAAAAAAGTTGTGAGCGGTATTACATGGTAAAATTATAAACTACGATAGGTATTTTAAGTAATTGAAGAAAGCATTGTGAAACATAGATCCGGTTACCATGTACCCGGGAAGAGATCACTGGCCTTCTGAGAGTAAATTAGCAAACTTTCTCACAAAATCATCTTAGATTCCAGAGGGTCTCGAACCTGCCATGACTAGAGGTGCGTAACTTCATAGTTCAAAGTGCGATGCTATAACCACTAGGCCAAGGAAGAAATGATACAACAACAGACCAGGAGCTCATTTTGGAAAAAGTCTTAAGTCCTAAATCCTAAAGCCTTAGCCCTAATCGTTATGGGACTGACCAATCAGCAATGCATTGCCATGGTAGTTAGGACTAAAAGTTAGGATTTAGGACTTGCTACTTTTTGTGAAACCTGGACCTGTTACAACATTTGAAAAGAAAAATTTTTGTTATATGTACTGTAGAATTTCAATTCAGAGAATCAAACTTCAATGAGTCAAATTTCTTTATGTTTCTAAATATTGATGAAGTCCCTAATAATTTTGTTATTTAACGCTACTTATAAACAATTTATTATTCAAACTTTTATGAGTGGAATTTCTCAGTGTTTCGAATTAATTTTTGGGTCAATTTATATAAAAATGTTGAAAATTTTATGAATAATTTGTGTATGAAAGTGCTCAATGACAATTCTTCTCCTTTTTATAAACACTGAATGTTTTAATTTCACAAAAATAAGTTAATTATATCACTAATTATTAGATATCATGACCATATATGTTTTATACATGTATTGTTTCGAGGCAGTTAAATACATGTACATCTTTTAGAATCTCTGAAACTAAATTCTATGATTTTCAGTCACCATTCATGAGTCGAAGTCCCGATGTTTTGAATTTTTCTAAGTAGTCCCTTTTACTTTGACTCATCAAAGTTTCACTTTATATAATAAATTTACTTTCAGGGTATAGATGCTGTTTTTATCAGTGGTGTTAACAAAGATGGTGTCCGTATGTCCATACGTATAGGACGGAGACACAACCATTGTGCAGAAATGTGGCTTTTTCTTGAAATACCAGGAATCGGACAGCTACAGCACCCCATACATCCAGACACTCATGTTGTTAACGCGAGTAAAACAGGCTTCTCTTCAGGTGGTTTACGGATTGAAATGATCGAGTGCATGCGAAGGTGGAAAGTTTCATACAATGGACTTCTAAGGTAGATGTTTTTATCATAAAAAGTTATCAAGTCACAGTTCTTGTGTGACTGTTAATTTGTTCCTTTAAGAGAATTCATATATATTAGTAAAAAAAAAAAAAATAGCAAAACCAAACTAAATTAATTATTAAGGCAATCAGCTAGATTTAAAAAGCATGGACATTTGTCACACCGGTCACCATTGATTAGTGACCAGTCAGTTTTAATACAGAATCTGACCTTGTGAAACCATGGTTTTAGATGTTTTTAATGGTTTTCAAGACATAACATAAAACGGTATGGAGTGATTTATTGATCCCTAACATTCATTTTTTTTCAGATATGGTTTATGTAATGAAATAGAAGATAAACAGCAGGAATATTTACATGTCCGATTTTCATTCCAGTAAGTATATTGTCAGCAAGATCAAGCTCAGTAAATTTATCCCTAGCTCTTTGTTGTGTAATAACAACCTATTACGGTAAGTATTTGCTTTGAGGATTATCCAGTAAGCAGTGAAGAGGTTATATTTCAGTTGATGCATTCACACTGCTTTTGGCTTGATATCATGAGCTGTGTGACTCCTTAAAGCCCTTACCACTTGTCCCTGTGAGGCAGGGACAGAGATGTTTAGTGTGTGCATGTGTTTATGTCTTTGCTTTGCTGAGTTTCAACAGTTTTTTAAGTGCCACTACACTTGCACAATCTGAAGAAGGTAATCAAACTGTACATCCCAGATCATTTATCCTCTACCAAGGCATAGATCTGTGCAGAGTGGAGATGAAATCTCACCTCTGAAAATCTGGCATGACCAGGGACCTTCAAACTAGTAAATGTATAGTCTGATGTTAGAATGAACTTTAACAGAAGTAGATGCAGTCTTTTTTGACAAATCTATAGATAAAATATCACAAAGTTCTGTTTATTCCGGCTATTTGAAATGATACAGTACTCATGTTTTGTATTGGTTTTAACACATTAAATGTACATAATTAAACTATTAATAGATTAGAATTTCCTCTTAGTATAGATTCTATTACCCTATGGTTTCTGATTGAGAAACCAAACTATTTTGTAATCTTCCACCATTCATCATATTGAGAAACCAAACTATTTTGTATCCTTCCACCATTCATCATATTGAGAAACCAAACTATTTTGTATCCTTCCACCATTCATCACATTGAGAAACCAAACTATTTTGTATCCTTCCACCATTAATCATGTTGAGAAACCAAACTGTTTTGTATCCTTCCACCATTCATCATGTTGAGAAACCAAACTATTTTGTATCCTTCTACCATTCATCATATTGAGAAACCAAACTATTTTGTATCCTTCCGCTCATCATGCATATCATCAATATGCAATTGTTGGGAACCAATATGCAGGCATCCAAATCCCGATTTCAAAAAACATGTGCTCTGAAAGAAAAGTATTGACACATTGAATTCAAATTATGTCATTTTATGTACTTACTAAATTCAATATCAATATTCACAGAGAT
This sequence comes from Atrina japonica, assembly GCA_030159075.1. Classification (NCBI taxonomy): domain Eukaryota; kingdom Metazoa; phylum Mollusca; class Bivalvia; order Pterioida; family Pinnidae; genus Atrina; species Atrina japonica. Next base: position 667,137 of record BROG01000006.1, on the reverse strand, counting down.
TATATTGTTTATTTGATTCATGGGTAATTGGTATCTGACAGATCGCCCAGATCGATAGCAGGTCATCTGTTAGGAAATGTCAACATAAATGACAGCGCAGATCAAAGTCCATTTCCTTAGGTCAGGTCCAGTGTAATATTCATATACAATTAGTAAGGCTGAGTTAATCAATTGCAATCGAAAAAGTGCCAAACCTGGGTTCCTCCAGCAATTTTCACACAATATATAGGAATTTAAGAATTTTTATGCCTGTGTATATCTTATTTTTTTGGTTATTGTATATCAATCTAAGTAGTGAAAAAGCCTATGCCTCTTTAAAATCTTCTTGTCTGTAAATTTATATTTGCTTTTCTTATTTTTGCAGATGGAAGGCTACATCAGATCCATTTAATTTTGACACGGACATAAATGCAGGTTGTATTGCCGATGCTGTCGCAAGAGAAGAATGGACAGCTGCATTCTGGGAAAGATTACAAAAGTATGTGAGCTCAGAGAAAAATTATTCTGTAAAATATAAGTTTATCTGTATGGTACTCCCTTTTACCTTGGTAGACCCATAACTGAATTAGCAGTTTTGGACTGGATTTGTCAAAAATACAGAAATATCCATTTTCAGGAGACTTATTGGTCCCAAACCCTGGCTCTACTTAAAGACTGCAAACTCTTTACTGTACAGGGTAAAAATAACTTGCAGTGTCAATATTGGCTATTTTCAAGGTCGTCTTAGATTTGTTAATTTAAGAAACAGTATATAGGTTTTTAGAAGATTCTATATATATCTGTAACGTGTTGCGAGCTACCTATTTTAACCCACTCCCGATCAGCGAATTAAAATAATCACAATCATGTTAGGTGAGAGAAAAGCACAAAAATTACAACCTGCAAAATGAATAAAAACCCTCAGACAATAATTTGTAAAACCTTGAAATCTGGATGATATAATAATACAAGTCTCTGAGTTTTGGGGATATATTGTTTTTCGTTCATCTGTTTAGTCCATTTACGATTAGATATTTTCATTATCCAGAGCTACCATCTCTTGTAGTAGGTATCGATTGTGATGTCATTTGTTCGTGCGTAAAATGAGTAAAGTTATAAATTGTGACATTATATGTATGTGTGAAAACAACGTTGTTTTCTCACGTAAAGACATGACGTCACAATCAATACCTGCTGACATGGGAGATAACTTTAACTAACGAAAAGACAGAATATTCTGTCAAAACAATTGTTTTCCTCAAAATTCAAAGCACTTTTGATGTGGTACTTTATATTAATGAAACTCAGGATGAATTTCATTATCTGCCAGAGTTATGGGACTTAGATAAAAATCTTTATGAGTGGAATAGCTCTTATGGCCATAGTGTTTCTCAGACAAATCTTGTTCATTTTTTTTTAGTACCATATTCAACCAAATGAGCACAGTTGCTAAAAACTGTAGAAAAGGGATGGGCACTTATTTGGACCAACAAAGAGTTATAAAATAGCTGAAATACTTGAGAAAATGGAATTAAATTTCAAATTTGCAAGTATAAAATGTTGGTACAAGAAAAAATTAGCCAGTTGATCTACAAACTCCTGCCTTATTCCGTCCCTGTTATTTTCTGATTGTTTTTCGATTTATTTCTTGGTTGTATACTGTTAACATTTTTATTCCATCAAAATAACAGTAAAAAAGCTTTGGTTGCATAAAAAGTTATTTAAAGTTTAATTTAGCTTGTGGTATTTCATTTTAGCTAATGGATTTTAGATCCACAATCTAAAATTAGCCTGTGACAAAAACAGTTTATTTCGATCCCTGAGCATGGTGATGATGTTGTAGAAGTTATTACCAACGACACCTACCCATATTTTTCTGTTGCTGGGGGCTAGAGATAAACTATAATTAGGTTTTTCTGGTCAACATCTCCTTGTCAACAAGCTAGAAAAAGATTCTTGATCATGTGTGAAAAAGAGGAGTAAATATGAACTAAAGGGGAGGGCTCATGGGTTCCTATAGGGACATGGGTGCTTATTGGGTTGAAAACGGTTTTTACGATTCATAAACGTACATTACACCGTTATACAAGACAAACACATCTATTTTACATCTGCATGTTATTGACGTCGCAGCTAATATATGTATATATAAGAAGTACAAAATTGGATGTTAAGTATTTATTTAATATATTTCAAAGAAGATATTACAATAACAGTTAGTTTTATTGTATTTCACAACTTTCCATGTTTTTTTTATTTTTTGAACAAAAATTTTAATGTTCTAATTTTGATATTCACCTGTTCATGATAATTATATAATTTTCTGTTTTTAAGAGAGAGAAAATAGTCTTTCAAATTGTAGATCTCGTACTTTTAAAAGAAGTAGAATAATACCATTTGTGTACAAATCAACCTCTATATAAAGACCACCTAATTTTGATATTCACCCTATAAAGACTGTTTTTAAGAGAGAGAAAATAGTCTTTCAAGTTGTGTACTTTTAAGGAGGTCTAATATATATACAAGTTATATATACAAGTTTCACTGTAAATGGCTTATTAAGTCAAAACTGATTTGACTTTTTGTATACAAAGATACACAATAAAGTTATTAGGAATGATCAAGTTTCAAGCTCATTGGGGTTAAAGGTCAAGGTCACATTCACATATATAAGTTTTGCATCATTTTCAACTTCTTCTTAAGAACCAGTAGGCAAAGTTTCAACCTAATTTTGCAGAAATATATATGTATATATATATATAAATATGTGAAGCTTCATAATGTTTGTGAAAAGGGCGCTAAAACCAATAGGGGCTCCAAAAAGGAGTCATTTGACTTTTTAGCCCACCATCAACGGCCATTCAAATTGCCCTGCTATTTCTCAGAAAGTATTGAAGGGATCTCCTTGAACTTTGACATCAAGGTTCCTCTTGATGTCTAGTTGTACATATTGCATTTTCAGAGAGATCAGAATCCAATATGGTCGACAAGGGACCATCTTGGATTTTGACCAATGGAAGTTTGTTACCGCTACTTCTCAGAAAGGACTGAAGGGATCTCCTTGAAATTTGAATTGAAGATTCCCCTTTAGGTCTAGTTGTGCATATCATATTTTCATAGAGATCAGAATCCAACATGGCCGACAGGCTGCCATCTTGGATTTTGACCAAAGGAAGTTTGTTACCACTTCTTCTCCTTCTTCTCAGAAAGGACTGAAGGGAACTCATTTGACATGAAGGTTCCCCTTGAAGTCTAGTTGTGCATATTACATTTTCAAAGAGATTGGAATCAAACATGGCTGACAGGCTGCCATTTTGGATTTTGACCAAAGGAAGTTTGTTGCCATTTATATTTCTCAAAAAGTACTGCAGGGATCTCATTGAAATTTTACATGAAGTTTGAGGTCTAGTTGTGCATATTACATTTTCAGAAGGAACAGAATCTAACAATGCTAGCAGATGACCATAATATGTAATATGTTCAGTTCAAGTTCAGTTTTGCTAAAAAGTATTTCACAGAAATATGGATTTAAGTTTAAATTCAGTGTTGAGACACAAAATAAGAGAGAAAAAAAAAGAGAAAAGAACAGTCTGTCATAGATCAAACATAGAACATTCCATGGTGGGCACCAAGATTCCTCTGTGATCTCAGGTGATTATGCGTATATGCCTTTTTATAATAGGTGAATATGATCATATGCCTTTTTAGGTCACCTGAGCCAAAGGCTCATCGTGACCTATTGCGATCATCTTTTGTCTGTCTTAGTGTGTCGTGTGATTAAGATCATATGACTTTTTAGGTCACCTGAGCCAAAGGCTCATGGTGACCTATTGCAATCGTCTTTTGTCTGTCTTAAAGTATCGTGCGACGTTCGTCATCTGTTGTTAACATTAACACATTTTTTACTTCTTCTCAAGAACCAGTGGGCTAATTTTAACCAATCTTAGCAGAAAGCATCCCCATGTGAAACTGCAGTAAATATGCGAATGAAAATGGGCTACGACCCATAGGGGTGCCTAAAAGGGTACATGGTACATCTTTAAAAATCTTTTTTTCATGAACTAATGATCAGATGACTTTCAAATTTTGTATACATGATTGCTAAATCATTATGTACAAAGTTTGTGAATGAAATTGAAATCTGTTCAAAAACGAGCCACTAGGTGCACTTTCGTAACATACATGTAGGCTAAGTTTTTAAGCAAATGGCGTAATAACTCAATTATATATTATAAAGTTGTGAGGAATTATCTATGGCTCATTTTGACTAAATTTCAGTGTCATGGAGTCAAAGGTCAAGGTTACAGGCACCTAAATAAACAGAAAATATCAGGATTTTGTCAAATTTTACACATTTCCGACTTCTTCTTAAGAACCAGTTGGCCAATTTTAAATAAACTTGGCAGGAATTATAACAGTGTGAAGCTGCATAAAGTTTGCAAATGAAAAGGGGCTGGAATCCATAGGAGCTCCAAAAGGGATCAAAACTTGGTATTATTTCACTCAGGTGACCATTAAGGCCCATGGAGTCTCTTGTTACCTCAGGTGATATAGCACCTACGGCTGTTTTTCCTTAAGTGATTACCGGTAAGCATAGGTTGCCAACATAAGAATAAAGAAATGACATCAAAAGACTCACATGGGAATGGAGTGGGGACATCTAAAGATAATTACATGGAACTAAGGGTTATACGTCTCATGAACTGCCCTGTTAATTTTTTTCACTGCCCAATGAATTCTCTTTAAATTTGGTGTAAGGGTAAGGGTAACAGAAATATTTTCTTGGCCCCTGGGACAGGGTTTGTAGACTCGCCCTCCCAGGTGACCAAAAATGTCCTTTTGACTTTTATAGTTCATTGATCTTATTTCTTACTAGGAAACATCAGACTCATTACGAACAATGGGGAGAATTAAGTGGACGACTACAAGTTGAAGGATATAAGGAACAATTTCTACGACTTAAATCTGTCAGGGACCATTCATTTGGTAAGAGATTGAAGTGTGATCAAAATATCATTAACGTTATTATCAAAATTAGATCAGAGATTTGATCTGGAGAAACAGAATTATGTGTTATTACATAACATATCAATTCAGCAAAAACTGTGTTATGTACATCAGAATTTGATGTAAATTGTGGTTGAAGTCATGTGGAACAAGATATTTTATTTTAGCAAACGCTTTATAATACATGTAAATGATTTTCATGCAAAGACATAGATGTGCTAGATCATTATGTTGGAACTTGAGCTGATTTTGTAGGGAAGTTTGCCAGTTAATTTGCGGAAGGCCAGTGATTTCTTCCTGAGTTCTCTGTAAGCAAGTTCTCTCCTCCAATATTAAAAACTGGCCATAACCGTATAACTTAAAGATTGTTGAATATGGCGAAAACAACATCATTCAAACAAAATAATTAACTGAGCTTGAATTGGTGGTTGATAATTGTGAAGTGACCTATTTCAGAGTTTTATATTCAGACTGTTTTTATTTGTTTCCAGGTGTTTAATAATGCTTGGTCTGGATTAAATCTGTTTCCAGGTGTTTAATAATGCTTAATCAGGATTAAATCTGTTTACAGGACCTAATGATAGATTGATTCATTTCTAGGTGATCTATGCAAAACAAAAACCAATATACTATTTGGGGTGATGTTTTTGAATGTGTACTTTGAATCGTAATTACTATCAATTATAGATGAAAATTTTCTGCAAATTAATGATAAGATTGAACATTTGAACCCATACTAACATTAATGAATGCTGCTGATGGTGGACATACATTGCTTCAACCAATTTGTTGAGATGTTCAACCCATTCTCTGTCAAGAAATAAATGAGAAAAAGAAAGAATGACATGAAATATGATTTTGAACAGAATTTTATAAAAGTTCTCTTTATTTGATACCTGTCATAGTATGGCATTATGCATCTGTCCATATGTCAACATCTCTGTACACACAACACAAAGAGAACCATTCCAGCTAGTATCATCAGCGTTGTTTAACACTGTCAACTTCTCTGTACATACAATACAAAGAGAACCATCAGGGTAGTATCTCCAATGTTGTACACATGTTCAACACTGTCAACACCTCTGTACACACAATACAAAGAGAACCATCAGGGGTAGAATCACCAACTTTGTACACATGTTCTACACTGCTAGTACATCTTTACACACAATACAAAGAGAACCATCAGGGTAGTATCTCCAATGTTGTACACATGTTCAACACTGTCAACACCTCTGTACATACAATACAAAGAGAACCATCAGGGTAGTATCTCCAATGTTGTACACATATTTAACACTGTCAACTTCTCTGTACACACAATACAAAGAGAACCATCAGGGTAGTATCTCCAATGTTGTACACATGTTCAACACTGTCAACACCTCTGTACACACAATACAAAGAGAACCATCAGGGGTAGTATCTCCAACGTTGTACACATGTTCAACACTGTCAACACCTCTGTACACACAATACAAAGAGAACCATCAGGGTAGTATCTCCAACGTTGTACACATGTTCAACACTGTCAACTTCTCTGTACACACAATACAAAGAGAATCATCAGGTTAGTATCTCCAATGTTGTACACATGTTCAACACTGTCAACACCTCTGTACATACAATACAAAGAGAACCATCAGGGGTAGAATCACCAAATTTGTACACATGTTCTACACTGCTAGTACATCTTTACACACAATACAAAGAGAACCATCAGGGTAGTATCTCCAATGTTGTACACATGTTCAACACTGTCAACACCTCTGTACATACAATACAAAGAGAACCATCAGGGGTAGAATCACCAACTTTGTACACATGTTCTACACTGCTAGTACTTCTTTATACACAATACAAAAAGTACCGTATTGTTTTCGTCAATTTATATGTCTTGGCGATATACCCCCAAGTGTGGCACTATTTTCATATTCTATGACTAAGCCTTGTTTATTTCATTTTTGATTGATAAAGTTGTGTTTTGCTTATCAAATACTGTATACCTGGAATTTTTGCCCCTGAACATTTTTTGCTCCTTTGCTACAGAAAACATATTTCACCCCAACTTAAATTCGCCCTTAATCACCTTGTTCTCATGGACTCTTTGTCCATGTTTCAGTTATTTAGCTCGTAAATTTTGATTTCATTTCAAATTCGCCCTCTCATCTAATTTGCGAAAATGGTAAAAAATAAACGAGAGCAAAATGTCCAGGTATGAATTTATTATAAAGAAAAGACTATCAAACATATGGTGAAAGATTACCTGTATGTTTTGTTTATGACAGGTGTAAGAGATTGGAGATCTATGTACAGGTATGCCATCCACTACATATATTGTGAGGTAAGTACATGTATATAAAGAGTCCAGGTGTGCATAGACCAAATACATGTATACATGTACCTCTAAAAACATGTGGTCATGGATATATATTAAGTAAAATATAATTCTGTTGTCGTCTATAGAGGAAATAGCATATATTTGATTTGACTTTTTATTTTTCATGAAAAGTTTAAATTTCAGATGTTCGTATGAATAATTTATTTTACATGTATATTGAGATATTAAATGTCACATACCGGTATTTCCCATGACATTTGATTTTTCATGAAAATAAATCATAGATGCCTCCTCTTGCGATTTATTTTATATTAAAAGATAAAATGTGGCTCAAAAATATTTATTAAATGCTTAACAAAAATAATGCAGCCATTTTTTTTTTTTTTTTTTTTTTTTTTTTTAACAACTTTTGACATAGTGTATTTTTGCAAAAATTTGCTGTGTTTAGCCCCAACATCGAGTTTTTGTTACAGGCTTGCTGTTCAGATGACATTGGTGCTAGCTTGGTGATATTTGGTCTGGATGTTCCTGGAGCATCTAGCATTGTTGTTGTGAAGGATACTTTGGAATTTTATTTTAGATTTTTTGGAAAAAAATAAAGTTTTTGGACTTATTGTTTTTTGCAAAAATTTGCTGTGCTTAGAACAATGTTAAGTTTTTGTTACAGGTTTGCTGTTCAGTTGATATTGGCACTAGCTTGGTGATATTTGGTCTGGGTGATTTTGGGGGCTTTAGCATTGATGTAAAGAAGTTTGATTTGGAACAATTTTTTGATATGGGGGGAATTTTTATGTTTTTTGACATACTGTTTCTTGCAAACATTTGCTGTGTTCAAATCAATGTGAAGTTTTCATTAGGGTCATGATTCTCTGTTGATGATAGTGTTAGGTTGCTGATAATTTGGATGGAGGTTCCATTAGGGTAGAACATCATTGCATATTGATGTTCATTGGGGTCTTTGGGGGTATATGTCCCACACCCTTAAATTCATTATGTTATGTGTTTCTTGAAAACCATTCATATATATTCTTGTTTGTTATTGGTAGACACATTTATTGGTATATGATAAGGCCATTGGGGGGGTCCTTCCCCAACCTTTGAAATATATATTTTTACTTATAATTTAAAAACCATTCACAACCCCACCCTTAAACCATATATATTATTGGTTGTTATGGGGAGACACATTTTGTGGTGCATATGGGGGTCCTGCCCCACCCCCCAAAATTTATATTTTTTCTTATAACTTAAAAAACCGTTCACAGCCCCACCCTTAAACCATATATATTATTGATCGTTATGGGAAAATACATTCAGTAGTGTATGTGGGGGTACTGCTGCACCCCCATAAATATATACTTACTATACTTTGCAACATTTGATATCAAAGCAGGGACTGGCGAGACATATAATTATGTGTAATTTTTGTTTACTTCATCAAAAACTACAAAATTACAATGGTTTTGGTTAAGAGTGGTGCATAATATACTAATAAAAATCTTTTTATAAGTAAAATAGATAAGAAAATAAGTCCATTATGTAATTTTTGTAACAAAGAAAATGAGACAATTATTATTCATATTCTTTGGGGATGTCAAGAAGACAAATTTTTGAATAACCATTTTCAATAAACAGATACTCATTTGCATTTGGTTTACTTTCAGATGAACATGATCATTACTAAAATAAAACAAATAATGAAATATAATTAGTTATAAAAACAGTATATTTATCAGGGTTGTGGTCAATTACATTGAAATGTAATTAATTATAATTACAATTACTTTGGAAAAACTGAATAACAATTACAATTACTCATTCTAGTAGATATAATTAATTATAATTACAAGTACCTTCAAAAGTAATTAATTAAATTACAATTTTTCAAATGTTTATTTTCAATAACATACATACATTTACATAATCACACAATAGACAGAACATGATTTATCAGTTACCAATGTACAGTGAAGCCCTCATTTCCAACTGACACCTGTGTGTTGCCATAGAGAACAACAGGTGAAAACAGGTGGGGATTAGCACAGCCCCAAATATAGGCTCAACTGTGTAAACTTATTTATTCAGTTTAATTAATGGAAAAAAGTGATCAATTTATTTCTCCAAGTACCTGGCATGTAATATATATCAAGTACATATATAAGTTATTATAGTGTAATTGAAATGTAATTGTCAATTAAAATTTTTAGAATGTAATTTATTACAATTACCTTAGCCGATTTCACAAAAAAACACAACTTTAAATTGGAACGAGAAGGAGAAAACACAATAGACGTATCAGACTTGCGATTATAACGAGATATCCGAGAAAAACAAAATACAACGAACTTACAACCTCTTACCCCCCACGATACGTTAGGCAAAATCGAAATGTCGGTTACCTCGCTATTAACTCTTTTTTTCTTCCGGAAACGCGAGCTCCACGTATTTTCAGTCTCTCATGGAGCTCCTGAAGCGTCCAAGCCTCGTATTTATCCATATTTATTTAAAACATACAAGTAATCTACGTTTGATCTACATGTAGCTGGAGTAGGCAGGATGTCGAAGGTGAACTGAACTATATCGTGCGACATCTACTGCCAAGGGGAGATAAATCTTAGAAACATAGCCCATTACACATTACTTTCAGTTACTTGAAAAATTGTAATTAATTGCAATTAATTACAATTACATTTTTAATTACCCTAACCCTGATATCAATAAAACTCAGTGTTGGTGTAGATCATTTAATAACACACTGGCTAGCCAATTCTCCACCCCCAACTCAGTTGAAAGTTTCCCTGTGGAATGAATTGGTTAGCCATTTTTTTTCTCCAGAAAAAGAATTGCTCAACAGTTTTTTTTCCTGCAAAAAGAATTGGCTGGCCCACTTTTTCCCAGGAGAAAGAATTGGCTAGCCAGACCTTTCCCAGGAGAAAGAATTGGCTAGCCATTTTTTTCTTTGGAGAAAGATTTGGCTGGCCAGTTTTTCTCCCAGGGATATCCCTGTGAGATGACAGGTTTCACTGTATAATCATACAGGTATTTTACTTTGTTGAGAGATGTTTCACTGTATAATCATACAGGTATTTTACTGTTATGACAGGTTTCTCTGTATAATTATAGAGGTATTTCACTGTGTTATGACAGGTTTCACTGTATAATTATAGAGGTATTTCACTGTTGGCAGTTTTCACCGTATAATTATACAGGTATTTCACTGTTGGCAGGTTTCACTGTATAATTATACAGGTATTTTACTGTGTAGAGACAGGTTTCACTGTATAATTATACAGGTATTTTACTGTTATGACAGGTTTCACTGTATAATTATACAGGTATTTTACTGTGTTGAGACAGGTTTCACTGTATAATTATACAGGTATTTTACTGTTATGACAGGTTTCACTGTATAATTATACAGGTATTTTACTGTGTTGAGACAGGTTTCACTGTATAATTATACAGGTATTTTACTGTTATGACAGGTTTCACTGTATAATTATACAGGTATTTTACTGTGTAGAGACAGGTTTCACTGTATAATTATACAGGTATTTTACTGTTATGACAGGTTTCACTGTATAATTATACAGGTATTTTACTGTGTAGAGACAGGTTTCACTGTATAATTATACAGGTATTTTACTGTGTAGAGACAGGTTTCACTGTATAATTATACAGGTATTTTACTGTTATGACAGGTTTCACTCTATAATTATACAGGTATTTTACTGTTATGACAGGTTTCACTGTATAATTATACAGGTATTTTACTGTGTGGTGACAGGTTTCACCGTATAATTATGCAGGTATTTTACTGTTATGACAGGTTTCACTGTATAATTATACAGGTATTTTACTGTTATGACAGGTTTCACTGTATAATTATAAAGGTATTATACTGTGTGATGACAGGTTTCACTGTAAAATTATACAGGTGTTTACTCTGTGATGACAGAATTTACTGTATAATTATACAGGTATTATACTGTGTGATAACAGGTTTCACTGTATAATTATGCATGTATTTCACTGTGATGACAGATTTCACTGTAAAATTTTTCAGGTATTCCACTGTGTGATGACAGGTTTCATTGTATAATGGAGTTGCATGTATTTCACTGTGATGACAGATTTCACTGTATAATTATAAAGGTATTATACTGTGTGATGACAGGTTTCACTGTATAATTATGCAGGTATTTCACTGTGATGACTTTAAATATGTTGGACTAATTATAATACTATTTGGAAAATGATTGCATTTTTCCACAGAACTTTGGTGCAAATTTCTATATTGATATAAACTGTAATTGCTATGCCATATAACAATATAATAGTAAGAATTTAACAGAGATGATTTTATACATGAATGACATTATTATTTTTGAGTGAAAGTGGTGACAGTGTGAAGTGTCAAGTTGATATAAGACATTACAAGACAGGATATATGTTATATATCAGTATCACAAATGACTATGATATGGAGTTTTGATTTGACATTAGTACAGTGTACATGTGTGTATCACAATTGTGTGTTGAGCATAAGGTATCAAGAAGATACAGTATTTTTGATTTCTTGTTTTATTATAGATTTTCACTGTATAATTATAAAGGTATTATACTGTATAATTATAAAAGGTATTATACTGTGTGATGACAGATTTCACTGTATAATTATAAAGGTATTATACTGTGTGATGACAGGTTTCACTGTATAATTATACAGGTAATTCACCATGTGGTGACAGGTTTCACTGTATAATTATACAGGTATTTCATTGTGTGATGACAGGTTTCACTGTATAATCATACAGGTATTTCACTATGTGATGACAGGTATTTATACAGGTATTTTTCTGTTATGACAGGATTCACTGTATAATTATACAGGTACATGTATTTTACTGTGTAGAGACAGGTTTCACTGTATAATTTTACAGGTATGACTTTGTCAATGTGCACACTGTAACATGTCTGACTTTTGTTTATTTAGGGAGGTGTGGTTATTCAAGTAGGTGTTGTGTGTCTGCCAGATACAACATCACAGTAAGTATTTAAGATACTGCTAAGCAGGAAAGTGTTGGGATTTATGAAAAGTGTTTTAGTTTGATATTGGTATATATTGCAATTCCTTCAAATTTTACCACACATTTGAATTTTTAAGATTGTGTACCAACAAGATGTACAAATGTGTTTGAGAATTTGACCTTATAAAAATCTGAAAGATAATATTTTATAAAAAAAAATATGTTTTAACATGTTTGATAAACTAGATATCCTAGAATTAAAATAAATGACTAAACTTTACTATAATGGCAAAATGTCACTTATATCTGTTTTATTTTTTAATGTGATATTGATGTCATTATGGTGTTTTAACAGAATGACAATATTTTGCTCTCGAAATTTGTCAGATGATTCCCATTTACTGTCTATTTATAGTTTAAAAGTAGGGTATCTGATATATCCATCTGGACAGGCCTGGACTGTTTCCGATGTTGACCTCAAACTCTGGGAAGTTGCTGGAGAGAAGGAGCCACAAAATGAATATTCTTTTAATTTTACAACAGGTACTTTTGAGCATCATGTTTTATATACCTGTTGTACACCTGTACATCATGTTTTATATACCTGTTGTACACCTGTACATCATGTTTTATATACCTGTTGTACACCTGTACATCATGTTTTATATACCTGTTGTACACCTGTACATCATCTTGCTGTACTTCTGATTCTCAAGTTTCAGACACATACTTCTTATGTCAACAGGACAACGGGAATGACGAGAGATCAGTTTTTAATTGGATTGTTTGTGCAGCTGCTTATTTTTAAAATGACACAGTTTAAGGACTTCATTACAGTCAAATTTATTTGTATTAAGCTCTCTTAATCTGTTAATTTGAAAAATCTGTTTGTTTGAAATGAAATAAAGTCCCCCACCTAATCATCTTTAATTTTCTTTTATTGTTTTTAGTACTTGAATGCTGGAAATCAGTTTGATTGAAATATCGGTTATCAGAATTGATTTTCAAGGTCCACTGAACAGCATATGTGTTGTTTTTACATTCGAAATCACGAAAATATCATCTCACAAATACATTTAGAACTTGTGTTTCGCGAAAATAAAGTCCTAAGAAAACTTTCAGATTTACAGTACCTATGTCAACAGTTATTGTTTTGACATCCTTGAACTAACTTTTAGTAGTAATGGTGACATGTTTTTCTATATTTTGGGTAAGACATTCTAAATTATCCGTATGATAATCAAAAAGTTACTCCCATCCGCCCTGCCAAGTTATGTGAATCGGACAATAACACCGTTTTTCTTTTCAATATCTAATCATAATGCTTAGACCCGTCATATTTGTATACTGTACAAGAACATTCATCTATACTGTACAAGGACATTCATCTATACTGTACAAGGACATTCATCTATACTGTACAAGGACATTCATCTATACTGTACAAGGACATTCATCTATACTGTACAAGGACATTCTTCAACCAAGGACATTCATCTGAAAGGACATTCATCTATGTACAAAGACATCTATACTGTACAAAGACAATGATACGAGACATTCCTATACTGTTCATCTATACTGTACAAGGACTTCATCTATACTGTGCAGGACATTCATAGTACAAGGACATTCATCTATACTGGAAGGACAATTATATACTGTACAAGGACATTCGTTATACTGTACAAGGACATCATATTTAAATTTTTTAAACTCTTGTCTTCTGTACATCAATGATCGAGACCAGTTGTCCTGTCAAGAAATGGTAAAACTTTTTTCACATCTTTTTCTTCTGGTTTGTTGTCAAAAGGTAAAAGCTTACTCTTGTTTTTACAGATAAAGAGAAATTTCATGTTGAGGTCAAAGGGGAGACAACTCCAGTATGGTACCATCATGAGGACAGGGGCAGTAAAGTGTTTGAGAAATACAGTCAGTACAAAGTTAATGGTCAGAAAGGATATGGTTTGGTGGAATTTCATTACAGGTTGGTATTTTTTTTTGAGTTATTTTAAATCACCAGATTGGAATTTAAGCTTTTCCTGTTATAGGAATTTTCACAGTTTACACTTGGAAGGTAGATCTCTTAGATAAATTTGTTTTTATTCCTCTTCCCATAAATATTGCTCATCAAAGTTTTACCTGTATCAAAGTAATCATCTCTCAAACATAAAGTTTGTTTACCTTTGATTCCAGCACATGCAAATTTCTACGTACCAGTATTTTCCAACATTGAAAATCCAAATTTGTATTTAAAGGTACTTTGAAAATACTGTATGCCAGGAAATTTTTGCCTCTAGTTATTTTCCCCCTTGTTCACCAACAAACAAACTTGCCCCATCCTAAATTTGGCCAAAATCACCAGCATCATGGGTGGCTTCAGTTATTTTGCTTGAAAATTTCTCATCCATTTTAAATTCGCCCTCTTATATAAGGACGAAAAAGGTGAAAAGTAAATGGGAGTGAAAATTTACATGTATAGATCTACAGTAGTTTGGTTATTTTAGCAATTCAATTTGACAGGAATATGGATGGACCAAGATACAGTCCAGCTGAATCACTTCCTGTTCTTGAGGAACCATCACCGGAAAATCTGCAAGATTCTTTATCAGCTCTAACATTAGAATTTTGTAACAGTGCTTGCTGTAGCTCCAAACTTGTCGGTGGTAAAGGGGCACAACTGGGATTCCTGAGCCGCATCCAGAAAACTGTAATTATTTCATGCTTTTGAGACTTTCTATCTTTGAGATTCTTTTAACTCATAAACCCCTGAAAAATAATGGACTCTTCTGTAAATCAATAACTAAGGCCAGTCCAAATGTGTCCTTAGGGGTGAATAAGTTAAATAAGCTCAGTTTATTGACTTAGAAAAATCATGTTTTGCTTTGAGGCATGTGTAGGAAATGTTGTTTTTTTTTCAGTGGTATTGTAAATTCCAAAATTGCAAACCTCTTTTTAACCATATAGTCGGCAATCGAAAAATGCAAAAATATTGGCTTCTTATGAACCATAGTCTACATTCAGAAAATACAAATCACTAATGTGTAATTCATCAAGTAATTACCAAAATCCTTACTCAAATAATTACAGTGCCCTCTAATGTCCAGGGTCCTCCAGAGGGCTTGAAGGCAAAATGTTGATAAAACGCATCCCTCCCAATACAAATTGTATTGGACCAATCGCAGGCAACAACCTCAAGAGTATGCACAGTTATGATTTCCAACAACCACCCGCTTGTTACAGATGTGGAGAACTCTAGCTATCGAGGATAAATAATGTTTGAAAAAACAAAAACAACGAAAATATATTGAACGTAGACTGCAAATGAATGATAGGTATACAACTGTAATTTTACCAATGGGTTATGATTAATCACAACTTTCTTTTACCAGTAATTTGAAAAAAATTGAGTGTCCTGAAGTAGTCTATGCAAGTAAATTACTATGACGTCACGATCTGGCACAGTAAAAATTTCTTCCGGTTGACACATATCTGATTGTAAATCATGGATTCAGGCATTGATGTAGTGATCGAAGTGAAGGAAATGTAATGACTGGATTATTCGGGTTACAAAATCCAGAAAAAGTTTATCCAGAAAAAAAGAATTTGATTGTATTACCTGAAAATTTGTGTAAAATCACTTAGAAGGAAGCATTTGTTTGTTTTACTAGATCATGTAGTTGTTGATTTTATTTTCTAATTCGCTTCCTCAGAGGAAAATAAATAATTTTTTAAATAAAACACCAATCTAAAATTATTAATTTGCTGTAAAACGCATTTGTGACAAAGGCTTGAATGACATTTCGATTCACCTGACAATACTTATGGGTATGAACATAAGAGATACACAATTATTTCTTGAACACTGGTACTCTTGGCCCATTGAAAACATAGCTCACCTGGCTTTACCTGAATTCTTATTAACATCAAAAAGACATACCAACTTAACACACTTCGATATGTATACCTTTGATAAGTGAATGTCTTTTCTTATCCAAACAGGTAGGAGCTGTTGTACCCACTGGCTTTTGTCTTACCATGAGTTCTTTTACTCTGCAGCTACAAGTAAGTTCTAAATACACACCACTCATCAATCCCTGAAAAACAATGGACTATTCTGTAAATCAATGACTTAGACCAGTCCAAATGTGTTTTTAGGGATGAATGAGTTAAGTGACACTTCACATTACGTCTTGTCCATTTTTAGTCTATCTGTTTGAAAATATTTAAAAATCTTATCCTCTGAGTTGGCTGAACTGTTGATGGCCAAATTTTTTCTGAATGATCAACAGGGTAAATGGATCTAAATTTGTGTACATCATGCTAGCTGATAAACCAACATGGCTGCTGTGACTTTAAATAGAAAATAAGTGTTAGGGTTGGTATTTGGTTCATATCTCGAAAATTATTATAGCTAGAAAAAAAAATTATCTCAAAATTATCAGCACACTAAGATCTATTGTTCAGGGCCTGAAGTCACCAAAATTTACTCAGCACAGGAGTATGATGTGACATATTACCTTTGTACATATTTGAAGCACGGCAAATCAGTGTACTGTTCTTGTGTACAAGTGAATATTTACAACTAAACTTGTGTATCCTTTTGTTGTAGAAAAATCCCGACCTGGAAGCAGCTGTGAATAAAATTGTCATCAATATAAGGTTTGTGTAGATGTGTTGTTGATTTAGTTAACACCTTTCATAAATTATCTGCATTCACCTTTGAACCTGTCTGTTATTAAAGGGGGCATTAGTTGTATTTACCAAAAAAAAAAAACATTTCAATTTTTTCATCCTTTACTACTTGTTCTTGTTGTACAATAACAAATAAAAGCTAAACACAGGTATAGAAATTCTTATATTCTTACATATTTTGTGAAAATAAGGTCAGGTCCAGTGTGGTATTCATATGCAAACAAACAAAAAAATCAATAACAATACAATCCAATGAAAAACGTTTATAATCTACCCCATACTTTGAACTCCCGTGCTGGATATCAATTTGCACTTGCTATGTATATGAAATTGATAAATGCTATCAATCATATATTGGAGAAAGAACCTCTCTATTCATGCTATCGAAAGAACAAATATGTAGGCTACTTGGTGTCCATGATAAATCCATGTATGGTGATTTGTCTAAATCTTGTACATGTAGTTGAGTCTCATATACAATACATCAAGAATTACTTTCATCTACATGTATCTAGAATCTTTTTCTTTATAGATGTTGTAATTTTTATCATAAGACTAAAAAAAACATGTACAGATTATATGTAACAAATCACTGTGAAGACAGATACAATAATGTAGAATCGGACAATTTCGAGGGGTTAAAATTATGTCGTTTTAAAAGTCAAACAAATTCATCGACATTAAATTTTGTTGAAATAAGAAAATTGTTTGTAAAGGAACTTAATAGAATTGGTGTTATTTATGCAAAATTTCATTATGGTTTTTATTTATTTTTTTTTTTTTTTTTTTTTTTTTTTTTTTTTTTTTGGAAAAATGAAAACAATGAAATAAACATCATTAAAACTATAACAAAATTTTGTGATTCTGTGGTAGTTATTTCCATTTTAGCTGACTCTTTTTGTTTTATCAATATACATGTATGTACCAGATAAATCAGGAGTTTGAATGACAGAATTAAGAATGAAAAATTTACATTTGATTACGCAAGCATAATGTGTGAATGATTTTCTTACAGAGAAGGGGGCACAGATCAGTTAAAATCACTCTGTGCTGATGCAGTAGAGCTGTTTGCATCTCGACCAATTTGTGCTGAGCTTGCAGAATCTTTACTGGGTCAGATGCAGACCACATTTAGAAAAGGCTACGATGATAAAATGTATGCTGTCCGATCATCAGCTATGGGTAAGTTTTGGGACTGGATTTGTAATGGGGTCTTGTGTGGTTTTCTGTCATCAAATGTTAGACAACGGATTTCCTCTGTCTTTTAGTGTTAGATACTGGACAGTAATTTGGATTTCCATTGCCTTATTTCGCTTTTTAGCTCACCTGAGCCAAACGCTCTGAGTAATCTACATGGATTTATGATTCAAATTTGTATTTTTCGTAGAAATCAGAATACCGTAAGAATTTTTTATTCTTTTTTTTTTAGGTCTTGTCAGACTGTCATTTTCCTTCATTTTTGCATTATTTCCTCAATTATCTCCCCTTGCATTCACAATGATGCATTAAAGTGTTTTATTTGTATATAGGTGAAGAAATGTTTTTGTGCAAGAATTTTGCCAAAATTTTATTTCTATAATTTGAATTTCTTAAAACAGCAATATTTATGTTTTTTGGCCAGATCAGCCTACATGTACATATTCTTCTTGGTCTTCTTTCCACATTCGTAGATGGTTCTCAGGTGAGCGATTGAGGCCCTCTTGGGCTTCTTGTTTATTGTGCAGCCTTAAATAATTTAAAATTAAGTTCTTAACATGAATATGATGAAAATGTCAGTTTCTGGGACTTTGATTATCTGTGTGGCAATACTGCATAACTGTTCAATGAAAAATTATAACACTTTAAATGACCAATGAACTAACACAGATGATTGGTGAGTAGAAAATAATTCATTTGTTATCAGTATTCAATGATTGGTCATTTCTTTACAGGTGAAGACGGCACTGAAGCTTCTTCAGCCGGACAGATGGAGACATATCTTGGGGTCAAAGGTCTAAATGAGGTATGATCACTGCAAATGAGATATATGTTGATGAGGTCAGAGGTTATGATAAATGATAAAACCCAAATGTAAACTTGGGGTTATGTTTTATCTTTGCAAGATTTGTAGAATCAGTTACCTGAAGAAATTGTATGCCTTCTTAGTTATGTAACAATGAAAAACAAGATGTGTTTGTGAAATACAAATGCTCCAGTCCTAACAAATTTCTATGCTGGGAAATATTGCAATGTCCTACATTTTGACCCCATCCCACCCCCAGGGGCATGTGATGTCAGTAAAGTGTGAGCAACGCTTAGATGAACTTACAGTCTAAGTTTGGTTACTGTATCACAATTCAAACTTGAAATATTGCACTTTTTATGTAAACGGGACGAAATTACGGACAGATGCACGATCTAAACACTAGATGCCCCCGGCGGACCTTTCAGGCCCGGGGGCATAATTATTATTGCAAATATCGATATTACAGGCAGCCTGTCAATAACAGCAGTCAACTTGTGTAATTGCAGGCTTGTTCACTTTGTATTTTCAGATCATTGATTCTGTCAGGAAGTGTTGGGCCTCAGCCTTTACATACCAAGCTGTACAATACAGAAGGTAAGTGCTCATAATGTAAATAAAGTTGACAGAAATCTGACAGATTTCTTGTAAATTGTCGTTAGTTTTCAAGGTAAAATTTACACCTTTTTTCTGAGTTTGACCCAAAAGTTTGTTTTTTTTTCAAAAAAATTAATGTTTAAAACAACAAAAACATTTAGAGATATTGTTTGAAATCATTAATTTTGGGACGAGTCACTGTTTATCCGAATATTTTTGCAGGACTTCATTTTCACAAAACACCAGTTCTATATTTATTTATGAGATGATATTTTTGTTATTACGAATACTCATTTCGTCATATTTTTATTGTACTTCATGTACCAGACATTTATGAAATAATGGTTACCAAAAATCTGAATATTGTTTTATTTTAAACATAATGCATGTTAGTATCTTTTCTTCCCTATTGGTAACATCACTTGGGCCTATAATAAATTAGGTCACTAATTGTAATTGGCAAGTGGTGCATTGCGCTTTTCAGTTTCACTTTCAGTGTCAGTTTAGTTGAAGAAGTGAGAATTTAATTTTTGCAAGTTAGAGCTCTCGCCAAATTATGCATAAATAAAATTCTCGTGGATAAAACTGGATTCACAATAGTATATGAAGGGTTTCGTTATGTTCAAGAATTATGTCTTTTATAAATTATGAAAATCACCAAATTTTTGTTATTTGATGTAGAAGCAAATAGAGTGTCACATTTTATACTTACTTTGATATTTGTAGACAGAATGGTCAGCAAGTCAAAGTCTGTGTCAGTGTGGTCATACAAGAGATGGTCAAATCAGAAGTGTCCGGAGTTCTTTTTACCCATCATCCTGTGACAGGAAGTCCAAGTCATATGGTTATTAATGCTTCCTACGGACTTGGAGAGGTATGATTAAAAAATTTATGTTTTTATGTGGATATTCTGCCATTAAAATTTCCTAGTTAAATCTTGTAAATATACGAATACCAGTCTGTATGTATTAATTTATACAGTAGGAAAACATGTGTAATTGTAAAACTTTGTATACTATTTTTTTTTTTTTTGACATTTCTGTAATAAACCCTGTCACTGTCGCTGGCATATGTCTGGTAAGGTGTAAGTACATTTTGTATAAGCTAACAACACGCTGGTATACGCTGGCATAAGTAGAAGTACAGCAAGATCATCAAAAACTTTCATGCATGCACAAAACTTTTCGACTTGAGTCATACGTTTCGCATATGCTGGAGTAAGTTGTAGGTATGTTATATGATCGTTGACGCATGTTCTTACATGTTGCCTGTAAATATCCATAGTATTCAAAATGACAGCAAAAGTTTTTCATTTTATGAATTTTGATAAATTGTTCATACACTGGCATAAGTTCAACAAATCGTTAATGTGGGACAGGGCTAGAGCGAATGTTTGATGTACGCCAACGATTTATGAATTTTTCATACGTCGGCATACATTTGACAAATCATTAATGTGTGACAGGGCTAACAATGTCCGCTAAATAAAGCTACGAAGGGTCAGTGTGTATTTCATAAGTTCGTACTGTATACCTGAAAATTTTCGCCCCTTGTTATTCTCGCCCTTTTATGACAGAAAACATATTCACCTCATCTTAAATTCGCCTGAAATCAGTCTCATGGATGGCATGTTTGTCTGTACTTTAATAGTAGATCTTGAAAATTTTGCTTTCATTTTATATTCACCATTTCATCTAAAGGCAAAAATGACGAAAATTAAACGGCAGCAAACATTTCCAGGTCTACCATAATTATAGGGATCAGTATATATCATGTAGTACATGTATATAGAAGGTACAAGGTATGAAAGATCTGTTTTATTTCCACGGATTAATATCATCAACATGCGGGTCCTGTAAAAGGCCCCGTTCCCAATGCAAAATCTGCTATATCTATTACCAATTTTGAAGAAAAATGTCCTAGATATGTTCACCATGTATGTCACTTTTGATATGCAGACAAAGGAAAAATTTACAGCTTAAAAGTACCACTCAGTTAAAACCTACATGTCTTCATATCAGTTTAATAAAAAAGTTAAATGAATCACAAGTTTTGTATCTTTATTTCTATTAGTAAAATGACCATAGTTACTTTTTATTTTACCGAATTTAGCCCATTGCAACGTAAAATTACCAATTGAAAGGGTACAGGTCCTTTTCCCCAAAAGGGTCTATTAACCTCTGATTACATGAAGTACACAGTTATAAAGGATCTGTTTTATTACATACTGTATTCGACCCATTAAGCTCCCAGAGCATTACAAAAATCAGGGAAAAGGGGTGGGTGCTTAATGGAACCAATTAATAGTCAAATTGATGTAAAACAGTTGAGTTTTTATAAGGCACACTCATAAGTTGTAGTTACAACCGAGGACACCTATCGACTCTCTTCTGTTGCTGGGGGGGGGGGGGGGGGGGGGGGGGGGGGGCTACATACGTTTTTTCAGGTCCACATTTCCTTGTCAACCAGCTAGAAAAAGATTCTCTATCATATGTAGAAAAAAAAAAGGGGGGGGGAGCGCTGAAAGAGACGTGGGCGGTTAATGGGTCGATTACGGTATTACATTTCAAGTATAAAGGATCTATATGAATTAGATATTGTAGGTTAAAGATTTCTATGCACCCTTGAATCTAATAACTCTGTTTAATGTTGGCATATTATGTATTATGTATCTACTTTTTATCCTACATAGCCTTAAATATTACTCTAAATCATAAGCAGAAGTTACTGGTTTTGAATTAACTTAAAGCTGTCATGAGCCATAAATTTTAATGAAATCAATTAAATGTGTATGGTGCACTGTATTCCAGGTGATATTCAATGTAGAATATAGATGTATATTTGTTTCCAGGCAGTTGTTTCGGGCAAGACAGCACCTGACAACATAACAGTCTTTCGTAACTGGGACAACAAACTTTCTGTCCTAGAAAAGCAGATCGGAGAAAAGGCATTCCGTATGTCTTTAGACGGTTAGTAATCACCACCTCTGTACGTGCTATATTTCATATACATGATTAGTATTATCCTCATGATTGGTTATCAAGATCTATATGTAAACATGTCCTAATGCATGGCCAGGGTGACATAGGTATTGGCCTAGTCTGTTAAACATCATATGATATGGATTTCAAAAGTTTATCTCTATAAGCATGACGGACATTGATTGACTTTTTTTGGATCTCCTGAATCACTCAGGTATCTAATACAGTTTGTTACTTGAGCCTCTGTGGCTGAGTGGTTAGAGCATTACACTTTAAACCATGAAGAATCGCCTCGTCCCATCTGATCAGTGGGTTTCAGCCCTGCTCTAACCTAAGCTAATTTTGTGTAGAAGTTTGCCAGTTTACTTGTATCAGGCTGGTGGTCTCTTGCCGAGTGCATTCTGACTTAGTTCTCTCCTCCACCTTTAAAAACTGGCTGGCACCATGTCTCTGAAAAAAAAATATTGAGAGTGGTGTATGACATTCATGTAAAGATGGGAATTGAGCATTAAACCTTTGAAAATGTTTAACTTCTTCTTAAAGTGCACCCCAAACGCTATATACAACTTTTCAAAAATTGTTAGTGTTTGATGCATATATGCATTTGTCGAAAATTTGAAGTTAATCCGATGTTTCGTTCCAGAGATATTTAGCAAAAAGTGACTGAATCCCGTTTGCACACCTTTAAAATTCTCACGAATGGCTTTAGGTTTGATTTTCAAATCTGTCCGGTTATAGATGTAGCTTATGAAGAGACGGTGAATTATTGCATTTCCTAACACATTATTTTTTTTAAATGTATCAAAAAAATGTAAATAAATAAATAGATAAATAAATAAAAATTAACAGAAAAATATATAAATGGATAAATAAATAAATGAAATAATAAAATTAATTTATAAAACACCAAACAGTATTTTTTCTTCCTGAATTTCTTTATTTTCGGTTCAAAATGTATTTTATTTAGTTTACTATTACATTTTTATCCTGTTATTTAAAAAAATATATTTTATACAATTCACAAAAATCAAAAGATTAAGAAATACCACACAGTAAAAATTTATCTGTTATTGTTAGTAAGTTTACATCAAAATGTTTTATTGTAAATTATGACAGTTTCTATCAAATTATATAAAAATACTTTATACGAATGTTTTCAATAAAAATTAAAACAAAATAAATCACCGAACATTAAACTGAATAGCAGAATTTCATTCTTAATTTTCGTAATTCAGCTTAAATGTGTTATATATGTTGCTGATGTAATGTAAAATAGATAAATAGATATTTAAATATTTTGTAGTAAAAGTTTCTGCTGAACAAAACGGCAGAACACACACACACACACACTCTCTCTCTCTCTCTCTCTCTCTCTCTCTCTCTCTCTCTCTCTCTCTCTCTCTCTCTCTCTATCTCTCTTTCTCTATCTCTCTCTCTATCTCTCTCTCTCTCTCTATCTCTCTCTCTCCCTCTCTCTCTATCTCTCTCTCTCTCTCTCTCTCTCTCTCTCTCTCTCTCTCTCTCTCTCTCTCTCTCTCTCTCTCACTCTAACTCTCTCAACAGATAATAAACACTCCATTAAACTTTTGATGTATTCATTTTTTTTACTTCACCTGTAAATGACATTTATATCTATTTTTTAACATTTGATATATAATTGTTTATGATGTTAGAGAGAGATATTAATAACCATGTAGGTTTTGACACTTAAGTTTTTTGCAAATTTTACAGACCATTTACATGGCAATGAATGGTTTGAACTTTAGGTGACTTATTTTCTTGCGATTTTGTTTTTGTTTTGTTTTGTTTTTTAAATATTTTTAGTTATCAATATCATAAATTAATCTTCAATACACTTTTGTTAAAATAGCGATACCTTTAACATACGCCCATACATGGTGATTATAAAGACATATTTAGCACATCTTCTCCGCTGAATTAATTATGTTTATTGTAAATAAAACACTTAACATCTCGTAACTATCATGAGAGTCTCTTTCATCGTCACTTCAGGATTGAATATAAAAATCATCTTCCAAACTGGATTCTGAACTAGAAAACTTGCCCACTTTCTCTATACCCGGTAATGGCTAATGTACTGGGTGTTCCTTGGATGATGTCACGGCCATTAGAAGTTTTCAGATTTTTCTCTTGATTGGATTTCCCGCAGGTAAAAAAACCCAAATTTGTTGGCTTATATCTCCATAACAAGACGTCGGATCGACTTCAAATTTTCGACAAATGCATTTTTGCATCATAAAGTAACAATTTTTGAAAAGTTGTATATAGCGTTTGGGGTACACTTTAATAACAATTGTTTTAATTCTCTTCGAATTGTTTAGCAAATCTAGGGTACGGGTATAAGCATAAAACAAATGGAGGTTTCACTCTGTCACCCCTGGGTATCTGAATTGGATTTATTTTTTCTATTGTTTAAGAAAAGAAGATTGAAGCTTTGACTTATTAGTGTTTTGTTGTCCTAGGTCTTGTGATTCACAGAATAGATGTAGCTCTAACAGATGGGATGTTATTGGATCATATTCTAGGCTACCTATATCATTTTTATGTCGACATTTTAAAATCTTATTTTACACTTTTAAATTGATTTAAACCATTATGTTTTGGTATAAAATGGTGATGGTTTTTTTCTTCCATTTCTTATATTCCGAACAATAATATAAACAACAGTGACCTAGTGGTTAGAGCATCACACTTTGAACCATAAAATCTCTAAACTTCTGGTCAGCGCAAGATCAAGCACTGCTGGAACCTAAGCTGATTTTTGTGAGATAGTTTACTTGCGGAAATCACGTGGTCTCCTGCTTGGTACATTGTAACCAGATTCTTTCCTCCACAATTTAAAACTGGCTGCCACCATATAACTGAAAAATTGTTGAGTTTGGCCCTAAACACTATTTCAACAACAACAACAAAATTGAATTCAAAACAATAATTTAAACTAAGACATCTAGATGTTATATCTGAAGTTTTTTTTTTTTAGTTGCTAGCGGAGGTGTTAAAGAGGAAACTTCTGATGATAGTGAAGTCTGTTGTCTAAGTGATGAGCAGATATTACAGCTCTCTACGATAAGTACCGAGGTAAGTAAAACCAAGAATGTACTTTGTTACCTTTGACCTCTGAGGTCAATGATATCTGGATAATTGACCTCAAGCTTATGTAATACCTGGTCCAATTTTTTACTTTGATCTCTGACTTGTGTACTCTGATCTCTTAAGTAAGTCATACCTGGACAGTGGTGTTCTTCAATGACAGATTTAAGTAACACCTTTGACCTCTGAGGTAAGTAATACCCGGACAATTGTGTTCTTTGATGACAGATTTAAGTAACACTTTTGACTTCTGAGGTAAGTAATACCTGAACAGTTACGTTCTTTGTTGACAGATTTAAGTAACACCTTTGACCTCTGAGGTAAGTAACACCTGGACAATGATGTTCTTTGATGACAGATTTAAGTAATGCCTTTGACTTCTGAGGTAAGTAATACCTGGACAATGGTGTTCTTTGATGACAGATTTAGGTAACACCTTGGACTTCTGAGGTAAGTAATACCTGGACAATGGTGTTCTTTGATGACAGATTTAAGTAACACCTTTGAACTCTGAGGTAAGTAATACCTGGACAATTTTTTATTTGAGCCATGGGATATGTAATATCTGTATATTATGTACTTTGACCCCTGAGATATGTTATATCTGTATATTGTGTACTTTGACCCCTGAGATATGTTATATCTGTATATTGAGTACTTTTACCCCTGAGATATGTTATATCTGTATATTGAGTACTTTTACCCCTGAGATATGTTATATCTGGAGTATTTTGTACTTTGACCTGTGAGATATGTTATATCTGGAGTATTTTGTACTTTGACCTGTGAGATATGTTATATCTGTATATTAAGTACTTTGACCCCTGATATATGTTATATCTGTATATTGAGTACTTTTACCCCTGATATATGTTATATCTGTATATTGAGTACTTTTACCCCTGAGATATGTTATATCTGGAGTATTTTGTACTTTGACCTGTGAGATATGTTATATCTGGAGTATTTTGTACTTTGACCCCTGAGATATGTTATATCTGGAGTATTTTGTACTTTGACCTGTGAGATATGTTATATCAGTATAGTGTTTACTTTGACCCCTGAGATATGTTATATCTGTATATTGTGGACTATGACCTGTGAGATATGTTATATCTGGAGTATTTTGTACTTTGACCTGTGAGATATGTTATATCAGTATAGTGTTTACTTTGACCCCTGAGATATGTTATATCTGTATATTGTGTACTTTGACCTGTGAGATATGTTATATCAGTATAGTGTTTACTTTGACCCCTGAGATATGTTATATCTGTATATTGAGTACTTTTACCCAGGAGATATGTTATATCTGGAGTACTGTGTACTTTGACTTTTGGGGTATTTCTGTCAAAAATCAATTCTTCACAATGGATGCAATTTCAGTCCAGATTTTGCAGTTTACATAGATATCCTTTTCATGACTAAACCATTCAGATACCGTAGAAATGTTAAATGATTTTTATTATATCTCTATTCACATAGTCCGATCATTATAAATATATTATTTTACAGGTAGAAATTTATCTAGGATCACCAAGAGATATAGAATGGGCTATGGCTGGCAAACAATTTTATCTCCTCCAGGTAAACATCATAAACAAACTTTTCTCAAATATCTAAGATGTGTTTCAATGATCTTTTTGAATGTCAGTCTTATTTTTATCAGGAAGTCTGTGTTTAATATGGTGATGTTTCTGAGGATCCATTTACTCAGTGTTGAACACATTAAAATGACAACAAAACTTATGAGTTGAAATTTTAAAACTTTTGAATAAATGACAACAAAACTTATAATTTGAAATTTTAGAACTTTTGAGTAAATGACAACAAAACTTAGAAGTTGAAATTTTAGAACTATTGAATACAAAGTTTGAAAAAACAATATATTGATTGATTACGTAGGCCAGACCAATTACAACTTTGGAGCAGGAGACAGATGAAGATTTAATTAATGAGTTTGATGATCCGCTGACATCGGGAGAAGAATGGTTGACAACCGGAAATATTGGGTAAATATTGACATAATTAATAAGGGTGGAAAATGGTTGACAACTAGAAATATTGGGTAAATATTGACATAAGTAATAAGGGTGGAAAATGGTTAACAACTAGAAATATTGGGTAAATATTGACATACGTAATAAGGGTGGAAAATGGTTAACAACCGGAAATATTGTGTAAATATTGACGTAAGTAATAAGGGTGGAAAATGGTTGACAACCGGAAATATTGGGTAAATATTGACATAAGTAGTAGTAGTAAATGTTGTGATTTCTGTTAACTGAACAGGCCATCTTTAGAGTAGGAGAAGTAAATGTTGTGATTTTTGTGACCCTGTGGTCAGTAATTCTGTTAACTGAACAGGCCATCTTTAGAGTAGTAAAAGTAAATGTTGTGATTTTTGTGACCCTGTGGTCATTAATTCTGTTAACTGAACAGGCCATCTTTAGAGCAGGAGAAGTAAATGTTGTGATTTTTGTGACCCTGTGGTCAGTAATTCTGTTAACTGAACAGGCCATCTTTAGAGTAGGAGAAGTAAATGTTGTGATTTTTGTGACCCTGTGGTCAGTAATTCTGTAGACTGAACAGGCCATCTTTAGGGTATGAGAAGTAAATGTTGTGATTTTTGTGACCCTGTGGTCAGTAATTCTGTAGACTGGACAGGAATTCTGTGGCCCTTGTTTCAATCATTGTCAACACAATTTGTTCCATGTAAAATTTTGTACTAGTATACTATAATAAAATGTGCGAACCAAACTAGGAAATATATTCTATTGCCTTTTTTTTATTTTCAAATCAATTAATGTTCATATCTCTAATCTAATTTGATTGTTCTGAAATCGACAACTGTGGTAATCTACATCACAACTAATATGTTGATTGATTTATGCCACTTAAATCTTCAATCTCAGTGGCTATATAGGGTTGATGTGTTTGTGTTTCAAATGATTATCTATCATGTAAATTAATTGTGTTTTCTTTACTTGAAATAGAGAAATGATGCCCGGAGCAGTAACACCACTGACAAACTCCATCTTTAAACCAGCGGTTAATCGAGCTGTGCTTGTAAGTAAATTACGACAAGTTGTAACATAATCAAATTTACTTTCAGAATATTGTCCTTTTATTCTAGGTTTTCGTTTTTTGTTTTGTTTTTTTTTTTTGGGGGGGGGGGGGGGTGGCAGATTGTTTTGGTCTCTCAGATCACAACTGTAACTTTTCTGATAACTGTTGGTCCAACGTTTATATATTTGATAAAATCAAGGTGAATTTCATTTTTAAAAAATAATTTCAATGAAAGCCAATTTCATTCATTTTATTTCAATAAATATTTAAAAATAAATTAAAAATCTGGACTGTACCAGTACTGATCGGGTACCAGTAGCAGGCTAGGACTAGTAGCCGACTATGGTGTGATTTCATCTTTATCATGTACCACGATAATATTTTTGTTCTTCTGTTTGAGAAAAATGTCCAACATCTCTCGATTGATCTAAAAAAAATCTCACAAAATTGTGATCTATATAGCCTAAATCATGCAATAGCAAGCTACTGGTCCTAGTTGGTTACTTGGTCAGGGACCAGTAACCTAATTTCAAATGCTTTAGGATAAACATTGATACAAGATGTAAATATCATCTTTGTTGATTTTTGTTTGTTAAGAATTTTGTTGTTTGTATATATGGCTATATTGTGTATTTTGTGATCAATAAAAATGTAATCGTATTAAATTTTATTTTTCAGATAACAGGGAATATATCTGCTGGTACAGTAATACAGAAGTTTACATCAGATTTTGTTAAAAACTCCCATGGTCATCTTTTTATCAACATGATGGTATGAAGTGTATCCCGATCCTAGTTATTTTTTATGATTACCGTATTCGACCCAATAAACACCTAGGTCACTGAAGAAAATTGGGGAAAGGAATGGACATTTAATGTACCATGACAATATTTTTATTCTTCTGACCTTATTTTCACAAAATATATAGGAATATAAGATCTTTTATGCCTATGTATGACTCTCACTTTTTATTGTGCATCAAGTACAAATAGTAAAAGTAGAACAAAATAATTTTCTTTTTTGGTAAACACAGCTAATATCCCTTTAACTGGTGTTTTATTCCTCAAACTTAAACCCAATTTGATAGGCTGTATATATACCAATAAAACATTAGATGATTTCAATTGTGGCCAATTCTCAGCAATATATGCCAGAATTTTTGTGATTGACTTAGCTCGTTTAGTGTATTTCAACCCCAATCTGTTGATTAGTCAGTATTTCAATGTTTTTCTGTAGCTTATCGGGAATATGGGTATAAACAACATCGACGGTAGAAAAGAACCAGGAGAACTTGCGTTGATCGGTGAGTGTATGGACGACTTATCATACGAGGATGTTAAATCGTTCTGCGGTGTAACTAATTCTCTCGGACAGAAAATCTGGAACACAGTCAGTTTAATGTTTGTAAGTATGCTATAAAAAGCTTGATCCAACTATAAACAAATAATTTTTATTGTTGTTATTTGTTATCATTTTTATGTCCCCACCCCCTGCCCCCCTTCGTAGAAGGAGGGGCATATTACTTTGCTGCTGTCGGTACACCAACAGTTTCCATTCATTATCTCTGCAGCGGGAGTACATATTTAAATGAAATTTGGCATACTGATACATCATGAGAATATCTAGGGTAAGTTTTTATTGGTTTCCATCAAATAATTTTTGAGAGTCGGCCTGGCTCAGTCAGTAGCGCGCTCGACTCTTGATCGTGAGGTCATGAGTTCAAGTCCAGCTGGCGTCAGGTTGGTTTCCTGTCTGTCGGATGAGACAGTAAAAACCAAGGTCCCGTGTCACAATAGGTGTCGGCATGTTAAAGAACCCTCACTGCTCAATGGCCGTAAGTGCCGAGCATAGGCAAAAATTTGAAGCCCTTCACTGGCATTTGGTGACGTTTCCATATGAGTGAAATATTCTTGAGTGGGACGTAAAATAACAATAAACAAACAAACAAAACTCAAACAATTTTTGACAGAATTATGTCACTTGAACCTAGAAAATTTCCAATAATTTACAGTTTCTGTTTAATAACTCTGCAGCAGGTGCACATATTGAAATGAAATTTGACATACAGATACATCATGAGAATATCTAAGTCAAGTTTTTATTTGGTTACCATCAAACAATTTTTGACAGAGTTATGCCCCTTAAACTTTGAAAATTTCCAATAATTCAAAGTTTACGTTTATTGGGGGAGGGGGGCATAACTGTTTTACAAACAGCTCTTATTAATTAACACTCAGAATTTAATTCAGTTTGAATTATTACGAGGTAACCATCTACCAAAATAGAGTTGCTATTTATAACTCCATGTTCTTAGGAGAGCCAAAATCTTTAAGGTATTCAGATTTTATTAGTGATAAAATGCACTTTCAGTTTTGCATGCAACTGTTCCCTGTGATGCAAAAATAACTGTTCTCATAATGTTACGACAGCAGCATTATACATGTGTACGTTTATTATTAGTTCATATCCCACCCAAAATGTCTCATTATATCTAGTTATTATAGATACATGTATTCGGAAGCTAAAGTGAAGTGCTGTGTTATATTTACCTTTGTTATGATGCCATTGTTGTTACGATTCTTTAACATACTTTCATGACACAAGACATCCATGTTTTAAACATGTACAAGCCTTACCCCCAAAAACTCAAGATTTTTACAGTGTACTTTGCAAAAGACACTCAAACATGTTTCATTTATTTAAGGTTGGTAGGAAAATGTTGAAACAGTGTGATGAATGGTACAACAAACTGAAAACATACAGCATAGGAAATGGTTTAGAGGAGAGTCGAAAACTTTATGGAGATATCAACCAAAAATTGGCGGATTACTTTGATGTAAGGTTCAACTTTGGTCTTTTTGTGATTGTTGTGATTGAAAAATAAGAGTACCATATTGATTTATGATTTAAAACTTTAAAATTTTCTAAGCAATCAGGGTCAAAGATTCCTAAAATTTAGAAACATCTTGATAGTATCAGAGCTTAACTATTGCAGAAACTGCCATTTTGATTTGTTATTCTGTCTTTTCATTAATCAGAGTTATCTCCCATGTCAGCAGGTATCGATTGTGACGTCATGTCTTTACGTGAGGAAACGTCGTTCTCATACAAACATATGACGTCACAATTGATAACTTTTCTCATTTTACGCACAAACAGGTGACATCACAATCGATACCTGCTACAAGGGGTGGTAACTCTGTATAATGAAAATACCTAATAAGAAAATATAATTGCATGTTAGGGGTATTAATTTGATTTAATTGTATTTCTTTTTGTAGACAAAAGGATCTAAATATCTTTTAAAATTCCTTGATCACAGAACATCATAAAATTTGTTTTATCAATTTTTCCAATCAAAGTATATTTCTGCCTTTTAAGTAAATATCAGTCATTGCCTCGTTCAACTGTTGTTCCTAAAATAGCATTGCTAACACAGACACATGGGGGCGTAAAACAAGCTGTATTGTCTTAAACCATTTGTAAGTTCTTTATATAAATTTTATAATACTGATGCAGAAAACTGTAGAATTAAAGACAGTTGTTTATACATGTATATTATTGTTTATAGTTGTAAACTTGGAACCAAAACACGTCATGAGAAAAACAATTTTTAACCTACACAAGTTTATCTGTAAAAAACCACTTTTTTGCACCTTTAGAAGGTCTTATTTCGGCAAGTTACTGTTTTCCACAAGATAAAATTTTCTGAGTGTCGAGTTAAATTTGTGAGTTCCACTGAGTAAAAGAATCTTAATATGTTCCAATGATATACGTAATGATATATGATATACCCGGAACTAATTCATGTACCACTTGATACCCGATAACATTTGTGCGGGACTATTGTTTCTATTGGTAATGGAATAACATTAGAAAATGATATCCCGCACTTACGTCATTTCAGCGGGAAGATTACGTAGAGTTACGTTCCATCACCAATAGAAACAATAGTCCCATACAAACGTTATCGGGTATCACATGGTACATGAATTGGTTCCAGTATCGACCTCATTTGAGGGTAATACATGGAGTTATCAACCCAAGAAAGTTATATTAGGGAAATATTGCTTTCTTGGGTTGATAACTCCACAGCTAATTCAAATATAGACAGATTTTATACACCCGTCTTTTGATGAGACATATCATTTGTGATAATGTGACTGTAGCCTTTGAAAGATAAACTAGTGAGAGAACATTGCTTTGCTTTTGATAATCACTTGAGGAGTTTAACATTGACTTAAAAAATATATATAAATAATCAAACAACTTATTTTTTGGCATTTTTCTGCCTGGATTTTATATAGCTGGCAGAAATTGACATTTTTCTGCATGGATTGTATATAGCTGGCAGAAATTGACATTTTTCTGCATGGATTTTTTATAGCTGGAAGAAATTTACAAAGCATCTTTGATGCTACAAGTTTTTTCGCCCAGACGTCTTAACTTGGGGTGCAGATTTTAAAGCAATGGAGTGAATGATATTTTCAGTAAATAAAAACATTTTAGGATAAAAAAGTGATAAATTAATGTATCAATTTATGTGTTTGGTTTGTGTCAAATAACTTGAGCTTTTTCCATAAAGTTTTAACCAGTATCCACATTCAGTGGTGCATGGAGGGATCCTGCTCCACCCCCAGGAATATATATTTATATTTATAACCTGAAATACATGCTCATCATCAATCCTAAACTTATTAATACTGCATGTAAGAAATATACTTTGCTACAGTAAATATCAAAGCAGGGACTGATGAGACATATATTAACACGTAATTCTTGTTGTGTATGGATTTATTGGATTATTTACAATCTTCATGAATGAATCAGTTAGAAGGGTATAGTTTTCCTCAAACAATTCTTGTTTATTGTAGATTTGGGAGAAAAGTTTAGTAAAAAGTGCATTGTCAGGAGCATGGGCGCAAGCAGTCTTAAATATTGTTGCTGAGAAAAAGAGAGGTCAGTAACAGTTATGCAAATGATATGATGATAGTGATATTGACTCCCATAATGCTCTTCAGTATTGACTCCCATAATGCTCTTCAGTATTGAGTCCCATAATGCTCTTCAATATTGACTCCCAAGATGCTCTTCAGTATCAACTCCCAAGATGCTCTTCAGTATCAACTTCCATAATGTTCTTCAGTATTGACTCCCATAAAATTCTTCGGTATTGACTCCAATAATGTTCTTCCATATTGACTCCGTAATGCTCTTCAATATTAACTCCCAAGATGCTGTTCAATATCAACTTCCATAATGTTCTTCAGTATTGACTCCATAATGCTTTTCAGTATTGACTCCCATAATGCTCTTTTGTATTGACTCCCATAATGCTCTTTAGTATTGACTCCCATGATGCTCTTTAGTTTTGTCTACCATAATGCTCTTTTGTATTGACTCCCATGATGCTTTTTAGTATTGACTCTCTTTAGCTTTCTGTATTGTAGCATTGACAGCCCAGTACTATGCTGATCTAACCATATTGATCTATCTGTGTTGTAGAATTGTGCTGATCTAACCATATTGATCTGTGTTGTAGAATTGTGCTGATCTAACCATATTGATCTATCTGTGTTGTAGAATTGTGCTGAGCTAACCCTATTGATCTATCTGTATTGTAGAATTGTGCTGATCCAATCCTCTTGTTCATTCTGTATTGTAGAATTGTGCTGATCTAGCCCTCTTGATCTTTCTATATTAAAGCATTCACAGTCCAGCACTGTGCTGATCTAACCCTCTTGATCTTTCTATATTTTAGCATTCACAGTCCAGCACCGTGCTGATCTAACCACATTGATCTTTTGTATTTTAGCATTCACAGCCCAGCACTGTGCTGATTTAGCTTTTCTATTGTCCAGTGGTGAGGATGTGTATAGTGCAGAAGTACCAGTAGCTATCAAGGTATAACACATGATGATCTTGATGCTTAGTAACTTTAAAATGTCTTTTCTTTTCTACTGCACTATCTCTGTATTGTTTAGAACAAAGGTTAGAAAAAGGAATACTATCTTTATGTGCTTTACACCTAAATTTCCAGATTTATATGTATTTTAAAAAGTTTGCTTCTTGTCGGAATTAGTTTGTTTCACTGAAAAAAGTTATAAATAAATATTTAGAAAATACACAAAATTTAAAAGGGTTTAGAAATAATGGTGCTTGAGAACAATAAGTTCATGCTCTGCTTGATTACATACCGAGGGAATTCAACGGATATAGAAAATTTTTAAAGTCATTTTCCTGATATGTGGAGCTGTTGTGTACATATCATGAAACTCAGTAATTATGTAATATACATGTCATTTTATCCCTTTTAGGATCTGGCAAGAGAAGTAGTCAAAGCCGGAATACTGGAGAAATTTCTTTCATCTTCAGATATGGTAAGATCTCGATCTGAACATTTATATGAGAAGCAGTGTTTATATCCTTAGCCTTTTTTCAGTAAAATCTGAAAAATCTCAGAAAATCTGTTCTGGTGAAGTGATGGTTACCAAATTTTGAAAAAAAGACTCATCTTTATTTGAGATAACATTCTACGATCCCCCCCAAGAAAAAAACATGCAAAGTTGAGCCACAGTTTCCACTGTCTTCAGCATACTGTAAATGTAAAAATAAGTACTGCACATAGACAAACCTGTCTCCCATGACCTACCTACTCTATAGTCTATTTCAAAATGAAAATAAGTACTGGCACTTAGACAAACCTGTCTCCATGACCTACATACTCTATTGTCTGTATCAAAATAAAATAAGCTCTGGCACTTAGACAAACCTGTCCCCATGGCCTACCTACACTATTGTCTATTTCAAAATAAGAATAAGTACAAGCACTTAGACAAAACTGGCCCTCATGACATAGCTACTCTGTAGTCTATTTTAAAACAAAAAATAGGTACTGGCACTTAGACAAACCTGTCTCCATGACCTTTGTACTCTATAGTCTTTTTCAAAATAAAAATAAGTACTGGCACTTAGACAAACCTGTCCCCATTACCTACCTACCCACTCTATAATCTATTTCAAAAATTGATTTAACCAGAAACATGTTTTATTGTTGCCCAAGGTGCCATGGTTACCATATCATGGAACCAAGCCGATTTGAAATACTACATATCTTTCACTCTCGTTTAATTTTTGCCATCTTCACCCTCAGATGAGAGGGCAAATTTAAAATGAAAGTCGAAACTTTCAAGCGAAATAACTGAAGCATGGACATCTATGTGACTATGGTGAATATGGGTGAATATGTTTTCTGTCACGAAAAGGTGAAAATAAATGGGGTGAAAATTTCCAGATGTACAGTTAACTGTGTCACTCAAGTGATCTTTTGCAGTTTAGTGTCATCTGTCACCGTGTGATCAATTCTTCTTTTGGTTAAAGGGGCATTAACTCGTTTTTTTTTTTTTTCAGAAAAAAATATTTTCCTTTTTACGAGTTGATGGAACATCAACACAGTTATGTTATGCTAAGTTGTTTATTGGGAACAAGTCAAAGCACACTTTGCAGTATGGGGTTAATAACATATTATATTGACGCAAAATTACACATGTATGTGCATTTCAGCAACATAAACTCAACTTCAGGATTGAAATTTCCAAATCACTTTTAATCGTATATTTTTGCTTTTTAAAATGACAAAAATATAGTAACAATTCACTGAAAAATATAGGTTTACAAGACTTGTTGAAATATATGCTATTAAAGGTCAATTCGGCGTCCTTTATGAATTTTAAGATATTATAAATTTGCTTTAGAATGTTACTTTTCAATTATTTTTTACCATTATACTCTTGTGATAGAATTGACATTAAAAGTGATAGACTGGACTGTTAACAATTCTTGTGCAGGATTAATATGCAAATGAGTTTTGGTCACGTTTCCCTTACTGTGTATTGGCAAGATCTGTCTGTGAAGTTGGACATAGAAGTTGACGTCACAAAGTTGAATTCTTATTACAGGAATGTGTAGAAATTCTACAAAGTAATGAACATCCACAGCTACATAATCAATTCCAGACATTTTTAGAACGCCATGGTCACAGGTATGTCAGAGAGGTGAGTTTACTTTTTACCATTATTTTTTGTAAGTACAGTTACCACTCCAGATTTAATTTGTATCTAAAATATCTCCTCCAGAGTTACATTTTACCTATAATATCTCATCCAGCATTGTATCTGTAATATCACCTCCAGTGTTACATTGTACTTATAATATCTCCTCTAGAGTTACATAATATGTATATCTCCTCCAGAGTTACATTGTACCTATAATATACCCTCCAGAGTTACATTGTACCTATAATATACCCTCCAGAGTTACATTGTACCTATAATATACTCCCCAGTTACATTGTACCTATATCTCCTCCAGAGTTACATTGTACAGAGTTACATTGTACCTATATCTCCTCCAGAGTTACATTGTACCTATAATATACCCTCCAGTTACATTGTACCTATATCTCCTCCAGAGTTACATTGTACCTATATCTCCTCCAGAGTTACACTGTACCTACAGTATCTTCTCTAGAATAATGTTGTATGTTTAAAATCTCCTCCAGAGTTACATTGTAAAATATCTCCTCTAGAGGTACATTGTATGTATAGTATCTTCTCCAGAATTACATTATTATATTGTATGTATTATATCTCCTCTAGAGTTACATTTTACCTATAATATCTCCTCCAGCATTGTATCTGTAATATCACCTCCAGTGTTACATTGTACTTATAATATCTCCTCTAGAGTTACATTGTATATATAATATCTCCTCCAGAGTTACATTGTACCTATAATATACCCTGCAGAGTTATATTGTAACTATATCTCCTCCAGAGTTACATTGTATTTATAATATCTCCTCCAGAGTTACATTGTATATATAATATCTCCTCTAGAGTTACATTGTATATCTCCTCTAGAATTATGTTGCATGTATAATATCTCCTCAGGAGTTACATTGTACCTACAGCATCTCATCCAGAGTAACATTGTATGTATATCTCCTTCAGAGTTACATTGTACCTATAATATCTCCTCCCAAGTTACATTGTATAATATCTCCTCCTGAGTTACATTGTATGTATGATATCTCCTCCAGAGTTACATTGTATATATTAAAATGTCTCCTTCAGAGTTACATTGTACCTACAGTATCTCATGCAGAATAACACTGTATGTATATCTCCTCCTGAGGTACATTGTATGTATAATATCTCCTCCAGAGTTACATTGTATATATTATAGTATCTCCTTCAGAGTTACATTGTACCTACAGTATCTCATGCAGAATAACACTGTATGTATATCTCCTCCTGGGTCCGGCACCATAAAACTTAAGATTTTACTCAAATCTGAGAATATTCTCAACTTTGTCTGATCAGCCAATCAGATTTCATGATTAACCAAAGTTGAGTAAAATTTTTAGACTTAAGTAATTCTTAAGTTTTATGGTGCCAGGCCCTGAATTACATTGTATGTATAATATCTCTTCCAGAGTTACATGTATATTGTACATATTATATCTCCTCTAGAGTTACATTGTATAATATCTCCTCCATTAATAGGCATACTGTGCCACTCTGTATCAAACATTTCCATTAATTATTGAAAATAAAACTAATTAGTTAACATGAATGACAAGACAGCAATCATCATGTCTAGTTTTTCTTTTAAGGCTGAGTTTATGGAGAGATCATGGAAGGCAGAGCCAGAGAAACTTGTAAAGGTCTTGAAGGTAAGGAATATTTTTACATAGGTGTTTCAAAGGAGATTATTGAACAGGTGACTCCTGAAGTACTTGTATTTTCTTATCAGTAAGAGTGTTTTCAAGCCATGGTACTGAAAGGAATCCATGGTACTGGAAGGAATTCATTGTCCTGGAAGGAAGCTATTGTACTGGAAGGAACCCATGGTACTGAAAGAAATCCATGGTACTGAAAGGAAGCTATGGTACTGAAAGGAAGCCATGGTACTGAACAGAATCTATGATATTGGAAGGAAGCCATGGTACTGGAAGGAAGCTATGTTACTGGAAGGAAGTCATGGTACTGAAAGGAAGTCCTGGTACTGAACAGAATCTATGATATTGGAAGGAAGCCATGGTACTGAAAGAAATCCATGGTACTGAAAGGAAGCCATGGTACTGAAAGGAAGCCATGGTACTGAACAGAATCTATGATATTGGAAGGAACCCATGGTACTGGAAGGAATCCATGGTACTGAAAGGAAGCCATGGTACTGAACAGAATCTATGATATTGGAAGGAAGCCATGGTACTGGAAGGAAGCTATGTTACTGGAAGGAAGCCATGGTACTGAAAGGAAGTCATGGTACTGAAAGGAAGTCATGATACTGGAAGGTACAGAAAGGAAGCCATGGTACAGATGCTCTTCATGGAAGGATACTGTTAGAGACATGTTTTTTATGCCTTCAAATGTAGCTAATACACATGTATCAATAACATTTAATCATTCCTAATAATACAATTACTGTCATACTAATCATAGTTATCATCATTATTATTATTCAGACAATTTTACAAAGCAAAGCATATGAGCAGACAGTTACATCAGTTCTCTCACCATCAGAAGCTATCGCCAAAATGAAAACACAGCTGAAATGGTTTCCTAAGTATGTATACGAGTTCCCTCCAAGACCTTTTAGTTGAGCCATCTTTGGCTGTAATTGAATTGTCCATTGATATGATTACTTCTACACACAGTAATCAGTTATTTATCAATGATGAGCAATATTTGGAAAATTATAATATTTGAGAAAAATTTAATCTGATAAAAAGAAAATCTGCTTTGTACATTATATTGAAATGTATGAGTTAAAGTGTCAAATTTGAAATACCGAGGAATCGCATTTTGTTGAAATTGTATGAGTCAAAATTCACGGTATGTCAACGTTGAACAGCTGGTCCTGATTTTTATGGAAAGAGAAATACGTTGATTTAAAATTTCAGTTATCTCAAATTCGGGATATGTCGAAGTAATAGGCGTGGTCCAGTGAACTTCAAGACTACGAGATTTCACTGCATTTAAGTGCGGTTTACACAGATGAACATGTTTAAATTTTTTTTGTAGATTTGTCCTACAGTTCATTGTTCCAAAAGCCAGGAAAGCTGTGGGACAAAGAGAGTTTGGGAAATCCATCAGTATTGAGCTAGCAGACAAATTCAAAGAGGCTTATTGGAAGCTGGCTAATATCATGGTGAAAGAGGTATATTGATTTGCAATATGTTAAAATATTAGTCAAAAGTATCAACAATAATTGGTTACTTGGAATGGTACACTGTGTGAGATGATTACAAAGGTAATATTGAATTCCTGTGTACTAAAATGGTTATCAATTCATTTCCACATGTGAATATCGCATCAGTTCAAAGGCATACAGGCTGTCATTTTGATTAAAAAAAATACCCTGCTATGAGACCTAATCTTTGATTAAAAGTGGTTAACCCTTTCATCCCTCCAGACCACTATAGACTGGTCTAAACAATAGAATAGGGCATGCCATTTAGACATTTAGAGGTGAAAGAGTTAAAAGATATATTGCTGTAGAAAATTTTAACATATCATGCATATATTGCCAAGAATGAATGAAATGCACAAACAACTAGTATTCCTGCCAACCACATAAGAATACAAATGTTAACTCGTCCATTATTCACATTCACTTTCTTTTCACACATACGACATAACAATTTTTTTTTTCAGCACAGGATTTTTTAAAAAAACATTTTATTCTTTAAAATTTGAAACTCTAAATAAAAAAAAATAAAGTCCATTTTGACAG
Organism: Atrina japonica; assembly: GCA_030159075.1. Taxonomy (NCBI): domain Eukaryota; kingdom Metazoa; phylum Mollusca; class Bivalvia; order Pterioida; family Pinnidae; genus Atrina; species Atrina japonica. Next base: position 626,520 of record BROG01000006.1, on the reverse strand, counting down.
TTTGTATGCCTTTTACGGTCATTTGGCTTTTTATAGGACACAGGCATATAACTTACACAGGCAATCCTAAATATTTTATTTATGTTTTATTTTAGTAAAATAAGACATTTTAAATGTTAAAGATATGACAAATATATAGGACAAACTTAAATAGAGACCCCCCCTCTTTATCTAAAGCCTTCCCTTTTGTTCAGAACCAGAAATGTATAATTCATGACTCAGGGATGGCACAAGAGACTAAATTACAATCAATCTGAAATTAATGTCTGATGTGTTATAATCAGACTCAGAATTATTGTCATACTCATCTTTAAGTAATACTTGCAGTCTTTGATTGGCTGATTTCTAAACAGTTCGTTTATCCATACATGTTTTGACGAAAATCACTATTTACAGTGATACATTGGTCATCCTCGCTAAATTCTTTGAATGTTTGGAATAATAAGGAAACTCTATCTCTCTCTCTCTCTCTCTCTCTCTCTCTCTCTCTCTCTCTCTCTCTCTCTCTCTCTCTCTCTCTCTCTCTCTCTTTCTCTCTCATTCACACACACACACATATGTACTATCCATGAACCATAATGTACATAATTTGATCTTTCTTATTTTGTTACTTCATAATTAATTAGTCTATAAATGTTTTATAATGCATGCCATAATATGTTATCAAATTGTATAAGGAAAGGTTTTTTCATAAGTTGTTTTAACTTGTTACCAGTCCTATGCGTTTAATGGCAAAAAAAATTGGTTTAAATCAATAATAAGGAGTGAATTTGACCTATTCTGTAAACACCGCCATTTTGGAAAATAGGAAACACCCCATTTTGGAAAATGTATTGCCCCTGCAACTTCTAGGAAGAAGAATAACAGAATATATTAGTTGGTTTTGAAAATCAGGTTGCCTTTATATGCAAGTAAACATACTGTATAAGGTACCTCTACAGCATGTGAGTAGTATTTTCCAGGTAGCTAGACTTTACTGCACTTAAAATAGTAAAACCTATCTTACAAGAGCACTCATAAAAGACCACATTTCAGTGGCATTGGGGGTATTTCAAGATAGGTCTCACTATATTACTGTATGTTATTTCTTTATACAGGGTAGACTGCCAGAAAAAGAACTTTTGTTTTTCCTTACACACAATGAGATTGGCAAGTTACTAGAAACAAGATCCCCTAGGCTTCTGGCAAAGTAAGTACTAATCACTAGCTCTTAAATATTGGCAGAGCAAACAAAAATTCACAAGCATTTAATTAAGTCTTTTTAAACTCATCAACTGAAAAACAATGGACTTTTCTGTAAATCCATGAATTAGACCAGTCCAAATGTGTCTTTAGATGGGTGAATGAGATCCTGTAAGAATCTTTTTTTGAAATACATATAAAAAAACTATTTGAAAAAATAAACAAGATTGCTAAAGCCTCAAAGAAAATTATTTATATCAAGTTATCCCAAGCACCTATCTATGTAAACATTTGGAAGCAAGTTGATCAATGCCTCTATAAAGGTATGTGTGTGGAAATAAGGTAACAAATAGGCCTATAGCCATATCCATTTTAACAAGATCTTTCTGTGCACTCAAAATATTTACCAGGTGAAATGTAATACAGTTACTAACACAAGCATTCAGATATACAATGTTCATTTCTTGACTTGATCCAGAACTCGTGTAAAATATTGGTGTTTATTAAAAATCTTTCCAAATAATATTAACTTGATATGAATTTTATGTTTATTATAGGGCAGTCAGGAGGAAGAAGTTGTTACCAAGCCTTATGAAACTGAAATTTCCAAAACTTTTCAAAGGACGGCCAACCCCAGTGAGTATACCCAGCTTTCATGTTTACACACACATACACACACACATACACACACACATACACACACACATACACACACATATATATACCGTATTTGACCTAAAAAGGGCGCCGGGCGCGGGTAATTGGAGTACAGGGCACCCTTATTTTGACATTTTTTTCTTTCATGAAGCACATTTTGATTTTGTTGCAAAAAATGGTAAAATACTCCACTATGCAACGTTATTTACAGTGTATACAGCTGTTTTTACTGACTTAATTACTTTGTAATCCCCCTGATGTATTAATAGTGGAAAAGAAACAATGTAGCAAAATTTGTTACTGTCAAATTAAGATTTACCATTTGAACTGCGAGATCAGGAAACAGGCATTACGAGTACGAGTGATACATGCCTTACACAGATGCTTCAAGTTCATTGAAACTGACAATTTGGATAATTTCTTTGATTTAATACGATCTCTGACATTAAAACTATAAAACTGGTATTATGCAAGATTTTTTTGCGGACGGTTTAAAATGACAGCAGTAGACAAAATGGGAAGTTTGATTGACAATGCTTCAGTTGAAATCCCGAACCCAAATTCAGTTTTATAAATACAAATAACAAATAATTGGACAAGTTTCATATTTCTTTTTAGAAAAAATTGCGATAAGTATTATCTTTCGATAGTGAATACATTTTAATTGACATGCATTTAACAAAAGAAAAAAAACGTAACTATGACTGGTCTCATTGTTGATAAACGTCAATGGGGACCTCCCTGCATCAAAAAAATCACCGATAGAATCCAAAGTATTGCTTACAACGTAGTTAAAAGATGTTCTTTTGCAATTTTGCGGGTATAGTTCATATTTATTGCACCAAAAAGAAAAAAGTATGACAATGTCGGGAGGTAATCTAAACTAATTAAAAGTAAAAAGGTAAAAAATTTTCTAACAGTCAATAGATCTACATGAAAAAAATATCCAGGGGTGCCCTTATTAGAGCTGGTGCCCTTTCAAGGACAAATACAGTATATATATATATACACATACATGCATTCATACATATTTATAAACAAGAATGACAAAGCATTTAACTAAGTATACAACTTTAGTATTTGTTACTCAGTATTGTAATATTTAAGGAAGTGTTCAATGTTGATTTATTTTATTTAGATACAGGAAGAAGACATACAGCAACAAAGAAAGTCCACATTCACATTGAAAGGTATTGTAGATGTACACTGTAGTGTGAACTGTAACATACACTAGTGTACACTGTAATGTACCCTGTAACATACACTAATGTACACTGTAATGTACACTGTAACATACACTAATGTACACTGTAACATTCACTAATGTACACTGTAACATACACTTATGTACACTGTAGTGTACACTGTAATGTACACTGTAACATACACTTATGTACACTGTAGTGTACACTGTAATGTACACTGTAACATACACTTATGTACACTGTAGTGTACACTAATGTACACTAACATACACTTATGTACACTGTAGTGTACACTGTAATGTACACTGTAATGTACACTGTAATGTACACTAACATACACTTATGTACACTGTAGTGTATACTGTAATGTACACTGTAACATACACTTATGTACACTAGTGTACACTGTAATGTACACTGTAACATACACTAATGTACACTGTAACATACACTTATGTACACTGTAGTGTACACTGTAATGTACACTGTAACATACACTTATGTACACTGTAGTGTATACTGTCATGTACACTGTAACACACTAATGTATACTGTAATGTACACTGTAACACACTAATGTATACTGTAATGTACACTGTAACATACACTTATGTACACTGTAGTGTACACTGTAATGTACACTGTAACATACACTTATGTACACTGTAGTGTATACTGTCATGTACACTGTAACACACTAATGTATACTGTAATGTACACTGTAACACACTAATGTATACTGTAATGTACACTGTAACATACACTTATGTACACTGTAGTGTATACTGTCATGTACACTGTAACACACTAATGTATACTGTAATGTACACTGTAACACACTAATGTATACTGTAATGTACACTGTAACATACACTAATGTACATTGTAATGTACACTGTAACACACTAATGTACACTGTAACATACACTAATGTACACTGTGATAAACACCAGTGTGAGCCATTCATCATTCCTATTACTGACTAATGATACAATCTTACATGAGTGTGGTGATTGGAGAGGGATGTCTCAACCTTAATGTTAAGAGTCTAGTTCTCTGGTCCGAGGTTGGACCCCCAGATTCTTACCACTTGGGATAAGATTTCCCCATTAATCATCACTTCACTGCATTGGCATCAGACCGTAGCACAGACTAGAATTTGTGGCACTTCACGTATAGAAGGTGATGTCTACATGTACAGTGAAACTTGTATATAACGACCTCCTTAGGGACACAAGAAAACCAGTCTTTTATAGAGAGATGGTCTTTATATAGAGGCTGATTTGTACAAAATTGTACTATTGGGGACAGCAAAAAACGGTCTTTATGACCAGGTGGTCTTTCTACACAGGTAGTCGCTAAAATAGGTTTTACTGTATATAAATAATTCATGGCCAAATGTAAAACAACAAACAGACAAAGCTAATCCCTAATTGGTAAGCTGAATGTAGACATTTCTCTTTCCTACCTTTTCAAACATACCGTATAAGTAGAAATTTTAGCGAGGATTCAATTTTTGCATTATTAGCCAGGTTGTTGAGACCGCAAAAATTGAATATCGCTAACAATTCATTCCTAATCCTAAGTAAGAGTTACCTTTCTTTATCATAAAATCGTTAAAATTACTTATTGCTAAAATTGTATACAATATTTTCAGGACAAAATTTCCACTTATACGGTATTACCAATGAGAAGTGACTAATGTTTTGTGGTTTACCTCACAGAATACAGATAGTATTTCACTTTGGCATAGAATACATTACCTCTTACACTCGTTTGTTTATATCATTTAACATATAGGCCCTACATGTATATTTGTTCCCAGATTGCGAAATAAATACGGGTCTATGAAATAACAATATCTCTCCATCTGTCTGTAATTTGCCTGCGTCAACAGTTTGGTTGAGTTTTGAAATGCAATGCTTTGCACTTTGGCCATACCACCTTTAGCTGTTTCTTTTTTTACTTACTGACATACAGATTAATATCTCGACGTCAACATGATTAGTACTTAAAGAATGTCTCTTTGATTCTATACATAATGAAATGAACATATTTTTGTAATAATATGAAAATATGATCGCATTGTTATCAAAACTCTAAACGAACAAGAGTCTAATTATTTACAAATGAAAACGTAAATGATACAGTTGCCAAGTACTGTAAATCTGAAAATTTTCGCTGGATTTATTTTTGTGATATACAAGTTCTAAATTTATACGTGAGATGATGTTTTCGTGATTTCTAATGCCCATTTATACTATTATCATACTTCATTAAATGATGTATTTTATTTCCACATGTTAGAGCTATCGTGAAATTACAGGTATATAAACTTCTCACGAATAAAACCAGTTTTACAGTACATTGTTTTTTGTTATGTTTGTAGGTTTGCCAGTTTGTCAGGGAACTCACACAGCCATTGCTAGGGTTGTTAAGACAATAGATGAAGCTTATACTATAGAGGTAAAGTTTGCTTAATCTGTGATGAAAAGTAAAGACACAGATAAATATGTCTTTCACAAAATACTGGGTTTTTTTTTTTCATGTATAAGAAATTTTCATAGATGTGCTGACTAATAGATATTTGAAAAAAAAATTAAACAAAATTAGAATTTGTGTCAAAATATTTTTAATAGTAGAAATAAAAATGTTTTATCACATCGTTTGTTATTAGACTATTTGGTATACATATATTGGCCAAAAAGCTGACATGACCCGATATACAGACATCTGGTAAATGCCATTTGTTAATTGTAATATTTTATCTGTACAGCTGTGAAATGGCAATTATTCAATGAGATATGTTGTAATTTACAATTAGACAAAAAGTAGGTATAGTCAGGAAACAGAAATGTAAATACAGTGTAACACATTTAAACAATTGAAATAGAAGCCATGAAACAGTAATTTATATAAAATTCAGACAATTGCAACAAGGCTGGTGGAAATCTCAAAAATGGTTTTATCCAAAATATTATTTAACGAAGTGTTTTTCAAAAAGTGGTCTTAAGATACAGGTGTTTTTTTTATAAGAGTGGTTTCTAAAGACAGATTCTATGGCACAACAAAATTGCAGTTATTCAGTAGCATGTGAATTCGTAAATTTACAAATTCCGTATCCGACCCATCAAGCCCCCAGGGCGCTACAAAAATCAGGGAAAAGGGGTGGGCCTTCAATTGGACCAATAAATACTTGGCGTAAAACAGTTAATTTTTTTATAAGACACAGTGGTAAAGTTGTTGTAGTTATTACCTAGAACACCAGTCAACACAGTTCTGTTGCTAGGGCTACAGATAAACTGTTACTTACGTTTTTTGCGTCCACATCTTTTTGTCAACCAGCTAGAAAAGATTCTCTATCATATGTAAAAAGGGGGAGGAGCACTTATAGAGACATTGGTGGTTAATGGGTCAGATATGGAATTAACATTAACCCAATATACACTGTCAGGATCAAATTTTGGGACTACTTTTTCTTGCTTTTAGAGAATTTTATTATGAAAAATGTAATACTGAATAGAATATATGCCAATTTTTTATGAATAACATTTTTATTTCATCTTGTGAGGCAGAAAAATAATATTTAACATGAGTTCATATATCCTCTATATAAATGAGTGAAAGTAACTCACTCATTGCTGTCACAGACTTTGTTTGATGAGTCATTTATTCTCTGGACTCTATTTTCAGAAAGGTGATATTTTGATAGTCTCATACACAGACATAGGATGGACGCCTTATTTTCCTCTGATATCTGGACTTGTTACTGAAATGGGAGGTCTTCTGTCTCACGGTGCTGTTGTAGCTCGAGAGTATGGACTACCGTGTATAGTAAATGTAAGCAATGCAACACAGCTTTTCCAGTCAGGTGAGACACAATTTTAAAAGGAAAACTACCCAGGTGTAATTAAGGTGTTTGAAAGTTTGCAGATAAACTTTGTTGGCCAACTCAAGTTACAAATAAACTTTGTTGACCAACTCAGATTACAGATAAACTTTGTTGACCATCTCAAATTGCGGATAAACTTTATTGACCAACTCAAGTTACAAAATAACTTTGTTGACCAACTCAAATTGCAGATAAACTTTGTTGACCAACTCAAATTGCAGATAAACTTTGTTGACCAACTCAAATTGCAGATAAACTTTGTTGACCAACTCAAATTGCAGATAAACTTTGTTGACCAACTAAAATTACAGATAAACTTTGTTGACCAACTCAAATTGCAGATAAACTTTGTTGACCAACTCAAATTACTGATAAACTTTATTGACCAACTCAAATTGCAGATAAACTTTGTTGACCAACTCAAATTACAGCTAAACTTTATTGATCAACTCAAATTACAGATTAAGTTTATTGACCAACTCAAATTACAGATAAAATTTATTGACCAACTCAAATTCTGATAAACTTTATTGACCAACTCAAATTCTGATAAACTTTATTGACCAACTCAATTTACAGATAAACTGTATTGACCAACTCATATTACAGATAAACTTTGTTGACCAACTCAAATTACAGATTAAGTTTATTGACCAACTCAAATTACAGATAAAATTTATTGACCAACTCAAATTCTGATAAACTTTATTGACCAACTCAAATTCTGATAAACTTTATTGACCAACTCAAATTCTGATAAACTTTGTTGACCAACTCAAATTACAGATTAAGTTTATTGATCAACTCAAATTACAGATAAAATTTATTGACCAACTCAAATTCTGATAAACTTTACTGACCAACTCAAATTCTGATAAACTTTATTGACCAACTCAAATTCTGATAAACTTTATTGACCAACTCAAATTACAGATAAACTTTATTGACCAACTCAAATTCTGATAAACTTTATTGACCAACTCAAATTACTGATGTGATTATAAAGTGTAGACAGTTACCATTTATACTTGCCATTTATCAGCCAAGTTATCAAAAGAATATTGGCAAAAAGAAATGTATACTTTTAATAAAATCTTGATGTCTGGTGTCAAGTGTTTATTTAACAAAAGTACAGACAAATTATTTCAATTTTACACAATTAGGCAACAGAATTGAAAAACAGTCACCCAATAGATGTTTTTTGGGTGAAAATTCCCAAGGCATTTGTGAAGTGATAGGTACAGACAAACTAGTCCATAAAGGCTACTGAAGAGAACAGGCAAAAGATTTTTGCAAATACATGTATAAGATTTACATGTGCCAACATCACAATCCACAATGTGGTTAAAGCTAGGATTTTCTTGTCACCCTTGTTTTCTACGCTCTCTATCTCTCTCTCTCTCTCTCTCTCTCCTCTCTCTCTCTTCTCTCTCTCACCCTTGTCTTCTCTCTCTCTCTCTCTCTCTCTCTCTCTCTATATATATATATATATATATACTTATGTGACATGAGATTTCTGTCATATAACAAGGATTTTTCCAACCATCAAGTTAATAGGGCTGTCGTTAGATGCACATGTGCACACAGGAATCTGTGACATAAGTAAATGAAGGAACATGAAATACCTTGCATCTAGCTTTCCAATGTTATAACGGTACTGGGTTAAAAAGTGAACAGAATAAACATAATACTTCCAAAATCATCAGTCTTAATCCATTCACCCCTAAAGGCACATTTGGACTGGTCTAAGTCATTGATTTACAGAAGAGTTCATTGTTTTTCAGGGGTTGATTTGTCAAGGACTAAAGATATTGAGACTTGAGGTTGTGGGTAGAATATATTAATTGACATGATAAACATAAAATAAGTCAAAAAGTATTTATCATTGATTTGGGATTTGTTTACAGGTGATACTGTTCGACTGAATTGCGAGGAAGGAACAATAGAAAAATTAGCAGAGTAAAGAGCAATAAAGCTATTTGGATCACTCATTCTGCAGTCATACAGAGCCAACACCAATAACGCTAATTGCAGATTTATATTTAAATACATACAGTAATGGCATTTCAGAATCAGATAATTTTTACAACTTTGTTAGGAGCAGATTTGATTGGTATACAGTCTTGATTTACATGTCGTATACTGATACAGTATGCAGGGGTCAACAGTCTACAGAATTTTGACTTGTCCTATAGGATATATAGGTAGTATGGAAATCCACTTGTCTGAATGCAGATGTAACTTGTCAGAAAATTGAATGGGTTATTTTAAACTGTTCTTTTTTATAATGTGTTAATGTCTTCAGAACTTGTCAATACTTTGCTTAGTGTATATTGATAATACTAATAATTGTTCAATGGTGATCCTTTATGGCATTATTTACTTTTAAAGATATTGAGGGTCTAAGAAGTCTATTACACTTGATTGAGATAAATAAAGAGAAGGATTATTGAAAAGCTTGTTTTAGTAATGTTTTCAATTTTTTTTTTTTTTTTATTTTTATTTTTTGTCCATTTTTGTGTGCCTTGTTGGGCACATGCCAAAAAACTTTCACTAATCCAATCACAAAATGGACAGATACTGGTAGACAAGTTTGACTGTTGAGCCCTGTGTTTGTACAACAAATACTCATTTTGTGCCTCGTCTTTCATTTGTTGAAAATGTCCATATACAATGGAATCTCGTTGTCTCAAAATTCACAAGACCACCTATTTACATTGTAATATCCAGAATTCGAGATAATCGAAATTTTGCTTAACATATTTTTCTATCCACATAAATTGAAACCAGCCATTCAACTTTGACATAAACAGTATTTCGACTGATCCGATTTCAACATAACGAGATTGCACTGTATATTCTATACAATAATTGTAATATTTTGTTGATGATTTTATATTTTATCCATTTTCATGTTAGAAATCAATGAACAAATTTAATTTTGATATATTTAGATTGCGTTTTATGAACAAATCAGTTTATATACAATCAATAACTTGTTTCTATCCTATCACATGTAACTGAGATAACTGTGTCCAGTTTTCTGTGCTATTTATAGAACAGTCATCAGAGTCAGGATTGACTTATTTTTTTCATGAATGTTTAATCAAAATTATATTCCAAGAATCTTTGAAATAAGTATTTATATTGTAGGTAGGCTACATGTTTACCTGAGAACACGTCAATTTCCCAAAATCAGTATTTATAGAACAATGTTATAGTGTTATTTACAGTGTTATTAATAGAACAATGGTAAGAGTCATGCTTTTTCTATTGGTTTATGTTTTTTACTCAAGGTTTGACTAATTCCATCTTCATGAATGGTTAATCAAAATTATATCATTCCTAGAATCTTTAAAATAAGTATGTATATTTTATGTACATATTTTACCTGTGAACAGGTCAATTTCACAAAATCAAAATCAAAAAGACCATGCAGTACTTGAAAATTGTTTTAGATACATTATCACATTTTTCTCACAAAAAATTGATCCAAGTTTTAGAAATCTAATGGATTAGTCCCATGTTTGGAAATTTAGAAGGATTGGTATTCCGAAGTTTGTGTTCTAGAAAATAGGGAAAATTTTGTACGTTTTTACCATAATGGGTATCAGGGAGTGATCAGGTTTTAAGAAGAATCAGTTTTTGGAAGTTGCAATGTATAACGTACCTGTACTTAAAATTGTGTTTCTTAGACTCCGACTACAAATTACAATGATTTTATGTTGTCTTATAAACAACAAGTTAGTTTAATTGATAATGAAAGTTTTAGAGAGCAAGTTGTTGTTGTTGTAATGTTGTTTAATGTCCCACTCAAGAATCTTTCACTCATATGGAGATATCACCAAATGCTGGTGAAGAAGGGCTTCAAGGTTTGGCCTGTGCCCGGCACTTACGGCCATTGAGCAGTGAGGGTTCTTAAATGTGCCAACAACTACTGTGGCATGGGACCTCAGTTTTTACTATCTCATCCGAAGGACAGGAATCCGACATGCCACCAGCTGGACTCGAACTCACAACCTCACAATTAAAAGTCAAGCATGCTACCGACTGAGCCAGGCCGGCTCTTTAACGAGTAAGTAGTTTGTCTGTACATGTAAAACACTATACAAGTAGATATACATACATGTATTTATTAAGTTTGTATAGATTCTAGTGACCAGTTATAATTTGTTTGTCTTGTTGATCAGGAATTGATGTGATTTATCTGTTATGTAGATCATGTTGGTTACAGTAATTAGCTTCTTATGATAGAACACATTGAATTGCCACCAAATTTTAGTTTGTAGCATATTTTCTGTATTTTAGTTCTACCGCTATTTAATCCAATTTTTTAACCATCCTAAAATAGTTTTTTACACAAAATCATCATATATCATAAGTTTCAGGTAGAGTTTTATTTTGATCAGCATTCAGCAATCTTTGCCAGAGTTATGGGACTTTAAATTGTTCATGAATGACTTACATTTTGTATTATGCATAGTGTTTTTCACTTATATTATGTTGTATAATAACTCTAGTTATGATGTATGTTTTGATACAAGGGACTGTGACTGACTCTTTGTTCCACTAAGTAAGTAGAGTTTTGTTTTTAGTATGTGTCATACTATTAGTTCATATTGCTACATTGTATTTAAAACAATACGAAAAGTAAAGTGTTCCACATTACGACAAACAGCTAACATGTTATACAATAGAACAATAACGTCTGTCATACAGTGAAACAGTAGAACAGTAACGTGTCGAACATTACGGAAGATGAAAAGTAACATGGTCCACTTTACAACAGAATGTGCTCCACTTAATAACAGTTGAACAGATTGAAATGTGTTCCACGTAATAACAGTTGAACAGATTGAAATGTGTTCCACTTAATAACAGTTGAACAGATTGAAATGTGTTCCACTTAATAACAGTTGAACAGATTGAAATGTGTTCCACTTAATAACAGTTGAACAGATTGAAATGTGTTCCACTTAATAACAGTAGAACAGATTGAAATGTGTTCCACTTAATAACAGTTGAACAGATTGAAATGTGTTCCACTTAATAACAGTGAAACAGATTGAAATGTGTTCCACTTAATAACAGTTGAACAGATTGAAATGTGTTCCACTTAATAACAGTAGAACAGATTGAAATGTGTTCCACTTAATAACAGTTGAACAGATTGAAATGTGTTCCACTTAATAACAGTTGAACAGATTGAAATGTGTTCCACTTATTAACAGTTGAACAGATTGAAATGTGTTCCACTTAATAACAAAAGTAGAACCATAACATGTTCCACTTTACAACAGTAGAACAGAAATGTGTTCCACTTTACAACAGTAGAACAGATTGAAATGTTTTCCCTTTAATCATTGAACAGATTGCATTATACAGATTGTTGTACATTTAACCAGCAGAAGAGTTTTGTTTACAAAGGTTATTACATATTTTTTATTCAATAACATTTACATATAAGATCATTGTATTAACAGTTAAACAGAGTGATATTTTTTCCACTTAATAACCAAATAGATTTACCTTTTTCCATTGAATAACAATTTAACAGATCGTTAATTTTTGTCCAGTTATATAACAAATTTGATTTTTAACATGTTCCACTTTACATACTCAAACTTGAAATGTGTTCCCCTTTGACAGATTTATATTATGTATATACTGTAACTTTTTGTACATTTAACAAGCAGAAGAGTTTTGTTTCACAAATATAAAACAAAGTCAGATGATTATAGCGTATTTATTTCTTTGTACCCAAAGTCTAAATGTTTTACAATTATTTATTAACTTTATACATATAGACTATTTACATGTATGTAATTTATCTTTTTTAATCTGTCTCCGAAGTCTAAATGTTTTACAATTATTAAATAACTTCATACATATAATTCAATTCCTGAATTTATTTCAAATCTATTTATCTGTTCCCAAAGTCTTAATGTTTTACAATCATTTATTAACTTCATAGTCATATAGAACAAATTCCAATTTATAGCATATTTATTTTTCTGTCCCCAAAGTCTAAATGTTTTACAATTATTTATTAACTTTATACATATAGATCAATTTCTTATTTATGTCAAATCTATTTCTCTGTCTCCAAAGTCTAAATGTTTTACAATTATTAAATAACTTCATACATATAGAACAATTCCTGAATTTATTTCAAATTTATTTCTCTGTTCCCAAAGTCTTAATGTTTTACAATCATTTATTAACTTCATAGTCATATAGAACAAATTCCTGAATTTATTTCATATTTATTTTTCTGTCCCCAAAGTTTAAATGTTTTACAATTATTTATTAACGTCATACATTTGGACAATTTCTGATTTATTTCAAATTTATATCTCTGTCCCCAAAGTCTTTTATTTATTAACTTCAAACATATTACACATAGATCTCTGTCAAACGTCATGATCGAAGTATGCCTGAGGCCTTTAGCACATGTTGCATGATTTAAAGTAATATTTCATTCAGATAGCATCATTCAAACTCTTAACTTCTCAAAAGCTAAGATATTGATTTTACAGTGGGTACTCTTTATTGTGCCTTCTTTTTATCCATATAAATATACATTTTTATTATATAAATTAAAAAATGAACAATTTCTGATTGGATAAGCCGGTATTTAGCCTTTCAAAATATATTTACATATTCTATGGAAAACCAGTGAATATCATTTCTAAAAATAGAATATTGAAATTCCCTTTTACACTATTGGAATTACTCCGATTGTTACTTACATTGTAGGATTAGCATATATACATGGATCTCAATATTTATATGATAAAACAGTTACGGACTTGAGTGGATGAATGTTAAATTCAAGCTCAACTGATTAAGTCCTATTGACAGAAACGAACGTCTTTAGAGTATGTTTTGGCCTCGTTTGTAAAACTATCATTTTGGTATTGTTAATAATAATACAGAAAAAAACTGATTTAGTGACCACCTGTGTATAAAGACCACCTGGTCACAAAGACCGTTTTTGTTCTCCCCAATAGTACGTTTTGTGTATAAATCAACCTCTATATAAAGAACACCTCCCTATAAAGACCAGTTTTCTTGTGTCCTTAAGGAGGTCATTATATATAAGTTTGACTGTATATGATTTCTTCCCAGTACAGTACATCTGTTTACACTTATTACATCATAATCAGTTATAGTCCTCAACCCCTTCTTAACACTATAAAATGAAAAATATTTTGCCATACTGTATTCAACCCATTAAGTGCCCATGGTACTACAGAAGTCAGGGAAAAGGGATTGGGGCTTAATGGGACCAATTGTCAAATTGTTGTATAACAGTTTATTTTTTATAAGGCACAGTGGTAATGTTGTTGTTACCAAGGACTCCTATCAACATAACTCTGTAGCTGGGGGCACTACAGATAAACTGTTTCTTACGGTTTTTCAGATCCACATCTCTTTGTCAACCAGCTAGAAAAGATTCTCGACCATATGTATAAAAAAAAAAAAAAAAAAAAAAAAAAAAAAATGGCGGGGATTCTTATTAGGGACATGGGCGAGTAATGGATTGAATTCGGTATATCTAAATTTATAGTGATAGAAATGTGCTAAATTTATATATGTGATAAAATTGGCAAGTCATTATGAACACGTACAATCGAATACATGGAAAATGGTCAAGTACATGTGTATTCAAAAGCTCTAAACTTAAACAGCACAAAAATGTCTGTGGGTGTCTATGTGCTAAATAATGACTTTGCCAAATTAAATTGTTTTACATTAACTGAATGACTAGTTTATATCATACCGCAAGACATCAAAACTATGAACCCTATTTTACTTCACTGATTTTTCTTTATCAGAATTAATTAGATTTATGTGAAAAATTGATTTTTATATATAAACAGTACAGATGATGTTTATTTTCGTGTAATTGTTATTGATGTTGTGATCATAAAAAGAAAAAATAAAGTTTTTTCTAGCAGCAATTTTGAATTAATCTTTGTTATCATTGACACTAGAGTTTATCAATGCTGTATCTAGTAATTTATTTGTCATATATATATATATATATATATTCTCTGTTTCATTTTATATCCAGTTATGGAACAGAGAATATATATGATACACGTCCGATATGGTACACGTCCGTTTGCTTTTCATTAAAGACATAGTCATGATAGTATCGCTCAGTGTCTCAGAATTTTGGTTTGGTTTTAAAGGCGGTAAAATCGGAAATTTATATAAATATTTAAAGTATTCTGTCTTTATTGTCAACATTTCACTGTAGTTTGAGGTCTGTTTTAAACATGTAAAATAAGCCAGCGTTGAATTCTTGTGCATGACGATAACAATTTACTCTAAGCCTAAGTCATGTGATCTCCAGTTTGAAATCAGTTGAAAACCTTTTCATGCATGCTCAACCCGGTAAACAATATCAAAGATGTCGGAGAGTAACGAATTCAATAGTGATAGAAAGCAATCGCTAACAAATTCCGCAAGAAAAAGGAATACATCCGGTGTAGTATCTAACTGGAACAAAAGCAGGATATATATGGGTGATTAGTTTGAATGTTGAAATGGTATTTTTATCGGTATTATAACAGTACCTCCATGATGAGAGTCAAGGTTGTTGTCTAAAATTATTTTCGGCCATTAGCCAATCATATGCGTCAACTGAATCTGTGTCAGTGCATACTAAATTAGATTTTACTGACAGAATAACCTAATAAAATGCCAATTATATGCGATATTGTCATGGAAACATTCCACTTTTTGACATCAATATCTATTAGTTTTCTTTGATGAAATAATTACGATTCTGAGCGACAGTATGCCTTTAACTCGTTCATCCCTAAAGTCACATTTGGATTGGCCTAAGTCATTGATTTGCAGAAAAGTCCATTGATTTTCAGGGGTTGATGAATACACTTAATCATCATATTTAAATTTCATGGCATTGTTTTAATTTTACCGTACATAACTGAATTGTGAATATGCTAATTATAGGTTTGCTCTTAAAAAATTTGCCTGTTTACTGTATTAATACAAAAAATTCAGTGTGGACTGATACGCAGTTTATAAAACTGCACCCATACAAGTAATTCTGTCTGATATATACATAAGTAGGTCGTATGTAAATTATTAAACTCTGGGATATATGACATTAGACTGGCATGGTGTTGTATCAAAATTAAAATTATTTTGATTAATCATTAAAATCTAAATTATAAAATCTGCACCTCTTTACACAACATTATATTACTGATTTTACTAGCAGTATTTTACCTAATAGGAACTAATCATTAAAGTACAGTGTATATGAATGTATGTATGTATATGAAATCGAACATTAGTATTATACTTTCCTGAATTTATTTCAATTTACAAAAAAAAAAAAAAAATATGTTTACTTGAAAATCATGTTGACTAGCAATTGTGAGATGATCCCTCTTTGACCAGTCTACATGAATTTAGTGTGTGACAAGCAAGTTATTCGTATTTTTCTGAGGGCCTCCATGTCGGAGTGGTTAGATTATCACATGGTGAACCATGAAGTCTCTCACTTCCTGTCAGTGCAGGTTCGAGTCCCGCTCGAACCTAAGCGGATTTTTGTGAGTCAGTTTGTCAGTTAACTTGCAGAAGGCAGGTGGTCTCTTCCCGGATACATTGCACTAAAGACCGACCACCACCATATAACTGAAAAATTGTTGAGTGTGGCGTAAAACACCATTGGAAATTCAAAATACATAATATTTCTGTGAAAAATGTGGATTTTATGTCATGTTATATTGAAAAATGTGTATATCCTAGTCATTTACTTTGGGCCTTTAGATTTTATGGCAAAGTTATATTGAATAAACAGATTTAGAAATTTTCGTAATTGGGGACTGCATATAAGCAATCAGGCACCGTGATTATTCTTAGATAACTTTCTGATTTGAAAACTGTTTATATTAACAGTATCGTAGTTGTTCATTTTATTGGATAAACACCAACGTAATTTTTCCATGATTAAAACTCATTTTTAGTTATGTATAAAATAACAATAGAATCCATTTTAATTAAGAAAATAATGAATTATGTACATGTATTTTTTGCAAAGAGAGTAAACCACTCTTTCAATGAGAGCAAATGGACTTTCAGTACATATTGGTAACTAGGTAAAATGTCAACGAAGTTTGATTTTTAAAAAAATCCATTATAGTCAACTCCACATATAACGAGACCGTATATAACGTGAAACCGGTTATGACGAGGATATATTCATTCCCCGTGCATTTCTTACAATTCTTAATTCGGCTATAATGAGGTTTAAATATATCTCCCTTCCACTTCGTTAAGTGGGGCTGACTATTAATCAATGCTCTTTCCTGTGATTTTGGAGGTAATTAGTTAGGTTTTGACTCCCTTGGGAGAATTAATGACACTTCTCATGGTTAGGGTTTGGTTTTTGGCAAGAGACTTGGGGTTTATTATATAAATTCCTATTGCATGACAGCGACTACTATGGAGGTCCATAATGATCTAACAATAGGCAACCATCACATTTGAAGCAATACAGATTATTTAGTTCGTTATTTGGTGGCTTGTTGTTTACCTCTCCGCTTTTCCTCTTTCAATGTGAATCCTGCGAGGGCTGAATCCCGCGAGGGCATAAAGCAGCAGTCATGTCGGATATACGTGTATATGTTCCCCCTTGTCGTCCGAATTCGTTAGAAGTAAAAAGAGAATGTTTCCAAGTTTCATTGGTTTTGTAATTTTCAAATGTATCGCTTCAAAGATTTGACAATTTAAACAAAGTAAAAATTAGGCATCACAAATTTACTTACACGTATAGGGAATTTTCATAAAAAACTTAAACTTTCTGTTTAAAATAATAAATCTTTTAATTTCTTATTCAGAAAATTAAAAATCAAAATAAATAATGAAAATGTATTCAAATATGTTTTCAACGGTGAAAATTTTGTTGAAATACGATAAGAAATGGCTTCACAATAATTTTGGGGGGAAATGTGGTTTTATATGAAATATGTAATAAAAATAAACAGTGTATGAATACTTTCTGCACGTCTTCACTAGAGATAAATAGACAGATTGTTGGGCACCCACAAAATAACAATGCAATAAAGTAGAAACGATCAAAATCAAGAATTTTCCAGATAGCGGAGGTATCAAGTTTACTTTTTATATCAATGTTGAAAATAGCTGAGATAAATCAAAGTGTGGATTGTGATTTTGGTAGAATAAAAGTTATTCTATTTTTACGTCATACATTGACATGTTTGACTATAACTCTGTTTAGTGACCATGCCGTTGTAATGAAAATTTAAAACTCGATAATAGATATTAATGTAGTATTAAGTGCAGTAAAAAGGCCCATCAAGTGCTGTGTAAACACTTGATTATACAAAGTGTGAATGTTTGTATCCAAGAAGATTTTTTAACAGTAAACTGATACAAAAAGTCCCATGTAAATATTGGTGTACAGAATTCATATGTTAAAGTGGCATTAACTATGTTTACCAAAATATATTATTTTTATTTTTTTTCTACTTTTACTACTTGTACTTGATGTAAAATAACAAATAAGAGCTATACACAGGCATAAAAAAATTTAAATTCCTATATATTTTGTGAAAATAAGGTCAGGTCCAGTGTGATATTCATATACAAATAGTAAGGTTGAGTTAATCAATTGCAAGTGAATAAGTGTCAAACCTGGGTTTTTCAAACAATTTTCACAAAGTATATAGGAATTTAAGAATTTTTATGCCTTTGTATATTTCTTTTTGTTATTTTATATCAAGTTAAGTTGTAAAAAGGGGAGAAATATGAACAAACAACGTAGCTAATGCATTTTTATGTGCTTTGTGTCTTCTGTAGACATATTGTACTATACTGTAATCCCTTTAATTTCAACGCCCTAAAATTTTGCGATTTTTATATTTTCAATATTTCGCGATTTTATGATTGTATTACGGAAACTATTCCGGAATCAATATATATTTAACTACCATTAAATTTCTAAATTTTTCACCGTGCGCAAAATTCGCGAAATTAAAGGGCGCGCTAAAATCAAAGGGTTTACAATATTCTGTGTGGTGACATTTACATATATATATATATATATATATATACATTTACAGTTATTTACGAATAGCTCACAAGTTCATATAAATAACGTTGCAATTTTTTAACAATGCACTAAGATGGATGGATTGAAATAGGTTATTTGAGCCTTGTTGTATATCTTAAATATTTACTTATGTATCAGTGAAAACAAAATGCAAATCCTTTTTTGAAAATTTGCATTTTCAGCTTTACATTGTCATTTGACCATATTACCTTGAAAGCTTGCAACATTCACCTGTGGTCATGCAAAAAATAGCATTCAAATCCAATTATTAAGTGAGTGTTGAATAACTTACAAACCATTTAACCAAAAGTTTTAAGAAAAATCTTAATTGGGAGAACGAACACTTTCGCATATATCTATGTATACATAGTCAGTGTTAAGGTAATAAGCCATTTGTATAAACCAGTACACTATTCCATTTGAAGCGTTCCTCGTTAATGAACAGATTTCGTTTTCATTTGCAAATTTTCCAGATATTGACTTAATCACGCATACCAAATTTGAAAAAAAATATGATCATAGGTTCATGAAAACTTCAAAACTTGAAATTCCTCCATTGCTTCTTGGGAACAAGTCGAAATGTCTAAAAGTTACCAACGAATGACATGTGATGGGCGATACACGACGCACGACGACAGACAATATTAGTTATAAGGTTTGTTACTGACCGTCCACGCGAATATGTCGGATTGATCAACTTCATGGAAAGCGAGGCGAAACAGACTCTTCCATGGACTTGATCAACCTGACATATTCCCGTGAACGGTCAGTAACAAACATAATAACTGTTTTATTTTGTCGAGGACCATATTCTGATGTGTAAATATCTTTAATTGCCACTATTCACAGAATTGTGAATCAGGTCATCCGCCAATGCTGTCTTTTTTTTTACTGACCGTCCATAGAACCATGGAAGGCAGACACGTGACCCCTTACATCCAATGAAATGACGACATCCGTCCAAGGCAAAACAAAAGACTATACCAATAGGTCACAATGATCTCAGGTTACTAAAAGGTAAATCAGCTTTTAGTAAATAAACCGTTTGTTAACAACCGTATCCTCTGCCATTTGCAGCATCCGCTAATTATAGATAGGTCCTTAACAAAATGTAATTCGCATCTGCGCTATAATAACGTATAAGCTTGTTGTGTGCTAAACTTTTGTATATGAGTCTATGAGTATGAGGAAATAATTCATTCTACTTTCTTTAGTGCTATAGTCAAAATATCCAACAAAACAAGCAGTGACAAAACTGTGCCAATTACAATAGCGCCAGCTATCCCAATGTACTTGGAGGAAGTTCGGGGGTCATCGGCACTTATTAGTTTTCGTTGCGTGGATGAAAGAGAAGACGTTTCTACAGCAAGATTCGTTTTGATGTCTTCAATTGACTGTTGTAGTTCTTCCTGTGTCATGGCAGTGTCACAATGGCATGTACACAGATGGCTGGTAGAAATTTCGTAATTTTCATCTATTCTTGTCGTTGTTGCGATGGCTGTTGTAACTGCATCAGCTGTTGTAACTGCATCAGCTGTTGTAAGTGCAGCAGCTGTTGACGGAACTTGAGTAGTGCCGGGAAAGATCTTCTGACAAACAAACATTTTTTTATTAGAACATTCCGAAGAATGCCAGTAAATTAAGGTATGGCTTCCATGATGCAAAACAGCACAGTCATTAGACGTAGGCTCGGTTCCATATTCCCAAAGACTTTCATCTGGGATTACAAAATGAAATACACATGTATTTATTAATGTCATTTGCAATCTAATAACAATTACATATTAAAAACTGTAAAACTGGTATTTTTGCGTACATTGAAAGATTTTCATCTGGGATTACAAAATAAAATACACATTTATTATAGCCATAGGCAATCTAATAACAATTACATATTGAAATTGTAAAAATGATTTTTGCGTACATTGAAAATTTACAAAATTTATAAGATCGTTACTATGGTGATACTTTATATTCTCATCGACTTGTTAATAGGTGCTGTTTCACTGATTTTTTTCACCAAACCTATAATATTGGTATTATTATGTTTATATAAATAAAATCACTGAGAGTTGCTATAGGAAAAACAATGCTGTTGTGACTTATAAACATGGGCGATGACGACATAATATGAATCATATATGTTACAAGAACTACATAATAACAAATAATTTTCTGTGATATCAATTTACTGAACAACAAAAGTTGTTGTGAAAAATATCTTTTTACACCCCTGAATGAAGAATAAGAGTATTTACCCAAGATGTTTACCTGTTACTGCTGTTCCGCTGATATATTGCCACACGTTTAAATGTCTTTTAACCCCAATCCACGAGTCCTCGTTATGACCAACAACTGTTTCTGCTATGAAAACATTTTCAAATTCTGTCAATGGTTCTGCTAGTTGTGCCTCAAATGTCTCTACAAGATGATGACGATATGCTAGCAATACAATATTGAATATTTTAGGGTGAGCTGACTTTCTCAGCAGTAGGTAAATAAGTGAAGGATATTGTATTAAAAAAGATTCCGTAAACGACAATGAAACATGTAATAGTAATAATAAAGTGTTAACCATTGGTAAGACCATAAGACAACGTAAAAAATTATGAATATTTGAAAAAACACGGACACACAAAATCTAGAAGTGGCACCAGGTACAATGGATGAAAAGACATCCCCTGCCGACCGTTCACATACACTGTGACATTTACAGGTGATATATAGTAAAGTTAGAGGAAGAAAATTTACGAGTGATATACAATACAGTACAGGTGGAGGGGACATTTACAGGTGATACATAACAGGTATCAAAGAACATTTACAGGTAATATACGATACAGTACAGGTATGGGAAAGCATTTACAGGTGAAATACAATACAGTACATGATGGGAAATCTTTTACAGGTGATATACGATAAAGTACAGGATGGGAGAGCATTTACAGGTGATGTATGATAAAGTACAAGATGGAAGAGCATTTACAGGTGATGTATGATAAAGTACAGGATGGGAGAGCATTTACATGTGATGTATGATAAAGTACAAGATGGAAGAGCATTTACAGGTGATGTATGATAAAGTACAGGATGGGAGAGCATTTACAGGTGATGTTTGGTAAAGTACAGGATGTGAGAGCATTTAAAGGTGATGTATGATAAAGTACAGGATGGGAGAGCATTTAAAGGTGAAATAATATAAAGTACAGGATGGGAGAGCATTTACAGGTGATGTTTGATAAAGTACAGGATGTGAGAGCATTTAAAGGTGAAATAATATAAAGTACAGGATGAGAAAACTTTTACAAGTGATATATGATAATGTACAGGATAGGAGAACATTTACAGGTGAAATACTATACAGTACAGGTATGGGAGAACCTTTACAGGTGATATATGATAAAGTACAGTAATGGGAGAGCATTTACAGATGATATATGTGCAGTACAGGATGGGAGGACCTCTACAAGTGATATACTATACAGTCCAGGTAGGGGAGAACCTTTACAGGTGATATATGATAAAGTACAGATAAGGGAGATCATTTACAGGCGATGTGAGAACCTTTACAGGTGATATAAAGTACATGATGGGAGAACCTTTACAGGTGATATACGATAAAGTACAGGTATGGGTGAGCATTTACAGGTGAACCTTTACAGGTGATATACGATAAAATACGGGATGGGGGAGCCACCTGTACAGGTGATATACGATAAAGTACAGGTGAAGATAACCTTCACAGGTAATATATGATAAAGTACACAGTGAGAGCACCTTTACAGGTGATATATGATAAAGTACAGGATGGGATCAACCTTTACGGGTGATATGATAAAGTACAGGTATGGGAGAACCTTTGCCGGTGATATATGATAAAGTACATGATGGGAGAACCTTTACAGGTGATATACGATAAAGTACAGGTATGGGTGAGCATTTACAGGTGATATACGATAAAATACGGGATGGGGGAGCCACCTGTACAGGTGATATACGATAAAGTACAGGTGAAGATAACCTTCACAGGTAATATATGATAAAGTACACAGTGAGAGCACCTTTACTGGTGATATATGATAAAGTACAGGATGGGATAAACCTTTACGGGTGATATGATAAAGTACAGGTATGGGAGAACCTTTGCCGGTGATATATGATAAAGTACAGGATGGGAGAACCTTTACGGGTGATATACGATAAAGTACAGATATGAGGGGACCTTTACGGGTGATATACGATAATGTACAGGTATGAGAAAACTTTTACACGTGATATGCTACTTACCTCTACAGTAGGTGTCTGCTTCGTGAAATTTCTTATTCGCTTCCACCAAGGCATAGCAATAGGTACCACCATCATAGGAAAGCCAGGGATCTGGACAGAAAGTTCCACATATCCCCATTCCTGTTCCATGGATAATCATCACAACTAGGGGTAATGTCCATGTGTATGTAATTTTACATGTGGTGCTGTTTTTCATACAAGCCATTTTCTTTTATCCCCAGACCTTGTTTATGAATATTTATATAAATGTTATACAGATTAATTTAAATTGTTGATGAAACTAATCAATATGAGTAATGTTTACTATCATTAAACATATCAAACTAAAATATCTATTATGCACATGCTATTTACTTACGTCTTCCAGAACTACAGTTCACACAAAAATTGATTTAAAGTGAAGATTTTCCAACATGCTTTAATTCAGTGATTTGAAAATACTGAAAATAAACAGTCATGTCCATTAAAAGAGGAATCCAGTTGAAAATAAAATAAACAAGAAAAAACCATTTTGATGCGTCATAACTGTTACAGTTTTAGCTTAATTGAAAAAACGCATCAATTAAGGGTGTCAAAACAAAATGCATTAATACTATTAACAATACAGAAGTTTTAAAATAAAACCAAATGCCCAAGACGATCGTTTCTGTAAAAAAAAAATCATCAGTTGAAAATTAATTTAATATAGACTAACTCATACAACTTCCGCATAGTTAAGGTTTGATTTCATTGTATGCATTGCCATCAGAGCTGGACAATAAATATTTCTTTTGTCTGTAACATAAAAAGTTTTACTGCATCGTGGGGATAACTTACCTAGATGTAAGAATCTTTGACATTGAGTTTCTGATAATGTTGAATGGAAATATTGTCACCTCACCATATCAGTATATGGGGCAGGTAGGAGGTGTAGTTGTACATTGGAGCTAGCAAGTTTTTACAACAGAATATTCCGCCAAGCTTAACACAGACTTTCTTCACATATTTAGATATTAATGCAATATCTCACTAATTCAAATACAATAAGTAAAATTTGTCAATTATATATATATATATATATATATATATATATATATATATATATATATATATATATATATATATAGTCAAAACTCGTTATGTCGAGATCGGTAATCTCGATTTATCCGATTATCACGAAATCAAGTGCCGGTCCCGACAATTTTTCTTCTATATCTTACTAATAAAAGACCTGATAACTCGAGATCGGAAAAGTCGAAAAACCGCTAATGTCGATGTTAAAACTTGGTCCCGATGTTTAGATTCAATGTGAAAGTGACCAGTTATCTCGAAGTTAAATTTTTGTACATCGTCATTAAGTCATTGTGATTATACTCCATTCTTAAATCTATTTGGTTAATGTTACTTTCTTTAATTTGTTTTTAGACTTTCTGTTCTTAAACGTATAATGATAGTGTCACTTCCGTGATCTAAAATGGAGCATGGGATGTTCCTGTTTAAATGTTAGTGATCTTTACTTGCCAGTTCAATTGTGTATCAAAGAAATAAATACTCAAACGAAATTAATTCCTTCTAATTTTCTTTAAATATTGTTTGAACACATGGTATTTGTAGCCGTCAGTGTGCACATATACTGACAAAATGAGACAAATGATATATATGTAGGCCTAAAAGTATTCTTGTAACTACCGAGATGCTCATGAGAGGAATCAGGACTGACAAACCCTTTAACTCGAAGATCCATTTATCTCGAATTTTTTGCTTGGTCCCGTCGACTTCGAGATAACGAGGTATGACTGTATATAGGCCTATATATATATATATATATTGGCTTGCAAAATGAAAAATTCAAAAACTCGTTTCATAAATGTGATATGAATGGAAACTCGTGACAGATTTCTTTTTATCATATGATCAAACATATGCAATATAAACGGCATTTTTTATGACTGGGATGAAAATATATATTCTCCTTTCTGTCGAGTTGACCTAAGTGCTCCAAATAGGTAAAATACTTGCGCAGAAATAAGTGCACAAAACATATTGTAAATATTGCTTATATTTAAATACACACATTTAGCCTACATTTTAAATTATTATTTACATCTAAGCATACTTTATCAGATGTTGAAATTAGCAAAATTGCCGACTTGAATACAACAAAATTTTAAAATCATCTACACAACATATTTTATTCGAATGTCCCCATTCAAGTTCCAGTAATGCCACAAACACCAAGTGACGTCATCGCCAACCTTAAAATGAATGAAGTGACGCCATCGTCCGTGTCCGTGTACATAGTGAATAAAAGTAGTTCAGTTTGCTGTACGTGACCCAATCAAATCACAGCTGGGCTTTATTATACATGTTACTTATAAAATATTTATCTAATCTGTTATGAAGCTGCATAACACACAAATCAATATATATATATATATATATGTGTGTGTGTGTGTGTGTTCCCTAAAGACATTTAAACCACGTGTTTATCATTCAGATCTCAAGAGTTATTATCGACATTTCGAAACTTATTCAATGTATGTATAAATACATATATATATATATATATATATATATATATATATATATATATATATATACACATAAAGTAGACACCAAACTGCCAACCGGAATTGAGTCCACAAGATAATAAACAAAGTGGGTATTGGACAACTACATATCTCTGAAACATGCAGAGATGGGCTCGGATGTCATAGAGAAGCATCCTCTCTCGACCCGTGACATGTCATATACAAATCCAAATAAAAACAATTTTGACATAACCCATGATCAAAATCGGTATAACTGATTTAAGAACAACTTTTGAGAAAGTTACTTAAAACATATCTGTCAGTTAAATGTCATATCACCGTAAAATATGCAAAATGTTTAATTCAAGGTAAACATTGTATAAACGAGTACATTAAATTAAGATATTTCCCTTGCAATCTCTGCAAAGTCCGGAAACTAAATATCATCGCAACATTATAAAAATAAATTTTTTTTAGGAGAAAGTCTTATATTTGATATTAACAAAATATTTGTGAATGATTGCTGTATAAAAATCATCAAACAATAATAACAACAACTATGTATATGTTTTGTATAATCGAAATTAACTCGAAGGTTAATGCTTTGACGGGTATAAATAGAAATCTTTTTCAAAGTAGGATGGAACACGCTCATCGAAATGGGTGTAAATTTTCAAAATACAAAATGTAGATATTTGACCCACAGCTGTCAGGTTTTAAGGTCAAAAGACTGGTAAAAATTTTATTCCTTCAGCTCAGGTTAAAAATTTTGAAAAGTAGGTCAAAAGTCAAGGTACCAAATGAAGGCTCTGGTCATAACAAATATATATGTGAAAAATCAAAGCCCTATCACTAATAATTTAAAAGATATAGCCAAGGTTAAAGTTTTTGAAAGGTAGTTCGAAGTCTAAGGTCAAGGTCACTAGGCCAAAAGTCAAGGTACCAAAAGAAAGCTCTGGTCATATGAAATCTATATGTGAAATATCAAAGCCCTATCCCTTATGGTTTAAAAAATATAGCCAAGATTAACGTTTTTGAAATGTAGTTCAAAGTCCAAAGTTAAGGTCACTAGGTCAGAAGTCGGTAAGATTTCCTTTTGCACCCTCCACTCAAATATTTCCCAAAACAAAAAACAAATAATTAAACATCCAATAATTAATGTCTGAATATATTTCATCAATGTTATTCAAGACAAGTTATTTCAAACAAATTTATACATGTCACTGTCCCCCGCATTTTGATAATGTTTTAGGTAATATTTAAGTAGGGGGTGCAAAAGGAAATATCAGAGCCCTATCCATTGTGGTTAAAAAGTTATAGGCCAGTTTAAAGTTTTGTCTATGGACGCCGACACTGGGGATGTGGCATTAGCTCTCTGGATATTAAAAACACTATTTGATTTTTTTAAATATCTGAAATGTTTTTAACCAAAATTCAAATTATAAAATAAAAAAACAATATGGATATTGGTGAAAAGCTAAAATAAATCAAATGTGTAACAGATATTTGATATTTCAAATTTTTAATTTAGTTTTGGAAATGTTACACATTTAAAATGTAATGTATCGGCAAGGAACTGAACATTTCTCTAGTCTCATTTAAATCCGTTCAATTCTATTTTAGTAGAAGTTCAAAATGTAAAAGATTACGTATAAGTTACTTGAGCCTTTGGCTCAGGTGACCTAAGTCCAAAGTGACCAAATTAACTCAGTATTCAAGCTAAACTAACTTATTGTGAATGTAAGGAAAAACCACGCAAAATTTATTTTGGAACTGGACATATTTGTATACTGATGGCATACAACTATGAAGAATAATTGCTCATTTGAAGAAAACTTTAGATATACGATATTGTCTTGAGCATTATAACTTTGGTATTATGTTTATAATATATATATATATTAAAAAAAATCATTTGATTAGGCCAAGTAAAAATATACTTCTGGTTCTCAGACACAGATGCGCGCAAAAAGAAATCGCCATGAAACCATTTTATTCACATTTCATAAAAAAATCACCGCCGAGCGGCAAGTAAAAATGTCAGTCATTTCAAAAGGCTTAAGTTTCGAAAATGATCCATTTCATTCTATTTGTAGTTCAAAATGCATTTCTAAAACCCAATTAAAAACTAAAATAATTATTTTATTGACAATTCAACATGTAAATCTTTACCTCATGCCCGAAAATGTCACAGAACACATCGTGTGTTTTCTGCTGTTGCTTGCAGTTTATAGAGGAAGTGGAAGTTGGGTTTTAAATGAAAGAACCGATACCCAATGGAACTGAATTTCAGGATATGTTAAAATAATGATACATGTAAAACTTTATTGTGTATAAAAGTTTTTAAATCTGAATTAATGTAGGTGAATGATAAAAGTAAAATTAGTTACTGTAAATAAAAGTTTTAATGAAATACATAAAAATGGATAGCTTTTGTTTTCAAAAATGAAACTTTTGGAATCTGCATTAATTTTTAGACACATAGTAGTTACATTTTGTACAGCTTTGTAAAATAGTAATGATATTGATTGATGATAATTATAATGATGCAATTACGATTAATTTCAGTTTTAAAACCAAGTGAACAAGACAATCACACAACTTTTTGCTACAATTTATTGAAGGTATCAATAACTTTGTTACATAAAGTCTTCTTATTTTCTTGCCTTCAAGGTATATACACAATAATATGGAAATAAAAAATACAAATAAAATACCTACCTACCTTGCCCATTATGGAAGGCTAATTGTATGAGAACCAGAATATTTTTTTACATGGCCTTATGTATTCAAATTTTGATTACTGTACTCAACTTATTTATTCATTTTTTACAAGAAAACCATGAGTGACGCAAAATTTTACATGTGAATGATGAAAAATAATAATGTTTCCAGTCAAATCCAGAAGTTTTACAACTATATACCGGTAGTAAAAATAATAAAACAAAGCTGAGCTTAATTATTGAGTCAATTTGGTGACTTTGGGCCCAGAAAATGGTCTCAAGTCAAGTTTTGTATGAAAACACGAAATAAGAAATGAAGACAATTCATTATGCTTCTAGTTTTACTTGTTATTTATACAATGTTACAAACATCATCCTATACGTCTCGTTAATACAATATACAGATCTCGTACAGTATATCCAAGATTGATCACGGAAAATATGACATCAAAAATTGACTTGATAATGCTGTGATTTACATCTGATGAACTAACAATGTCAAAACTAACAACAACTGATCCCATGTTCTTACTGATCAACCCCTGAAAAACAATGGACTCTTCTGTAAATCAATGACTTAGAACAAGTCCAAATGTACCTTTAGGGGGGAATGAGTTGAGTTAAAGAAATTTTACCATGTGTTCTGTATAATATGGAAATGACAGTTGATCATGTCTTTGGCGATTCAAACAAATAAATTCGGTAAGTGCATGATTATTGACCTATCGCCAAATGTCCGACACATGGCTCTCAATGTGCATTTTGACGCCATTTGATTGTGAGGTCATAATCGCACAACTATTTGACGAGCCATTTAATTGCGACGTCATAATGGGAAAGGCTTTAAAAAGGTGCCGTTTGGACCTTTTGCGAAAGGTCAATTGTAATCAAAATTGGTTACTACATTTACTGACCTTTAGTTTAACTAGCTGTGACGTGTCTACCCAGAAGAGCAAATAAAACTGAAAATGTTTGGAAAATGTATACCAACCCATTAACAACACAGAAAAAGAACAGACTCTAAATGTGATATTAATTTACGCATGGCAGAGGTTTTTGTGTCCAAAGAAAAAACTGTGGTAGTGTGACACCGTTTCCCATATTTTATGACCCACAAATCTCTTCCTGTATTCAATTTTTGCTATTGCTGTTTTAGCTTCTGTCGAACATTTGTCACTTTTGTGGAGATGTCACCAGCTTTAGTTGAAGTCCCACAAAGTTTGACCTGTGCTATGGACTGACACCCATGCAGTGAGGGAGGTTCTTCAACTTGCAAGTCCACGACCTTCATGATGTTTTAGGATTGAGAGTGTGTGAGATTAATGCCTCTTTGAGCTTTGACCTCTTAGTGAAGCATGGGAAATTCCATGCAAATTTTCCTGTTTATGTGGGCTTATAAAGTGGTAATTTACAGAGATTTGTAGAGATTAGCATCTCCGATATAAATGTCTTTGAAAACTCAAAATAATGATAATTAAAGGAAAACAAAGAATAATTGTTAATCTCTACTTCTGAAAACTTCATTATCTGTTATCTGCAACCGTTATAGAGCTACTAGCTATACAAACATTTTACATAAAACTAAGAATATAAAAGCATGTTACAATATGAGTGATCTATGAGTGCCTAATGTGTACAGAATCAGATCAAATGAGTTGCTAATATGGTACCAGTATAATTATGGACCCCTTTTGCATCAACCATATGCTAGTCCATATTTAATTCCATCTGGACAATGTCTTGAAATATAAATCAATATCTAAAAATTTGAGAAATGTTGCTTAGCTACCTTATAGTAAAGATATCACAAAATCGATGTTTATTTTCGCGTTTTTGTCAGGAGTACATAAATACACACAACCATTCAACAACAGACACATCGACAACAATGGGAAAAATAGGTCTTCAAGTCTCCGTCTGCAGAAAATCTAACGGGTTGTCAATCAGGTCCTCCATGTCGGGGATCTTCCATTGGTTCTTGCGTCCATATTCATACATTTCCTTGATGGCTGATCTGACATTGTCACTTCCTGGTTTGGATATTTCCAGATACTTCCGGTAAAGCTGTAAAGCTGTCCTGGAATCTTCAACAGAGTCATGTGCAGATGACTGAATACTCATCTCTGAAACATGTGATAGATTGTATGTTTCACATACTGATGATCTTAAAAGCAAATTCTAATTAAAAGACTATTTGGAAATATTCCTATTTCTAGGCGTAATTTTTCTTCCTTCAAATTTTACCAATTCAATTATTAATCATTGTAAACGCTTACAGAAAAACTTTGATAAGTCGAAGTTCAAGGGACCACCCAGAAAAATTCTAAACATCGGGACTCATGAAGGGTAATTGAGAATCATATAATTTTTAGTTTTGGAGGTTCTTAAGGGTGTATTTGACCACTTTGAAGGCATTTTAGACATATATGGTATTAAAAATTAATAATTAGTGCTAAAATTAACTTAATTTGCATGAAATTAAAACATTTCATGTTTATGAGAAAGAGAAGAATTATCATGGGGCAATTTTGTACACGTTAATTTTGACTTTGAATTATTTGGAGGAATTTTCGTTGATTTTATATAAATGGACCCCAAAATTTATTCGAAAACATTGAGAAATTCACTTCATAAAAATTGAAATTATAAAATGTTTATCAGTAACGTTAAATAACAAAAATTATTTGGGACATTGTCAGTACTACTGTATTTCCTTTACAATACATAAACAAGATGTGTTTGTGAAACACAAATGCCCCTGGTCCCAACAAATTTTTGCAATGTCCTACATTTTTACCCCAGAAAAATTGTAATAAAACAATGCATCAAACAATTATAGTCAATTCAATAATTTATACAACAGATTGCAACTCACTCAGAAAGTACCAAGCCAGGAACTTCAGTGATATCATTCTCTGTCGAGGTATGTGAAATAGTTGTACTGTATCAGTGATCTGAACTTTCGGAACCTGAAAAGAAATGATATCTCCAGTTTATTGGACTAACTCATATGGGCTATACTTATGTATCTTACAGGTTAGATGTGTGACATTCAATCCACAAAAGTAATTCTACAGGATTATCAATATTGACTACACGTGAGAACTGACTCACTGATGAGAGGTGAGAACTGGCTGACTGGCTAGAGGTGAGAACTGGCTCACCAACTAGAGGTGAGAACAGGTTCACTAACTAGAGGTGAGAACTGGCTGACTGACTACAGATGAGGACTGACTCACTGACTAGAGGTGAGAACTGGCTGACTGACTAGAGGTGAGGACTGGCTCACTAACTAGAGATGACAACTGGTTCACTAACTAGAGGTAAGATCTGGCTCACTGACTAGAGGTAAGAACGAGCTCACTAACAAAAGATGAGAACTTGCTTACCAATGAGAGGTAAGAACCAGCTTACTAACTACTAACTAGAGGTAAGAACTGGCTCACTAACTAGAGGTTAGAACTGGCTCACTAACTAGAGGTGAGAACAGGTTCACTAACTAGAGGTGAGAACTGGCTGACTGACTACAGATGAGGACTGACTCACTGACTAGAGGTGAGAACTGGCTGACTGACTAGAGGTGAAGACTGACTCACTAACTAGAGATGAGAACTGGTTCACTAACTAGAGGTAAGATCTGGCTCACTGACTAGAGGTAAGAACGAGCTCACTAACAAAAGATGAAAACTGGCTCACCGATGAGAGGTAAGAACCAGCTTACTAACTACTAACTAGAGGTAAGAACTGGCTCACTAACTAGAGGTAAGAACTGGCTCACTAACTAGAGGTGAGAACTGGCTCACTGACTGGAAGTGAGAACTGGCTCACTGACTAGTGGAACTGGCTCATGTACTGACTAGAGGTCAGAACTAGTTCACTAACAAGAGGTGAGAACTGGCTCACTGATTTGAGGCTAGAATTGGCTCACTGACTAGAAGTGAGAACTGTATACTGATTAGAGGTTAAAACTGGCTCTCTGATTAGAGGTGAGAACTAGCTCACTGACTAAAAATGAGACAGCTCGCTGACCAGTTGTGAGAACCAGCTCACTGAAAAGAGGTGAGAAATATTATTTAATAAATCATGATGCTCTAGCCATCACTACTGCTTACTCACACCTACAAAACTGTCAAAACATGAGACTTTATAATTTTACAGTCGAATTCTAAGAACTAGGTGCCTTAACCAATTATTTATGACCTTACCGTAATATTAATGACACGGAAGTCTTTTTTCAAACCATGACCTAAAAATGTCACTCCAACATCTACCAGGTATCGCAATTTCTGATATGTTGACTTCAGTGTGGTCAGATGTTTAGTGGACAGTGCTGGATCCAAGTCACCTGGCTGGATTCCTGACCACTGTGTCAGATAATCGACAACCTGTTAAAATGAAAAATAAAAAATAAAGTACCTTGTTAGATGTACACTTGTCAAGCTCTGGTTAAAATAAATATGTCTAATTTGAAAATTTCTCAATTTCTATACCTATAAATGTACAGCTGTCTCACTCTGCTTACAGGTGTACAGGTATACCAAGGTAAAGTAGAACATCCGGGTTCAGTCAGAAACCAAAGCAATACAGCTTATTTTCCAAAAATAGGAATGCACATGTAAATCATGACTTCATGTATTACTGTAGCTGTAATATTTCTGTTGCTGAAATTAAGTCTGTCACTTTTGTTATGATTCAATTTAGACTTGCTGTGTTTGTAAACATGTGCCAATTTATCTTGATAGACCTACACTGGTGTATACGTACACCTGTGTATCTCTGCTTACAATGGACACAAGTAGTTTCTATAGTCAGTACTACAGATATACACCTGTTTAGTTCTGCTTACAATACGAAGGTGTAGTTGTAATATAGTACTACATTGTCCATACATTAAACACTGTTAAATAAAATAATGGCGTAATATGATCACTTTGTGTACCAACCTGTTCTTGTGTGGAAATGTAATCATCAATAAAAGGTTCACCTGCCTTGTCGCCACCCCTTCAAAACATAAACAAATATTGTGAACAAATATTGTAATTGAGTTTATTTCTACATACTGTAATGGGGTTGATTTTTACATATTGTAATGAGGTTTATTTCACATACTGTAATGGGGTTTAATCTACATACTGTAATGGGGTTTATTTCCACATACTGTAATTGGGTTTTTATTCTACATACTGTAATGGGGTTTATTTCCACATACTGTAATTGGGTTTTTATTCTACATACTGTAATGGGGTTTATTTCCACATACTGTAATTGGGTTTTTATTCTACATACTGTAATGGGGTTTATTTCCACATACTGTAATTGGGTTTTTATTCTACATACTGTAATGGGGTTTATTTCCACATATTGTAATGGGGTTTATTTCCACATACTGTAATGGGGTTGATTTCTACATACTGTAATGGGGTTTATTTCCACATACTGTAATGGGGTTGATTTCTACATACTGTAATGGGGTTTATTTCTACATACTGTAATGGGGTTTATTTCCACATATTGTAATGGGGTTTATTTCCACATACTGTAATGGGGTTGATTTCTACATACTGTAATGGGGATTATTTCCACATACTGTAATGGGGATTATTTCCACATACTGTAATGGGGTTTATTTCTACATACTGTAATTGGGTTTTTATTCTACATACTGTAATGGGGTTTATTTCCACATATTGTAATGGGGTTTATTTCCACATACTGTAATGGGGTTGATTTCTACATACTGTAATGGGGATTATTTCCACATACTGTAATGGGGATTATTTCCACATACTGTAATGGGGATTATTTCCACATACTGTAATGGGGATTATTTCCACATACTGTAATGGGGATTATTTCTACATACTGTAATGGGGATTATTCTATACTGTAATGGGGTTTATTTACATATACTGTAATGGGGTTTATTTCCACATTCTGTAATGGGGTTGATTTCCACATAATGTAATGGTGTTTATTCTACATACTGTAATAGGGTTTATTCCACATACTTTAATGCAGTTTCTTCTATATACTGTAATAGGGTTTATTACTACATTCTGTAATGGGGTTTATTTCCACATACTGTAATGAGGTTTATTTCCCTAATTTGTAACTTTCAAAATTTCCTCTTTCTTGACACAATCACAATTTTTAATTCATGGATTGGGAGTAGCATGACATTAACACCAGATTCTGCCAAGGCAGTCCATAATACATCAAGTACACTGTACAATTTTTATTACAAACTTTTTTTAAACTTTTCCTTAAATTCACAGGTTTATCAACACCATGGATATATAGCAAATTTTAACACAGCAATTTATTTTCCTCAATACAGTACCTAGATAAAATCGCTATGGTGCTATACATTTTGCTGTAAAATTCTGTACTGTAATCTAGCACAAAACTGGTTCCATAAAATATTTTGTATAGTAGAGTGAGTTATGTTAGAGTTATCTCCCTTTGAATTTATGTGGACAGACTATTTTGAACCGTTACTACTGTTTCTGCATGCTTTGGGATTGACATTAGATGTTGTTTAAACAACCCAAGAAGCACACTATTTCAAGAAGAAAATTATCAGATGACGATAAGAAAGTTGGGTCATATTGTTGCATATTTAAAAAAAAAAAAAAAATTCCGGGCAAAAGTGAATGATTTTATTGTCCAATTCATATAACTTGGTGGGATGGAGTAACCTTTTGATTACCATGCGGTCAATACTATTTCCGTTGAGACTGGCTTCACGTGAAAAGCGCTTATGTATGATAACATGTTGGAACAACAACTATCGCCGGTGTAATTCTAATGCGTTATCTAAAATCTAAATTCGTCCAGGTCAAGTAAGGATTCACAAAACTCCTTCCCTCCAGGTTATATGGATATTACTGATCATGGATTATGAATATAGATCAGTACAAAAATTTTCTTTACCATAAAATGAACTGTATTCCTGCTAACCAAAAACCACAATTTTATAGCCTACATACTGACATTTGTAGCTATGTATGATACAATGGTGACAATATTTGTAAATTTTACAGAACATACCACAAATGGTTAAAAGACTTACCCTCTAACACAAGTGATTCTTGCGACAGCAAGATGACTTGGTTTAATCATGGACCTGGTACCATCACTGCGAAGCTCAGATTCTTCCTAATGAGACGAAAATTTAACAAATATGAAAATAATGTCAGTAAATCTAATCATCAGTATTTGGTTTTTTCATAGAATGTAATCACATCAATATGGAAGATTTATAAACATATTACACAAAGGAAAATGGACATTATGCTCGGGTGCCAAGTTTCTGTATTGTTACTGTGTGAACTTGGAGCAGAAAAAAACATAGAACAGAGTCATGACTGACCACAATAAGATTGTTTTGTTTGTTTGTTGTTGTTTAACATCCCACTCAATAATCTCTCACTCATATGGAGACGTCATCAACTGCCGGTGAAGGGCTTCAAACTTTGGACTATGCTCGGCACTTACGGCCATTGAGCAGTGAGGGTTCTTTAATGTGCTGACACCTAGGGTGACACAGGACCTCGGCTTTTACTGTCTCATCTGAAGGACAGGAAACCAACCTGCAGCCGGCTGGACTCAAACTCAAGATCAAGGGTCGAGCGTGCTACCGACTGAGCCATGTTCGGCTCACAATAAGATTAATACTGCTATAATAAAGTACAAAACTGATGATTTACAATTCCTAAATAGCTGGCCACTAATAGTGAGATCTCATACAATTAAGGTATTTCAAAGGGTAACAGGTCCAGTATTAAGGTCAGACACAAAACAAACCTATAATTTACTCAGTGGGAGGGGGTGATTAATAAAACTGTGAGACAAAGCAAATCGTGAGGTCTGTTGATACATGTTCCAATAGAACATACTTCATGTTGAAAAAAGCTTATAAGAAATTATAGTAAGACCATGCTGAACAAACCTGATTCAAGGACACAAATTCTGCATCCAAAGCCACAGTGTCCCCTTTCTTGGGAATTTCATCATTTTCCAGTGGTGTAAATGTCATGATACGTTTTTCTGGGTTTACAAGACCGTAATCACTTGTAAGAACATCAGCGACGATTGGGCACTTCACTGTAAATACAAATCAATTTCATGAAACGTAAAGTTCCTCAAACATGTTAAAAAATTATTCTGATAAATCAACCAAGTACATAAATATGGTGCAATCTCATTTTCTGGAAAGTCATTCTTCCAGTCAATTCAGACTAGTAGAATCTCAAGTGACAATGTTAATTTTGCAAATCCTAAATTTCCGCAACTCTGGCAAATATGACTGGATTGTGCCAATTACTGACCTCATGTAAGAGTAACATGGGGAAATACAGCTGAATCGAATGAAACCAGACCAAAAAACAACATGCCTCTAAATCTATGATATGGGGGACATAAAAAGACTTGGTACCTTGTAGGTCATAGAACTTGTTGATATAACGTCTCTTGAAGTAAATTGTACATGGGACTTTCCAATCCAAGTTGCACTGTACAGCTTCCAGCTACAAAAGTATGAGTATTGTTTGTAATATGTGTATATATATATATATATATCAGGTGAAAAAGTTCAAACACTTGACTTACTTAAAAAGAATAGAAGAATATCAGTATTTTTCATACTATCTATCTGATTACATACATATTATTTAACATTTTGATTTATTTTCTAAAAATCACTCAAATCATCTCTACAAATTTGTAAAATTAGAAATGAAAATTTTTACCAAGGATAGAAGAAAATGCCAAAATGACACCATTCATGTCCCTCAAACATCTGCACATGTCAAAGGACTTGGGGAAATATAGGATATTCATTACCTTTTCCCTAGAAATATGTTTTATAAAATTAAATTTAAAAGAATTGATTTAACAGTTTTTGCAAAGTTCAAAATTATCAAAACTGTACACAACATACACATTAGGTTAAGGCAACAGACTGGTCAGTTTTATTTGTTGAGTAAGTAATTCGAGTGAGTGAGTAACTTGGGTGACCTATAAAACAATCTCCCATTATTTACAGATGACTTATAGAATCAACCCCTATCTTGTGGGTATGACAAAGTAATTTCAATCTGAGGGTAAGATTCTTGAATGACAAACCTGTGGCTTGAGATTCTCCCATGTCTTAAATATATGTCTATGTACATCTACACATAAACTACATGTCTATATAGATCTACACAGATCTATGTCAAGTCTGACATAAAAATGTACTGCATTCTAGATGCCACAGAAGTTCTACGTCATAAATTATATTGTGACGTCATAACACGTGTAGCTTGTCAACACCCTAGGAGATGACAAGGAAGTCATTCTCCGTAAAACGAGGGAAAAATCTGTGAACCATGGGAGAATAGATATTCATAGAAAGAAACATCTAAACTTAAAACACAATATGTACTGCAGTTTAAACTCACCTTTTCTATCGGTAGAATTGAGAAGTCGTTAAATAAATACCACTGTGTACAAGTGACATTCTCCTTCCTCTGATGGTAGGTCTCACCAACATGGACACTACTGATAATGTTTCCCGCCGTCTTCTCATCTCGGATGTGAAATATTGTCGCCAGAATTTCATAATACTTGATATCTGGGTGCAGGTCCTTTGGAACCGGTACCTGTATGAATTGAAATTATATATTTCTTATAGCAGTAAACACAGAAATAATGGATTCAATTTCCGTCTGATGTGAAGATACAGCCTAGACAGATACTGTACTTATGTTGGCAGTTTCACAACTCACCATATCAGATTTATTATTTAGAGTTTTAGCCAAGCAACTGGATCAGATATAGAAACAAATAATTAATATTGATTAATTTTATTCATCTCATCCAAATTGAGACTAAAAATCAGAAACAAATAAACCAAATGTGCATCTCGCAAACAGAATGTCCAAGATTTTAATTATCTGTACTGGACCAAAACTTTTAACAAGGTAGTGATCGTTTTGTTTGCTGATTCCCTGCATGTGAAAAACTTGGAACTTTAAACACAGGCTTTGCATTTTGGAGAAATCTCACTGTACTGGCAACAATCCATAGCACTGGTCTAAATTTTTGGCACTTCACCTAGAGCTGGTAACATCTACATAAAAGTGAAAAGTATTTGGCAGGTAATAAAAGATAAATAAATTTTAACTCAACAATCCCTGAAAAACAATGGACTCTTCTGTAAATCAATAACTGAGACAAGTCTAAATGTGTTTTTAGGGGTAAACGAGTTAACAATTTATACCTCATCAGACACTTGTTTGATGTCCAAGGTGCCATCCGGATGTAATTCCAGGACTAAGCCCATTGGTATCCACTGACAATCTGGATCTTCGTCATAATTTGTCTCTTGTGGCTCACTGTAAAATCAATTCCGCATTAATTACACGCAATACATCTACATGTACTGTTACAAACAATAAATATGTGTACATCTTTATACCCTCAAGATCAAAGAGCCCTTAGTGTTTGTCTTTGTACACTGGTATGGTCCAATTCAACATAACTTGATGGGGTAGAGTAACCTTTCGATTATCATACGAATGATTATACTCACTTTTCAGTTATGATAAACTTCATAGGAAAAACGTTTTATTCCTCACTGGATACTCTTAGGTTTGGTGTTATATTGCCAGCGTAATTGTAATTTCGTTACACTATATTATTTAGATTTTAAACTTTTCAGGAAAGGGATCAAGAGACGCCACCCTATCAGGTTACATGGATTTTGCTATATACTGTAGAATCAGAAAATTTCATGGAGATAAAATTTCGTTGTTTTAAAAATAAGACAAATTTGTTGACATTAAATTTCGTTGAAATCAAAAAAAGTTTGTATAGGAACCTAATTGTATAACTAAATGTAATTTTGTTAATTTTTGTCATGGTTTTTAATTTCATTGATAAATGAAATCAATGAAATAAATGAAAGTAAAACCACAACAAAATTTAAACATCTCAGTGTTAAATTATTCTCTTACGATAACTACCAAATCACAAAAACATTTCACTGTAATAATATTACAGTTAATCTTCTTATCCTCAAAATTTTCAATTAAGGAAAGTAAAGGAAAATCCATCTGCTGTTTTCCTAATTTTCTGTCACATAATCACTAAACTGAACAACAAAATTCTCCAGAGACAAGAATGTCAAACCTTGCATCTCTCTCATGTCTGAATCTGCATCCATTTCTGCGACAGGCATTACCATAGCGACACATAACAACATTGGCCATTGATATTTGAGATATACTGACAGAGGTCCCATCATTTACCATATCCTCTTTCTGTTGTTTCAGAATCTGAAATGTCAGAATAAAAAGAACAAGATGAAACAATTTATAAAATATTACAAGTGAAATCAAATCTTAACTGAAATACATGTTTGTTATTCATTCGCTGCGTCAACAACTGAAATGGTCTGGTTGCTGAAATGAATGGCCATCGGAAGGTTGACAGTTTTTAGGATTTGCTTAACTTAAATGAAATACATGTTTGTTATTCATTCGCTGGGTCCATGGGTGATTTTCATTTCAATATCCGTACACAACGACAATCTGACATGAACTAAAACACTCAATTTATCAACACTCAAATGTTTACTTGGGTCTGTGTTAAAATGTGAACCTGCAAAAAAATGGATTTTGTGCTCAAATGTCCATAGGCCAACTATTACAATGATCCTACCTGATGTTGGACCTTCCAAAACTCATAGTCCCTGACGTTTTCTATGTGACAGTTGATTCCAAGTACATCTGGAATACTTTTGATGACCTTTTTCTGGGTCTGTAAGTAAAATGTATAGATACAATAAAAATTAAAAAAAACAAAAACAAATAAGAACAAGAAAGAGGTCAAAAGGGATTCAGGTATAACGAGAGTGCATCCCATGTACAATACCAAATGTATGGGACTCCAGTATAACTATCTCACAATATATATATATACAAAGACCAACTTAAATGTATGGGACTTCAGTATTTTTATCTTACAGTCATACTATATATATAAAAAGACTGACTGAAATATATGGTACTTTATATATTTATCTTAAAAACACACTATATATACAAAGTCCAACTTACATGTGGCTGGTACCTGTCACAGATATTGCACCATGCCTGAACATTTTGTTCCATTGTTAAACTGTGGTGCACAACATCCGCAAATGTGAATTGTGCTGGAGCTTTAGTTTTACCTGCAATACACAAGTTAAGAAATGTCAATACAATATAACTATCATTTAAATTGTCATATTTAATTACTAGTACAATAGATTGATACCCACTGTGGCCAAGAGTTACCTCTCTTGTTTATGTCTGGACTTTGGTCAGTGTGATGGTCCAGCAGGAGACACTCACCCACCTTCCTGTCCTCCACTCATGTCTCTGATTTTACCTCGCGGTTTTCTAGAATACCATTATTCAGTGTGTTTGTTGTCTTATAAAACCCATCATCACCCTGTCCTTCTCCCATGTCTCTGATTTAACCTCGCGGTTTTCTAGAATTCCATTATTCAGTGTGTTTGTTGTCTTACAGAACCCATCATCACCCTG
The DNA here is from genome assembly GCA_030159075.1 of Atrina japonica. Taxonomy (NCBI): domain Eukaryota; kingdom Metazoa; phylum Mollusca; class Bivalvia; order Pterioida; family Pinnidae; genus Atrina; species Atrina japonica. The sequence goes on along the minus strand of BROG01000006.1, from coordinate 585,371 downwards.
CCCTTCTCCCATGTCCCTGATTTTAGCTGTAGGGTTCACTTTCTCTCTCTCCCCTCTTCACACTGTTTATAATCTACATTGTAATTACCTTTAATACTTTGAGATCTTTAACTTTCTTATTTTTGTAACCCAATACGTGACATACACATATACCGTATTCAACCCATTAAGCACCAATGTCCCTAAAACCGCCTCCCCCCCTTTTTTTTTTTTACATACGATCAAGAATCTTTTCTAGGTGGTTGACAAGGAGATGTGGATCTTAAAAGCCGTAAGTAATATTTTATCTGTAGCACCCCAGCAACAGATTTATGTTGATAGTTGTCCTCGGTAGTAACTACAACAACTTTACCACTGTGCCTTATAAAAGATTAACTGTTTGACTTCAATTTGACTATTAATTGGTCCCATTAAGTGCCCACCACTTTTTACTGATTTTTGTAGCACTCTGGGTGCTTAATGGGTCGAATACGGTAATTACACCACTTTTGGATTTATAAAATTCTATTTTGCTCAGTTACTGTATGTGTACTTATTTTAGCGGTATTCTAATATTCAAGACCAGCGCTGAAATTTCTCCATCTGTCATTCTGTACATACACGATAAAGCCAATGAAATTAATTGCGCGAATTCGAGATTGCGTTAATTAAGTCTATACAACCTAAGAGCACTACAATATGAGTGTGCTAATTTAAATACAAATATAGTATATGACAATGACAACATTATCAGCTTCCGTATCATCATACACTGATTAAGATAGAAAGTGATGTTTAATTTGAATTTTGAATGTTGTTTTATGCCACACAATTTTTCATTCATTTGGTGGCAACCAAATTTTTATGGTGGAGGAAAAACCAGTTAAAATATATTCAGGAAAAGACCACTGGCCTTCTGCAAACTTTCTCACAAAATCAGTTTAGGTTCCAGCAGAACTCAAACGCGTGCCGACAGGTGGTGAGATACTGCATGGTTCAAAGTGCGATGCTGTAAACTACTCGGCCATGAAGGCCCCAATCGATATTTACCATCACCAAATTATATTATTGTACTGATAGAATGCATGGAACATGGAGCAAATTTTTTTTTTTACATTTTTATTCCATCAGAATATAAAGATAAGTCATGTATAATATCAAAGGGAATAAAAAAAGAATAACTCAATTCTAAATGAGATACTGGACACATTACCCTGTGGGAAACATTCTGGATAAGCCAAGTTGATTAAGTTTGTATCCGACTGTCTCTGAGTTTCTTGTCCACATCTACATCTAAGTGAGGTCACGATTTTGATACCAAGTAAATCTGAAATGATGGATCTTTCCTCAAACCTGTAAAATGAAGGTAAGCATGTTAGATATATGTAAATAGGAATGTTTTGTATGAAACATAAAATTAAAATTCTGTGTCATTGTAGACATGACTCATTACAAAACCCTTCCTGTAATGGCGTTATTACGCCATGTTTAGGTGATGTATGTACAGTTGAAGCAGGAAAACCTGACCACAATTGATTTTCTCCACCAGACAATGAAATCAGGACAATAGCGTAAGCCCCCCCTCTTCATCCAAAACAAAATTAATCACATAGAGGTGAGTTAAAATGACTTAAAGGACAGTCATAATGACCTTACAGAAGTCAATATCTATTTTACCTACGTCTCTTCAAATCAAATGGACAGATCATACAGTCATATTGACCATACAGAGGTTAATATCTATTTTACTTACTTCTTTTTAAATAAAGTGGACTGATCATACAGTTATATTGACCTTACAGAAGTCATTATCTATTTTACCTACTTCTCTTCAATTCAAACGGACAGACCATACAGTCATATTGACATTACAGAGGTCAAAATCTATTTTACTTACTTCTCTTTAAATAAAGTGGATAGATCATACAATTATATTGACCTTACAGAAGTCAATATCTTTTTTTACTTACTTCTCTTCGGAACAAGTGGACTGATCAGGTGACGATGTCTCGTCTTGCCCCTTTTCATCTTTGTCATCGTCGCCATCTTTCTCTGGGTCTTTGTCCTTGTCCGACTTATCTTCCTCATGATGATCTTTTGATTTCTTCTTCCCTTTCTTCTTCTTCTTCTTTTTGGATTTTGAGGCTGCTGACTCAGCTGGCTTCTCGGCTTGTTTTGTATCGCTGTCCAGTTTTACGGACGATAACTGTTCGGCCAGATTCTCCTCCGATTTGGAGTCTTCTATCACCAATCTACTGCACATTTCCTGTAGTGGGTTTAATGTGATATTATAAGATCTGTATGAGTAGATATATTTGACCAAATCTTACATAAAATGGTGGCTAGTTAACTTGTCATTCTGTAAGCAACTTGTCATTCTGTAAGCAAATACCGTAAATTATGCTGATACAGTAAAATATGGGGGATAGGGTCGAATAACCGAAAATTTGGCCTTTATGTGCATTAACCCCTTATATAGGTCGAAATGGAGGATTATGTCGATGTCGGCAGAGATGGAAAACATCCTTTATAGACAGGCAACACAAAAATAGAGGTGCATCGTTTATGTTTAATAACTGTATATCTAAAAACGATAAGATTTCCCTATTAAAAATAATCCTGAGTGGCATAAGCCATATTTTACGGTATGTGTTTGTTAAATAACAAATGCCCCTGGTAAAAAAGCATATAATGCTGCATCATATATATATGCAATTTAACATCAATTATATTACCCACCCTGTGGGCATGATTATGTATACAAGTATAGCCATTAGTTACCTTAGTCAACTTACATTCTAAATTCTTTATGCTGTTTACCACAATCCGACCTTCAAATATTGCACTATCCTTACTTGACCTAAATTACAATGCGGAACAGAATTACGGACAATTAAATACTCAAGGACGAGTGTCAATTAATTCATAGATGCACCCCAGCCAAAACCTTTCTGGCCAGTGGCATCAAAGAAAATATTTCAATTCCTTATCAGTTGAAGGTCACGTTCCAGTGAACACAGCTTGTAAGAGTCCTGAAACAGTCATGAATGAAGACTTCAACTTCACAGTGGGTGAAAGATAAGGTCAGGTCCAAAGGTGGTAAACTGTCCGGTATAAAATATTGCAAGTGAAAACGATGCCAATTTTTTTCTTAGCAGTTTTCACAAATACATGTCAGTGAATCCCGCCTAATGATATTGTAACTTGAAAGATCATCACTTAGGTCACTTGACTTAGGAGATCACAGTCATTCACGCACACACCTCACATTTAATAGTCCTATTCAGTGTAAATACACTTATGGACCACCTTGGAGTAGGCCCCTACATTAGACCACAAGTTTCAGTTTCTAATTAAATATGTGATAAAATGAGGAATTGCAGAGAAAACAAGTTAAATACCACACTGAGTTTTTTTAAGGTGGATTAAGTCGAGGTGCGGTGAAACAGGTCGACTCATCACAACTTTGGAGTCAAAAAATAAGGTGACCTTATAGCGAGGTTTCACTGTAACACCTCACTACATCAAACTTTGAGTAATCAGTTTGCCAAAATCTGCTGAGGTACAGTGTAAAACCTGTATATCAGATCACCCAAGGGTCCAGAAAATATTGGCCTTTATAATGAGGTTCCAGGTGACCCTTATACACAGGTTAACATTGAGTCAGAATTATGCAGTCATGGTACTTTTCTGTAAACTGTCACTTTATAGACAGGCAATCCTTATATAGAGTGGCCGCTAATAGCAGGTTTCACTGTAACATCTCACTAAAAAATAAGACTTTGAGTCAGTTTCCCAAAAAATTTCTTAATAGGGGTTTCACTAACACTGCATTTATCAAACCAAGATGTGTTTGTGGTGGTCTTAATGCCCCTGGTTTCCAAGAAATACCTAATGCTGGCAAATAAATCATTCAGCAATGTCTTAATAGCGAGGTTTTTGACACCTCCACCCCATCCCCCAGGGGCATGTCAGTATGTCAATGAAAAATGTGAGCAACCTGTATATTAGAAGAACTTACAGTGTAAGTTTTTTTTACTGTATCACAATCCAAACTTAAAATATTGCACTTCAAAATGTAAAAACACACGGAATTACAAGCGGAACAGAATTACAGACAGACAGACAGATGGACGATCCAAACACTAGATGCCCCCAGCGGACCTTTCTGGCCAGTGGCATAAAAAAAAATATTTCAATTCTTCTACTTATATACTTGTACTTGATGTACAATAACAAATTAAGAGCTATACACAGGCATAAAGAAATCTTATATTCCTATATATTTTGTGAAAACAAGGTCAGGTCCAGTGTGGTAAGGTTAAATTAATCAATTGCAAGTGAATAATTGCCAAAGTGGGTTTCTCTAGCCATTTTCACAAATACATGTACAGTGAAACCTCGCCTAAAGACCACCTAGCTTAGGAGACCACCTCACTTAGGAGACCACTCACGATGAGTCAAGTTCACTTAGGAGACCGTCTTAGGAGACCACCTCACTTAGGAATCACCTCACTTAGGGACTCATTCAGAGACCACATCACTTGGTGACCTCACTTAGAGACCACCTCACTTAAAATCACCTCACTTAGGAGACCACCTCACTTAGGAGATCACCTCACTTAGGAGACCACCTCACTTAGGAGATCACCTCACTTAGGAGATCACCTCATTCAGGAGATCACCTCATTCAGGAGATCACCTCACTTAGGAGACCACTTTGCTTAGGAGACCACCTCACATTTCAGACCACAAGTTTCAGTCTCTAGATAAATATCTGATAAGTACAGGACCTCACTTCATAGAACACCTCACTCATCAGACCACATTGAGTCAGTCAGTAAGGTGGCCTTAATAGTGAGAAACACTGTAACACATTCACTAATCAGACCACATTGAAAAAACCAGTAAGGTGGTCTTAATAATGAGGTTTCACTGTAACACCTCACTCATCAGACCACATTGAGTCAGTCAGTAAGGTGGTCTTAATAATGAGGTTTCACTGTAACACCTCTCTAATCAGACCACATTGAGTCAGTCAGTAAGATGACCTTAATAGCGAGGTTTCACTGTAACACCTCACTCATCAGACCACATTGAGTCAGTCAGTAAGGTGGTCTTAATAATGAGGTTTCACTGTAACACCTCACTCATCAGACCACATTGAGTCAGTCAGTAAGGTGGCCTTAATAGCGAGGTTTCACTGTAACACCTCACTCATCAGACCACATTGAGTCAGTCACTAAGTGGCCTTAATAGCAAGGTTTCACTGTAACACCTCTCTAATCAGACCACATTGAGTCAGTCAGTAGGGTGGTCTTAATAATGAGGTTCCACTGTATATAGGAATTTAAGAACTTTTATGGTGTGTGTATCGCCACGGTTAATTGTATATCAATCTGAGTAGTAAAAAAGGAAAAACTTCACACACATAGATTCCCTGTGTGCATGTGATTTTCGATGTTGTTATACAGCGAGGATGAACTGCCACTTTGTTAGCTTTTTATGAAGCAGTTTCTGAAGAGGGAGATGTAAACAGGGATTAATATCATCAACATGTGGGTCTGGTAAAAGAACCTTTTTTAGTAAGGATAAATCAATGAATATTTTTTCTCAAATTTTGAGCAAAATTTTCCCAGTTATGATCACCGTGTACCTAACATTTGAAATATATCATATATAGTTCGACTCATCGATATATACTATATATATATATATATATATATATATATATATATATATATATAAATGCTGAATTAATACCTTCATGTCTTCAGATGAAATCCATGTAGTCAGTTTAATAAATGAATCACAAGTTTTATATCTTTATTTTTAATTTGATTTTTTTACCAAATTTAGCCCATTGCGACATAAAATTCCCAATATGAAAGAGTACAGGGAAAGGGTGTGTTAGTCCCCGGTAAAATATATTTCAAATTTATCAACCAGTGGATTATAAAACAAAGAAAAGTTGAATGTATCTGTGGACCCTAACCAGATAAGCCTAAATTATCTACTTACAGAATGCACTTGCTGATAAAGGAACCGCTGCCAGCTCTGAATCAAGCGCGAGAGATTGATCCTAGGGTCGTTCTCTTCATTTTCCGCTAGCACAAGTCCTAGAGCTGCTGCCTCTGGTATTGTTCTGAAGGCTCGCAAAAAGTTACTGGCCTACAATCACAAGACGATTAGAGTAAGAACATGCATTATAAACAAATACACAAACAAATAATCACTGGTTTACAATAGCAAATTGATTAAACCATACAACATACAAAGAACCATATGATATACGCTTACAAATATTTACTGGCCTACATTAGTTAAAACGTCAGATCATTCATCATATTATAAAAGAATCATAAGAAAAAAGCCAAATGATAAAAATTAAGGTCCCGTAATGGGTAATACAGCCCAAACAAATGAAATCAACAAAGGGAAATAACTCAACAAACGACAAGAGTCCCATGGACCTTAACTGTCATCCGAGTGAAATGATACCCATGTTTGGCCCTTTTGGAGCCCCTGTGAGTACTAGTCCCTTCTCAACTGCAAAAATTGTATGACTTCCCATGGGAATAGTTTCTGCAAAGTATTAATCCATTGACTTACTTTGTTTAAAACTGTACCTTATGTCATTTAATGTGCCCGCTCAAGGCTTGTATCTGAATAGATTTTGATTTAATGTGCAAACTTTGAAGATATTGACTGAACAATCATGAATACAAAGTTTGAAAGTCACATGAGGAGGAAGTTTTTAAAATATGAAGAGAGTTATTGTCCCTTTCATTACTCAATGCAGCCTCACTAGTACTTGTAGTGGTGCTAGTAGCAGGGCTCAAAACTAGCAGTGGTCCACTGACCCATGGCCAGTAAATAACCAATCTGGCCAGTAAATTTTTCGTCTGACCTGGCTCTGTTGTCCAGCAGAACGTTAGAAAAGAAAAGCTTATCTGAGTGGTTACATTACGTCTAAGTAAATATACAAAAACAATGTACTGTAAACGTGGAGATTTACACGTGGGGTAATTCACACCAAATAAGCGATGAAGATTTTTTTGTATAAATTACCTCCGCGTACTAATCCCACGGTTGTGCTAAGAAATATTCTTTAGTACAGGACAGCTCACGGTAAGTTGTTACATCGCCTAAAAATCCCCCACGCATATGGTTGCACAAGTAAACTGTGTAATTAACAACACGCAGAAATACATATGTTTACAGTATTCCATTTTGATCACAAAGTGGAAGTATTTTTTTATATTAAACTATTTTGGATGAATTGAAAAAAAAAATACTAAATGATAAAAACAAAGACTTGTTAATATAAACTAAGGCAATTAAGGTTATTAACAAAGAAAAGATTTTCTGTGTTTTGGTTTTTTTTTTGGTTTTTTTTTCCCCAGTAAATTTTCTAAGAGGCCAGTCGATTCTTATGCTACTGGCCTTGTGGGACACCCAGAAAAAACGAGTCCATTTCAAGCCCTGAGTGGTGACCTTAAACCACAGAATAAAACTGACTTGAGAGACAATATTATTCATCTTCAAAAATTACACTTACGGCAGAAAGTAACTATAGCAATGAGCACAGGTAAAATATTGGGAGTTTGTATTCAAAACAGTAAAATAAGGGAATGTGTATTTATAGTCACTTAGTTCTTATAACACCTTACCTGACATGTCTGCCCTTTTTGTTGATCAAACATGTGAAACAAAAATCCAAGTTCACAAGATAAACAGAACTCCTTCTCACAGACATGATTTAATAAGGTGCATCTTATAGGCTCCACAAAATACAGAACCTGAAATAAAAACGCCGGTTAATTACAACAGTTCTCCAGAAAATAACTAACTACCGTAATCAGCCGTGTATAATCCGCACTCTTTTAACTCTAAAATTTGTCTCAGGCAGGGGGGTGCAGATAATACAGTACTACAGAATCTTAGGACATTTTTTCCGCAGGAACTACTGCATGAGATTCGATGTGGGTGGTAAGCCTGACAAAGTTTTTTCGTAATAACGATGTACGAGTCAATGTATATCATCATTATTCCATTGTAAATATCATCATTGCTTATGTATGCATGTATTTTATGTCTTCGGTGACGGTGAATAAATCAATAAATGAATCTTTTATTTTTGTGTGTTTCAGTTTATAAATAGGCTAGACTACACAGGCACTTGTGTAATGCAATCCCTTGATTGAGGGTGTTGTGATCGGTGGCTTGCATAACGCAAGTGCTTGTGCAAGGCTAGCCTAGTTGCGATGTTTGGTGAGGAAACAGAATAGTACAGTACCTGTTGCTTATCTTCAACATGAAGTTTTGTTATTATTGAAAAATAGAACAATCTCAACAAGAATTCTAATAATTATTTCACGCTGGTGAACGACGAAGCGAACAGCCATGTTGTAACTGTAAATGAGGGGGCTAAATGGAAGAGCAAATATGTAGTATCTTGTAGTTTCGTATTTTCCCATTTATATCATATTATGTAGTTTTGTGTTGTTTGTTTTGAGACAATGACTATACATTAATAAATAAAACAATGTTTTCTTGGTGTTTTGTTATGTGGAGGAATGTTATTTTACACATTTCGTACAAAAGGTATATACCCGTAACTCTCTTACTACAGTACATCTACAGTGTAGTACTAAGTTACGGAACATGCCAATTATACAGGTAAGTACGTTGATTTAATTTTAAATTGAAAACATGATAAAAGGTGTAAATTAACACAATGCCACACCAAGGTAATTAATGTTGGTCGTATACCTCTCCATTCATAATCAATTATGCGTGTAACAGACAACAGTATACATGGATATGTATATAAAACAGCAAGTCGGTTATACCCTCGAGTTGTTTTACCAAGAAAAACAATAAAACTAAATAAAGGCGATAACAATTTATTTGTTCTTTTTAACACATTCATCATCAACAATATAGCAAAAGAGGCACAGGGCCTATATATAAAGCACTACACCAGTTAATTCATTTTAATTACGTTGAGCACTAAATCTAGTAAGTCACTTTTTACACTGACAATGCACTGGACATATTTTAAAACACAAGTAAATCACTTCACTTTGGCAATGCACTAAACATATTTTAAAGCACTGGTACATGTAAATCACTTGTTTATACTGACTACACATATTTTTAAGCACACTAATCAATTGTTCACACTATTCAAAAGCCTTCGAATTCTGTTTCATCTTCCTCCTGAAATATTTTATAAATGTCCCTTAAGACTGATAATGGCATGTCATCACTTTCATCTTCATCATAATACACTATATCTCGGTCATCTTTGTCTTCTTGGGTTGGAGATATGTCACATGTAGCGCAGTTATCTTCCCAAACCATGTCATCTTCCGAACCATCAAGAGCGTTAGAAATCGTACATTTCTTAAATGACCTGACGATAATCTCTGAAACAAGCTCCTGCCATGCCTCAACAATCCATGAACAGATAATTGGCAAATCTGGTTTTCTCATTCTGCCTGTATTTGTGAAAGAATGGTCGTCTCCACTGATCCATGAATTCCATTTCTGACGGAGGGCCACTTTCATCGGTTTGTTGATACTCACGTCTAGGGGCTGCAGCATACTAGTCATCCCCCCGGGGATGATAGCAATGTCTGTTTTATGGTCCCTATCTAGTAGAGTTTTCACCTCATCTGTTCTGTGACACCTAAATGCATCCGGCACCAGGTCGTCTGCCCCACACTCTAGTTAACCAGTCTTTTGTAATTATGTCATCAAACCAACCATTTTCATGTACCTGAAATTTGATTCCTTTCTGGAAGTTCAATTTTGGCATGGTCTTTCTTTTAAATACAACATACGGCGGAAGCTTTCCTCCATCAGCTGTACAGGCCAGCATCACCGTAAATCAATTTTTTTCAATCCCAGTGGTTTTCATGGCGAAAGTTTTTGACCCTTTAATCTCAATAGTACTATCAGATGGCATATCGAAAGTTAGAGGTGTCTGGTCAGGGTTACCTATCTGTGAAAGATTATAGTTATGCTTTTTTCTTATGTTGATTATGTAGCGTTGAAACTCTGTAAGTTTGTTTTCATAATCAGCTGGAAGCTTCTGGGAAATGTGGGTTCGACGGCGGATCGAAAGGCCATGACGCTGCATAAACTGGTAACACCAGTCAATTGATCCCCTGAAACTTTGGTGACCAGGCATGGACTTGGCGAGGTTAAGCGCTTTGAGGCGTAATTCAGCTGTTGATATTGCAATGCCTTGTTGTCGCCAGTCTGTGACCCACGGCATCAATGCCGTTTCAAGTTCTGGGAAATGTGCATTACTGCCTCTGTTGGCCATTTTTGACATTGGCATTTTCTGTAAACTGTCTTTTTTTTTCGCCAGGCACTCGTCAATGGAAAATTCTCTACCAGCTGCACGGTTACCATGGGTCTCAGCAAACGCGATTATTTTTTATTTTTCTCTGCTGGTGAAGGACTTTCGTGAAAAACCCATTTTCTCTTCTCAATGAAAATTCGGAGGTTAATACGGAACGGTTTATCATGCCTATATATACTACTAAGAATGGCTTGGTTTTTATAAAGTGAGCACACATTAAGCATTGATCTTTTTGATCCCTTTGTTTCAATAATTACGCTATACACGCGTATTCTGGATATATAGATCGCTTGTGTACAAGTGCTCGCCGCTAATTAAAATTGTTACAAACTTTTATGTCGCCGATTTCCGCAAATATAATCTATTTCAAATGTTGTTTTAATACATACTATTAATTAAATATATAGGCTACCACGCCAGCAAAAGCAAATGATTGCGCTGTGATTAACTGAATTTAATTTTACAAAGACTTCGATTGATGTTTTGATATTTCTTTTGTTATTTATTTCATATCATTAATTTGTTTATCATATCCCTTATCTAATATCTCGAATATATATATATATATGTATGTATGTATATATATATATATATATATATATATATATATATATATATATATATATATAATATCTATAATAAATATTTATCTATTTTTTTCAAATACCGATCTGAGAATTTTGAAAATATTTCCGATCGTCATACTGTACTTAAACACAATAATAATCAATCTTGCCGACGATTTTCGACCATACGGCCGTGGAAAAAAGTTAATGCTGATTATACGCATGAACTCCTTTTTTCTCCGAGATCTGATGCTGAAATGGGGGGTGCGGATAATACATAAATGCGGACTATACACGGCCGATTACGGTAACTAAAAAAACTTTATTTACTGGTTTTTATGCTGTACTCAATGATTCTCTACAAAGGAAGTTTGGATTTAATGATGGAAGAAAAATTCAAATAATTAACACCAGAAAAAAAGGTCTTTCAAATATTTAAAGTACGGTTACCTGCAACATCCCATTGCAGTAAGCATTTGGAATATCTGTCTCCAGGCCAGCAAACGGAGTCTTGTTGTAATGTCTGAAATCAAAGTCCTCCAGTCCCAGTTTAGAATACTTCAGATCAACCTTTCTGTATCTTTTTGGAACAATGACAAATGGATCATCAACTGAAAGAAAAACAGTTCTAAAATAACAAAACTAAATTTAAACTATTATAAGCTGTTAACTCACTCACCCAGATCAGTATATAGAATGGTCTACTGTCATAATTCAGGAGTGAACAAGTTCAGACTACATGTAAAATTACCATAAAATTTGGATTCTATATTTTGCATCCCTAAATTCTGACAATGGAATTAACCATTATTTGAAATAAGCAGGTCCAAATATGACTTCAGGGGTTGATGAGTTTAATAGTATCTTATTTTCATTATAAATCCAAAAAGCGCCCAGGGTACTGCAAAAAATAGGAAAAAGAGTGAGGCTCTTACTGGCACCAACTGATACTCAAACTGAAATAAAACAGTTAATTTTTAATAAGGTACAGAGGTAAAGTTGTTGTAGTTATATCCAAGATATCATCAAATGAAGACTTGTTCACGGATATGACTAGCATAGTTTCTAGCCTTAAAGTCGTAACGCTAACACTACATATAATGAAAATAATGGCTATGTCTAACCTCTGCCAATGGGTGATTCTGGGACTCCTTTCCCTTTCTTTGATTTCTCGCCTTGCATTTTGTATGGAACCTGATTTCTTTTCTCCTTCCCAACATTTTTGGCATATCCAACATCATGTTGTATCTTCATGGATCTAAGAATCTCTGGATCAATTGGCTTCGGTTTTCTAGAAAAGAAAACAATACAATTACCAGTCTGATCCTAACAAGATTTTACAAAGAAATAGTCAGCTGTTGATACACATGATGAACATGAAACTGCTGTTATCAACAATGAATTAAAATATGAATAACGTGCATGGTTTGTTATTTATCTACCTTTATGCAATATGATTTTGAATAATGGTATGACCCATTGATTAGAAACCATGATGTCTCTCAACTCGTCACAACCGGTTCAAGTTCCACTATTAACTGATCCATGGTTCGTACAGCCAATGAAATAGATTTTTCCAGCACTTTTCCAAATGTTTATCAAGCACTTTCAACAGGTATGTTTAAGCTACAATGTATCAAGACCTTGCAAGCCAAAACAAAAAGTAAAAAAAAAACCACTGACAGCAAAGTTCTGTCACATTTCAATGGTAGCCCTCAAAATACTGCTTCGAGTTCCACTACACACTGAAGAGATCCAGCAGTACTTCATCACAAAAATGATTTACTCAAATTCTATTATACTAGGTGACATGTCTTGTATGATCAAACTAATTTTTCTTTACTTAATGGTCTTTCTTTAATGATGAATATCCAAGCACTCTGATGAAATAAATTAAGCATGTTGCATTAAATCCAAGCACTTTTCAATGTTATTTTTATTCATAAACACTTTTCAAGGACTAACTCCATATTCAAGCACTTTTCAAGGATTAACTCTATATTCAAGCACTTTTCAAGGATTAACTCTATATTCAAGTACTTTTCAAGGACTATGTAATCATGAGAGGAACATCAACAACAAGATTCCACTCTAATCCATTTCATTATAAGGGGAGCTAACTGTTTTGCATATGACTTGGCAATAATTACCTGTAGATCTTGGGACATAATTCCTGTGGCCAATCAGATAGCAGGTTTCCAGATGTAGGATACATCATTGGTATGATGGAGTATGGCGTCAATTCATCAGTTATGTGTATTGGCTGTATGGCTTCCACTGGGTCGCTGAATTCTGTCGGTATGGGATACTGATTAAACACTGGGTGTTCGCCTCCGGCAAACAGGTGCATATACCCTGGAAAGAAAATGGAAAAAATGGACATAAAGCAATGAGTGACTGTACACCTGGATATTTCGGCTCAAGTTTTTATTTGTGCCATCTTAGATGAGAGGGCGAATTGAAAATGGAAGTGAAGCATTCAAGCTAATATCTGAAGCTGACTTACATGCCATTTATGAGAGTATGGTGATCGAGGGCAATTAAGATGAGGTGAATATGTTTTATGTCGTAAAAGGGCAAAAAATTACCAGGTATACAATATATGTAAATATGTTTTACAGTAAAAGTATCAACCAACAGCATAAACACAAGTCTTAGTTATGACAATTATATCTTTACACTAGTCTTAGTTATGACACTTATCTCTTTACACTAGTCTTAGTTACGACAATTATCTCTTTACGACACTTATCTCTTTACACTAGTCTTAGTTACGACACTTATCTTTTTACACTAGTCTTAGTTACTACATTTATCTCTTTACACTAGTCTTAGTTACGACAATTATATCTTTACACTAGTCTTAGTTACGACATTTATCTCTTTACACTAGTCTTAGTTACGACATTTATCTCTTTACACTAGTCTTAGTTACGACACCTATCTCTTTACACTAGTCTTAGTTACGACACTTATCTCTTTACACTAGTCTTAGTTACGACACTTATCTCTTTACACTAGTCTTAGTTACGACACTTATCTCTTGACACAAGTCTTAGTTATGACACTTATCTCTTTACACAAGTCTTAGTTACGACACTTATTTCTTTACACTAGTCTTAGTTACGACACTTATTTCTTTACACTAGTCTTAGTTATGACACTTATCTCTTTACACTAGTCTTAGTTACGACACTTATCTCTTTACACAAGTCTTAGTTATGACACTTATCTCTTTACACTAGTCTTAGTTATGACACTTATGTCTTTACACTAGTCTTAGTTACGACACTTATCTCTTTACACTAGTCTTAGTTACGAAACTTATCTCTTTACATTAGTCTTAGTTACGACACTTATCTCTTTACATTAGTCATTTCTGATGAGCAATTTGCTAGTCATAAAAATAAATCCTATGGAAATATGTCCTCCCTATTACAGCCCAATCACATGGAACCAAAATTTTGCCCCAACTTTAAATGTCAGGGGCATTAACTTGACAACAACACATCTTCCAATAGTTATGCCAAATCTTTGAGAACTGTTTCATCGCTTAATATAAAGATGCTTTCAAGATAGATCTATACTAAAAAATAACCAATTTGCTTTCATCACTTACTCATAATAAACAATGACTTTTTGAGAAGCACTATGCCCAACAAGAGTTATGTCCCTTAACTTGAACATATATTGCTGAATGGTGGCCATTATCAAATACACCTGAGATCTTACTAATATAAAGAAACATACCAAATTTTGGTTAAGATTTAAGGAAAATTATATGACTGATGCCAAGTGTGCTAACTTGCAAACAGTTTAGAAATAATATCCTACCCAACTTTGATCTTGCGGGTGGGGGTGGGGGCATTCTCATACTGTTATTAAACAGCAGTAATATCATGATAGGCAGCCACTTGTACTTACCACTGGAATCTCCAAATGCCAAAGACTGACAAGTAGGCGAGATATCAAAGCTCATAATGGCGCCACCCTGTGTATTGATGGGATACATCATCATGGAGGCAGGTGTCATGGCGCTAGTCTCAATAAGTTGAAATTGACCTCCCTATAAAAAGAAATAAGTGCAGTCAAGCTGTAACAAGTGTGAAATAATCAATTCGAAAAGTGTGAAACTGTGTTTAAATCTACTGTCTAACCTGTACTACGACCGAATGAAAATCAAGAAAATGTCCTCTTATTTGAGGATCTAAAACCTGTCAAGTTAAAATGTGTGCATATTAATTGCATATTAATCTTCAGGTACCCACATATAAGTTTGTGTAATAAATGAACAATGAATAATTGATTGCAAGTATTTGTTGTGTAATTTTTAGTTTATAATGGATCAGTATATCATAGATTTACCACTATAACAGTAACTTGATTCCAAGAGCCAGATGACATCTCGTCGACAGAAGTGGATGCTTCGAATCTTTTTTATCTGACGGTCCACACCTGTCAACTCTATGTGATACAGCTAAAGGTTAAGAAACACATAATAAAGACGTGTGCTAGGTATGTATTGCCCATGCAGTGTTTTTTTATGTAACACGGGATCAATTTGAAGTCTGATTTGAGATACCTGTGACTTTCACTCCTCATGATAAAACTCTGGCAAAGGAACAGTCACTGTCTGCGATACGCAGACTCATATCAGGCCCTTTTCTGCAAATTTTGCCACTGGCAACACATCTGGGGAGTTTTCAATGCAAATTTATGTCAAATTGAAAAACATTGTACACATGTACTGGAATCTCTTTTTTAAATGCATCCCCCTCCCATATTAATCAATTTTTCATTACGATCACAGTTTGTTCACCAAATTTGGGGAATTTTGTCATTTTTATTGGGAAAAAACACATATTTTTGAATTGGAAATGGGTCCAAATATTAGGCCCACATGTATAACGTGGAACAGGAGTAAAACCTGGGACCTTTTTTTTTTTTTTTTCTATCAACACAGAAATACAGAGCTGTCACTTACCTGTGAGACTACGGCAAGCCTATTTGAGCATGTTGGTACAAAGCGTAGGAACATTGGGTCTATAATGACTTGTATAGGTGCCATTGCTCTCATTACCCTTAAGTCATATACCATTAGAAATCTGTCCACTGTTAAGTTAATGTGTCTGAAAAACAACATTCAAAACAGAATTTACAATTATTTATGATTTGTAATTCAGCTGACATCAAATGCATACAAAAATGTCATAAATTCTGAAGAAACGGTTACCAATACTGCGATTAAATGACACTGCAGGCTGTGTATAGCAATTTTTTAGTATCCGTTGCATATTTTCATTCCTGATCCAACTGATTTTTATTCTTAACACAAGGTCAACTGACCTAGTTAGTCCTCACCATATCACCACAACCTCTGACCCCCTGATTCAGAGGTCATAAATTTTACAATTTTGGTAAACACCTACTTGCTCAATGTGACTATGTACCTGGTTTGATAGATGTCAACACAAAGATAACGGTTTAAAGACTGCATTAAAAATTATCCAAGAATGATATAATATGAAGAGGAATTCTTTTTTTTTTTTTAGAAAAACTTAAAAATGTTTAAAAGTTTTGGCATGACAACAGTTAAAAACAGGTTGCTAATTGACTCGAGTTACCTAGAATATATTGATATAGATCATAATTCACAACATGCCACTTGTAATCTGTTTCAAAGAAGAAATGGACCATAAATCATGCACCTTTCCCTATAAATTATAATTCTCCAAGTATTAACATACCTGGTCGAAAATCCACAAGTTACAAGAAGGTTGCCATGGATATCAAAGTCTGACAATGTGCCCGAATGAGCGTCCAAGACATGTTCAACTCTCAGTGATGAGGGATCATACAGGGTTACCTTCAGAAAACCACCAAAATAAAGTTATTTGTATCACATGTCAGATCAATCATTAACATTAAGCCACACAGTTACAAAGTAAGTAGGAAGTTTCAATACATTTTTAACTTTATAATCTAAGCAATGAATTGTATGGTCTTCCTAAATGCTATATTTATAATAATATAGGAAAGACAAGAATCAGATGTTTAGCATATTCCCTAAATATATTAATTAGCATATTCACAAATTATATTAATTAGCATATTCAAAAATTATATTAATTAACTGTTGTGAGTTTTTCTGATCCTTTATCACACAATGAATATACTTTAAATAATGCAATTGCAGCCAGATTTAAATTGTGGAGAAGAAAACATTCCCATATCAATCAGTTTAGGATTCCAGGAACCAAGAGCCAGTTTCACTAAAGGTCGTAACTTTACTTTATAGACGTAAATCTAGACTTGTGTCTAAAATGAGTTTCACCAAAGGTTGTATCTTTCTTTCTATGAATAGACTTACGTCTGAGTCTATCAATCAGTTTAGGATTCTAGGAACCAGGGGCCAGTTTCGCTAAAGGTCGTAACTTTACATGTAGACGTAAATCTAGACTTGTGTCTAAATTGAGTTTCACCAAAGGTCGTTTCTTTCTTCATATGATAAACTTACGTCTGAGTCTACGTCTGTTTCACAGTACTACTAATATCACAAGTAACTTAGAGTACGCTAACGAGTAAACATATGTTTACAACCTTTTGTGAAACTGAAACTACGTACACTTAAATAAAATCGTAACTTGAGTAAATCGTAACTAAAGTTACAACCATTAAGAAAACTGAATTCTGTTTAGGATTGTGGGCATATCGGAACCTTTAATTGACAAGCGAGATACATTTGTATACATTAGTTGAAAGTGGGATGCTCAAAGTACTGTGACTCAGAGGTCCACTGCTACAAGTACTTCATCATCTGTATCAAAATAAAAAATAAAAGAAGAATGTGTCCAAGGACACAAATGCCCCCGCTCAAACTGGCTTATAATGGCTAAATATACTTTTTGAGAGCATTTGATAGCACTGCTATTTTTTTTAGACTTCTATTGCTCTAGTCTTAGGTATTTTTAGGCTGTCTTAGTTTTTGTTTTCAGGGTTTTGTTTTTACTTCCTATGCAATAAGTTTTGAGTTATTCAGTCATTTTGTATAAAACCAAACCATATGTTATTTGAAACACCAGCTGAATACTCATATCTGAACAGATTTTAAATTCCTTCACAAACTTTGTGGATAACAATAGATTAACAAGAAATCAAACCAAATTTGAAACAAATATGATCATTGGTTCATGAGAAGAAAATTACCTGGCCTTTGGGCCAGGTGAGCTAATAACTAAACAGTATTATAACCGGGAGCAATACTGAAGAGAACTACATGTATATATACATTACTTGTGTAGAAATTTATTTTACCATCAATGGAGAAAAATGATTTATAACAATACCTTGCCATTGGTGTCTCCAGCACAGATGAATTTGTTTGAATGTCTTAAAATAGCACACCCAGGTTCTGGGACATCCACCTTGATAGTTAAAAACATGTAATTAGTGCTGCAAAAATGGAATAAAAATGGAATATGAAACAACACATGTACAACACATTGATTGAGTTTATCCTGGATGTGTTCAGATCTACCAAGCATGAGATCATTGAACTTTAGAATATAACTCACACATCCCTAATAATCATAATGGACTGGACTATGTCATTTGACTTCGGCACATAAAATATAACTCAACACCTAATAATGAAATGGGACTCGACTGTGCCATTTGACTCCAGTACATAAACCACCCACCCCTAATATTCAAACTGGATTAAACTATGTCATTTAGCTTCACTAAATAACACAACCACACCATGTAATCAAATATCACCATATTATGTCATTTATATGGGTTGAGTTCATTATTCATTCAGGGATGGGCGATTGACTACCAAAATACTAAAAGATTTACAGCCGACGTGATGTGACTATGTAAAGATGTATCAATGTGAACCATGCCCATGCTTGTTTTGATTTTCTGACCCCTGCTTGTTTTGATTTCTGATCCCAACTTGTTTTGATTTCTGATCTCAGCTTGTTTTGATTTCTGATTCCAGCTTGTTTTTTATATCTGACCCCAGCTTGTTTTGATTTCTGATCCCTGCTTGTTTTGATTTCTGATTCCAGCTTGTTCTGATTTCAGATCCCAGTTTGTTTTGATTTTCTGACCCCAGCTTGTTTTGACTTCTGACCCAAGCTTGGTTTGATTTTCTGGTCCTAGCTTGTTTTGATTTTCTGACCCCAGCTTGTTTTGATTCTCTGACCCCAGCTTGTTTTGACTTCTGACCCAAGCTTGGTTTGATTTTCTGGTCCTAGCTTGTTTTGATTTTCTGACCCCAGCTTGTTTTGATTCTCTGACCCCAGCTTGTTTTGATTTCTGATCCCTGCTTGTTTTGATTTCTGATTCCAGCTTGTTCTGATTTCAGATCCCAGTTTGTTTTGATTTTCTGACCCCAGCTTGTTTGATTTTCTGATCCCAGCTTGTTTTGATCCCAGCTTGTTTTGATTTCTGATTCCAGCTTGTTCTGATTTCAGATCCCAGTTTGTTTTGATTTTCTGACCCCAGCTTGTTTGATTTTCTGATCCCAGCTTGTTTTGATCCCAGCTTGTTTTGGTTTTGTTCCTAGTTTGTTTTAATTTTCTGACCCCAGCTTGTTTTGATTTTCTGATCCCATTTTTTATTTTTTTAGACCAGTGTGACCAGTATTATTACTATTCATTGTTTTTCTCGAGTTCAATGTTGCTCCCAGAATATTTTATCCATGTGGTGACGATATTACAATTAAAAAATCAGGTTAGGGCTGAAAGTGGCAAGTAATTTGGTCCCATGTGACTAAAAATCGTAAATGGTGACTAAAAATTAAACTAACTTGCCATGTTGGTGACTGTAAATGCAATATTACCGTACTTGGAATCCGTATTTTGTATTCTGGTTGGTCCTGAACTATTTTTAAACAATCTGATTTATTAAATGCTTCTTTTCTTCTGACTAATGCATGTTGAAGACAACATGATTTAGGCCCATTTAAGTGCTTATCTAACCTAAAAGAAGATTACACTACAATCCGGTAAAACAATTATCTACCCAATATGGATGGTAATGATATTTCCTTGTTTGTTTCATCGATACTTCTTTAACAACGTAAACATAAAGAAAAGAAACGACTACCATACATGTAAAACAATAAAGTGTTTGCAGAGAAATTTCAAATATCATCGGATCAACAAAAAAATACTGAAATTCAAATAAACACAAACGTTGCAAGAATTTCATTTCACATAGAAAAAAATGGGACGATGGCATTATCTGACTTATTTTTGACAACATACAGTACACCTATATGCCAAGCAACATGTATGATAAAACGTAAATATTGATTATGGCGACGAAAAAATTTCAAATGGAGAGTAAAAATTCTGAGTAGGTCACCATTTGGTGTACATGGAGCCCTGCACATAAAGAAATGAAAGTACTAAAACAAACTATGGAGCTTAGGAAAAGTCATACATTTAAGTAAAATAAAACTGTAAAGTTCTTTTTTAAAATAACAAGGAATTTATTTGTACATAAATACTTTATCCTATTATTTTTGTTGTTGTTATTGTGGTAATAGAAAAGAAAGCCTATGATAAAAAGATATTTATATAAACTACCTGTCTCAATTCTTCCAACTTTTCTATATCCAGTTCTATCACCTTGGGTTGATGGCCACCGATAAGTACAGTTGACGAACTTGTCATCAACATACACTGCATATTGCTCATTGATGGTCCCCTGTAGAAACGTTAAACAAAGTGAGATATGTTATACATCAACATACACAGGTCCCCTGTAGAAATGTTAAACAATGTGAGATATGTTATACATCAACATACACAGATGGTCCACTGTAGAAATGTTAAACAAAGTGAGATATGTTATACATCAACATACACAGATGGTCCCCTGTAGAAACATTAAACAAAGTGAGATATGTTATACATCAACATACACAGGTCCCCTGTAGAAACGTTAAACAATGTGAGATATGTTATACATCAACATACACAGATGGTCCCCTGTAGAAATGTTAAACAAAGTGAGATATGTTATACATCAACATACACAGATGGTCCACTGTAGAAATGTTAAACAATGTGAGATATGTTATACATCAACACGCATGCAGTTAAACTTGCATATAATGGCCACCTCTGTATAAAGGGCACCTGCCTATAAAGGCCATCTATACATCATCTTTGTTGACTTTTTTATAATTTAACCTCTTTTTAAAGGTAACCTGTCTATAATGGCTACTTTTGCCCGTTCCCTTGAATGTACATTGTATATAAAGGCCACTCAAGGGAATTTGTCATACATAAATACAAAAAATTTAGTGGAAATCTCTTTGAGACATAAAAATGAAGCCTCACACTCGAGAATATCAGAGTGGGATCTTCTATTGTTTCTGACCTGCCTATTATGGTCTGTTGCAAATGTTAACTTATCAACCCCTAAACATCAATGGACTCTTCCATACCTGTCAACATTAGGAAATTTGTCTGGGGTAGAAAATGCGTACAACGGTCAAACTTTTTACGAATGCGTTGTCATTCTCATATATATGCATGTACCAGCTGCATCGAAATAAGTGAAAGGGGGAGGGTATGGGAGGGGGTATCCCCCTTGCGAAATAACAAGAAAAAATTGTAATTTTAAACTTCAATATCTGCCATTTTATGCATCTAACAGGGAATTATTGTCAATAATATTGATGATATATATATATATCACAATTCTTTTAATTTTCTAGTTGACTTTGAAATTTATAAGGAATAGATATAGGCTTTATTTTGAAGTTTTAATACATGTAATATATACATGTACACACACAGCTTGGGAGACTCATATATTTATTTGAAGGTTTTTATCTTCATATTGTACCTTTTTCATTAATTGATAAGATAAAACAACATATGATGACTGAATAGCTCACTCAAAAAACAAAAAATGAGATGATAAAAAAAAATCAAATCTGCTTTTAAAAAAAAAAAGATTATTGAGGTTATATAAATGTGTTTACTGTCATTACTGACATTTTATTTAATTCAATTCAATGTGTTACAAGAAGATTTTATTATCTTTGTATAAAAAATTATGTAAATTAAATAAAACATCGTTTTTGTATTGAAATCATCACAAATTTAAGATACATGTATAACACTGTAAAGTATGTTGAGTGCGGACGTCATAGAAGACACCACGATCTCGCTTCGATATTTCTCAGCTAAATTTTTAAAGTAAAATCATTGAGGATTGATACAGAAGCTGCATGAAATTAATATAACATCAATGATGTTAATCTTTGATAACTGTATATAGGACAGAACATATGGATAGTGATTATAGGTGTGGATGTTTAGATATACAGGTAATCAATCTGTATATGAAGTACCTGTCCACAGTACAGGTCATTGTGTAGTTACCGTCAGCACACGTCCGATAATGACACCTCTGTATGGTCTAATGACATTAATTAATAAACAGGGTTATTAGTCCTTGTTCTTCATGACTATTTGGAAGATATAGGGGACTTATATAACCTAGAATAGATGTCTTAATACTTCAATGATATGGAAGCATCAGAAATTTCAAGCTATTTTTTGTCGCCAAAATAGACCGAAAATTACGATTTAGAACATTTAATCCTGACAAAAACATCTACCGATTGCTGGGAAATGGACATGAAGCGGTAGATATATAGGGAAATCAGTTGAAAATTAGAAAAATCGGTAGATTGAACCAACACAGTGAGTTACCTGTACAGGTAGTGGATGGTTCTTAAAACTTTGCCTCTAATGATATGTAAGGGCCTACATCTATATTTCAACAATTAATACATCGTTAACGATAGGTAATATGAGAGAGAGAGAGAGATAGATTACTATAAGGTACGTTTTGAAATGTTAAATTAAAATCTAAGTTGCCGTTTTCAGTAATAATACCAGCGATATATAAAGCGTCATGTATGTTTTATTAATTGATATTAGCAATTAATGATCAATACACATTTGTAAAAATAAGGATGCATTACTGCAGTGCTTATAAAATAATTGTCTCACACTTATTTTAACATACGACTGAGGTTGGGAGATCATAATACGTGTATGTTTATTTACAAATGTCGGCTACCGGTATTCTAAATTATATTTCAACCTTGATGTTTACCCACACTCAATTGAATAGCCATGTGTCATCTCTTATAAGTAAAATGATTTCCCGACATCAGCGTCTCTGCCGACATCAAGGGGATTAAAAGATGAAGGTACCGACATCACGAAAGTTGGTGTTTACTGTATTGTACACAACAGCGGATTAGACCTAGCTGGGGACATAGGATGCTAGTATTTCCATATAGCGGTGATAAAAAAGGAATAACCACTTATTCATTCAAATAAATAATGATTTTAATACATACTTCTCTGCTTAATTTATTTGTTGTAAATGAAAAAAAATAAGAATTACAGAGCGTGTTTTCCCTGGCTTGTTGGCTATTTAGGAACGGTGTAATATACCTCACGAAAACAGCGCCCTCTATCACAAAGAGGGATTTTCCCATAATTGACAATTGTGGAGAGTGGTGTAGTTGATAATTGTGGAGTGTGGTGTAGTTGATAATTGTGGAGTGTGGTGTAGTTGATAATTGTAGAGTGTGGTGTAGTTGATAATTGTGGAGTGTGGTGTAGTTGATAATTGTGGAGTGTGGTGTAGTTGATAATTGTGGAGTGTGGTGTAGTTGATAATTGCAGAGTGTGGTGTAGTTGATAATTGTGGAGTGTGGTGTAGTTGATAATTGTGGAGTGTGGTGTAGTTGATAATTGTGGAGTGTGGTGTAGTTGATAATTGCAGAGTGTGGTGTAGTTGATAATTGCGGAGTGTGGTGTAGTTGATAATTGCAGAGTGTGGTGTAGTTGATAATTGTGGAGTGTGGTGTAGTTGATAATTGTGGAGTGTGGTGTAGTTGATAATTGCAGAGTGTGGTGTAGTTGATAAATGTTGAGTGTGGTGTAGTTGATAATTGCGGAGTGTGGTGTAGTTGATAATTGTGGAGTGTGGTGTAGTTGATAATTGCGGAGTGTGGTGTAGTTGATAATTGCAGAATGTGGTGTAGTTGATAATTGCGGAGTGTGGTGTAGTTGATAATTGCAGAGTGTGGTGTAGTTGATAATTGCAGAATGTGGTGTAGTTGATAATTGCGGAGTGTGGTGTAGTTGATAATTGCAGAATGTGGTGTAATTGATAATTGCGGAGTGTGGTGTAGTTGATAATTGCAGAGTGTGGTGTAGTTGATAATTGTGGTGTGGTGTAGTTGACAATTGCGGAGTGTGGTGTAGTTGATAATTACAGAATGTGGTGCAATTGATAATTGCGGAGTGTGTTGTAATTGATAATTGTGAAGTGTGGTGTAGTTGATAATTGTGGAGTGTGGTGTAGTTGATAATTGCGGAATGTGGTGTTTGTGGAGTGTGGTGTAGTTGATAATTGCGGAGTGTGGTGTAAGACACTATCACGACATAAAATATCTTTTTTGGTAAATACTCTGAATCATACATACCTGTAACTGAACAAAGGAATCCCTCTGCGTAACGAGCAGTTCAAACTACTTTGTGTAAGAGACAGAATTCCACGTTCAAGTGGGACGATTTGACGGACATCTTCTGATTGGTGAGTTTGAAATGATGTGTATTTCTGAAGCTCAATCCCATAATACGACGTAACATGACCCTGAAATAATTATTAAGTCCAATGTCAACAAAATAACTTGTATTGTGGTGATAACTTTATAACACAAGAAACACATTATGAGAAATAATTTATGCAGAATTTCAGTTAGATAATTTTTGTGTATATCTAATCCTTGTTTAAAAACTCATCAAAATTTGTTCACTTTCATAGGGACATCACCAGCTATGAGTAAAATGCTACAATTTTTCACAAGAGCCAAGAATACAATAATGGCTGAAGTGAGGTATCATGTTTACCATCACAAGGTAACTCAGCTTTATCTCTCATTAAAGAGACCTGCAAAATTTATATTTTGTGTAGAATCATCGATGGAAAACAGTTACTTCCTGTTTCTAATAAATCATGATCACCACTACAACTTGGAATTGAACTTGGAGCTTTTTGGTTGTGAGGTTTATGCTCTACTATGAGATTACAGCAGAATGTTACCTTTGAATGCTTGGATAGCGAAGATAGGTCAAATAAAGTTGGGCCAATGACTACTTACCCCTTGATTCCCCATCCAAAGTAGTTCCTGATTGTCAAAGGCAAGAGCGCAGACCCCAAACCTGTCACCGCCATCTACCAGGATGCTATTTAACTCCGTAAACTCCAGGTCACTGTGTGCTCCTCCTTGATACATTCCCTGCCATGGAATGAAAAAGACACGCCTTTATTATAATCTATGAAATTGATGTAAACTTTGTGGAGAATCTTGTATCAATTATAATCTATTTATTACAAAGTTTACAAAATAATATCCAACTGTAAAAAAATCTGTTGAAAATTTTTTTATCATCATAAATGACAGACATTTTTATACAGTTGATAAAACACTCATTTACATTGAATGAAAAAGTGAAAACGTTATATCTAGCATCTCAGAGTGCTTTTCCCTGTAGAATTGATTGATATAGTGGAACCTACATGTATCTTGAAAGACCAGAGATATCTCTTTTCAGACCACATTCTGAAAACCTCTTTTAAGAGCCCACCTGTCTTGTGAGACCACATTTCAGTGGCAGATGTGGTGGTCACTTAAGACAGGTTCTGTGGTATCAATAAACAATAAATCACACTGTTTGGCACCTCCATGGCTGAATGGTTAGAGTATCACTTTTTGAACCATGAAGGTTCTCACTTCTGGTCAGCCCAGGTTCGAGCCCCACTGGAACCTAAGCTGGTTTTTGTGAGAAAGTTTGGCAGTTTACTTGCAGAAGGCCGGTGGTCTCTTCCCTGGTACATTGTAACCGGGTTCTCTCCTCCACCACTAAAAACTGGACGCTACCATATAACTGAAAAATTGTTGAGTGTCACGTAAAACAACATTCAAAACACAGGCCTAAATTAAGACATTGAATGTTTGCCCTTCGCCCACCGACCCACGGAAATCGTGCCAACTCGAAACATTTTATATTGATTTTTCAGATACAATTTTTTTAACTACCGAAACTGTCCGTTGTTTTTATCCAAGTCATAAAATGCATCTTTTCTGCTGATTGATGCATTTTAAGACAACATGGTTAAAGCCAATTTAAGCGCTTATTTAACCTAAACGAAGGTTACACTAAAATCTGGTAGAATAATGAACTACCTAAAAGGCATACCTAAACGAAGGTTACACTAAAATCTGGTAGAATAATGAACTACCTAAAAGGCATGGTAGTTACATTTACTTGTTTGTTTCATCGATACGTCTCTAAACTGATTACCGTACATGTAAACATCAAAATATATGCTGCAGTATAAGTCAGTTTAAACTATTCATTTCACGATTTGCGCCAATTTAGTCTTGACTCCAATCTGGTAAAAACAGGTGTTTAACCGGATTTCCATGTGACCAAATAAAATGACATCCATGTGAGACTTGCTAACTGGCACTGGGTTTCTCGGCACTGCAGTTAGGAATACCAGAAATATAACAGACAGTGACCAAATAAATTCAAAATCTTTAAACAGAATTTCTTTAGATGAAGTGGTTGAAAGAGTTGTTTTCGTGATGCTTTTCTGAATGTAAGCGAATCCTTTCATATGCCTAATTGTACTTATATAGTACGATGACGATACAGACAATGTTTATTTGAAAGACTCCATAATGTCGCAAATCTGTGATGAATAAGTATTGGGACTATAAATCTTGAAATACAGACATTCATAGAGAAGACGTTTTTTTTCTCTTTTTCATTAATTTATACTATTGTACAATCAGGATTTTAACAACCCCCCCCCCCCAACCTAAAAAAAAAATTGCTTTAAATCGGGGCAGAAAATTCAGCCAAGGGTTTCATTAATTTTGGATTTCTACCAAATTCAAAGGACAAAATCAAACAAATGCAGGTTTACTATGAATAAATAGTGAAATTCATTTTCACGAACTCATTTATGTCTTATTACTGCAGTACTGCAATTAATTCTGACTCTTAAATTTGGTGAAGTTTTGTATATTTCTGTGGACGCCTATGCATCTACTTTCTACATTGAATTGGAATGTTTATTATTTATCATGAAAAATGCAAATACAGCCACTTGCCAAAAAGTTTATAGACAATATCATTTTTACAACATGTATATATATACATGTATTTCATATAAAACCACATTTTTTCAAAAAAAAATATTGTGAAGCCATTTCTTATCACATTTGAATAGAATTTTTATTGTTAAACAGAGAATGTTTTCAAGTTTCATTTCTTATTTGGATGTAATTTTCTAATTTGTAATTTAAAATATCTGACAATATAAACAAAAAGTAAAAATTGGATATCATAATTTTACTTAAACATGCAAATAAGGAGTTTTAATCGCAAAAATAAAACTTTCTGTTTAAATTGATGAATCTTTTAATTTCGAATTCAGAAAACCAAAATAGAAATATATAATGAAACTGTATTCAATTCTTTATTATCAGTGAAAATTCTATTGAAATGCGATAAGAAATGGCTTCACAATATTTTTTTGAAAAATTGTGGTAATATATGAGATGCATGTATATAGTAAACCATTAATGTAGTGTTGAATCTAGGATCTGAAAAGGGCACACAAAATCAGTGTGAAAGGGCACTCAATTTCAGTTTGAAAGGGCACTTTAAACGTGTAAATTGGTTCTGAAGGCACCTGCACTAGAATATGTGCATATTCTTGGGGCTCCACTAATAACTTTTAAATACTTTTCTTTAAAAATGTTAGAAAAAAACAAAAGATAGTTTTTCTAGAAATAGAATTATTTAATAATTTTTTTAATGAAAAAAGTGACACAAGAGCTAGTCCTGGCCTGATATTTTATTTTTAATTTTTTATTTTTTTTTTTTTTTGCCAATCCAGAAATATATATATATTATATAGGAATCTAAAAAAATAGTTGTGAAATTAGTCTATTGATTAATTAAAACAAGCTAGTAAATATTTGATACATAATTTACACTTTGATATGTGACAAAAATTATTTCCTAAATTGGTAATCGATTGTCATGCTTAAATTATCTAAATAAATTCAACAAATTTGTTAGATTTAGTCCTATTTTAATTTTTCCTCACTGTATCACATAGGAAAGGAAAAGTCCAGAGAATTCCGGGAGTCATGTGACACGAAGTCGATAAAGTCCGAGAACAAATTTGCTTTTGGATTTGGCAGAAGACTTGGCGGTTTATTCCCATTTACAGTATTTTCGCAGCAATTATGGCTTTAAAAAGTCTTTGGTGAATTCCTACATATGTACATGTATATTAGTACTTCGTACGACTAGCAACTACAAGATATTTGCATGAATCGGTTTAAAATCAATGTGTCCGTGGACACAAGCTATTTTCCCACTCGCAAACTAGAGTCTGCTTCAAACGATGAATTCAACCACATAGCAGCATATAACCTTCTTTAATGTGATATTTTGAAATAAAACATCATTTTATTTGCTTGTACATATATTTTTACAAACATTTTATGAAAACATTCAATTTTCTAGTCAGAGAGTTTGCCGATATTCCCAATCACCTATCTCGGGTGATTACCTGAGGCTATTTAAACTGATCAGCCGTGAAATATACATAGTCTTGACACGGGTAATTGGGGCAATTAACAGATTAAAGAGTTAACAACATGGATGGGGTTTCACATGCAATTTCGCTAATGAATTTTTTTTTTGGGGGGAGGGGCGTTATTGGCGATTGACATCATGAAAAAAGACATGGCGCTGGAAAAAAGGGCATGGCGCTGGGGAAAAAGGGCATGGCGAGGTGCCATGCTATGTTGCTCTAGATTCAACACTATAATGCCTATGAACTTTTGGCAAGTGGCTGTATTTGTAAGGGATGAAAAATTGAAATTGAACGTTAATTTGCAAATTGCTGTGACAATAACATGCAGGAATTAAACACATGTATGACACAGTCATAAAGGCATACAATAAAGAGAGTTTGATATTTTACAGAAAAACAATACCAATAATGAAAATCTATTAAGGTTACCGTGTACTAGCTAGGATGTTCTCGACAAAATGAAATGAAATATTTTCACTACCTACCTACTCAATGTTCAAAACCTGGGTTGGAAAAGGGCAAACTTTCAATATTTTAATTTAGGCCTCATAAAACTCACACTAGGGAATTCCTATACCCTGAAGGCATGAAGAAATGTACAGGTAAAAACACTCCGATTTACTTAGACTATTAAGGTGATTTGCCCATTGTATTGTACTGAGCTGTACTGTATATCTGTTACAAAAAATAAGAACAGGTAAGCTACAGAGATGAGGAAATGCTTACCTGTGCACCATAATGGTTCGGCATCATCATGCCACCTCCTCCCATTTCTCCTCCAGGTATATGTGGTCCTGTTCGAGGTGGAAGGTGCTGTCCAATATTGGAAACTGGTGGCATATGTTGCTCTGAAACTGGCGGCATGTGTCCTGGTCCAGGTGGCATATGAGTTGGTGGCAGATACCCATGCTGTATTGGTAAGCCATTGAAATCCATACTGTTTTATTGTCTCATGTGCGACAACATCGAAAAAAAATAATATGCACTAGGATATTCTGCAAGTAAAGTAAATATAAATTAATTCATTCAGAGTAAAATATTTTACAGTTGAAAATGATTTTTCACCAAACTGCAAAACATTTATGTAACTGAATAATATCATCTCTCAAAACTTGCTTTAGGAATGGGGCCAAATTAGGAAATTAAATGAAATTTTTTCCAGAAATTGCAACTAAATTCTCAAAAAGAGGCCCAAGGGTCTTTAAGGCACTAAACTGGCAAATTTGGTAAATTGTGCAGATACTTGCCCCTCTTGTTTCCAAACTACAACAACAAATTAATTGACAATAAACAAAAAAATACCATGCTTTATACTTATTGCTAAAACAAATTTTCACCTTGAATATTATCCAGAGCTTGTCACTTATCAATTAATACTATAAACTGAACATAGATCCATCTACAGTTTCTGTACAATTATTGAAATATTAAATATTATCAACAGCTGATTGGTGAGTAAAAAAACTCACTAAAATCATGGCACCACTAAATGGAGTACAAACAGATTTTCTTCACTATTTGGCGCTAGATATGGATGAAAATTATGTATGCAGACCACAAAGTGACACAAGAGTGATCGCTCGGGTTACGTGGAGGTTACGACAAATACAAATCACATGACCTCTTTTTCCTTCTCAATGAATTTCATTTTTAAGTCTTAATCATTGCTATCGTAACCTGAAGGTTATGGTCATTCCTTTTAGCGGAACCTGTAAAGGGTTATGGCGATTTCTGTTATTTTGTGGCCTATATATGTATATCATAAACAAATTCAAATTATTATCTACAAAATATATATAATGCTATTTTCATTACATGTGTGCTGTTATCATATACTGTAAGTGTACTAATTTTAGCGGTATTCTAATGATAGTGCCTTTCGCACTCAAGTCATTGTACTTATTCAAGTGCAGCGCTGAAATTTCTCCAATTTGTCATTCTTTATTAGCGACAAAACTAATTACATATTATGGTGTATTGAAACAAAATAACTAATGTGAAGTGGTTTCAAAGCAGAAATGAGCTTTAAAATCGTAAAAAAAATTTCAAATACAATTTTCTTAAATATTTCATTTATTTGATATATAATTTGACTATATATTGAAGTTTTTGTTGTCATTGTATTTACTTTGTTCACCAAGTTCATTATGGAGATAAACAATAAGAAATCACCTCTGATGACTATATTTAACTTAAATATTAATTTTAAAATCGCACATGCCATGATAAAGAAACAATTAGATAATAGTTATGCTAAATATAAATCAATTCCTAAATCCAGAAATATTTGCCTCTAAACCTGACCATATAATAAATGAAGCGATGACACTGATACAGAGGTACTGACCAAAATGCAACAGGCAGCAAATTAAAGTAATGTATAACATTGTTGGAGATTGGTAAATGCGTCATATTTATTACAATTGCACGGTTCATCAAACAGGCAGCCTAATTTTCAATCTATCTATATCATGAAGCAGTATGTACATAGTTTTTACTTATAAATACGAGGTTGTAACATATTTCCCCGACGAAGTGAATACAAATATTTAGAGGATTAGAAGCGACCAGGTAGAGAGGCATACCTGTCTTGTAAAAATGATCGCATAGAGCCCTATCACTTCGGAGTGTGTATGTGACCATACGGGGCACGCAATAAACTCAACAACAAAGCCTCGTCAATATAGAACAATGCGCCATAAATAACAACATCACATAATCTGTTAGAAGTATTGGAAAGAGTAAAATCACGAACGTGATGTTAGTTTGATCATAAATGAGTTACCAACGCACTTGTTCTCTTTTTCATTCAGGTGAAAAACATTCTGTCTTCTCCCTCGCAATTTACCAAATGCAACTTCATGCAGAAGAGTTAGTAGACAAGGGAGGTAAATATAAAAGGTCGTTTGGGTCACAAAAGGGTAGAGTGTCGAACACACCTACAGACAGTAATGTGTGTATGTGTTTAGTTCGAACAGAGACATATATAACACATATATGTGTTATATATGTCTCTGGTTCGGATTAGGCCATTCCAAGTTTTTTTTTATGTTTAGCGTCTCATAACCTAACTGACGCTAAACAGAGAAAAAAAACTTGGATTTGCCTCATTAGCATACTAATAATAATCATTGACGGATTAAGAGGAGCTCTCCTAAAATTGACTTTTTTTACAAGATATTTTTTGAAATTCTTAATCAAGTTTTAGTGTTTGGAAGCCAGGAAATAACTTCTTACAGCTTTTTAAAATAAAAAACTAAACCCAAGACTGAATCCAGAAAAAGGCTTCCAAGATCTTTCAAAAATTAAAAAAAAAATCTGGACTCGTCTTGAATAGCCCTTGTAAGCTTTGTGTTTGTCGGAATTTCAGGTTCTTTTGTGTAAAGAGTCGCAATATGATAATGACCATTTCTGAGAAGCATGGACTACGGGGGAAACGTAGTCCTATAACATTGGGCTTCGGGTGGTGATATTTAAATTTTCTCTGATTCTATTTTCTTTTTCAGTTATTCTACTTTATACTATTTTTATTGAATATTTTTATTATCAACAGCGATATATTTCAATCAGTCTCATTTCAAGATAAAAAAAAAGAAAATATTAGCATAAAAATAATGAAATCATGAATGAAAATACATGTATTAAGTTTTATGCAAAAGCATACTCCAGAATGTATCTCGGGAGCTTACTCCTGACCCCCCTCCCTAGCCGTCACAGAATTTCACTTTAGTGTCTGGAGACTACAAGGCCAAATTTATGCCCAAATTTTAAGTTACTTATTTGCAGAATCAACGTCCTTTTGAGAAGGATAATCAGTGAGATTAATTAGCCGATTGCCAGGCGTATTTTCATGAAATGCGTCCACGGATTTCCAAATTTCATTTTCTTTTTGCTATTTTTTACGGCGCCCCTTTAGTGACATAGAATACAGTACCTCTACATTTTATTATGCTGTGCGCACAGTTTAGTTATATTGTGCGCACAGTTTACCAAATATAATATTGTGCGCACAGTTTAGTTATATTGTTCGCAGTTTATCTTTATTGTACGCACAATTTAGTTATATTGTGCGCAGTTTAGCTATATTGTGTGCCCAGTTTCGTTATATAATCATGTTACGGGTATTTATAAGGGTTGATAAATAATCATGTCCTCTCCCGGAAGTATGCGAGGTCTCAGTTGGTACTCCCTGTTTTGTGTAGGTTCCAGACAAACGTGTACATAGCCAAAAATTTGGACGTGTGGCAGCTTCATATGATGTTTTGAAATACGACGCACGTCCCGTTAGTATCTGCGACCCAAAGGTGATAACCTGGCGTGAATCACGGTAATTCTTGAATAAAATCACATTGAGACAGTTCAATGATATGGTCCTAGCATATTTACCAGTGGGTATAAGTTTTGAGAAAGCATCACCGTGGTAACGTTACGATGATGGGAAGTCACTGTAAACAGAGGTTCGCAATCTTGTGATTGCGCAACTTGTAACATGAGATCGTCCAGCACGAGAATCGTGTGATTTACACCCTATGTCTTCCGTAGAGGGTAATTCTTGGTGTAAAATGAGTCTCGGTATGAGCTTTCTCATTTCGTCGAACATTTGTTGATGTTCAGAGTAAGCATATACAATTTTATCTACGGGATTGCAAAACATGCTATCTGCGTTTTGCAAGAGTCGTTTGGTGAAATGCGTTTTTTTTCCACTTTGAGTACTACCACAGATAAAAATTGTGGTGGGCGCCGAGAATGGTAGCAAGGATTTTGTTTTCCAATATTCATTCACGCTCTGTATGTCCGTGATTCTCTTTCCTCTGCCAATTCTTTAATGTTTTAGCTTGCAAATGAACAAGTACTTATAAGTCACAAGAAGAAGATCTTCAATGCAGTTGTTAACATTTGTTGTATGTTTTACTTTAAAACATTTGTTGTTAACATTTTAAAGTAAAACATACTCGTACTTTAGCAACTTTGTACACGACGTCGTGTAGATCTAACCTGTAAGCCGGGGAGTCCTGTCCAGACATCAACACAAACGGTGCACTGGATCTAAAGATCTAAAGTGTGGATGAGGTCAAATGGGAATGACATAAGATTTTCGACTTCTCATACCTCTTCCTATTTGTTTCGGTTTATATTTGTACGGGTTGAACTTTTTCTCAGCCATGTTTTTGTAAAAGGCCTCCCAGATTTTTGGGTCGCTGACGTATTCATCATAAAACGTAAGGAAATTTCTTAAAGTGAAGCGTAACGCTCACCGGTCCGTCGAGGAATGACACTAAGTTGCCTGCTCTGTCCTTTATATAGATACAGATCTGCTGTAATTGGCCAAACTTTACATGGATGAAACAGGGCAAGGTGTAAACGATGTTGTTTTCCTGCTCCTTTCCCAGAAAAACTTGCCGTAATAAGGGTATGTCCTTGCCACCAACTACGGTTTCCTCACATATGTCACAGCATACAAATACTTCTGGATTTTTTCTAGCTGAATCCCAGCTCTCGGTTGTAAATTCCGTTGTCCGTAGACCTCAACACCATTCAAAGGCTCATCTCGACTGCTGATGCATCGTCGAAGTAGGACGTTTTCATTTGTTTTTTTTTCAGAGAACTTTGGGGAATCCAAGAAATAAATTTACTTGGCCATCCCTCCCATTTTACGTACACTTCCTTTGTTTTGTCGCATTTTCTTTTTCTCAACACCTTTTCGACTCTTTACAGAATATCTCCCGACTTTACTACTTTTTGAAGTTCCGATTCATAAAAAGTACGTTCTATTGGATCTTCAGTTAAATCTTTTATTTTGTACAGGAGTATTCCATCTCTCTTGTATCTATGGATAACTTTAGAATACTCCTCAGTCCATTTCTGCTGATAATCACTATGAAAAGGATGTGTCAGCTGTGAAATACGCACGTCATCTTCTATTTTGAATTTAAAAATCATGTTTTTTATTTTCCTCATCAATTTGTTTTTCGGGGTAACTTTGCTTTTCTTATTTCGTGTTAGATAGCTGACGAGTCTTATTTCGCCGGCATTGTCTTTGCTGACGGTGCCATGTTATCCAAAGGTCTGTGGGGACATCTATTGGGATTTGCAACCACATCTTGTAAAACGTCTACATAACGATAGGTTCTATTTTTGAGGAAATACCGATACATAAGGTTATTCATAGTCCGGATGACCCGTTCAGCATAGTTTGCTTTGGTTTCGTTCTGAGTGTAGAGAACATTGATGTTTTCTTGTTTTAAAAACGTCTTCACGCAGCCATTTTTGAAGTCGCTCCCTTTGTCCGTTCTCAGTGTGTGTGGTTTTCTTTCAGCTTTAAATACCGACTTTAACCCATGAACGATAGTTTGATAACGTCTTCGATGTAAATACATTATACAGCATAGCTATGAGCGCGGCTATTTGCATTTTCAATTCTCCTCTGACACATTTAAACTTTCTGCACCAAGCAGTCGAGTATTTTAAAATAACCTCAAAACAAATCTGACCCGTATTCAAAATTTTCCATTTCTAGTTTCTTTCAAAATGATATGAAAAAAAGCATCTTACACAGCAGTTTAGCTGTTGACATTCCACTGACAATTGTATATTGTGTTCAGTAACCTTTTTCTCCTCCAAGTTCATAACCAATAGTTCAGCTGCAATTAATGTATTTTCGTACTCGGGTAAGGCGTTGCTATTGTCAATCAGAAGCTTTGACAAATCACTTTGGTTTGCTTTCATCGGTGCCATTCGCAGTCCCATAAAAGCTCTCGGTCCTCAGCGCAAAATGATGTTGATCAAAACTGGTTTTCTCCGTCTCTATCTGTTCTCTTATTTCGTCTGTAATTTTAAAGATGAATCAGGTGTTTGGAAACCAGAATGGCATTCATTCTCCTTACAAGTAGCGTCTGGTTGTTTTTAATGATGTCTTGATGTTTTCGCTCCATCACTGCTTGGTGATACGTCTTCCAAGATCAACATAGATCTGATGATATAGGTTTTGCAATATCTACGTTTTTATAACAAATAATTTCACAGCTAGATAAGATTGTCTGTTTTCCCGAAAGTGTTGACAGTGAAACCACCTGACTAAGAGTTGAGCTCTGGCTCCCCTACAAACTAACTTCAAACGACCCTCAAGGTGTGGGTGACCTCAGACGACACTCAAACTGGGCTCTGGGGGATTGGTGCCCCCAAATGCACTCCGATGACCTCTGGGAGTGGTGACCCCAGACAACCCTAGACCTGACCTCAGGAAGTGACTCCTGACTGCCTCCAGACTACCTCCTTACTACTAATATATAAAGAAAAAATTGCAGTTGCATCAATTTTGGTGCGACCACTGTACATGTATTTAGTTAAGTATGTCCACTCTCAGAACGAATTCGTATCCCCCTTTAAACAATCTTTTTACGGAGTTTTCGACCTTACTTTCTGTAGCAGTGCTGTCGTTTCTGACGGGAAAATTTCATAACCCCATACAATGTTCAGCAGAATAAGATCTGGATGAACCTGTTTGGTGCTGTGGGTTCGGGAGTTTTATGAGGAAATGCCTTTTGATCATACTTTCTCTTTGTTCTCTTGCAAAACAAATGGGACATAGAAATAATTCCGCTTGTCTATCAGTGTGTTAGGCCGTTAATTGGTCAATGGTCAATTACTCAGCGAGACACGCCATAAGCAAAATCAGCGATAAATAAAGCCTACATTAGGCCAGCGATATAAAGCTTTATATATCGCTGATTAGGCTTACCGACAAGAAATCAATTATGTGTATCCCACAGGAAACTCCATATTTTCCCTACATCAAAGTAAGGATCCCAGCAACTTTACGGAGCCACAAGAGGGTACTCCACCTCATTTCGCTCTTGTTCTTGTTTAAAATAATCGATATTTTCCGTTTTCCATTCCGTTCAGTTTTCCGTACCGTTTTCTATTCCGCATTTTAGCTACACCCTCCCTTATGTACTTTCAGTTTGTATTTTCCAGTTAAAGGTGAAATGGGAACGGCATCCAGGCCAATGATTGTACGAATGAAAAGTTCCCAACATTTGAGTTTTTATTAATTTGTAGTCGTGAGTCAGACTGAAGGTAGGTAAAATATTTTAAAGGTGAATTCTTAATATCTTACAAATTAAAAATAGATAACCGTTAGCCCCCTCTAACGTTATTCGTAGCATTGACTATCTAGACTTCTGTAAGTTAATTTCTTTGGAAACGCCAATGTGTCCCAGCGTTTCAGTACATGACCTCTTTGAGGTCATATGAAACTAATTTCTGTGGAAACGCTGGGTAAAACCAGAGCCGAGGGTTTTATGTGTCCCAACGTTTCTGCACGAGGCCATTTGAGATGATATGGGACTAATTTCTGTGGAAACGCTGGGTAAAATCATAAGATTTTATATGTCATTCTCTGGTTTTACCCAGCATTTCCACAGAAATTATAACAATAAGTCTTATAACAAATAATGGTTCTTGATTAGGACAACGCCCCCAAATAGAAACTCCTACGCATGTTCAGTTCGAGACAACTTCTCCTCTGTATAGGTTCCCAAGAACTACCAAGGCAACTAATCCACTCATTTTAAAGTGCATACCGATACTCAAAAATTTCTAATTTATTGATATAAAATTTATTTTTATTGATCAGTACATTAATTATATAATAAAAGAACTGTAGATGATTTTCTGATTTCCAAAGTGACAGTATAGTCAGATTTGAACCAGGCTTGATATGATTTCTAGTCGATCCGTCCCCAGTTCTATCCATCCTCAGTCAATCCGCCCCCAAAGTCGATCTGGCCACCGTTAGTTGATATACATATTTGCTGGTTTCGTAATTTATATATTTCTACTCAAGATCAAATTCATAAGGCATAAATAAGAATATAGAATTTTAGATTCTTACTATGAATTCTTTATTGACAAGTGCAAGTACAAATGAGTATGAATAAATATTGTAGTAATAGGTTTGCGATATTGATACCGTGAATGTACCAGTATACCGATATATTGCAATATTTTAAAAGATGACCATATACATTTGTGTATCATGATAGCCTAGGCCTACATGTTCTTTTACTCAGGGTTATGCAGAATGCACCGGTGAAAATTTGGTATAGGTAGGTATCGAAAAAAAAAATCAGTTCAATAAATATCGCAAAATGTTGCTATTCATTTTTAAAATCATTAATTGGTGCAAAATTTCTGGTTAATGCTTGTGTAGTTTTTTCTGCATATCATTCCTTTGTTTGGGGAATATCTGGAAAAGATTACATATTATATATATACTTTCAGAGTAATACTATGACTCAGATTATACCAGCAGGTGTATTTCATTTTTTATGTGTCTCCCTTGTTTTGTGGATTATCTGAATAAAAAAAATACATATTGTTGTTCTAATAACATTATTGATCTATCCAACAATGTAGTTTACAAAGAAATATGGAGACTCATATATTTGTAGACTTGTACATTTTGATGCAGGCGTATTTCAGCAGTATGACCCTACCTAATATAGAGATTTTGCTCTAAAAACATTTTGTCAATTTACTACCTTCACAATTGAGAAATAATTGAGAGAACTAATTCAGATACATAATATGATAGTATAACGTTGCATTATACGGGGCCGGATCAACTTGGGCCAGATCGACTTGGGGACGGATTAGTTTGGGAACGGATCGACCTGCTACCACTTGATACACATCTAATGTAAACCCTGACATCTCTCATCTCTAGTCAAGTTTGAACCAGGCTTGTATCACATCTAATGTAAACCCTGACATTTCTCACCTCTAGTCAAGTTTGAACCAGGCTTGTATCACATCTAATGTAAACCCTGACATCTCTCATCTCTAGTCAAGTTTGAACCAGGCTTGTATCACATCTAATGTAAACCCTGACATCTCTCATCTCTAGTAAGATTTGAACCAGGCTTGTATCACATCTAATGTAAACCCTGACATCTCTCATCTCTAGTAAGATTTGAACCAGGCTTGTATCACATCTAATGTAAACCCTGACATTTCTCACCTCTAGTCAAGTTTGAACCAGGCTTGTATCACATCTAATGTAAACCCTGACATCTCTCATCTCTAGTCAAGTTTGAACCAGGCTTGTATCACATCTAATGTAAACCCTGACATCTCTCATCTCTAGTAAGATTTGAACCAGGCTTGTATCACATCTAATGTAAACCCTGACATTTCTCATCTCTAGTAAGATTTGAACCAGGCTTGTATCACATCTAATGTAAACCCTGACATCTCTCATCTCTAGTAAGATTTGAACCAGGCTTGTATCACATCTAATGTAAACCCTGACATCTCTCATCTCTAGTCAAGTTTGAACCAGGCTTGTATCACATCTAATGTAAACCCTGACATTTCTCATCTCTAGTAAGATTTGAACCAGGCTTGTATCACATCTAATGTAAACCCTGACATCTCTCATCTCTAGTAAGATTTGAA
The DNA here is from genome assembly GCA_030159075.1 of Atrina japonica. NCBI lineage: Eukaryota > Metazoa > Mollusca > Bivalvia > Pterioida > Pinnidae > Atrina > Atrina japonica. The sequence continues at coordinate 546,245 of BROG01000006.1, read as the reverse complement.
CCAGGCTTGTATCACATCTAATGTAAACCCTGACATCTCTCATCTCTAGTCAAGTTTGAACCAGGCTTGTATCACATCTAATGTAAACCCTGACATCTCTCATCTCTAGTCAAGTTTGAACCAGGCTTGTATCACATCTAATGTAAACCCTGACATCTCTCATCTCTAGTCAAGTTTGAACCAGGCTTGTATCACATCTAATGTAAACCCTGACATTTCTCATCTCTAGTAAGATTTGAACCAGGCTTGTATCACATCTAATGTAAACCCTGACATTTCTCATCTCTAGTAAGATTTGAACCAGGCTTGTATCACATCTAATGTAAACCCTGACATTTCTCATCTCTAGTAAGATTTGAACCAGGCTTGTATCACATCTAATGTAAACCCTGACATTTCTCATCTCTAGTAAGATTTGAACCAGGCTTGTATCACATCTAATGTAAACCCTGACATTTCTCATCTCTAGTAAGATTTGAACCAGGCTTGTATCACATCTAATGTAAACCCTGACATTTCTCATCTCTAGTAAGATTTGAACCAGGCTTGTATCACATCTAATGTAAACCCTGACATTTCTCACCTCTAGTCAAGTTTGAACCAGGCTTGTATCACATCTAATGTAAACCCTGACATTTCTCATCTCTAGTAAGATTTGAACCAGGCTTGTATCACATCTAATGTAAACCCTGACATTTCTCATCTCTAGTAAGATTTGAACCAGGCTTGTATCACATCTAATGTAAACCCTGACATTTCTCATCTCTAGTAAGATTTGAACCAGGCTTGTATCACATCTACTGTAAACCCTGACATTTCTCACCTCTAGTCAAGTTTGAACCAGGCTTGATTCACATCTGCTGTAAACCCTGACATCTTTCACATTTAGTCAGGTTTGAACCAGGCTTGATACATATCTATTGTACTCTCACCTCTTGTTAGCTTTGAACCAGGCTTGGTACACATCTGTAAACCCTGACATTTCTCACCTCTAGTCAAGTTTGAACCAGGCTTGATACATATCTACTGTAATTCCTGACATCTCTCAACTCTAGTAAGATTTGAACCAGGCTTGATTCACATCTGCTGTAAACTCTGACATCTTTCACATTTAGTCAGGTTTGAACCAGGCTTGATACATATCTATTGTACTCTCACCTCTTGTTAGCTTTGAACCAGGCTTGGTACACATCTGTAAACACTGACATCTCTTGTCAGGTTTGAACCAGGCTTGATAAGACATCTACTGTAAACCCTGACATCTCTCATCTCTAGTCAGGTTTGAACCAGGCTTGATACACATCTGCTATAAACCCTGACATCTCTCACCTCTAGTAGGTTTGAACCAGGCTTGTATCACATCTACTGTAAACTCTGACATCTCACATGTCTAGTCAAGTTTGAACCTGGCTTGATAACACATCTGCTGTGAACCCTGACATCTCGCACGTCTAGTCAGGTTTGAACCAGGCTTGATAACACATCTGCTGTAAACCCCGACATATCGCTTCCTTTGTCATAATTGAACTAGACTTGATAAGATATCTACTCTTAACCTTGACATGTCTCATCTGCCATTATTTATAGTCTGTCAGTTTATATGTGACTGGCTGGTGTATTTTCCAAGGATAACACATATAGAGTAACCCCTGGAGTCCTACATTTAATCAGCTTTGAGCTTTCTAATCCATGATTTAAAGATGGTCACTAAGGTCAAGTGTGACATAAAATACAAAAGTGGAAGAAATAATATATAAAATTAAAATTAAAATTAAAGATTAAAAAGCAAGGTGTATTTTCTACAATGTTATAAAATCAAATATACAAATTTCAGTTTTATTTTAGAAAATCTTGTAAACAAAGTGTCAGAACAAGCAAGTGTATCATGGTTTTACACACACACACACACACACACACACACACACACACACACACACACACAGACAGACACACACACACACACACACACATACATACATACATACATACATTCATTTGGTAAACTGAGTGTTGTTGATGTACCAGTCCTAAATGTTTGTTCTTTTGATTGTTTTTTCAGACATGCCTCATCAGTATTGTTTGGACTGTGTTGAAGAAATATATGCTTGTGTGAAATGTTATTATTGTGATGCAGTCTTATGTAGGTCATGTGAATGGAAACACCGCATAGATATTAAGTTATGTATAAAGCATTCAGAGAAAGAGAAAGAACGAAAAAAAGCTAGAAATTGTCAACACCACAAGAAAGAGCCATTGACTCACTCTTGCTCACAATGCAACGAAAAGATCTGCAAAACATGCCACAAACAGAAGCACAAGGACCATGATACAGAGTTGCTCAAAGATACAGCAGAGAGACAAATAAGTGAATTTATGGAGAAGGTAAACTATCTGTCAGACAAGCAGCTTCCAAAACTTGAAAGATCAAATGAACTTTTAAAAGAGGACACGGAGAATTATAAAAAGGACATGGATAACCTAGAAAAAAGGTTCTGTGAGGAAAAAAAGAAGTTTTTGGCTGAGAGTGAGGAGGTATGCCAGAGAGTATTGTCAAAGTTAACAAAACAGAAAAAGGAGGATATGGATATTCTCAACACTCAACAAATACTGATTAAAAGGAGAATAAAGGAAACTGAAGATCTAATCAAGGTTTCCATTTTGAATAGGAGAAACATGGATTGGCTTGATATGTTGGTTTTTATTGACAAAACATCAACCAGACTGCAAGAACTTCAAGCCAATTGTAATCATGCGACGGTTAGGGCACCTCAGGATGTATCTGCTTGTTTAGATCAGAATCAGGTGTTACATATGGCTAGAAGATTGTCTTTGTGTGGGAAAAAAGATGTACCATGTCCAAATGAGAAACTACCTAGCGGTATACACGCAACGAAAATCAAATCTTTGCAAACAGATATTGAAAATGTTGACTCTGTATGCCCATACATTGGCTCCACAGCTTGGATCTCGGGTGTGGAGAAAAACTTGGTAATTTTGATACAGGAAGGAAACGTTCAAGAATCACTGCGCTTAGAAACTGTTTTTAAAGTTCATGAATTGGCAGTCAGTGTGAAACAAGATGATATAGTAATGATACCGTTCGATGAAAGGCAGATTGGTTTGTACAAAATGACCCAAAGTGGTGTTTTGTCTAAATTCTGGGAAATGATTCCCTACCAGACGACTTGTGTTTCCTTTGCCAATAATGGCGATTTATTAGTTGGTTTGGGTAATGAACAAGAAGGGAGTAAAATCGTCCGTTTGAGATGTGTATCTGGTACAGTTATACAAGAAATTGCCTTCAAAGATCCCTCAACACGTTTATACGAGTACCCATACAGAGTGATACAAAATAAAAATGGGGATATAGTGGTAATTGATTACTGTAAAAGAGCTGTAATAGCTGTAAACGAGGAGGGGAACTTTCACTTTGAATATAAAGGTTTGGATGTTCCAGAAAAGTACAGAGAATATGATTTTGACCCTCGAGGTATCACAAATGACCGACTTGGTAATATTCTTGTTGCCGATTACATCAATGATTGTATTCATTTGCTCAGCCCAGATGGAAATTTTTTACAAATTCTTTTGTCTAAGGAAAATGGAATAAGTTACCCCAGAAGTATAGCTCTGTCTGAAAGTTCTAAATTGTGGATTGGACAGCGTGATGGGAAGATACAGATTTTCTCTTATCATCTTCAAAACTGAAAAAATGGTAGAAAGAACACCTGTTTTGAAAAAGACCGCAGAAGTCCATGCTGGTAAGAATTCTTTAAAACTCTCATGAGAGAACAAAACCAATTTTGAAACTGAAAGACCAAATTTTCATGCTAGATATCACATAAGCAATAATTTACAGTACAACCAATCTTTGAAATATGATTTTGAAACAGAATATCTGGAACCGAGAAACAAACAATTATATACGATGGATGATTTAGTACATGTAAAAGAGTGCCTGCCAATGTTCTGAAGATCCATAGGTAAAACAAGTACTGTTCACCATTTTGAAAGTGATGCCATAATTGTTTGTAACAGCATTTATGATTGGCTTACATATACATGTGTATATCCGTGTTATGACTATCATTGATAAAATCTTTAAATGTATATGTTTGTAAAGTTTTTAGAATTTGTGGAAACGATTACATTGGTTGAAAGAGACTTAAGTATGTATATATGTATATCTATATATATACATATATATACACACATATATATATATATATATATATATATATATATATTTCAGTACCATAAGCCGGGGAAAAACATTTTATTCCTTGTTGGATATTCTCTTATGAATGGTGACAAGTATGAACGATTATTTTAGTCAGCTTAATTTTAATGTTTTACTTTATTACTTTGCATTTAAACTTGTTCAGGTCAAGAAAGGGTTCACAAGACTCCACCCCGCCAAGTTTTATGGATTTTATTAATGTTGTTGATAAATCATTCTAATCTAATATTTAATCCATTACTGTATTATGCTATCATATATGTATATCAATATTTTGTAGATACCGTATTTGACCTATTAACTGCTCATGTCCCTATTAATGTCCCTCCCCCCCCCTTTTATTTTTTACATATGATCTAGAATCTTTTCTAGCTGCTTGACAAGTAGATGTTGACCTGAAAAACCGTAAGTAAGTTTATTTGTAGCCCTCAGCAACAGAAGACCTTTAGAGTTTAAGTCTAAATTATAAGACATTTTAGAGTTTAAGTCTATCTTATAACAGTTAAGAGTTTAAGTCTAACCTATAAGACATGTTAGAGTTTAAGTCTAACCTATAAGACATGTTAGAGTTTAAGTCTAACCTATAAGACATGTTAGAGTTTAAGTCTCACTTATAAGACATGTTAGAGTTTAAGTCTAACCTATAAGACATGTTAGAGTTTAAGTCTAACCTATAAGACATGTTAGAGTTTAAGTCTAACCTATAAGACATGTTAGAGTTTAAGTCTCACCTATAGTTTAAGTCTACATGTTAGAGTTTAAGTCTAACCTATAAGACATGTTAGAGTTTAAGTCTAACCTATAAGACATGTTAGAGTTTAAGTCTAACCTATAAGACATGTTAGAGTTTAAGTCTCACCTATAAGACATGTAAGAGTTTAAGTCTCACCTATAAGACATGTTAGAGTTTAAGTCTCACCTATAAGACATGTTAGAGTTTAAGTCTAACCTATAAGACATGTTAGAGTTTAAGTCTAACCTATAAGACATGTTAGAGTTTAAGTCTAACCTATAAGACATGTTAGAGTTTAAGTCTAACCTATAAGACATGTTAGAGTTTAAGTCTCACTTATAAGACATGTTAGAGTTTAAGTCTAACCTATAAGACATGTTAGAGTTTAAGTCTAACCTATAAGACATGTTAGAGTTTAAGTCTCACCTATAAGACATGTTAGAGTTTAAGTCTAACCTATAAGACATGTTAGAGTTTAAGTCTAACCTATAAGACATGTTAGAGTTTAAGTCTAACCTATAAGACATGTTAGAGTTCAAGTCTCACCTATAAGACATGTTAGAGTTTAAGTTTCACCTATAAGACATGTTAGAGTTTAAGTCTAACCTATAAGACATGTTAGAGTTTAAGTCTAACCTATAAGACATGTTAGAGTTTAAGTCTAACCTATAAGACATGTTAGAGTTTAAGTCTAACCTATAAGACATGTTAGAGTTTAAGTCTAACCTATAAGACATGTTAGAGTTTAAGTCTCACTTATAAGACATGTTAGAGTTTAAGTCTCACTTATAAGACATGTTAGAGTTTAAGTCTAACTTATAGGGCATGCCATACAATTACCATGACAGGGGTAATGGTATTGAAGTGTAGATAATATCTACCTAGAATAAATTAGTCCAGGAATGTCCTGCTTTAGGTATGCATGTATGATGTAATTATAGAAAACAAGCATTTGTATTCTATATGTACAAAGATGTAATATGTTGAATTCTTCCATATTGATTCCTTATATATTTTGTATGTGACACTCTTTACAGCAGACCTTCCAGAAATGATTATATTCAAACATAAATATCCAGGAACTTCTTGTTATGAAAACATGTTTTCTAGCTGTGTTTAGTTACATGTCTGATTTTACTAAATATAAATGCTCTGGTTGTACTGGGGCCCGTTTTACGAAAGGTCGTAAGTCTTAAATCGTAAATTTTAATCCTTACTACCACGGCAACGCATCGCTGATTGGTCACTTCCATGACAATTAGGACTAAGACTTAGGATTTGGGACTTACGACCTTTCGAAAAAGGGCCCCATGATTTTATACCTGACTGTTCCCAGAGTGTCAAATGAAAATTCTCAAAGAATGTTTTTACTTTTTATGATAAATTCGAAGTGCTTGAAGAATGTATAATTCTCGGAGACACTTCTTGTTATTCTGTGTTCTGAGAATGCTCTATGTGGAATGAGGAGACTGAAGCATTTACCAAGATATGGATTTTTCTTCTTCATATAAAATATATGTACACATGTTTCGTACAGAAACTTGATGACTCGGCATACATGTTCAAGAACTTTCAAACAACACCTGAAACATTTTCTAAGATAATAATTCCGTATGACCAAATAAGGGAACTTATCCCACTTCAGATTAGTCCAATGAAAAGTGCTGTAAGTGACCATGTTTTTTTCTGTTTTTACTTTCAATACACTGCACACATTTTATTTATTTATTATTTTCAATGAATCGCACATTACTGACATCACTAATTTGTGACGCATTAGATTTATATTGTGACATCATCTAAGGCTAATATTCCTCTTGTGGAATATATATACCTCTCTATGTTGTTGATGAATTATTCAGTATTTATTTTTGTATTTTCTTTTTTCAGCCAAAAAATCATTGTCCTTGGCACTTACAGCTGCCTGAAAAGTCTTCACTGGGATAAAATGGTTACATGGTTTGTGATGGTAGGTTCCGGGAATATATTTGGTCAGTGAAAAAAAGTATCTGGCGAGGCACTGCCTCTATATACACTTTTTGACAATATATATTCCTGTACCCTACCCTTATAAACCATTTAAATGATGATACTAGTTCTAAGTCAAATGAGACAGAACTTCACAATAGTGGCAGTGTGCATGGTAAATTTCAATGGTTAAACATTTTTGGTGCATCAACAAAAAAAAAAGAAAAGGCCAAAACTGGTTTTAAAATCAGTTATAATTTTCCGAAATATTGATAGAATACACAATGTAATATTGGATAAAATTTTCCTCAAGGATTTTCTTGTATATCGTAATTCAAGTATATCAACTGAAAATTCAAGGACTTTCCATGAATTTAAGGCCTGTAGGAACCATATGTAATCCATATTGATGGTAGGTTACTTTCCAGATTCTGTCGTGGTAACATTAAAACTGTTTAAATGGGCCTGTAGGAACCATATGTAATCCATATTGATGGTAGGCTATGTCCCACAGATTCAATGGTGGTAACATTTTGAGTAATTATTGCATCACTTGTAGTTACAAATAACTCAACAACATAAGTACAATGAAAGTAAATGGTGTTTTGTCTGGGTTTTAAAGTATAGTGGAACCTGTCATGGGAGACCACTCTATCTGCCATCCACACACGGTCCATTAACCCTTTCAGTACTTTAGCACCCAAAACTGCCTGCTAAATAATGCTATTTTTGCTATAGCGCCCAAAACAGTCCATGAAGTTTTCTAGGTCTGAATTACTATGGTGCCCAAAGTAGCCAGATTTTTGCGTCCATTTTTTGGGGGGAATTCCCCGTTAATATGTTTACATTGAAATCATGAAGTAAACGAGACTTAAGTGTAATATCCTTTTTTATGTAAATGAGCATTCTTTGCAACATGTGTTTGACAAGCTGTGTGGCAAATACATTGTATATCATAATACTCTAGTAGTGAAAGGGTTAAGACAGGTGGCCCCTTACAAGAGGTTTATTTGAGCAATTCTCAGAATGTGGTCTCACAGGACAGGGACCCAATTTACGAAAAGTCCCAATTCCTAACTACCATGGCAATGTATCGGTGACAATTAGGACTAAGACTTACGATTTAGTACCTTTTGTAAAACAGGCCCCAGGTTTCAATGTATGATATATAAAGAGCTTGCATTGCGTCTTAAATGCTATAGCTCTGTGACACCAATTAGTCTTATTTAGAAATGCTATATTTAGAAATTATATTTTTTTTTTCAGTAAAAAATTTACAGATTGTAAAAATTATCAAAAGAATTTTATGAAAATTCTGTGAATGAACACCATTAAATTATTTTGTTTTCCTCTGTGAGAAGCCATGGCAATTTCCAAGAAAATAAAAACATTTTCAAGTAAAACATGTATTTATTATTCTTCAAATGTATTTACATGCGAGACAGAATCTCTGTATTATACAAAAATGCGATATAGATAAATGTTACAAAATGTACAATGATAATAATATCACTTACACTGGGCATTATCACAAACATTGCATTTACTCCAAATCAGTACAATACAGTATGTAGGGGCGAATGCAATAATACAGAACTCGGCAAGATGAACTTGACAATAAAAAAGCTTTTTGTACTGATAAAAATACAAACAAAACTTAAAACTGTTGTGTTTAAATGTGCAAAATTACTGAAGATCAATTATCCCCTTTTTTTAAAATGAAAATATGTTAAATTATTTCTGTACTAAAATTATAGGGAGTCTGATTTTCCCTATAAATATGAACATTTATTTCAACATCTGAAAAATAAATTTGATCTGATATTTCTTGTTAATGATATTCGCTTTTCAATTCTTGAAGTGAGGAGTTGTCTAACTTGATCAAAAGATTTTAAACAAATGAAATCTATCCCAAACAATAACCCACTACAGTTAGTCTCTAATGAACCTAACAACTGATCTGATACTAATTATCTAATAAGGTTCCAAATTCTATATACCCACCCAGTACCCCAAAAAAGTGACTTACTTTGACCCTTACCTTTGTTTGTCTGATTATTTAATCCAAAAAACTAAATTTGTTTGGCTATTCTCTCTATTACAGCAAAACAGAGGTGACACCAAAATTATTATGGTTTTTTTTTACTCATGCTACTGTTTATTGTGAAAAATATTATTTCCCTTTAATTTCTCATGTAGTAGTTCTGCTGATAGGAATCTATCATTCATAATTTGTTCGTGCCACGAGAGGATGGCTTGTGAAGTTGAAATCGTACTGCTTTTGTATACAGGAACATATAATGGAAATTATCTAAGATACCTCTCATGTTACCTGAAATTATCAACGATACCTCTCATGTTACCGGCAAATGATCATCAGCTTCCTAATGAATGATAACATTTACTCACCAAACCTGTGGTCACACTTAGATTCGCCCAAATCAATAAAGAGTATGGTCTACTGTCATAACTCTGGAGTGAACAAGTTCATATTGCAAGTAAAATTATCATAATTTTTCTTTTCTTATTCATAAACCCATGAATTCTGACAGGGGACTTAAACATTCTTTGCAATGGTCAAGTCCAAATCTGACGAGAATGTTATGATTTTACAGTACATTGTTGAATATTGAAGAGAAAAATATTGTGGCAGTGTTAGTTATATGGTGCTACTATTAGCTTGATCTAGTGGGCATTCCCCTTTAGTTCAATGGGTTGTAAACCAGGCATCCTAAATTTCATTCTATGCAGAGGCAGCAATTGACTCTGTTACAATTTATTTTTGTGTCATCTCTATTCCGCCGTACTCCAGAGCTTATAATGATGTAGTTATACCCCCACAACCAGTATTTGTGCATCCACATGGAAACCCACCCAGAAACTACATGAGTATTTATGTTACTGACCCCAAAACAAATCTATATTTGTGGCTTTTGCCACTTTCAACTAATTTGCATGACTTTCCAATCCAGAACTTATCCTTGTGGTTAAAGTAACCATGACAACAAACTGGTACTTCAGACAGACCTGTCCTATTAGTGGGAATTAACGTTGATTACTCTTCTACTCTCTACAACCTAAAATGAACTTGATGAAAATGAGGGGAAAAAGTATTGCACATATTACAGAAGATGGGGTTAGCTATTCTGAGTGACATACTGTATATACTCTCCATGACACACTTGGGGAAGTTATTATACAAGTTGTATGATGGGGAAGTTACTATACAAATAATTAAATGATCAGGAAATATACGTACAATTCTCCATAATATGTAAATATCACATTATACTTTGATATTTTATACACTTTAAGTGTAACATTCAGACATACATGTATATATTTCACAACTTTTCAGTACATTTTTACTCCCTAGAAATGAGTGCCTACGTAACGTCGTCATTTGAAGTATAAACAACAGAAATGGTAGTGGACAGAAAGTTAACAAGCACATGCATTTTGACAGACCACCCTTTCATCCACCGAAATGTGGTCTCTTAAGACAGGTGGTCCTTCAAAAGTGGTTTCATTTACAGAAATATAGTATCAACAGACAGGTGGTCTCTGAAGACAGATTCTACTGTAAGACATTTTGCTAGTTTAAATAAATTTAGCTATTCTACAATGTTTCAAGCTGACAGGGGAGTAAATCAAAGAGAGTTCTACTGTGTAATACAGGCTGATTTCATCATCTTTTATGAACAGTAACAGTGCTATCCACTTTAATCCTGCGCTTACTTATGTTAAGAATAATATTATGTTCACAGCTAACCACTACATACTCGTATGTGATTTGACATAAGTATCTCAACATATGCAACTTGTTATGTCGACATACAGGTAAGTGACTTGTTAAGTGTCTCACATGTGATGTAGTATCTCAACATAGATGATTTGTTAAGTATCTCATATGTGACTTGATACAATTATCTCAACATATATGACTTGTATCTCTTTTAAATTTGAATTTTTTTTTATGTTGCACTCAACCATTTTTCAGTTATATGATGGCAGCCAGTTTTTATTGGTGGAATTGAGAACCCTGTTACAATGTACCGTGGGAGAGACCACCAGCCTTCCGCAAATAAACTGGCAAATTTTCTCACAAAAATCAGCTTAGGTTCCAGCGGGGCTTGAACCTGCACTGACAAGACGTGAAAGACAGAGGCCCCGACTTTTTATGTCCACATACTTGACTTTTTAAGTATCTCAAATGTGATAAGTTACAGAATCTCAACATAGGTGACATGTTAAGTACATGTATCTCGTTTAAGACAATCTCAACACAAGTGATATGTTCAGTCTATCAATCGACATATATGAGCCTCAACATAAACTGTCTTGTAATATCAATTAACAGATCTGACCTGTAATATCTGTTCATGAACACAACTTTTGAAATCCACCATTATCCCAATTTGTCTCAACATCCTGCCAATTTGAGGACTGTACTTATCAATCAAAATAAAACCCTGAAATATGACATTTATGGGACTATTTTGTCAAGTATCATTTTCTTATGATACAAAATGAAAACTAAAATAAAACTATCCAAATTAAAAATGAAATTTAACAAAACTGCAAAACTTTGGCATGTATTGAAAAGAAAAAAATGTGAAACAGAATTATAAATAACATAAAAAAAAACAACTAAAACAGAAATAGATAAAAATTTATGTTTGCAATTCACGCTATTTTCTAGGGTAACACACTCCATGACAACTGAAAGTAAATATCTTAAATCCTACTGAAGTTTAATACTTTGTTAAATTAAAATTTCGGCCACAAATGGAAATGTTAAAATGAGGCGAATTATCTTTGTTGACAAAATACAAAAATATTATCTTGAACAAATATGGAAGTATTATTTTACATACATGATGAAGATGGATATAGTCCTAGTTGTACATACAATTAACAAATCCCAACAAAAAAAAACAAAAACAAATTTCTGTTCTAAATATTGTCCCCAGAAATGTGTAGCCTTGTTTCACAGACTATTCAATATTTAAAAAAAAAACCATAAAATCTTTTATGATATACGCTACAAAGTATGACATACCCCATACTTAAGCAGTTCAGTTCAACACTGGCAGAAAAAATTTAGAAATGTTCTAGTACACATATTCATATTATATATGAAATATACACACGAAACAAAGCTTTCGCTTTCAATAGTACATTAAGAAAATCAAAACTTACAAAACAGAACCACGTTAACAGAATTTTATATGAATTCCATCTGAGAATCATTCCAGTTTCATGTGAATATAGGACAGGTCAAAGTTCACATGAATCAGGTACGAAATACTTGTCTATACAATTTGACTTTGTAAAACACATTTTGTACCGCACATACATAATCTCATACTAAACACATACAAACTATAATATCTTAAACGGCACACTGATGATAACTTATTATTCAAAAAAATAATTCTACATACAACACAGAGACACACAGCTCATACTTTTAATGGCAAAGTAGATTTTCACGTCACATAAATGTTTGATATACTGCAAAACTTTCCTCTTTTATACCATACAATTTAAAGCTATGAGATGCACGACTTTTGTACACTGTCATTATTCTCGCACACAAATACCTGTAAATAGATACTGGAACTACAGGTGTATACATGATGTAACCAAGGAAACTAATCATATAAATTTTCAACATTGTGAATTATATAAAATTGAAAATATCTTTTTCTAAGATCTTTGCACAAATTCAGAGAAAATACACAAACAGTTCTTGATCAATACTCTAACTCATTCACCCCTAAGACACAATTGGACTGATCTAATTCATTGATTAACAGAAGAGTCCATTGTTTTTCAGGGGCTGAAGAGTTCAGTACCAAAAATAAAAATAAAAATTCAAATCTTGCAAATTTCTAGTAAAATCTAGGAATTTTCTGTCAGTGAGGAACATAATGACTATTTAAAATGGCACAATTATTAGTTGTTTCTGAACAAGTATACTGATAATGTTGTTTTCCAAATAAAGGATTGCGTTAAAATGTGACACCATAGAGTAACTTGATGTCAATATGTGACATTTAATTATTCATAAGCCATACTCGACAATTTTCAGTTCTAATGTGGCAGCCAGTTTATTATGGTGGAGGAGAGAACCTTCCACAAGTAAACAAGCAGAATTACTCACAATATCGGCTTAGGTTCCAGTGGGGCACAAACCTGTACTGACAAGAGGTGAGAGACTTCACAGTTTAAAGCATGACGCTCTAACCACTTGGCCATGGAGGCCCCTGTGCCATTTGAATATCAGTATATGTGTGACATCTTAGTGTCAAATTTACATGTACATTACAACAAAACAGTTTTACATCAAAGAAAATGGGAAGCAGTATTTCTGTAGAAACTTATGTTTAAGAAAATGTTTTGTACTACCTGTATCTTGACTAGAGTCTTGATTTTATAAAAATGTTTATTGTGCATAAATAGTGTAGCCAGTTTTATCTGCTGAGACCCCCAAGCCTTTTTACAGTCTACAGTGTAGCCAGGTTTATCAGTGGCGACATATTAGTTGTGTGGGGATAGTAGGAACTCAGAGAATAGTTAATTATCAATTGTAGGACAGAGAAAAGTTGTACTGAATCATTTCAATGTGTTCTGAAATTATTCTACAGATACAGAATCTATATTCAGTCCTGTACTCTATCTGTACTTCACTCCATCTTCCAATAGAATCACGATCACCTCGATCACATGATACAGCAGGCCTCCATGATACGGACACATGATTCATTTGTACAGAATGTAATATGGCAAGTGTTTATCACATGTGATAGCTGAACCAATCAAAATGTACGTAGCTGTGATAACACATAAATGAAACAATATGCACTTAAATACTGTTGCTTGGAATTCGATGATATTTTAGAGTATTGTTATACAAGATGGCCTCTCATATCATCTTGTACATTTTTTGGTGACGCCCTGACACTAGGTCCATCATAATTATGATTCGTTATCACATTTGGACTGTTTGAGAATGACCCCATTGAACCTGTGAAAAAAGACAGAAAATAATTAATAAGATTACTGTCAATGAGATGTGAACAACTTTAGTTTGTTGTATTACAAAGAAGATATCTTTTATGACTTTACGTAGCAGTAATAATGAACTTGGGTAAAGGTACCGGTAAGTACTGGAGTATGTAAACTTAAACACAAATACATGTACTGGCAAAATAAAAATACTGAAATCTCTGTATTTACTGTGTTTTTTCAACCCCAACCCCCCTTTTTACTACTTAGATTGACATACAATATCAAAAAAGAGATATACATAAAAATACAATAAAATTGGCTTTAGTGACCGCCTATGTATAAAGATCACCTCTCATAAAAACTGCTTTTTTGATGTCCCAAATAACACCATTTGTGTAAAAATCAATCTCTATATAAAGACAATCTCCCTGTAAAGACTGATTTTGTTGTATCAGTAAGAGGGGTTTCACTGTAGATAAATTCCTATATATATATATTGTGAATAATTGCTTGAGAAACCCAGGTTTGGCACTACTTTAATTGCAAATGTTTCACTCAACCTTACTATTTGTATATGAATATCACACTGGACCTGACCTTATTTTCACAATATATATAGGAATATAAGATTTGTCATACCTGTGTATAACTCTTATTTGTTGTTGTTCATCAAGTACAAATAGTTAAAGTAAAAAAAAAAAAAATCGAAATAATAATTATGCCTATGTATTTGCGTTGTAGAGAAAGTACTTTACCTGGGGCTGGAGTGTATAATGGTTGTAAACTGCGATCATTTATACCTATATATTTGTGTTACAGAGAGAGTACTTTACCAGGGGATGGAGTGTATAATGGTTGTGAACTGCGATCATTTATATGTTTGTATTATTGTTGTTTAACATCCAACTCAAGAATCTTTCACTGATATGGAGACGTCACCAAATGCTGGTGAAGGGCTTCAAATTTTGGCCTATGCTCGGCACTTACGGCCATTGAGCAGTGAGGGTTCTTTAACATGCCAACACCTACTGTGACATGGGACCTCGAGTTTTACTGTCTCATTCGAAGGACAGGAAACCAACCTGCCACTGGCTGGACTCGAACTCACGATCAAGAGTCGAGCACGCTACCGACTGAGCCAGGCCAGATCACCTATATTTGTGTTACAGAGAGTACTTTACCTGGGGATGGAGTGTATCTTGGTTGTGAACTGTGATCACTTTTTGGATGTGGTAAATCATCTAAATCATAGTTTCTAGCTGGTAATGGAGGACCTGTTGAGGCATTGCCGTAATGATTTGTAGCCCCTTTACTTGAAGATCTGATAGGAGGTGGGGGTGGTGGAGTCACCCGTGAGTTTGTACCTCGGCTTGAAGGTCGACTTGAGCGATCAGAATGATCAGCAGCACTCTGAAATATATAAAATTCACGATTACGAGGAAATGCAAAACAATAATGTTGCTCTCTCAAGTCCTGGGTATACAATATGCATTATAGTAAAATCCATATAACCTGGTGGGGTAGTCTAATGAACCTGTTCTTGACCCTGGATGAGTTGGAATTTTTCGGTAATACAAAAAAATTTCACCGGCAAGACTAATGGTTCCTACTTGACATTTTATGTATGGTTACTCAGTCGGTAATAACCAAATGTCATGACCGAAAAGTGAGTAGAATAGATCATATGGTAATGGAAAGGTCCCCCCCCCCCCACACACACACTCCTACCAAGTTATGTGAATCATATAAAATAAAATATATATCAGATAATTCTGGTCTTGTGTACACTCTGATAAGAGTTGTCTACCTTTGGTCTTAAGAGTAAATTTCACTTTGTGGAAGACTTACTTCTCTACTTGGTCTTAAGAGTTATTTCGCTTTGGTTTTATAAATACATATGGAAGAGTTATCTACCTTTGGCCTGGTATCCTGTCGACTTGGACTTCTATCATAATCATACAATATAGTCTGTGATCCTCTATCATATCCATCACTATCAAAAGTACCTTTATTTCTGGAATTTCCTACTCTGTAAGGATCTGCAGAAAAAAACCCATAAGAATCATGTAACAGGTGCCCAATATCATATCAATTTCTTACAGTATTGTAAAGGGAAAAGAGAATGAAAGATTATAATCTTAAAAAAATATTTTCATTTATCACTGCAGTACTTTGCTGAGTACAAGAGTAACAAACTGTGTAAACATAAAAAATCAACTAATGAGTACTAATGTACTTGAAAGCTGAACACATACAACTATAAAGAAAGGGGGTGGAGGTAACAACGTCCCTGAAGGTAGACAGTATAAATAATCCGGTATACAGAGTCCACAAAATAATAGATACAAAGAATTCCAAAAAGGGGTTTGTGTACAACATACAACTATAGATAGAGAAGTACCAAACAATACAATATGTATACATCTACCATAGTGAAAATAACAGATCTCTGTTTATCTACTATTGCCTTTAACAAATATGAAAGTGACCAATTTTTGGTGACATTATATTTTGTCTTGTTTAGATTTGTAAGAGGCATAGAACCTCACCTTCATATCTCCAGTTGGAACCTCTATCGTCATCCAAGTATGTGTGCGAGTCTGTCAGGAATGTTTTGTGTGAGTTCAGTTGGGGAGAATCCATTTTATTGGCAGAATAAGTGTAAGCTGGGGGAGGCAGGAACACACGCTTTATATCTTCATCCTTAAAAAAGAATTCATATATCAAAATGTAAATATGATCATGATAAGACAGACAGCCAGAATGTTAATAAACCTAGTGCAGAATCATACGACAATTAAAATAATTTCTCAAAAAGTCAACTGCTATATGTATTTTAACAAAATGTAAAAAATAAAAAGGAATGTAGAATTACACAACAGGTAAATCTACCTGTAAATAGCATACCCAGTTCTCTCTAGCATGCAAGAACTTTCTCAGACTAAAAACATTCAAATTGTCGGCACAATACCGACACCTTGAGAAGGTTGACATGCTGGAACTAAGTGTTAAGTATACATGCAATGCTTAGGGCAATTGTACAAGTCTGGGTGCTGTTTACATATCAATAGTTTTGGTTTCTTATGTAAATCACTGTCTTAACGTCAACATTAATGGAAGTACATTGTATGGTAAATTTTGCATGAAGTTGGTATGGCGAATTTTGAATAAAGTTGGTGTGGCAAATTTTGAATAAAGTTGGTATGGCAAATTTTGAATAAAGCTGGTATGGCAAATTTTGAATAAAGCTGGTATGGCAAATTTTGAATTAAGTTGATATGGCAAATTTTGAATAAAGTTGGTATGGCAAAATTGAATAAAGTTGATATGGCAAATTTTGAATAAAGTTGAAATTGCAATTTTTGAAAAAAAGTTGGTATGGCAAATTTTGAAAAAAAGTTGGTATGGCAAATTTTGAATAAAGTTGGTATGGCAAATTTGAATAAAGTTGATATGGCAAATTTTGAATGAAGCAAATTTTATATGAAAATAGTATGGTAAATTTTGTATGAAGATAAGTGGTATGGTGAATTTGTATGGAGTTGGTATGGTAGATTTACAGATTATAGATTAACAACACTTTGTACAACTACCACTGTGAATACTAGATTTGAAGATTTGTACCCACTGTCCATTTTCATGAAATTTTAGTACTGCTGAAAGTAGAGAATGTCAGCATTTCTGAAAATGTTGCGGAATAAACAATAAAAAATATTCTAATAATGGCAAAAGTTTCTGTAATAAAGTTTTAGTATAACATTAAAACTATGCTGGATTTTCCAACCACCAAAGTTTGTGTGCTGCTTTTACCATACTTTGTGTTATATCTAATGTGTTGACTCATCAACCCCTATTGTCACATTTGGACTCACCCAAATCAGTAAATAGTATAGTCTATTGTCACAATTCAGGGGTAAACAAGTTAATATTGGACATAGAATCATTTTAAAATTTGGATTCTAAATTATACACTCCTGAATTCTTTGAAAAGGATAAGTTCAAATGTGGCTACTTGGGTGAATGAGTTAATTTACTTATTGTAAAATTATCTACAAAAACAAAAATTAACATATCACCTTGTTAAATATTTGTTAAATATATGTATCTGATCTCAGTGAACCAACATTACATGAGAAACTAGCTTGCCACTATCCATGTCATAGAATTTATATAGGTCAGTTTGAAATAATCAACAGACAACTCATTCACAGCTGAAACACAATAGACTCTTCTAACTTCAATGATATAGATCAGTCCAATTGGTTTTTTTTCAGGGGTGTACAAGTCAATCTTAAGATGGTGCAATTCTTGCTGGAGACAAGTGCCAAATATTTAGAGAGTATTGGACTTCAAAATCACATTACCCCAGATGAATCTTGGCGTACACAACAATTTTCTTTCAGCTGACGAACTCCTGTTCGGACATTATAGCAGTTGCATTGTATATTTGAGCTGTTTGTACTTGTGCTTTTTTGGTCAGAATGCTAAAAACGGAAACAAAATACAGAACACATGGAATAATACCAAACAACATGCAAGGTGAACATATGTAACATCGCATTCTTGGCAACACTTGATGTACGGGGATGAAGGTCAAGGTTACATATTAGTATGATGGACAATTAATTCCCCTCGTGTGAACTTTTAAAACATGATTACAACAAGCCTCATTAAATATGAATTATTAAGTAAAAACTTAATTACTTTAAAACAATAAACAACCAAGTTTATGGTAATCATTTATGCCAATTGAATTTATCTCTTGGCTTTGAATATAAGTTTAACCAATGTTAAAGGGAAATCTATTAGAATATTGAATTACCATGACTACATTAAAAATTTGAGTTTAAAAAAGAAGTGGCACTTGGTATGTTCTGAAATATATCAAATGAATTAAATGTGTTACAAAATATGGAATACATAGAAAATATAGACACCCAAACCTCATCTTAAGTGCAACAGTGATTAGAAAACTCAGCCAACTACATCAGCATTGCCAAGAAGGTAAAAAACATGATAAAAACAAGACATCCTGAGACGAAGGAAATCTGCATGAACAACATAAAACAGGACACAAATGGGATACCATACTGTGGGGTGTGAATTCCACATGACACAAATGGGATACCATACTGTGGAATGTGGATTGAATTATCTTGTTTGAGCTCCATTGTCCCAAATCACTGACCAAACAGAAGAGGTTTTATAAATATGTAGATTTCTTGTAGTACAAATTTACTGAAAATCTTTTATCATGAACATTAAATGCAATTCAGAAAAAAACACTCTAAAGTACGTAAACGTTTAGCATCCATATCCTTTATGTTTATAATTTGTAAAAGTTCCTTTTATTTTGTTAAAGGGTTAGAGTTAAGATTCAAGTTAATTTTGAAACTTTTTTTTTTCTGAATAGTTACTTGTTCAGGATGTCTTTTTAGCATTTCTGGTAAATGTGAACAAGAAATATCTATTGTTTTATACAAGTTTTGTTGCATTCCAGGTAAAAAGCAAGCATGCATGGCAACATTCATGCTAAAATTAATGTGCAATCAAAGGGAGACAATCTTTAAATGCAAATTTCTCATCCCTAAATTTCATTTTCATATAGAATGTTGATGAGGAAACAAATTATTTGCCAGCACAGGGCTCCATGTGACTTGACATATACAATACCATGTCTCAAATTTTTTACTGACATATAAGAGCCATGAACAGATAAGTGTGAAATGGAGGTGCTCAATGTAAAATTTGGCCTACTCCTCGCATTTCATGCTCCTTAAGGATGAACACAGGAGGCTCTGCCTATTCATTTTTAGATCTGATTCACAGCTAGTATGTGATTTGAGAATAAAAAAGACTTATTTCTTACATTTACACTTAGTGTAACAGCTGACTCAATCAGATAACATAAAAAAATAAACTTTTTACTAAATATTTAGTACGTGCAATATGTAAACTGGAATTTTACACAACCTGTAGGTATAGTAAGACAACACAATGGACAAACTATTAATGAATCATTTTTCTGTATTAATTACTTAACTTAGACTACATACCTCATAATTCCTAAAATCATCCGACAGGTCATCCATATTTTTTTCGTAAGTCCCATAACTGCGGGTATCATCGGAGGGTGTCACTGGATATAGGGCCGTCTCTTTACTGGGGCCGTACAGTTCTATCGTGTTCGTATGACTGGTGGTATCGCTGTTATCTGATAATGTACATAAATATTTTATCATGTTCATAATTATAAGAAACAAAATATCTATAACATTCTTATATTGATTTCCGTGATTTTTTTCTCAAACTTGAAAACATTTCCATAATTTCTGTGAACAGTATTTTAAACTAAAAATTAATTTGGGACGTATTCTAGCATGTCCGTTTGCTTTGAAATCTTTGATCACATATAAATATAACGATACTGATCATCAAATATTAAAGATGAAATACCATATTTTTGATAAGTAATTGGGCTTCCGTGGCTGAGTATTTAGAGCATCACGCTTTAAATCACAAAGTCTCTCAGTTCTAATCAGCGCGGGTTTGAGTCACTAGAACCTAAGCTGATTTTGTGAGAAAGTTTGCCAGTATACTTGCAGAAGGCTGGTGGTCTCTTCCCCAGTATACTGTAACTGTGTTCTCTCCCCCAAACTTTAGAAACTGGCTGCCACCTTATGATTGGAAAATTGTTGAGTGTGGCATAAAACAACATTCAAAAAAGTAACGGAAATGTAAAAAAAACCTACATAACGCTGTAATCAATCAATGTAGCAATTAAAAATGACAAAGTTACACATATATACTAGCATCAGATACTATTTATATATCACTTACTCTCCAGTCTCTTTTTTCTTCTTCTCACAAAAAACAGAATGAGTCCAATATTGAGAGCCAGTAAGAAGATTCCAAATACACAAACACAGAGTATAATGATGACAGGGGCATCGTTGTCTTTATGTTTGGACGAATGAGTGACACTGGTATTTTCAGTAACTGTAAAAGATAAAAAGGTACATGAAGAATTCACTCTTGGCTGACAAAGAGCTTACTTTCTTCTCTAAATTTTAAACTACTTAAAAAAGAAGTAAAACAATAAATCAATTTCTTGACTGGATTTGAGAAGAATTTACCAGACAAATATTTTGTGTTTTATTTCTTGCTACATTTTATCATGGTAACATAATACAAAGTTAACAAATAAACATCATTAGATGTATCTTGGTCTGTTTGAAGAGCCAATAGTGAACTAAGGCAATTAGAGCTATATCCTAACCAGATTGGTATCTAGACCTGATTGTTCAATTTATCACTACATTTAATAATGGTTACACATAGTACAGAGCTTACGAATATTCATCATTACATGTATCTTGGTCTATAGTAAAATCAATATAAACTGGCCAGGTGGACTCTCATGTACCCTTTCTTGACCTGGATGAGATTAGAATTTACATAACACATTAAAATGATGCTGACAAGAGTAATCGTTCTTACTTGTCATCATCCGTTACCCAGTTGGTAATAAAAACTTTTGACGTGAAGCCCGTCATAACCGGTAAGTGAGTAGAATTGACTGTATGATTATCAAAAGTTTACTCCTCCCCACCATGTTATGTGAATCGGACAATATTTGAAGAGACAATAGTGCAACAAGTCAACTTGAGCTATAGGCCTACCCTAAACAAGATGGGTATCTTGATGCTTGCTTGCTTTGGTTTGATTAAACAAGCAACGTGACAACCTAAAGCCCTTGCCACTCTTGTGAGGCAGAGAGAGATGTTTAGTGTCTGTATGTTTATGTCCTTGCTTGAATGGTCCGTATTTCCAACGGCTTTTAAAGTGCCACTACACTTGTACAATCTGACGAAGGTAATCAAACCGAACACCCTAGACCATTTACCCTCTATCTAGGCATAGAGTTGTGAGGACAGGAGATGAAATATCATCTCTGAAAATCTGGCATGACCGAGGATCAAGCCAGGGACCTTTATGTCGAAGGTCTGGTGCTCTAACAACTGAGCTACCCTGTCTGCTGATGTATCTTGATCTAATTGTATGTAGACTTGACTTACCTGAAGTAGTAGCAGAGAAATCTTGCTCGTCCTCTATTTTACCTAAAATATTTTCTGCTACAACATCTATTTGGTACTTTGTCCCCCTCTCTAGGCCTACAACAAAGTGATGAATAAAACCATCATATAAAACTATAATATACCAACACCTATATATCAAATTCCAATAGTATTGTTTCTACATACCGAAAAAGCATCATTTCTTGCCTCATTTTAAAAATTGCTTCCCCATTGAAGACACATGGGGGTGTGGAAGTGCTATAATATTCAAGACGATTTGCGAGTTTCTATTATAAACTTTATAAACTCAGAAAAAATGTCAAAAACTAGGCTTTATAGTTTTCTTTGTTGATCCAACTTCACTAGTAATTACCTAAAACATATCTTGAAGCCAAAATAAAATTTTGACCTTACACACGTCAGTCCAAGGAAGAGCTCTTTTAACTTATTCGCCCCTAAAGGCACATTTGGACTGGTCTAAGCCATTGATATACAGTGGAACCTCCCTATTAAGACCACCTTTCTAACTGCCTAAAAGTGGTCTGATTCATGAGGTGGTCTCTTAAGTGAGGTTCTGTTCTTTTTAGATATTTATCAAGAGACTGAAAACTTGTGGTCTGAAATAAGAGGTGATCTCCTGAGTGAGGTGGTCTCCTAAGCCAGGTGGTCTTTAGACGAGTTTCCTCTGTATTAAGAGTCCATTGTTTTTCAGGGTTTGATGAGTTAAGATAGAGAATGATAAGTTTTCTCTCAGATTTTCCTCACAGTTCACAATATTGATATGGAAGTACAGTAAACCTTGTCTTGGGAGACCACCATTGTATTATACCTGTTTTATGAGACCACATTCTCAGAACCACTTGGTGAAAAAATCCTGTAAATAAAACCTCTTACAAAGAATCATTACGCTTTGAAGTCTCTAACATCTGGTCAGCACATGTTAAAACCCCGCTGGAACCTAAGCTGATTTTTGCGAGAAAGTTTGCCAGCTTACTTGTGGAAGGTTGGTGGTCTCTTCCCGAGTACAGTGGTAGCTGGGTTCTCTCCTCTGCCACTGAAAAATGACAGCCTCCATATAACGGAAAAATTGTTCAGTGTGGTGTAAAAACACTATTCAAAGTCCAATATTCTTACATGGGACCATTTGTCTTGTGAGACCACATTTCAATGGCATGTGGAGTGGTCCTGCAAAAAAAATTCTGATTACGATGAAATAATAATTTTACAGATGTACTGTCTGAAAACCAGTAACGGACAACTCTAAGTCGCCTACAAACTTAACACTGTGTTGCTATAGTGATGCAGGTAGATTGTCAGGACCTGTACTGTTTGACTGACCTTTGATTGTAAAAAATATTACATCTCCTGAAGGGATTTCATGTGTTGTAGTGTAGGCTTTAGAACCTTCTCGTCTGTATCGAACATGAAATTTGACTTTTAAACCGCCACTAAATCCTGGCTTCCATGAGAATGTGATTGTAGTATGAGTGGCATTTATGAAGGTCAAATCATAAGGTGGGTCTGGTTTACCTGAAATAAGATAGAGTATTACATCATACTGTACTGCAATATTGTATCTGTAGACTTCACACTTAACTTACCTCTAGTAGAACTCAGTGACCCCAGGAGTAGAGCAAGTAAGAGGTTCTGGGTTTGATACCTAGTTAAATCAGATCAATAACAGAGACAAGCATATGTTTCTTTGTCAAATGCATGAAGCATTTCAAATAAACATCACAGATCTGTATAAACAATATTTGATCAAAATATATGCAACAGTCTACAGACTTTTAAATGGCAATATGGCTACATGTACAAAAATATATTGATGTTTATTGACACTTGATTTAATGACACATACACCATTTGGTTCTGCAATATATAAAAGACTAAACAAGTGTCCATGAAAAGAGAAGAAAGAAATATTTAAAAAATGACCAGCTTAGAATCCAGGCTCAAATCTGATTGGTCAGATGACCACTCAAACAGTAACCTCTAAAATTGATGTAATTCATGACATATTAAATAGTTGCAAAATTTTATCATTTGTATCAACTGTTCTCTCCAATCATATCCCGTGTACAATAAACTGTAGAATGACAATAAAATCAACTTACTCGTTCCATCCATAGTGATGTCAAAAGTGTCGAGGCCCATTTCATTGGATGCGATACATTGATATGTTCCGTAATCTGCTTTTTGAATTCCAATGACCGTAAGATTATTTTTGTGCACTGAAGGGAGTGGAATCTTTTTTGAGATAATATATTTATAATTATTGGAGACTATTTGATTTCCATTCTGTAAAAAATAAATGAATAAAATCACCATTAACACACTATAATGGTCAATCAGTTTCAAAAATAAGAATATAACACAGAGCACGGTTGACGCGAGTTCCTGAGGCTAAATCACACATCAATGTCTAAGTTCATATAACTTATATCAGTTTTTTAAATTCACCTTTCTTACCAGAAAAACCAGTAAATTTTACAAAAGTCCAGTGAAATCCATCTGATAACTGGTCCAAATGACCAGAGATTTTCCATTTCATTTCAATGGTGTATATATACAGACCAGTAAAAAATTCCTTTATTTTTTCACTGGACCAGTGAAATTCCTTTATTCTCTGGTCCGGTTGACCAGTAATTTTTGTTTTATTTCAAAATGTTTGTTATATATACACTGTCTCACTTTTATAATAAGTTTGTCCAAGTCAGATTTGGTAAATTATGAATCAGGAGCTGTGATGATTTCATCGCCAAAACACAGGAATTATTTACAGTAACAGTCGTAGATGAAATAGAAACTCAAAATTACAGTAAGTGTGTCAAACCTATACTTGGCAGGTGCATTTTATAAGTCTTCATTTATGTAACTTCACCTTCAAATGGTGATCTCTGTGTATATGTGAACATTTTCTTGGTAAGACATTAACAACAACAAAGTAATAATTAAAAAATAGCAACTGGTAATTTGGCTTAAGCAATGTAGCCTAGTATGCAGAAATACATGTATGAAAGCAAGACCTTAATATCAGAAAGAATACATTTGACTTTAATGTTTAAATAAATGTCAGAATACAAGTCTGAATAACAAAGCAGAACTGTTTTTAGTTAGTTGGAACATCAGAAATGATTGAATATTTCCAGCAATGGAATGTTGCTTCTTTGTTTGTTTAATTTGTTTATTGTTGTTTAACGTCCCACTCAAGAATCTTTCACTCATATGGAGGCGTCATCAAATGCCGGTGAAGGGCTTCAAATTTTGGCCTATGCTCGGCACTTACGGTCATTGAGCAGTGATGGTTCTTTACCGTGCCGACACCTATTGGGACACAGGACCTCAGTTTTTACTGTCTCATCCAAAGGACAGGAAACCAACCTGCCGCCGTCTGAACTCGAACTCACGACCTCGGAGTCGAGCGTGCTATCGATTGAGCCAGGCTGACTCGAATGTTGCTTCTTAAAACTACAATATCCATGTTGGCTAGAACAAGTGTTATAGCAGTGATCAGAGTTCAAATTGAAAGATTATACCACTGTCTTTGATACTTTAACATATATATCCAAATGATTACCAACATAAATTTTTTTCACAATATCTTTTCTACTAAATAAATGAAATATCAGAAATATGGCTGTTTACCTTTGTCCATTTAAAATCCACAGTTGGTGCACCCTCTGCATTGCATGTTAATACGACTGTATCACCATGTTCCCCTGCTGCTTTCGTGTATTGTCGTGATTTGTCTATAACCGGGGCAACTGGAAAATTCAAAATGACAATCTCTGTTAAATGTCTTCTGAGCTTTCAATAATTCGTAAATTAGGATTTTTCAGAAAAGATAAAAACTTGTTTTAGCAGTCTTCTATTCATAAGATATCTAAGCTAAAAATGTCCACTTGTCCTGCAAGACAAGAAGCATTAAAATCTTGAAATATTACTTGTCCAAAAGTCATGTGTAACATTTAAAGATGTTATTTTGTGTTTAAATAAGTACATGTATATTCTTTTTTTCTGATTAATTTTTTGTCTTCAACAATTTCACTTGTTCTTTTGGACAAGTGAGAAGTAACATCTACTTGTCTGACTGCAAAATGGACAACCAAACAAACCTGATTGTTGAACCCTGCTATCTCCAAATCCCTATACACTGGGGTGGGATATGAAATTTACAAAATGTCTTACTGTGGAGACACCAAAGGCTAAATTTGAGAAAAATTATTCTGACAGTTCTTTAAAATGAAGTTTAGGCACAAAATTTTATAAACCATTCAAACCCACATAACAACAATCGATAAGTCATCTAACACACTCAGGTTGTGATGTTTCAGTTTCTCCCACCTTGGACAGGCGTATCTGTGTTTTGCCAAGACAAGAGTTTCCTTGTCCACACCCAAGGGTGAATGTCACATTATTTTTGTGAACTGAAGGGAGCAGAATCTTCTTTGAGATTATATATTTAATATTATCTGAGATTATTTGATTTCAATTCTGTGTAAGATTCAAACCTATCTACCCTAGGGGGTGGACAAGCTAAGACGTCACAATATAATTTTGTAACATAGAATTCAAATTTCTGTGTGATGAGAATACAGTGCATAAAAAATTGCTCCAAATTTTATTTATGTGAGTATGTGCCTGAATAATGGAACAAAAATAATCAAACATGGGTGTGTTAAGTGGAAAGGGAATCTCAACCCTCGTAATAAGAATCTGAAAGTTCAGTCCTCGGGAAACCCTCTGTTTGGACAACCAGACTCTTACCACTCAGGTGGAGATTCCTTTATCCACTCCACATGCTGATGTAAGATTCTATTAATCTATGACAGTATCTCATGTCTACTTACATTTAACAACGAGTTTACCATCTGCTGTAGCTGGATCACCTAAGTTGTTACTGGCAGTACATACAAAAGTACCAGAGTCCACTCTTGTCAGTTCATACACAGTTAAGAATCCTTTGCCATCTTCGTATAATTGTTTTGTCCGAGACATGTCAAAATCAGAACGGGACCACTTCACCATATTGGGTACCACAGGATTACCTTCACCTACACATTCAAAGTATGCTGTCTCCCCTTCTGCAACTTCCACTGGGCTTGTTATACTCTTAATCTCTGCTGGAACTGTAATGATATTTTTGCAACGTTAAGATATTCTTCTAATATTTTTACATCAATAAAAAGTGAATTTAAATTTAATGTGACAAGTTGCTTCATTAATAGTTTACAATACAGTGAAACTTTGCCATTAAGACCACATAACTGTCTGGTTCACAGTGGTCTGGTTTGTGAGGTCTCTAAAGAGAAGTTCTGTATTTATTGGATATTTATCATGAGTGGTCTTTAGGCAAGGTTCCACTGTATTTTGAACTAGACACATGCCTACAGATTTGTTACATGTGAATGAGTTACAAGTATATATTAGAACTGTACTTGGATCTAATCCTGGGGTGACTGGGTGTATGCATATAAAGATCTTCAAATGATTAGTTTGATTGTGGATGTAACAGTTTACACTGACTGTACCTTAGGGTTAGACTAGATCTGACCACAGTGAGAGGAGATGTGACAGGTTGCCAGGGGAAGATCATGGCACCTGATCTCACATCTGGATTTCCCCAAGCTTTGTGTTTGTCCAATATTCTTTGCTTCTGTATATGGACATACAAATGTTTCTAATGTTAAGACTTTAGTAACTATGCTTCATTCACTCTATTGACATCATCTGATCAGATGTGATGGGGATGGGTGGGTGTTTCAGGGAGGGGGGGGGAGGTGTCCTGAGTGGAAAAGGATGATTTTGTAAATCAAATATATCAGGTACATACACAGAACATTGACGGTAAAATTGTGGAATGTGAATCCCTCTGTGTTGGAGGCACGAATTGCGTAACTCCCAGTATCTTTTCTTCGGATATCATTTATACTTAAAATTCCATTGGCTATTCTAAAACTAGACGGACTTGTTTCAATTCCATCTTTGAATAGTGTGTAGGTAATAGCCAGCGGATTGGCTTTTGCTGACATATCTACTGTACGACTTCTCCCTTCCCGAATCTCTATTTTAGGTGGCGAGATAGAACTGTTGAACACTGGTTTGACTGAAAATAGAAAATCATACATATGGACATTTTTGCTGAAATTAAGCATTCAGGAAAACATTTTTGTCTTAAATCAGAAGTCATAGGTTGATCAGATCATGAAACAGCCACCAATTTACTACAATAAGAGATGTTCTGTACATTTCAACTAATTCTATAACAGATATAACCATTTTCAATTTTCTAACACTTCCAGCTATCACACAGATTTGAACAAAAACAAAATTCATCTTCTTACAACTTCCCTTTCTGTTACCTTAGTGATAAAGTATGTAACAATAAAATCAAGGTAGACATCACCAGGTAAACAAAAGAAGCTAAAGTCACCATCAAAAAACCGATTCAACTTATGGGTGCCTAGCGATGTGAACTATGAAGGTCATGACCTTTGACACACTTACACTGGACACTAATTGTAATACCATCACTAGCTTTTTTATCTATGTAAACATTAGTAGCTTCACAGTAATATATCGTATCATGGTCTTCAGCTGTCGGTGTAATGTTTAGGAAATTAGTTGTCATAGATCCACCATTAGCAGATGCTGTTGTCCCATTGTTAAATCCGGCAAGCCTGTAAGATAAATCGAAATATCCCAGATAAATCCTCAAAATGGTTATGACAGATGTACTTAAGGTATCCATTGTATAAAAGGTAAAAATTTGATGCCAGGTAAGGTATTATAATGATAATATTTTATGATAGATAGGTATGTCCCATGTACATTTTGGATTTATTCTTGCCAAAGCACTAATCTTGAGTAAAATCTTGATGGCATTAAACATATAAACATAACTGTTGTAATTGTTTGATGATTTCTGTACAATAATCAATCACAAATATTTTATCAATATCAAATATAAGACTTTCTTCTAAAGAAAACTCATTTTTATGATATTGCAATGAAATTAATTTTTTTTAAAAATTTGCCAAGATTGTGACAGATTTATCTAAATTTAACACACTCATTTATACAATGGATACCTTAATTCTTAAAGCTGGATCCGTATGTTCATACTCATTTTATCTGTTGTTTTGAAATTCATGGTCTTTAATAAGAGTAATTGCCCTTCAATCAATGCATGTAAAATATAGAATAAGAGTTATTGCCCTTATATCACCAAAATTATATCACATTTAAAAAGTTTATTTTAGTCTTAGGATAAAAAGAAAATGAGGTCCAAAATGAAAATTGTTTATTTTCAATCTAATATACATTCTGTATGATGTTGCAGATAAAGAACTGAATTATATACAGTAATTTGGGATATTTTGGCGTCTCTAAAATTTGGCCAATTTGGTCATAAAATGAAGGGTTATTTTTTTGTCAGTTCAATTTTGGCCATTTATATTTATATCATGTTTACATTTTGCCTACCATCAGATTTTGGTCTTATAGTGTCAAAAATTCCAGGTGTTTGTAATATCAAAATATTAAAAAAGTGTCAGTAGAATAATTGAAATTGATGCATCACATGTTACATGTACTTGATTAAGACTAAATTGCACACAGGTGTGAATTTTTTTTTATAAGCTTGTTTTGTTAATGTATAAAGCACTAAATTATTTTAAAAAAAGTATCATTAAAAACATTATGAACATATTTTGGATGGTTTAATTTTGGCCATTTCAATAGAGAGGCCAAATTGGCCAAAATTAAACAATAGCCAATATATTCCAATTTATGGTATTAAAATTATAGACTTTCCTGAATAGAGTCTACTACATCCCATGTACACATGGACCTGCTGTATACTGCAAGTCTGTAGTTGATTGATTACATGGACACTTACCTTTTGTTGTTCTTGACCCACATAATGGACGCCGGTGGAAAACTGGGCATGGACACACATTTCAGAAGTAGAGGTTCCCCAGCTTTGGGTACTGATGGTGTCATGCTTACTTCTACTCCACTTGGTTCATCTGTAAGTCATTACAAGATAGTAAGAAAAACTTCAAATTATAGTTTAAATGTTCATTATTAAAATCACTAAAACAAATACCAAAAGGCCTAGTGGGGGGATGGTGGGGGGCATAAACCTCATAAACCTGACAAGAACGGACAGACCCTTATGAATAGAGAGGCTCACTCGATATTTTGTGTAAGGTGAATTAACAAGAAAATATATGGTTTGTGAGTGGATATCTCTAGTTTTCAAGATACAGAATTATTTCTATTTACTAGGATCAATTCTGGGCCCTTTCTGGTAGCCTCAATTTCTACCCAGGATGCCAAGCTTTGGAATAAACATGGGTTTTCACTTGAACTATACATTTGTATACAGCGGTCCCCACCTTATAAGACCACCCTAAGTGAGGAAAGCATGTGGTCTCATAATGGAGGTGGTCTTTCCTGGGGGGGGGATGTCTACCGAAAACTTGTCAATGATAAATGACATCTAGTAATACAATTTTCAGACAATTTTATTCATTGATATTACATCTCCATGTTAATTTGGTTCTTTCTGGTGCAATAGTCATTAGCATCATATGATATAAAATGTTCACATTGTAACTCACACAAACTTGTTCACATAATAATTTGATTAAAAATGTTCCAAACACTAAACACAATCCTAGAGTTTATTTCACACCTGTACGTTGTTTTGACAGTACCCAGTCTAAGGCCTCCGGCGCCGGTGTACGTACAATAGGTAAACCGCTACTTGTCATGCCTAATTAAACATACCTGCAAATCATCCGGTCTTTTGTGTTACCCTAATCAACATCCACAATGATAATTAATTCCTAATAATCCTTTAATTAGATTTCAAATTTGGAAGACTTTACCAAGTGTTGATATGACAGATGAAGGACTACCGGTAGCGATATTGGACAGCTTGTGTTGCGATTGATTACAGGCAGATCGGAATTGCGTATTTGTAGGGAATCAAAGACCTATTTTTTTTTAATCAAGGGATGTTTTGGGGAACGTGTCCCCTGGGCTCCCTCTGAATCCGCCACTCGTACAGTTTCTCATTCAAATCTTGTCATTTTCACAAGATGCATTTTTGCAGATAATGAAAACATTCTTTACCCGGTAGAGCTAGCATGTAATTGAGTTTCGTATTTGATGTTTTCGTACTTTTTTTTTAAATTACCCATTTATTCAATCGTTATATTCTGTTCACTATGATCACTGAAATTTCAAGGATATCCCTTCAGTCTTTTCTGAGAACTAGCAATAATAAGAATTGTTAAGGACAGACGGCAGACGGACGATGGATGGACCCACGATCTGTTGATGGTGGGCTAAAAATCTGTATTATATCAAAAAGCCTTATCATAATTTTTTTTATTTAAGGCTAATTGATTCTTAATAATTTTTGTTTTTAAGACACCCATCTTTTTTCACTTATTCCTAATTATCTCTTTTTTCAAGAGGCTGTGACTCCTCCCTTGCACAAAATTGCATCTCCTTCATCCAAGGATGCTTTTTGCCAAGTTGTGATAGGAAAAAAAGCTGTGAGTTCAACAAAAAAAAAGCCATGGCAAAATGACAGGATAGTGAGACTTACAGTAGACCGTGAGTCGTACGAGATCCGCCAATGGACTGGTCGTAGCAGAGTTAGAAGCTTTACATTTGAATATGGCATTGTTATCTTCAGCAGCCGGTATATAACTGAGTACAGACGTCATCATATTTCCACTAGAACTTGCTGTTATACCTTGATATATAATTTGGTTACCTATAAAGTGGAAAAGAAATAGGTGAAACAACAGGCGTCTGTTTCATAAAATGTTGAAAGTCCCAATATACTTGGGTCAATAATATTGGAGTGAAATTAAACATGAAAAACTATAGCATCTTTTTAATTATTATAATTTATTTTGAATAGTATTTAATGCCTCACTCGACAATTTTTCAGTTATATGGTGGCGGCCAGTTTTTAAGGGTGGAGGAGAGACCTCAAATACAATGTATCCTGGGAAGACACCACAGGCCGTGCACAAGTAAACTGGCATAGTTTCTCACAAAAATCAGCTTAGGTGCTAGTGGGGCTCGAACACTGTGCCGACCAGAAGTGAAACTTCCTGATTCAAAGCGTGATGCTCTAACCACTCCCCACGGATGCCTTAAAAGCAATTAGCAGATAATATCTACAAAACATTTAACATTTGCTCAGCCAGGTTCATGTATTTAAATTCACAAACATTTCCATTCACAAATTTATCATAAAGTCAACTCATCAACCCTGATAAACAATGAACTCTTCTGAAGACCAATGACTTAGGCCAGTCCAAATGTTTCTTCAGGGGTGAATGAGTTAATCTCTCACAGAAAATGAAATTGATTTGCAATATATTCTCACCTTTGTACCATTGAAGTGTAGCTATAGGGTTACCACCAACTGAAGTACAAGTCATGGTGGCACCATCTCCTGCCACAACATAACCATTTTCCTCATATCCCGAAATTTCAGGTGTTCCAGGAGGATCTGAAAATGTAGTAGAACCAAATTTCTTTGACTGAATTTTCTTACTTTGTATAATATCCATCATTCCTTTTGTAAAAACACAAGATAATCTTACATACACATTGAGACACTTTCACAAAGTGCATTTGCCGATATGACCTTGTAAAACATGTGAAATTTCAAACAACAGGACATCTGATGTAATCACCTTACAGGACATGCTATCACCTTATAAAACATGTTATCACCTTATAAGACAAGTTATCACCTTATAAGATAAGTTATCAACTTACAAGACATGTTATCACCTTATAAGACATGTTATCAATTTAAAAGGCATGTTATCACCTTATCAGACATATCACCTTAAAAGACATTCTATCACCTTACAAGACATATCACCTTATAAGGCATGATATCACCTTATAAGACATGATATCACCTTATAGGACATATTATCAACTTACAAAACATGTTATCACCTTCTAAGATATGCTATAGGGTGGTCAGAGGTGAATGACTTCATGGTTCAAAGTGTGAAGCTCTAACCAATCGGTTACGAAGGCCCCAAGAACTGGATAAAAAGACAGATAAACTTTGTTGTGACAACTTACATAAGACACTGAGCGTGACATTATCTCTTGCCACAGGAGCCATGTTGTCACTAACAGCGTTACACGTATAGACGACATTATTATCTTGTTCCGACACAGTGATTGTCAGTGTGGATTTCGTTGTGTATCCACCAAAGTCAGACTGTGTATACTGGTTTGGTCCATCAGCATCCATTTGTCTCCCTTTTCTTATCCATGTGATGGACGCTCGCGGATTACTCAGAGATGACTCACAAGTCAATGTCAGACGTTGGCCAGCTTTAGCTAATCTGTTTCCTGTTATTGTAGCTTGCTCTGGTGG
The DNA here is from genome assembly GCA_030159075.1 of Atrina japonica. NCBI lineage: Eukaryota > Metazoa > Mollusca > Bivalvia > Pterioida > Pinnidae > Atrina > Atrina japonica. The sequence continues at coordinate 512,766 of BROG01000006.1, read as the reverse complement.
AACTGAAAAAAAGAAATGTCAGAAGCATTTCAAAAGAATTGCATATCTTTCAGATCATATGTTTTCTGCATCAAATTCAAACAAAAATATTAATTTTAAAAGAATGGGGCATCTTCATATATAATGTAGAATTTTGAGATTTCTCACTCACTGTATTGTAATGTTACTGAAAATCTTCTACATGTTCATTACCCCTCCTTCAAAATTAATTGATCAATCAATTGAGAGAGAGAGAGAAAGAGAGAGAATTGATCAATCAATTGAGAGAGAATTGATCAATCAATTTTGAGAGAGAGAGAGAGAGAGAAAGATAGAGAGAGAGAGAATGAGAGTGAGAGTGAGAGAGTGTGTGTGTGTGTGTTTGTTTTTTGATGGCCAAGCTTTGGTGCAACTTTCTCCAGTTTGTAACACATTTTTTATATAGGATGACATTCAGATCAGTGGTAGTACTTACAATGTACATTGAGTGTGACTTCAGCCGTCAGTGGTGTTGGTGTTGCTGCATTAGATGCCTCACATCTGAAGACCGCACCGTTATCCGATTTCAGTACATCATATAAATATTCATTTTCTGATCTATCATCTCCGCTGTTATAAGAAAAGTCAATCTTCTCGTTATTTTTAAACCAGACCACTTGAGCTAGTGGATTGCCTCCCCTTGCAACACAAATTAATCTGATACTATCACCAGCACGAATAGCCTGACCACTGCTGTAACCCGTGATTGTAGGACTGGATGGCGCAGCTGAAATATAGAAATCAAATGGTTACAAGATAGGTATCAAGCTAAATCTTGCTTGACTAACAGATAGTATAGATATTCTGCCATTAGATAAGCATATAATCGTCTAAGTATAAATGTATATGTAACATGCCGAGCCAATCAGATGTCAAGATAAGTTGATATTAAAGAACACCTTTCTGCCACTGATTGGGGGACCTAAGATTACATGAACATATTTATGGGTCAGGTATAATAATTAAAACAACATGTTTTGATATTACTTGAGAATTTTAACATAATGAGCTATAACTATCTAGGACAACACCTTTAGTCATAAAGCAATTACAGTGAAACTTGTATATAACAACCTCCTTAGCAACACAAGAAAACCAGTCTTTAGAGGGAGGTTGTCTTTATATAGAGGTTGATTCGTACACAAATGGTACAATTTGGGACAGCAAAAAATGGTCTTTGTGACCAGGTGGTCATTATACACAGGTGGTCAGTGAGGCAGGTTTTACTGTATTATTGTAACCATTCACACCACTGCAAATACCAGGTAGCAATAGTTCATTTTATTGTGTGCGTCTCCAAGAAATCATATAAGAAACTCAGGAAACATTTAAGATGCTATGATTCTATTTCATCCCGGTGCATCTTAAATGGGGCCATCATTTCTAAAATAACACAGTCAATGGTATCTGCTGAGTATATAATATCCTTTTATTGATAAAAAAAAGTTACGAAATTCTGTTTTGTCTTTAACACATTTCAAAACTTACATAACACATTTAATTTGACGAAAGTTTTCATCCAGTTTCCATTCAGCGCATCATTCGTGGCTCTACACACGTAAACAACATCATGTTGTCCACTTCCTGCTGGAATGGTTATCACACTTTTTGCCGTCTCCAACTTGCTACCATCTACTGTCTCTTTGGAGTATATCACATTGTTTGTTACAATGACATTATTTCTAAGCCACTCTATCTGTGCCGCGGGGTGGCCATTTGGAACAACACATTCAAGTTGCATAACTGTTTCTGCTGGTGTCACATCAATAACTGAACCATTGCTATGTCCCATAATCTGTGGCATTTCAGGAGGAACTGTAAGGGAAAAAAAGATTGGCATTACGTAGGTGGTCCCGATTGGCCGAATACACAAGCTGGGACAATATCAAGCATTATCAAACTGTATAGGTAAAACCTTCAGTAAATTACAATAAAAGAATGAGTGTCTAACAAGCCTCTGGGACCAGTATGTTACTAGTTTTACATATACTTTGAAACAGTACTGTATACCTGGAAATTTTTGCCCTCGCTTATTTTCGCCCTTTTACGTTCACCCCGTCTTAAGTTCTGCCTTCATCACCACAGTATCACGGATGACATGCATGTCTGTGCTTTACTTATTTAGTTTAAAATAACACTTTCATATAAAATAGCCCTCTCATGAAAGGGCCAAAATAGCGAAATTTAAATGGGAGAGAAAATGTTTAAGTATACAGTATTATTAATTCCTTTTCTACAAAAATTAAAGCGTTTTAAACAAAGTTCTAATTGTCTCCTTACAGAGTCCAGTCAGTTGTCAGCATTCTGACCTAACCACCATTTTGAATTTATACACCTAGATAATTTTTTGAACGTCCAGGACCCAGTTGCACAACAGGTTGTTAAATTTAACGTGAAGTTAACCAATGGACTAACTGTACATTAAATATAACAATGTGTTGTGCAACCGGGTCCAGGTTATATTCACTACCAAAGTGAAGAGATACTCTTACATTCTTTTGCTTTATTACCTATAATTATCATTTTTATTATCATTATCCTATTTTACAAAAGCTTATGTTCATATTCAATACATAGATATTAAGAAGTAAACAGATAATATACAGTGTGCTGTCATAAATATGTCAACTAATGTACTTTTCCAATAGCTTTCTATATCAAATGATTTTTTTTTTTCAAGTCAATTTTTACAAATTAATGGTTTCGTCAATTCTTGTGGAAATTTATATGTCTATGTATTGTTATATTTTTGTATTTAAATTTCCTTGAAGCTTTATTTTTTAGATGCAAGAACTTTCCTTTACAGCAATAATTTTGTTGATGCCACTTACTACAACTACTACTACTACAAACAACAAAGTAAATGATGTAATAAATTTCACTTGTCATTTACAAAAACTTGTAGTTTTCATAAAAAGAAACTGATACATTCCAAACCACTTTTAGAAAGAAATTCCATAGACTTCCATACAAAGATTTTATTGAATATCCGAGTCAGACCAGTTATTTGAAAAAAAGGTGATCTAAAATACAAAGCTATGGGGGAATGGTGTTAGTTGACATACTTAGGGCACCTGTTTGGTCAAAGTTGCAGTGCTAAAGCTCATCTAATGCTTGATACAAAAACTCTTACCCAGAACTGTCAAATAAGCACTGGCTTGCAGAGGAGGGTTTCCTTGTTCTGGTGTCACCTGACATTGATATTCTGAGTCATCTAAAAGTTTGGAATTCTCGATCAGAAGATTATATGATTCTGGGGTGCTCTGGACAATGGAATATCTTGGCCACCCTGGAAGGGTTGGGTCCATACCTGAAACATATACATGTGTAAATATATATATTCAGCACAAGATAGTAAAAATCAAATGTTTCTGAAGTTACACCTACTTTGCATTTGGAAAAAGAGAAGAAAAATTACGACACAATGTCCCTGACAGCTTGCTGGTTCCAAGATACAGGTTTCATGGTATGAACAATATTTTTGGGCCACACCTCTGCCTGCTGCACTTGATAAAGATAACTTAACATTTGTGAACAAAAAAATTTAAAAAAAAAAAAAAAGATCACAGATGTATTGGCTTTTGTCTAAAAGAAGAAGCATTCAACAAAAGAATTACAGGAAATATTTAATCCATGAAACCTTAGCATTTAATATAATGGGTGTAAAATTCATTTTTGAAGGTGGTGGGAAATATATCTTGAAGCATGACAAGCAATAAAGAATTATAGAACACTGCTCAAGTAATTAAAAATGGAAGACAACCAACTGTTCTTCCATGCACTTGCGGAATTACCACTAAGTGTTCTTTGACTTGGACACATAAACCAATTACTCCTATCTTAAATATAACTGCCCTTATCTGTGATTATAACTGTCCCTTTATCTCTGATTATAAGTGTCTCTTCATTTAGTACTAACAGTATGAAATATACTAAGCTCTTATCTTTTCATCTTAAAAAAAAAAACATGTCTAACACCAGCGATATATAAAGCTAATAGGGATTGGTGACTCGCGCTCTTCCAGTTATGAGCGGATGTATCCTTTTGATATGCAAATGAGTGACCCAGTTTAAATCGACACTCACCGCCCAGGCGCAAACCAGATAGTAACACGCAAACAGTCAGAAGGGACGTAATCGAGACAAATCTCTTATACAGAGTTGTCGGTCGTGTAATTGTTGAGAAGCTGCTGGCCAGCAAAGACCGACAACTAGATTGATCGTTCGTATGTGTATCGTGAAAATGTTACTCGGTCAAGGAAAGGTTTACTACTTTAAAACATTAAATGTTTCACAAATCACGAGTTTGAAAAAAATAACCGAATAAGGTACCATTTTAGCAACTCAAAATAAATGAATAATGTAGAAAAATATTAGAAATTACATCAGAAATGTGTCAGCAAATTTTAATTTTTAGATTCTTGATCTACTAAAGTAAATACTAGTCTAGAATCAAAATATTTTTGATAATTACGTAATCCCCTCTCAATTTTATTAGATTAACAAATAAAAAGAATTTTCAAACCGAACATTAAAAGATGTAATGTATAACATATCCGGAGATGTAAATCGGCAAAATATCTTGTTTTTACGTGTGTGTGTATAATTTCAGTTCTATCAGGAACATGTCGTAATCCTACAGCACTAAGGTGTGAAAATACATGGCACCTATATTTATTTAAACATCAAGGGGATTAGCTTTATCTGTTCTGATAAAAGCGATGGTATATGGTATTTGCAGTAAACACTGATAAAGGACACTCGTTTTGGGTGTTGAACTCCCGCAGAGGAATAATACTGCAGATCACTTCCTGAGTTAAGCATGTAGCCTTGTAGGTGTAATAAACAATCTTTCGAATATTTTTGCTCTCCACCCCTTTGAAACCACAACCCAGATACTTATAAAATCATAATAAATATGTTTTTTATTTATTATTTCTAAAAACTCAAATTTACACATTTCTTACACATGATTAAAAAATAAACATTTGAGCAGCGATATATAAAGCTAATATTAGCTTTATATATCGCTGATTTGAGTGGGGTGCAAAAGAAGGTATTTCTGAAATGAATGTAGGAAAAAAAGTCACAGGAAAAAAAGTCACGGAAAAAAAGTCACGGATAAAAAGTCACAGGAAAAAAAGTTACAGTCTATGTATGAGATATTGGTGGTGAATAAGAATATATCTAAAGGAATAAAAGTCACAAGAAATAAAATCACAAACAAGAATTTGACCATATCTAAAGAAAAGTCACAATTTGAAAAAGCTGTTTGTAGTAGAGTCATGGTCGTATTTGTCGGACAAAATCATATTTGCTAAGTCTTTGGCAAAGAAAAGGGCACATTTTCCAATTCCTTAGGGGGGAAATATGGTGAGTCTGGCTTTTGTATATGTTATGTTGGTCTCACATGAGTCATGGTTATGTGGCTGCACTGTAGTCGTGTTCTCATGTTGCAATGACGTACTGATGGAACCTTTACAACCAGTCACACTTCCACCACTGCAGTGTCTTTAGGGTAGCATGCTTGGTATACATGTACCCCTTGATAGCAGATTTTTACACCACCTTTGTTACTTCTGATGATTTCTGGCTGTTATGATAAAATTTGTTAATGCTGTCCCTTATATGAGAAAACTTCATTAAAGCCATACATTTCCTCCAATTTTTTTATATTTTAAGCTTCCAAGTTTTGTCAATTTAACAGAAATTTCTATGGAAGTTTGTTTTAGCATTTCCTATAGTGAACAATTCTGATGTACAAATTTAGTGTTAAAGAAACAATTAAAGGTATATCAGCAGTAATTAGCTTTTACTGCTGTAAGTTAAAGGAAGCAATTTTATTAATTATGGGTATATGAATTTTCCTGATGTCCCTTGATTGGAAACCATACACTTAATATTGTCAGAAATTTGATTTCTTTCATGAATTAATTAGAGCATCCAAGCTGAATATTAATAAGTCATACTTTTAGAAATTATGCAATTATTTAACACATAATATACAGTAATCAAATTTAGTTTCTAAAAAACATTTTTTCTTGTGACTTTTTTTCCTGTGACTTTTTTTCCTATCAAATTTGTGACTTTTTTTCCTGTGACTTTTTTTCCTGTGACTTTCTTTCCGTTTACCTCTGAAATATGTTAATTTAGCACATGATATAATAACTACATGTATATACTTCTATGCAAACAATAAAATTCCCACTTTACAATAAGTCTACACAGGTAAGTATTTTTGGTAAATAATTTCCAAACATGCAGGAAGAATAGAAAATTGAGTATTTAAATAGATCTATTAGACAATTAGAGGTTAATCAATTTCTTTTAAATTTGGGGGAAATAAGTTGATATTGGAAATATTTAAACAATTCAGACAGTTGAAAAATGAAAAATACTTAAGCTTATATCTGAAATGAAATCATTGTAACTTTGATATGATGTTAATATTATATATACACATTTCTACACTATTTAAACAACAATTATTGTCATTTAGACAGAATAACAAAATATTTGATTATCCTGGGTTCTTAATTTTAAAATATGAAGAAGTATGGACATTATTGTACAAGTGAAGACCCTGATAGGTTTTTCCAAGTATAAATCTGTGTATGTTTGGTTGAATTTGATTCATTACTATAAAATTAAATTGTTATATTTGTGGATTAAGTGCATAATACTGAATAGTAAGGATTATTCTTGCATCACCATGTCAGATTTTTGCTGTTTGCAAATGATGAATATGTACAGTATTTGGACATAAATTAGTTCGCAAAAATGAATTTCACAATATAATCATAGTAATCCTGCAATCCTGTGATTTGTCCTCCAAATTTGGTAGATACCCAAAATTAATGAAAATCAATAAATGACACATACATGTATAACCCCATGAAGTGTGGGCCTAATTTTGATATTTCTGTTAGTTTACATCCATGAATTACTTAAAAATACATTATTTATCCATTAATAAACTTCAAAATGAAGTCACTAGAATTTTACTCACATGAAAATTAGTGTATTCCATCTTAAAATAAAACACAGATTGTAATGGGATTTCTAACACATAAGAACCAAACCCTCACCTTCATGTGAATCAATTTACTTTATTAAAATTGAAAAAACAATGAATTCTAGAGGAAAAACATGAATTTACTAAGAATATATAGTGAAAATAAATTTTGCAAACTTATTTATGATGTCACTCCAAGCGGATTAAATTTTTTCTATTCTGCAAATAAAGGTATAATTATGTGCAGAGCTTGGATGAAAGAAACATGTTTGCATACTGAAATCCTGTTGAGTAATACTGCACTTTAAAAAGTGACCTCATGGAAGAACACACACATGAAAGAAAAGACAATTTATCAATTTCTTGGATTTTATTTCATTTAAGATACATGAATTTCTGCAATGAATTGCATACATGTAGTTCCACAATATTGTTACATAGTCACTGTAACTCAACAATTCATCACTGCCATCCAGTTATCCTTTTATTATAACTTTTTCCCCTTGTCTGAAAAATAAAACACACAACAAATACACCCAGTGTACATGTATTTCAATGACAAATTTAAATAAAGAGAATTTATTGAATTTACATGTCAGGTTTCTATTCATTTTTTTTAACTTAATGTATCATCACATTTATTCCCTAATCTCATAAAACTGTTTTTCTCGATTATAACTAAACATTAAAGTAAATAGTTTTTAGGCCAACCTTTTTACAACTATATAAAAATATAACATTGGAGCCAACTCTGCCATTTTCAGTCTTAAGGCTTAAAACCCTGTAAACTGCAATAAAATATGAACATGCCTATATACTAACTAACTAAGTCAGCGTTTCATTGCACTCTAAAAATTGTATATAATTTTATTCTTCAGAGTAATTGAGAAAATCATAATCAACAATTTTTGTCTCTTTCAGTGCCTTCCACACTGATTCCACACTGATTGGATAATAAAATTACTTGATTTGAAAATAAAAAAAATAATAAAAACAAATTAGATTCAAATAGAAATGTAATGCAAAATTTTGATATTTTAACTTCATGAATTAAAAAAAACATTTAGGCCAACAATTTACAACTATATAAAAATACAACATTACAGCAAACTCTGCCATCCCGATTTTTTCACAATACTATTTTCAATAATTCAAAATCCTGTAAACTGTAATCAAATATGAATATTCCTATGTACTAAGTTAGTGTTCCAATAATCAATTACATTTTGCACTTAGAATTGTAAATAATTTTATTTTTCAGAGTAATTGAAAAATCAGAAGTGTCAGTATTTGGTCTCAAAATCATTTAAATGGACGGTAAAATACTTTAACTTTAAAATATAAAAAATAATGGATAAAAATATTGATTAAAAAATTAACCGAGTATTTAAAAATTTTAACATATCAAATTCACGACTGACAATCAATAATTTTATTTTATGCAGAAACAAAATAGTTTTAAGACCTACATTTTTACAGCAAAATCTGCCATTCAGACATTGCCAGTCCTATTTCAATTTTCTGTTAATTCCTTAAAGTTTAAACCTTGTAAACTGCAAGAATATGCCTATTTACAAAGTTAATGTCACAATAATCAAGCAAATTTTTCACTTAAAATTGTAAGAAATTTCATTTTTCAGGGTAATTGAGAAAATCAGAGGTGATAATTATTCAAAATGGACGTTAAAATCCCTAAAAAATATAAAAGAGAAAAAAGAAAAATATTAATAAAAAAAATAAACGCGTACTTCAAAATATTAATATTTCAACTTCACAAATGACAAGCAATAGGTTTATTTTATTCAAAAACAAAAAAGTTTTTTAAACATCCATGTTACAACTGATATCAATAAAAACTCATCGGATAATTCTATTTCGTCTTCGTCGTAGCTCTAAATAAATGTTCGATTAATCACTTAAAAATCGGTACATCGTAGTAAATTTCAAATCAATAAACAGAAAAAAGCATATGTACTTCACAATTACTGAGTACTTTGATAAGATCAAGTGTGAAATAAGTGAACTTTGCATTTGATTTTTCCACATTTTTGACAATATTTTTAAAAGTAGCGTACCATATGAGGCTTATAATATGGGTGATTTTCTATCCAGAGAAATAAAAATCATCGAACTTTCTGCTTTAGAATAGCTCACTTCATAATAGTTATATTCTCGCAATTAAATAATTAGCATCTCATCCAAGTGATTCAATAATTTCAATGCTTTTAGCTCTTCAATATGGTATGGTTCTCGGCGATTGATGTAATTCGCTTCAAAACAAGCTCCTATTGCTTCAGTTAAACTGCCTTGATTATGTAAATATTTAATTACTTCAAATCGCTAAATCGGTGTATTTGGTTACCTAGACATATAAACTTTATCACAATAACAACTGCTCACCTGTTCTGATTGTTGTAAATATTTCTGAAGTGATACTCCAAGCGTAAATTGAAAATGGCGCATTTTCCCGATAAGTTGACACAGTAAGCAGGATCTCCGAGACGCTTAGTGACATCGCCTATATGCGCGTTGCTCTATATAAAACCGCCGAGTCACCAATCCCTATTAGCTTTATATATCGCTGCTAACACCGACACTAATTTCAAGTCAATAGGTTAATGTAACATTTGATAGGGGCCTATGTGTAAACAATCATCTCTCAAAACAACTTTTACACAAATCTTACAAAAATGATTTCCTTTATAAGTGAAAACATAAAATATTTCATAACAAAGCCGATGCATACATCCTATAGTATGCAGCTGAGCTTACCATATGGTAGACAGATGCTAGCTCTACAGTGTATACTGAAGATTTTCTAGTAAATTGACATTTTCGGGATGTTTGAGTTTGCTGCAACAACCTTAATTTTTTTTTTACTGGAGAGAGAGAGAGAGAGAGAGAGAGAGAGAGAGAGAGAGAGAGAGAGAGAGAGAGAGAGAGAGAGAGAGAGAGAGAGAGAGAGAGAGAGAGAGAGAGAGAGAGAGAGAGAGAGAGAGAGAGAGAGAGAGAGAGAGAGAGAGAGAGAGAGAGAGAGAGAGAGAGAGAGAGAGAGAGAGAGAGGATTTGTGCTTTCTATTTTCAAAGGTTATGTTATATCAAATGTTCTTAATATCGTATATTGATCATCATTGGATTTCTAAAATCATGTTACTTACACATATTAACTGCATTACAATTGTTTTTAAATGTAAACAAAACAGATACATAAATTTAAAGCTTCATTTACTTTTAAATCTTCAATAAATCAAAATCTACTATTAACATTGAGACAATAAAAGTTGTAACATTACTATAAGAATGATTCAGTCCTAAGGAAAGAAAACTCTGGTAAATGAACTGGATTCCTCTTGTCTCCGTCTGTTTGCTGGTTTGTGGCATTTTCATGAACGTTATCTTTTTCTATTTGTTCGATGAAAATTTGTTATTAATGCTTGATAAACATAATATTAAGTAACATTACAAACTCTCTCTCTCCCTCTCTCTGTAAAATATTTGGTATAAATCAGAACCTTCCCCATTTTGACACTTTACATAAGTGCGTATATTGTGTGCCACCCATAGAGTACCTGACAATGTAAATCTTGTCAGTTCTGCCTTTACTCATAATAACACACATTTCTTTTGAAATGTGATCACATTTTATTTTGTTTAATTCTTCCAATTCCAAGTGAAGCTTCCAGTATTCATTAATCTTCTTTTACTTTGAAAAGTTGCCAAAAGATGGTAATGTCTAAGACAGTTCCTTGTTTTTTGTTCCCCAGATAAATCCTTCTCCATCACTTAGGTTGTATACACACATGTGAGTTGAAAGGTCTACTGTACTACAATTATTAGAAGAACAATTGGTGATAGTTATTACTAAGGTTCCCATAATAACCTTGAATATCCTTGAAAGTTGGAGATTATCAAGGTTCCTGTAATAAGCTTGAATAACCTTGAAAGTTAGAGTCACTTCTAAGTTCATGTGATGACCTTCAAAGTTGGACTCATCTTTAAGTATCTGTAATGACCTTGAATAACTTTAAAGCTTGGGGACTGTGAATGTTGGGGATCATTAATTCTAGGAATTTTTCAAAGCTGAGATTTAAACTCAACTTGGGTTCTTAAACCAATCAGATTTCAGGATTGTTAAACTTTGAGTCATATTCTAAGAATTGAGAAATAATTTTAATCTACAGTTTTATGGAGTCAGTCCTGAACTCGGAACCTTCCAAACAATTTTTAAAGTAATGCAGAATATCTTTTTCCTTTTAAGACCCAAAACCTATTACCAAAGCCAATCAATGTATAGCTTAAAACACCTGTACACTGGTGGTATCTTATGTACGAAAACTTGAAAGCACAAAATTTCCCCGAGATCCAAAGTTGTTTAACGAGTAGTTCCAATAAATTGTAAATGCAGTGTAAATTTCTATATATCACACTCAATTTAAACAGAGCCTCCAGAAGAATCTATTGAAATTTCAGAGTCTGGTTAGCTGATTAAAGACAATTTTCTGATGAATATCTTCATCATTAGGGGAGTTTTGTCAAATTACGGAAGCAAGCTACTGGATCTAAATGTCAAGCCATTGACAGCTCCTCTTGACAAAACTCACTAATTCTACACCATATCATTTTTCTTCATCAGCAAAAATTTAATTTCTCCATTTCAAAATGAAATAAACATATTAGATTTAATTTTGAAAGGTATTGGCATCTTTTCCCACCATATATTGATTTCCATTAGTCTGTCGTGACTTGTGTACGCATTTGTGACCAAAATATATGTAACAAAATAAAACTACAAAAAATGTGAGAGAAATTCCCGAACTGAAACTGTATTAGAATTTGAATATTTAAGACTACATGTATGGCACCAACAGTAAATTGTAAATATATGAAGTATATTGTAAATCATTTTTATTTGTAATATAATCCATAGGCAAGGGAACCAGCCAGGGTTAAGCAAAATTCTTACATCATTTTTAACAAGGAGAAATAATTAATTTATTAATCCCCCCCCCCCAACTTTTGATTTGCTTCCTAAGCCACTGTATTCAACCTGATATCAATAACAGCATGTCATGTCATAATTTGTCCATCACTCTGGACATTAAGCATCAAAGAAGCACCATCAAAGTCTTCCTGAGACAGACAAATGTATGTAAGGAATTGTCTAGATACTGACAGTCATGTATCACATCTGCCAGGTGGCTTTCACTCTAGTGTAGCACTGGTATTTTTGGTAGATGCAACTCTGTTATTTTTGGTACATTGTACACATAAAAATCTACATACATTCAATTGTTATGCAATATACTTCACTTGCACAACCTATTACTGCATGCACCATGTGTCGTGTGTGCAAATATTCATAAAATGTGAATCTGGGGATCGTAATTCCTAAAATATACACCAATCTTCATGCTGCACTGTGTACAACGCATGTCACCTGGCAATCAAATCTTACAAGAAGTCCATGTGATATGTAAAAAAGTCTCCTTACTACAATAAAAATTACAGATAATTCAGTCATCAAATTCATAGAAGAAGTTCAGTTAATATATCAGCTAAATTTACTGAATGAAAATATCTATCTTGAATTGTTTTCAGAGTTTTATCACATGTTTTGTGTCAGCTTGGCCTTTCGTCTGCCCTTATCTTTGTAATGTCTCTGTATTTTTGTAATGCTGTCGACCCTCTGAGAAGACAAGTTTTATGGTATATGATATTTCCCCCTGATGTTGGTGAGTCCAACCATGGAACATTTCCAAAATAGTTCTTACTGAACATAGTTTTAACGATGCACATCTATACAATGGAGATGTTTATCTATACCTAGGATAGTTGATTGTGTCAAAACTTGTTCACATTTAGAACCAGAACATCTAAACAATGAACCAAATCATTTCCCGAACTTGGCTAGATTATGTTCCGATAGTGAGAGATGACAAGGAATCACTAACATGCAGACAGTATATATTACATAATACAACTACAAGGTAGCTTAATTGTCGGTGAACATCAAATTGTCTGATCATGAAATAAAAAGTCTCCTCTTCCAGTTACATTAACCCATTTACCGCAAAGATACATTTGGACTGGTCTAAGTTACTGATTTACAGATGAGTGCATTGTTTTTCAGGGATTGATGAGTCAACATTACATGTCTGTTATCTGGAACCCATACTAATATCTGATCGTCCATGACTGAACTAAGACAACAATGAAGGCATGCTAATTATTTTTAAAGTAAATCCAGTACTTTAGTACCAATGCCCATTATCTATTTGCAACATCATTGATCAATTTTTGGAATTCAATCTAAGGTCCCAATCTTCAGACTGACTAAGTAAAATATGACTTCTCTGAGTTGATAGTGCTAGGGAGGATGGTTTTCCGTTTTTATTTTATTTAATTTATTTTTGGTTGTTTGTTTGTTTTTGTTTTTTTTGGACAACTAAATTCTGTTTCTACATCAGGTCAATTTCGTTATTTTTAGTGTAGGATAGCAAATCAGTACCTCCAGCTGCTCTCACTATATAACAGTGTTAGATGTTGTAGAGCACAATCTCAAATCAAAGGGTTCATGTGAATCAAAATATCTTGTTTATATTTAGCAGGTTCATACATGAACATATATCTATTTTTAACAAAAATCTGATGTAAGCCTATGAAAACTTAGCTCATAATTGTAGCAGGGGACATCCATAGTGAGTGGTTTAGAGCACCATGCTTTAAGCCATGAAGTCTCTCACCTCAAGGCAGCAAGGATTTAAGTCCCGTAGGAACCTAAGCTGATTTTTGTGAGAAAGTTTGTCAGTTTACTTGCGGAAGGCCGGTGGTTTCTCCCTGGACACATTGTATCCGGATTTTCTCCTCCATCAAAAATAAGTGACCGCCCTCATATAAGTGAAAAATAACTTGGTAACAAAATCTTACAATGACCATGTTTTAGGATTTGAAAAAACAAAAATCATATTTAATTAGAAACTGCTTTAAACTTCTCAATATGCTTTTAATCCAATGCATATTTACTTTCCAGAGAAATTGATAATTATCAAACAAAAATAGTTTTACATAGTTTTCAATACAAACATGATGTCTGAAAAATATTTTCTAAAATGAATAAAAGATGACTCAGAAAACATTTGGTATGTAAGAATATTTTCAGGTTCATTTTCAAATTTTCAACGCTCAGTCCATTAACTCCATTGGTTGTATCATTTAAAGTTAATTAATAGTCAAATTACAATCAAAACACACTGCTTACATCACAACTTTCACACACATTCAAAGAATTTTTGTCATCTCCTCTGTCTGTGAGTAACACATACAGCTTAAATAGAAGAAATGTCCGCATTCTCTGAATATAATACAAAATTAATTGCACAGCAGCAAGGTCTTCTGAAGTTCTCTTATTTCAGGGATTGTTCTGCCAGACTTTAAACATTCCATGAAAATTTATCCTTGAGAAATTTTGTAATGATTAACTGATAATAGAACTGGTCATTTCAAAAAAAAATTATCCAGACCATGCATAGTGGGCTAAGATAATTAAAGAGAGCCGTGCAGACAAATTGACCCTCATCTGGAGTAATTATGAATGTGGAACCTAGAATTAAATATCTGTAGGAGTATTGTTGGTTTATGTATGAATTCTCAGTGCTCTGTACAGGCTCATAATACAGTCACAACAGAGGTGCAGGAGCTGTTAATTATAGGGTGACCTAGACTAAACATACCGACAGTAAAAGAGACAATTAAAGCAGATACTGGGCCTCAGGTGGCCGAGTGGTTAAAACATCTCACTTTGAACCATGAAATCTCTGACTTCTGGTCAACAGGTTCCCAGTACCACTGGAATCAAAGCTGATTTTTGTAAGAAAGTTTGCCAGTTTACTTGCGGAAGGTCGGTGGTCACTTTCCAGGTAACCAGGTTCTCTCCTCCACCATAAAAACCTGACCGCCACCATATAACTGAACTATAAATTGTTGAGCGGGCATATAACACAATTCAAACTAGCTTATTGCGAAACTGTGTATAGAATCTCAACAAACTTACTACAACTTAAATCATTTTCAAATGTTTAAGGAAACAAATTTTGATTTAAAAAAATGTATCGTCTTTTCACTCCTGTCTACATATTTACTAAGAATCACATGTACAAAGCGAGTCAGTTGTTTATAACTTGTTTACTGTTGCAAATCATATCATGTATATCCAAGTCACATAGAGTCAGATGTACATTTCAATGAGAAATAAAAATGTTTCGCTGTAAGTTGAGGCCATTTTCCAAATGAAGTACAACTCACCTAGCATGTAGTCACCCTTGGCCCACTGAAAATTGCCGACTCTGTTTCTAACCGAGCACTCCATAGTTACACTTTGACCTTTTATCACACTTTTATTCTGTGGCGTCTGAAAAAATTCTTGAACACAGCTCACTGCAAGTAAGGAAAATGTCAAAAACAGTTAGAATATAAACAAGCATCCCAAAGTCTTTATGAAATTGTATGGGAGTCTGTGGATTTAAAACTTCTGAGTTTTGAGAGTGAAGCCATTGACAAAGTGCCACAACTGTGGCAAATATTGTAGAGTGCTGGCCATGCAAAATCTAATTCATCCTAAATCTCATTTGAATACAAAGTAATACACCTATTTTGGTGAAAATTTAAGAAGAAACTTACAATTATTTGTTGGAAACCAAAGTGTTGCAAACAGACAGATGGACAGACCTTGAGACCCTTGATAACCATATGGGTAAGCCATCCTAAGCTAAGACTACATAGTCTGACCTTGATATTTAAATATATACACTGTCTTACACATGTGTATTGCCATCCTTGAAACATGTTTAAGAATGACCTGGATATTCTGACCTTGTCTTACACATGTTTATTGTATAATCTGTCTCACACATGTTTATTGTATAATCTGTCTTACACATGTTTATTGTATACATGTTTATTGTATAATCTGTCTTACACATGTTTACTGTATAATCTGTCTTACACATGTTTATTGTATAATCTGTCTTACACATGTTTATTGTATAATCATCAGCCAGTGTGATTATTATGAGTGTTGCTGTCACACTGTCAGCATCACAATTTGTAAATTTTGACAATGATGATGCCATCAAGAAGAAATGATATGTTTTGTACTTAAGTACACCACAGAAGGTTAACTAGAGAAAATACATGTCTGGCATCAGGAGTCTAAGTATCGGCCTCAAGATAAAGGTTTGGTAGTCTTACTGAAGACCTTCGGTGTATTTATAAATCAGTCAGTAAAAAGTATGGGCTGGATCCTCCTCCATAAAAACATACACAGGACTATGATGACTTCATTATGGATAAAATATGTGTCAGTAAACTTGAAGATGATAGTAGATGATAGTAGATGATGATACATATCCCCTGACTGTTATATCTTGGATCATAGCTACATATCAGCCACAGGATAACAAGTTTGGGAGTCTACATGTAGATCCTGTGTATTGAGAGAAGTCAGTAAAAAGTACATCATTATGGACAGAATATGGGTCAGTAAACTACAAGATGGTAGTAGATGATCTATATGATAATATACAAACCAGTGAGTAACTATTACACCTAACTGCCATATATGCATTACAACTTGACACTATAACACCAAGATAAAAGTATGGAAATCCACTCAAAGATCTTGTCTATTTCGATTTCTTTGTGTAGATGACCTTTGAATACAGAAAACCTAAAATCTATACATCAAATATGCATTATTTTATTAAAGCTACTGATAGATTTAGGAGGGAGTTATAAATATTTAAACAGATGTATGCCAAAAGGTGTAGTTTTGTTTTGTTTTATACTTCATTATCAAATTACTATATATCTTCACGAGACATTGTATTGATACAAGATAGATACATTAACTTCTATATTTTGATCATGATATACGACTTGAAGCTAACAGCTGAACATTAGGTGAAAGTGATTTGTATGTTGTAAGCTTGTACAATGTATTGTAAAAAAAATCATGCCCCCAGCTTACAAATTCACCTACTTTTTTTTGTTTTCCAAAATGTAAGATATTGGATTACTTCAGAAAAATAAATGTCCCTAATAGCTTACGGACTTTTTATACACTCCACTGTAATATACAACAGAACCTATCTTGAGAGTTCACAATCATGAAAGATCACCCGTCTTTTGAGACCGTTCAGATAAATCCAGTAAAAAATCAGATGAGTTGAAATTTAACCAGCAGGTTCCAGGTTTTTATGGATAGAAAAATATGTTAATTAAATTTTTTTTTGTCATCTTGAATATCCAGATATCTCAAAGTAACAGAGGCAGTTCCGTGAATTTCAAGATAATGAGAATACACTGTATTTCTGTACATAAGACCTCTATAGAGAGACCATCTGTCTTGGGAGACCAAATTTCAGTGGCAGAAAGGGTGATCTCTCAAAACAGGTTCCACCGTATTGTCTTCATAATCTACTCAATACGGTGTTTTTGAATATGTGATACTGACCAAGAAATGCATGTGATATCTATAAACCAATTCACCCACATCAGAATGAGGCTTCAAGTATATCTGTCATTTTAAAAACCAAATGGTGAAATATGTCACCTGGTGACTGAAATATGTAATATTATGGTGAGAAAGTACCTAATTCTTTTAAAAACAGGATTCTTGGAATGGACCACTGGACCCAATGGCTGATATGGGATATATGATATTATACATGTATACCTGGCAACCCTTTTATATCGGTTATAGTACATTCATTTATTAGACAATAGTCAAGCCTTGGTTTATAAACACATCCCACTGCAATATAAGGATGGTGTTAGTAACTTTGAGTCATCAGTGTTTGTTAATAACCATTAAATTACATAGGTAAAAACCTGATAAACAATTAAGTTCTAATTTAAATGTTACAGAAGATAACTAGATACCATCTCCTTATCTTAATGACACAATTCAATAATACACACTACGATATCAACCAATCAACCACCAGATCATGTTACACTTAACTGAAATAATGTGTTACATAGATTAAATAACTTGATGAAAGATGTGTTTCAGAAACACTATGCCACTAACAGCATAGCAATCCATAAACATTTTTAAAGTCCCATAACTCTGTCAGATATTGCTGAATATTGGCTACAACTAAACTTATCCCATGTTTCGTTGTTACAGAGCTTCATAGGGATGAGGGATGATACCAAACTTAGAAAAAATTTTGAAGACATAAAAATCAAGTTATGTAACCTAACATGAGGTACAGAAACGGAGACAGTCAAAGAAAACAATATGCCATTTCCTCGCAATCTTCAATCTCTGGAGCCAGAAAAAATGAAGTTCACTTTGTCCGCTAAACATTTTGCTCTATGAAAGGATTCATGTAGAGAGAGTCCTAACACTGATTTCTGGAAACAACTACTATGTTGACATCCTCATCACCCAATACTATTTCTATACACATACTAATGATTGAATCAAGACCAGCTGTTGAAGGTCACTTGTACAGTGGTTTTCAGTCTTGACCATCAGTTTACGTACAATGTATAACTAGGAAAACCACCTTCTTACAAGTCAACTGGCAATTTTCCCCCGCACACCTCAGCGTAGGATCCAGGGAGGGAGGGTTCAAACTTATTAACTTGTATTAAGGTGAGAGATGGGTTTTAAACCTCTAACCACTCAGCCAAACCTTCCAGATACTACATCAAACCTGTCACAGGATGAATGTCATGGTAGATGATGGCAGATATTATCACAGCTTCAAGTCTGTAGCATAGATCTAAAGTAGTGGTATCTTATTTGTTGTTTCCTATAAATGTTTTCACATGGTTAACTCCATGATCGAGTGACCAGACCATCACGCTTAAAAACACAACATCCCTCACCTCTGGTCAGTGCAGGTCACACCCTGATAAAAATGAAACTGATTATGTGAGAAACTTTGCCAGTTTACTTGTGATAGGCTGGTGATCATTTCCAAGGCACATTGTAACAAGATTCCCAAGGCACATTGTAACAAGATTCCCAAGGCACATTGTAACAAGATTCCCAAGGCACATTGTAACAAGATTCCCAAGGTACAGTGTAACAAGATTCCCAAGGCACATTGTAACAAGATTCCCAAGGTACAGTGTAACAAGAACTTAACTTGAATCTTTTAAGAATTCAGAAACTTCCTGATAAGTTCTTTATAAGTTTCAGGTATTCTGAACAAATTTTCAAAGAAGTTTTATTTTTAAATTCTTCCGGATTTGTTTAAGAACATTTTCACAACATTTTAAGAAACTTTGCATTTACTAGAATAATCCTTCATTGGTTTCCTCAATGATTTTTAAGACCAGTTTAGGAACTAAAGTTTTTTTGAAAAATGTCCACCAGCTCAAGTTGTTCAAAAATAGTTCTAGGCACAAGAACAAAATTTTACAGAGTTTGAAAACTGGTTAGCGATTATATAACTGAAACATTGATGTATTGCCCAAACCATCCACTTAGACCAAACAAAATTGATTGTAATTTTTTTCAATTCTACACAACAAACTACTCTGTCGTGGTAGTGTTAAGACAATTCAAGGCTTCCATAGTTTGTACAACTCAATAAAAGGCAAATGGAACATTTATAATCATTTATTTCAAATGTCAGAAAAGTAACAGAATAAATAATTGAAGACCAAACTGTTCAGATAATTCTGTCTTTGCAAACTGAAAAGACTAACAAGCCAAAACAACATTGAACTCGGTCAAAAGAAACCAACAAATGACAAATATGTTTTGACTAGAAAATTAATGACGAATAAGTTTCTACTAGAATATTACAGAAAACAATCACATGCTGCTTTAAAAAAAATTAAATTGGATGTCAGCCAAAAAAAAAAAATTGAAAAATCTATTGTTTCTTAAACTATGAGATTGGGAAATTTCTTGATAGCAGATAAACTTAGTCACTTTACTTCACATTAGCTAGAAAGAGTATGATACTATTTTATAATAGAATTTATGTATAGTAAGTACATAGGTATATTACTGAATGAAAAAAGACTTTTTTTCTGAAGATGCAAAAGTGTTTTTAAAAAAATGAGAACGTGACAGAATACCATAATACCTAAAATATGTAGCTTGTATGTATGTCATAAACAGAAAAGAAAGATGCTGACAGAGTTTGAAAGTTATCTTTCAAGACAAGTTTTCAATTATTTATGTCTACTGTAATGGACCATTTTTAATAACTTGTAAGATGCCAATGGCAGCATGTAAAATGAACTACTCTTGTGCCAGGTTAATGGACTATTAGGTAGTAACTTGTCAAATATCATAGCCTGTTTGTTTATCTCTCCAGTAGTTTGTGGAATTATCACTTTCCCTGTACATTCGACTTGACAGATAAGTATCGGTAGTTGTTTCTGAAATCCATGTAATGACTAGGTATTTAGTGCAAATAATTTGTGAGATTTTGTGGGGAAAGTTATAAAGATACATTTTTAGGGATATTATGATATAAATCAATTTTAAGGTTTGTTTGTTTATTGTTGTTTAACTCAAGAAAATTTCACTCATATGAAGACATCACCAAATGCCGGTGAAGGGCTTAAAATTTTGGCGTATGCTCGGCACTTACGGCCACTGAGCAGTAAGGGTTCTTTAACTTGTTGACACCTACTGTGACACAGAACCTCCAGTTTTTACTGTCTCATCCAAAAGACAGGAAACCAACCTGCCACCGGTGGGACTCGAACTCACGACCTCACGATCCAGAGTCAAGCGTGCTACCGCCTGCAATTTTAAGGTATTTCTGCAGGGGTGTAGAAGCCAAATTGTTGTTGTCAAGTTTCAGTTTTCAAGATTCTTACCCTGTAGATGGTGTCGATAAGAAATGGACAAATGATAAAAAGAAAAAGTATTTACTTGAATTCTGAATAGTATTTAACGCCACAACTCAAACAATTTTTATGCCCCCCGGCCTGAAAGGTCTGCTGGGGGCATCTAGTGTTTGGATCGTCTGTCTGTCGGAGTGTCTGTCTGTAATTCTGTCTCGCACACATATAAAGTGCAATATTTCAAGTTTGGATTGTGATACAGTAACCAAACTTAGACTGTATGTTCATCTAAGGGTTGCTCACACTTCACTGACATCACATGCCCCTGGGGGGTGGGGTGGTGTCAAAATGTAGGACATTGCAATATTTAAAGTGAACATTATTTCTCAGCATAGAAATCTGATGGGACTGGCAGCATTTGTGTTGAACACATTTTGTTAAGTTACATAGTGATGGCCAGTTTTTAACTGTAGAGGAGAGAACTCGGTCACAATGTACCCAGGAAGAGACCACCAGCCTTCCGCAAGTAATCCATCAAACAACACTCTCATAAATAACAGCTAGCCTTCGGTTCCGGGGCTCTAACCAGAACTTTGTTGTTCAAAGTGTGATGCTCTAACCACTCTGCCATGGACAGTCCAGTACTTATTTGAAAAACCATGACAGTATACAAGTGATAAAAGCACAGAAAACAAATTTCCATCCTAAATACACATTTTTTTATTAATCATTTCTCCGTACCAACATATAACACTAATTCATTGTGAGGCTCTTCTGCACATCTATTTATTATTGCACTTTTGCAGATTAAAAAATTTTGGAACTCATTCAGAAAATGGAGGTTTACAATTGCAACTGTGTTACATAAACTTTGTAAGAGAAAAACCCAGATATACTTAAATACTTTGTTTGGTGAAACGGAAGATCAAGAAATAGGCATAGACATAAACAAATGCTGACAGATTTCCAAAGTCTACATGAAAGTTGAAATTATGAGAATAATAAGAGGTTGCTAGGTAACTTTTACCTGCAATCTGAGGTAACAAAACTTGATTCATAAGTCTGGCTGATATTATGTAAATAACAGTCAAATAAAAAGCAATATGTTAGTAACTAAATTGCTAGCTATCCTATTACTATGCAGTTGAATTCAACTGAAATTTTTTGTACTATTCTTTTATTTGTTTTATCTTCTACGCAACACTTTTTCCAAATATATGGTGGTAGTCAGTTCTTAAACAATGGAGGATAAAATGTCTGCAGGAAAAGACCAAGGACTTTCTACAAGTTACCCTTTCACCCTTATGAATATAAATGACATTATCTTTTGATTTAGAACAGTCTATTATGGTCTCTGGGACCAACAGTTAACCGATTCACCCCTAAAGACACATTTGGATTGGTCTAAATTACCGGTATTGATTTATAGGAGAGTCCACTGTTTTTCAGGGGGTTTGAGGAGTTAACTGTCAAACTTTCTCCCATACTCAGCTTAGGCTCTGGGCTAGCAGCTAAGCTCTAACCAGCACTAGCTATGGGCGAGATTTGTCATAGCTTAATGTGCTATACTCTAAACCGCTCTGCCATGATGGCTGCTGCACAGCTACATATAATGACAACAATTTGTATAACATGTTAAAGCTGGCATATCTTCTCCAGTCAACTTTACTACATGTTATAACCCATACCTCAAATGTAAGCCTGAACAATATCAGAAGTTTGATTTTATTTCTGTTCTATGTATGCACATGGTCAGATAGAGATCTAAAGGCCAGGAATTGGAGTCTGGCAGTCATTAATCGAGGGCAATCTAACTGTGGCATCAAGAAGGGCCAATGAACTCTGATGGGTGAATGAAATATCAGTTTTATCAACTTACCTATTGGAATGTTTATAATACTAATGAAAGCACAAAGGAGAATCCACACATCCGTCATCTTGGCAGCACCACAATGTCTATTTACAACTGGCTCACCTTCAATTAGAAAAAATGAAATAAAAACAATTAGTCAGTAGTTAATACGTCAACAATAACAAAATATTTTGGTGAACTTTTAGGAATCAGGATACAGACCATACAATTAGGTTATCTGCAGATCATCTCTTACATATACTTTTTTAAAACTTTGTTATAGTAAAATCCAAAAAACCTGGTGGGGTGTGGAGTCTTGTGAACCCTTTCTTGACCTGGACGAGTTTGAATTTTAGGTAATAAAGCATAACATTAAAATTACACTGACTAGAGTAACCATTACTATTTGTCACCATACATAAGAGACTATCCAGTGAGGAATAAAAGGTTTATATGGTGGCAGCCAGTTTTTAATGGTGGAGGAGAGAACCCGGCTACAATGTATCTGGGAAGAGACCACCAGCCTTTCGCAAGTAAAATAGCAAACTTTCTCGCAAAATCAGCTTAGGTTCCAGTGGGGCCTGAACCTATGCTGACCAGAAGTGAGAGACTTCATGGTTCAAAGCGCAATGCTTTACCCATTCGGGCACAGAGGCCCCCTTTATTGAATGTTACCTTTTCCTTGATGTGCAGGTTATAAAATAAATTTTGGACAAACTAATTATAAAATTATATTTCCCTTCTCTTGTAACATACGTCAGGAGTCTATCGGCATTCATAGGCAGGAACACAATATAGGAACTGTAAACAGCCTTGAAATTCAAATTTGTACTTTTACTATTGGATGACTTTACCTTAATAACTACAGTTCTGAAATACAGATCTTAACTCATCAACCCCTGAAAACTAATGAAATCTTCTGTATATCAATGACTAAGACCAGTCTAAATGTGTCTTTAGGGGTGCATGACTTAACAAAAGTTTAAGAGCTAGTATGTGTGTAGTAATGTATAGAATATCAGTTAATGGAACCACTCTACCTAATGTGGTTCCTATATGTCTACCACATGGCACGCAGGTAAACTAAACAAGGAGAAAGGTTCGAAGAGCCACAGGTTATATAAATACACACTGGGACCTATCATACAATATAGTTATTGAAGGAAATAAAAAACAAATGACACTACATGTACACTATTTATGATTACATTTTCACAGCAAACACATTAAAGGCTGTTAAACATGCCTTTAAACGAAATTTATATATCAAATAGGTAAAAATATATTATCAGTTATTGTCTGGTCTGTTTAGTTTTGGCAGAAAATAAATAACGACTTAACAATGATTAGATCCAGACATGTAATCAAGTAAAGATGTTAGATTCTAAATTGAATCAAGAAATTCAATTATTGTGCACAAAAAAATATAATTTAATTTAATATCAAACAGCTAGATTATGGAGATAAATATAGGTCAAGACAACAAGCTGGATAAAGATAGGAAGAAATTAGAACTTTACTGCAGATTGACATGTTTGTTTTGACTAGGTGTCCCCCCCCCCCCCCCCCCCCCCCCCCGAAATGCGAAACAGCATGCCAGACAAATTTCATATTCTACATACACTGAACCACCTTGCTTAGAAGACCACCTTACATTTCAGACCACCTCACATTTCAGACCACCTCACATTTCAGACCACATTTTTTCAGTCCCTTTATAAATTTCTTATAAGAACAGAACCTCATTTAAGAGACCACCTCACTAATCAGACCTTTCTTAGTCAGTGCGTTACATGTAGGTGATCTATGAAGCAGTTTCAACTGTAACACTACTGCCTCTAGACAAATACTGTAAGAACATCTAGTAACGACTCTCTTTGTTCCGACAACTTTTTTCTACCAACAGCATTTTGCTGAGAACAAAAATTTGTACATAATATTGTATAACATCGACATAGTGGAATTTACAGCTTCTAACATTACAGTAATATTTAAAATACACATGAATCATTAGCCAAAAAAAAAATCCTGGAACACAAAGACACAAACACATCCCATCAAAAATATTATTGGTAACATGTTTTCAAAGAATGTGTTTTAAGTGGTATTCATAATTATGAGATATGCAGAATCCAAATAAACTTTATTTTATCTATAGGCTGCCCAAATTGCAACATTGATTTCTATTTTGAGCCACGGCCAATAGAAGTATCTTTTGTGATGTGTGTTCTTTATAAGAGCAAATCTAATTCGATAATGGAATATCCAAAGAATGAACCATGGAAATTGTCAAGAGGGTTCACTTTAATACAATGGTCATTAATAAGAGGTTTTACTGTACAAAGGTCATTATAAAGAAGTTTTACTGTAGAATCCTTTTGAATGTAGCCTGTAAGAAATTCTTCTGTAGTATCAGAGGACTTTGGAGCAGGGTGGATTGTTAAGCAACCCCCAATACTTTTTTGTGTCACTCTTTCTGTAAATAACACACGGAAATTCTACTTTTATTTTTGTCATCTCTTCTACAAGACATTTCAATGAAATACAGTACAGTGCTGTATATATGGCTGAGCTAAAGATCAAATTCTGATATCTTGGATTCCCATCAATATTTAATTGAAATATATGGCTTTTATAGCCTAAAAATCAATATAAATTATCTTTTTAGAGTAATATTAGGTTTTCAAGGATCCTGTATTTTAATAGTGCCATTGTTAATTTGCTGAGGTCCGTATGATGTATGTATAATTCAGACAACCCTCATGTCGACCTAAAATTATTTTATATCACACTCTCCATACTTGACACACACAAAAAATTGTTGACTGGGTATTGTAGTATTAGTCCAATGGAAGAATAACTTAACTATCCTATCTCGTAACTATACCCAACAGACACAGGAGAATATTAAATATCAGTATTGCCTGACACTAAGTGAAGGTATAAACCAAATACCTCACTAATCATTCTTTAAATTTGCTTTATCACGAATGTGAAAAGTTTTGATCTTACACGGAAAGTTACTTGTACAACATGATATCACAGACTGAGGAATCATGTATTACACAACGTGAGTATGATACCACACAATGGTGACACTGGAGAGTACAGTGCCTTAAAAGACCACCCTTTCTGCCACTGAAATGTGGTCCCTCCAGACAGTTGGTTCCTCAAAAGGTTTTATGGACACAGATATCTGAGTGGTTTCCAAAATATGGTCTTAAAAGACAAGTGGTCTTTCAAGGCAGGTTCCACTGCAGTATCATTTCATTTCATGTCTGGCAATTTTTCAGCTACGATATGGCAGCAAGTTTTTACCGGTGTAGAAAAACCAGCGACTTTTCACTTTAAAAAATAAGTGTCTCTCTGCAAGTTTCTCACGAAAATCAACAGCAAGTGATGTTTTAATCTAACTATCATATCTTTCTCCCAGTGATCCTTTTTTACCGTAACTTCCATTATTCTTTTTACTTCTTTGAGCACCAAATTCTCTTGGAAATATTTCCAAGTGAACTTCTGACCCCCTGTCTCCTAGCTGCACATGACTGCACACAGTGATAAAAATCAGATAATTTTTCGCACATAATTTCACTAAATGAAATTAACTGTTTTAATGACTGTTATTCATATGTAAATGGTTTGTATACCATTAGAGGTTTTTATAATTCAAATAAATTATTTCAATACAGAGCTCCAAATAAGATTTTCAGGTAAAGGATATTTCACTCACAAAAATAAAATTCAAATGGTAAATAAAAAAAAATTCTTAAAGGGTATTTTCAAATATTTAAAGGGTGTTTTACATAATCATATATAAATTGTCACTATTACAATTTGTAACTTCAATTTCCAATGAGTAATTTCACTCTCTGTCCTAAATTTCAAAGCTGAAATTTGTGTTTGTCCCTGTTTTACATCCCACCAAGATTTTTTTCACTTATATATAGAGTACATTACCAGCTATGGGTGAACAACACAAATTTTGATCTGAACTATGGACAGAAACTAATGCAATAAGGCTTATTTTACATCCAGGACCTTTAAAGTACCAGAAATCACATCCAGGTCCTTTATGGTACAAGAAAACATACCCAGGACCTTTTTGGTATCAGAATCACATCCAGGACCTTTAAGGTACCAGAAATCACATCCAGGACCTTTAAGGTACCTGAAATCACATCCAGGACCTTTAAGGTACCAGAAATTTAAGGTAACAGAAATCACATCCAGGACCTTTAAAGTAACAGATATCACACCGAGGACATTTAAAGTAACAGAAATCACACCCAGGACCTTTAAGGTACCAGAAATCACACCCAGGACCTTTTTGGTACCAGAAATCACATCCAGGACCTTTAAGGTACCAGAAATCACATCCAAGACATATAAGGTACCTGAAATCACATCTAGGACCTTTAAGGTAACAGATATCACATCCAGGACATTTAAGGTAACAGATATCACACCCAGGACATTTAAGGTACCTGAAATCACATCCAGGACATTTAAGGTAACAGAAATCACATCCAATACCTTTTTGGTACCAGAAATCACTTCCAGGACCTTTAATGTACCAGAAATCGCATCCAGGACCTTTATGGTACCAGATATCACACCCAGGACCTTTTTGGTACCAGAAATCACATCCGGGTTCTTTAAGGTAACAGAAATGACATCCAGGACATTTAACAGTTAATTATTTTATTTTATACAGCCCCTTGTACACATGAAAAGGACATAGAGTCAACCAAGTTTAACTGATGTAACTTGAATTTCAATCATTGTAATATGAATAAAGTTTAATCTGTTTTCTGCATGCTTCTAAGAACCTGAAGTGTATTTGAATAGCAAAGGCTAACATTTTTAGCATTTCACATGTAAATCATGATCTTACTAAATAAGCGAAAAACTACTTAATAGTATGTAAAAAAAAAACAAAACAAAAAAAAGAACAACAAACTAAAAACATAATTTCCACAATAAACATGGCACCTAAATCTGACTCAAATCCATAGCAAAAGTCTACAATTCTGACACATCAACTTGGAACCTTGAAATCAGATCAAGATAAATAAATATTTTAAAAAGGACGTTCAGAATGGAGTATAAACATTCTTTTTTTCTCTCTTTCTCACTCTCTCTTCTCACATGACATACTCGCTAAATAAATACCTCATGTGAAGCGTTCAAAATAAGTGATGAAAATCTACATGGTATTTACTCCAAAATGTCCAAACAATACTTCATATCAGACAAGTGAATTTGTCTTACAACACAAAATGTTACAAGTACTGAAACTGCCTGTCTTCACTTTATACCAACATTGGAGGATGTTCACATATTTACTATTAATTAGCACACAAGATAATACATCTCTCCCACTGTGATAAAAACCATGAAACATGGTCGAAAATGATACACTACTAACTTTATGTAGAGCAAAAATGCTTGTATAACAAACAGCATGCTTCTACTATTAGGGGACCATCTCAAATAGTTGGCAAAATCTCAGAGCCTTATGAAAATGTGGGAATATCTCAAAATACAAACAAAGTATTGCAAATGAAAATGAAATCCATGCACCGCTCAATACGATTCTTATCATTCATTATACAGTAGTATTTCTTTATATTACAGCAAATAAAATTGTCTGTGAAAGTGAAAAGAAATTTAGTTTTTATTATGGACTTTATTCTGTAATTCTTTAATCTGTCACTTTTGAAAATTCACAATCTACTTGAAACTCACAAATATAACCTGAAATCCTTGTACAAGTACATTAGTTTTACCTATTCAAATGTCAGAATGTTTATCAATACTTCAGCCTGTTAATATCCCAAATACTGTAATACTGTCCTGTATTTTTAAAATTGTCCTAACTCAAGTAGATCAAATATCCGGAGACTTTGTACTAATATGGTTACTTAGCTTCAACGATGTCCTTCAAACACAAGAACCTGTCATATATCGTGAATGAAAGGACCTTTGACAAAACTTCAAACTTCAGGTAAGTTATAAACAGAAACAATATGTACACATTGTAACTGTTGAAGATATCTTGACCCGACATCATTTATATGTATCATAACTAATAAAAATACCTCAAGGAAGCTGGGGCTGAAATTGAATAGACATAAATGTCCAAGATCTATCATATTTTGATAACCTAAAACCCATAACAAAGTGTAATAAAGAAAGAAATGTGTTGTCGAATCATCTTGTAAGATATTGAAATTGTTCAAGTTGATAATAAGAACTATTAACAAACATATGTGAATATCTTTATCTGTTAAGAGGGATATGACAGGTAAAAACTTCAGATGATAGGCTAGACTACATCAGATATTTGGCAGACAAATATCTCAAGACGTTACTGGGAAATTTTTCAAATATAAAATCATGATGAAGGAAGTATATTAAGAGAACAAAATATTAAAATAATATTCTTTGAATTTCCTATTTATACAATAATTCCAGCACAATCTCTCTCTCTCTCTCTCTCTCTCTCTCTCACTATAATGTATACATGTATATTAAAACCTATATATATTATTATAGGTTTTAAGGAATATTTTAGACACAAATGAATGAAATAAGCATGGGAAAAAGTAAACAAGATACAGAATATTATGAGTTACCATCTGTGTGTACTTGTGGTTAAAATCTTCAAATTCATACAGAACTGAGTTTACTAGCAGTACCAGAAATTGTAAACCACTAAAATCAGTGCCAAACCTTTACTGAAGCACCTCTAGGCATCGAAAAAAAGAAAATGTTGCCAAAGAGATTACTCCACTGATAATAAAAAGATACTTCAAGAAAATGTTTATAATAATTACTTCCTATCATTAAAATCATACTAGTCTTGAGGTTTCCCATAGTGCAATACAACTTAAGACTAGGATAAATGTTTTCTGGTAAAAGTGACAGCTACTCTAACAAAATAATCAGAGAATACAAAGCACTGGTGTAACTGTTGTTTGGTTTGAGGCTGGATGATATCTATAAATTTGTTATTCTTACTGTTGTTGTTGCTCTTGTCTGAGGTGAAGGAAAACAAAGATATCTTACACAACAACCATCTTGTTATGTTGTCTAGTGCTTAATCACCAACTCAAAAGTGAATACACAAAGTCAACTTTCATTTTTGTTATTTTGACTTTATCCTTGTTTGTTAAACTTCTATGTGTGACTGAATAGTAAAAATTGAGTAAATACTCAAACCGTTTTCTTAATTTTTTAAGCTTTCTTCAAATGAGCAATATACAATTGTATGCAATAAATATACAAAATAGTTGCAACATAAATTATAGATGTTTTCATGTTAAAATCATTTTTTTGTTGAGTTTGAGTTCTGAGTAAATTTAGTTACTCGGGCTCACATCTTTACGAAGTTTAATTAAGAGAAGGAATTCGGGAGGATAAAAAGTATAAAGTAAAGACCGTGATACCAGACTTAGCTCTATAAAAATAAAGTGTTTAATCATCAAACCTGAGTCTCACTTAATGCTGACACTTCAATGCATGGCAATACAAAATGTTCATAAAATAATTTGCTCAGCAAATTCTATAAAGACTGGTGGTGTCTTTAAACCTGAAAAAGTGGTAAAATGGTGTATCCCGTTGAGCTTCTTATTGATAAGATATCCTGATAGTTTACAGGAATCTCCATAAATGAAGTGAGGGTTAGAAAGACAAATACATCATACATGTATTTCACACAATAACCAATGGAAACTTTAACGGCTACCCAAAATTGAAAGAATTTAAATATTATAAAATTGAAAGCTCAACTACATATTATCTGTATGAGTGTTCTAAAATTAGATGTTCATGTACTTACATTTTAGGGAAAACAGCCTTAAATCAGCTGTAAATTCTACCTAAATACATCATTGGGGTGGATCTTAAAATTGTCTCTGGCAGAATTACAATGTGAGGGGAATGAAGCAGAACATTTGGCAGCAATAACACAAGCAAGGAGTGGATTTATCAAGCACCTTAGCAGTACAAAATGAGTAAAGGATAGATGAGAGAGAGAGAGAGACAGACAGACAGAGAGAGAGACAGACAGACAGAGAGAGAGAGACAGACAGAGACACAGAGAGAGAGACAGAAAGACAGACAGACAGACAGAGAGAGAGTGTGTGTGTGTGTATGTGTTTGTACATGTTGTCAATAATTTGTTATATTTTTAAGGTTTCATTTGATAATCAAATAGATAAAGATATCCTGAAGTTTTCAACAGTAGTGTTATCATAGAATACATAAAATTAATATCTAACTCACATTCACAATACTATATATGAGTACTGAGTGAACTTACAGAGATTATCAGATATTTTTACTGGCTGGATGTCATAATGGACT
This sequence comes from Atrina japonica, assembly GCA_030159075.1. Classification (NCBI taxonomy): domain Eukaryota; kingdom Metazoa; phylum Mollusca; class Bivalvia; order Pterioida; family Pinnidae; genus Atrina; species Atrina japonica. The sequence goes on along the minus strand of BROG01000006.1, from coordinate 481,687 downwards.
GAAGATCAAATTTTATGAGTATTCTTCAAAGTTTTATTCAGCAAATTAAAATGTGCCTTGGAAACAAAATTAAAATGCTTACTGGGACATCAAACTGTTAGAGATAACAATTCCAATCTTGAAGATAAAAATTTAAACAGTTATTGGTTTTGAAAACAGTTTTATTACATGAAAAGGTTGCGGTAACTTTTTTGATCCAACAGAAGTTTCATTTCTCCTCAAAAACTTAAGAAGGAGCATTTCATCCACAAAAGGGAATCATATTCATAAAACAATAATTTCGACTTCAAAATGATAACTCAAAAATATAGGATATAAATATCTAATGATGTTATATTTGTGAAGGAATTCAATTACAATATGGGCAAGATCTGAAACTGAAAGTGTAGCATTGTCATAATTATGACAGTGAAATGACACCATATTACTTTATCTATGACACTAGATGAACTTATCTATATGACCTTATCTATATGACACTATATGACCTTGTAAACTGTAGCATAGTCAGTCACATGACATTGACATGATACCAGATGAACTTATCTACATGACCTTATCTGTATGATACCAAATGACCATGCCAACTGTAGCATTGTCAGTCACATGACATTGACATGATACCAGATGAACTTATCTATATGACCTTATCTGTATGATACCAAATGACCATGCCAACTGTAGCATAGTCAGTCACATGACATTGACATGATACCAGATGAACTTATCTATATGATACCAAATGACCATGCCAACTGTAGAATTGTCAGTCACATGGCATTGACATGATACCAGATGAACTTATCTATATGACCTTATCTGTTTGATACCAAATGACCATGCCAACTGTAGCATTGTCAGTCATATGACATTGACATGATACCAGATGAACTTATCTATATGACCTTATCTGTATGATACCAAATGACCATGCCAACTGTAGCATTGTCAGTCACATGACATTGACATGACAACATAGGACCTTACCTATATGACACTAGATGAACTTATCTAGATGACCTTATTTATATGACACTATATGACCTTGTCAACTGTAGCATTGTCAGTCATGACATTGACATGACACCATATGACCATATCTATGATACTAGATGAACTTATCTATATGACCTTATCTATATGACACTATATGACCATGTCAAATGTAGCATTGTCAGTCATATGACATTGACATGACACCATATGACCTTATCTATAGGGCACTAAATGAAATCATCTATATGACACTATATGACCTTTTCAACTGTAGCATTGTCAGTCATATGACTTGTCCACTATAGAACTGATACAAACTTACAAAGAGTCTAGTAAAATCTATATAACCTAGTGAGTGGAGTCTTGTGAACCCTTTCTTGACCTGGACAAGTTTAAACTTTAGGTGATAAAACATGACATTAAAAGTACACTGGCTAGAGTAATTGTTCCTACTTGCCACCATGGAATATAACATTTTTCCTGTGCGCCTTGTCATTACCGAAAAGTGAGTAGAAACACCCTTATGATAATCTAAAGGTTACTCCGCCCTGTCATCGTATGTGAATCGGACAATAATATAACACTGTAAACCACATCTATAGACACATGACCATATAACACTATATAACGTAGCTACTACCTGCTAAGAAGCCATTTATAACACAATTATTATGTATAACTTTACCAACTGCTTAGATGATTCCATGTGTGTAAAAACAATCAATTTCTCGTGTTTCCTCTTCCAAATTATTTCCTTTGCTGGGTAGAACTCCACATGAAAAGTCATAACAAATTTCAAAAGTTGAAAAAAAATGTTTTTACCACACAACAAGTTATGGAGAAGCCAAACTTTCTCGATGGTTCACTTGATTTTTTTTTTATTCAAAGCTTGAAGAGGTTAACAGCATGACTCAACAATACCAATATAGTAATTATTCCTCTAACTTTACCGTCTACTTTACAAATTTACAATATGTTCGTGCTAATATCATAACATGTGGCAAAACAGTTCATACATTGAGAGGATCCTAATAACACCGAAGACAAGTTGCATTCTTTCCTCGATTGCTGGAAAAACAAAACACATACACACCTAAAACCTGAAGGCAATGGTTATAACAGTTCAGAATCAACATATATCACATACTTTTAAAAAGGTAAGGTACAAGTTCATCAACAAGTCTGCAAAACCATATGATAAACCTCCCCCCCCTGTGTAATTGAAATTGATAGATCAAGAGAGATTTGGGCAAGATCAAGTGAGAATCCATTTATATGAGGATCAGCTCCAGGGTCTAATCAACTCTTAAGCTTGAGTCAATTCTGACGCCTGATAGAAACAACCAAAATTGAACAAGAAATGTAAAAATAACTTGCAGCGTCAATCGCTTAAAATTATCAATTTTATCACAAGTTCACAAAGTAAATACTGATTAGAAAATAACATTTCAAAACAGGTTTTGAAATATCACATTGCTCATTATGGGCATTAGACTAACTTTGTATTTCTGTGCCCTTATATTTTCAAACAAATTTGTACATTTTTATGAAAATCAAAACTCATATATTTACACATTAAAGTGTGATTTGAAAAGTTTTAATCTTGATATTGAATATTTCTTGATGGTGTTCACATATACATTGTGTATTTCCAATTCCTGGTAGTTTAGTTATGCAATTAATCTCCTTCTGAAATTGTGTTTTGACTTTGTAATTGGAGAGGCAGTATATCCTGGCATATCTGATTTGATGAAACCACACATAAACAGTTGAAACAAATTTTAGACTTTCAGTTCTGAATATTTTGGAAACTTGAAACCCTTCAGAAAGCACATTATTTTTTTATTACTAGACTCTCATAGCTTTACTCCATTCACCTCTAAAGACAAAGTTGGACTGGTCTAAATCAATGATTTACAGAATTGTTTTTCAGGGTTGATGAATTAAGATATGTCTCTACCTTAATCTTAATAACTATATCAACCAGAAAATTTCCCTATTTGCTTTACTTTTATACTGATAAGCAGCTGATATCCTCTCTGCTCTCACAACCATATAGCATCATCTCACAACAGACTAGTATCCTCTCACTACCATTCAGCTCTCACCCTCCTTACATGCAACCAATATATTCTACGACTAAACAAAATCTTCTCCACCACTAAATTCTTTCTCTACAAACTAATGCTATCTCACTTCTACATGTAGTAGTTATTCACTAACCTCACTACACATTTGTCCAAAATAACTACCTCTACCTCACTTCTTTGTAGATTTTCTCTAACCTCACTATACATTTGTCCAAAATAACTACCTTTACCTCACTTCTATGTTGTAGATTTTCTCTAACCTCACTATACATTTGTCCAAAATAACTACCTCTACCTCACTTCTATTAGTATCTCAAACCTCTTTATGCAGTTATTAAATATAACAAGTACTTCCTTGCATAACCAGTAATGACTTATATACTACTAAGACTTTCTCTATCTTTCCACATTCCTAACAACTGACCCTTTTTCAATACCAACTGGTACACACATCTCTCTCTCTCTCTGTGCTCAACAGATTAAGCTAGTAGACATGGTAGATGGATCCATCTCTTATAGTAATTTCACCAGTTACCAAACTATCACTGGATGTAAGCATCTTAGGATACCCACTTAAGATACCTATAGGTGTTCCTGGGTAACTTGAGTGATTTAAAATAGTCACTTTGGAATCCAGCACTACAAAACTATCACAAAGGCACTGTTGTGTCATATAAGAGCATCTTACCCCAAATTTATCAATTATCAGTAAAAGAAACCCCATTTATCTTTTTCTCTTGATTCATCATTTTTTTTCATGGGTAGAACTTTGAAATAGGAAAAAATCTAGATTACTCGCTGGTGATAAAGATCTTCTATCATTTAGGATATCTGATATATCTAGATTATCATGGATGACAAAAATGAAAAAGATTCCATAAATCCCATACACACTCAATACAACCCATTAACAGACTTAAACAAGTGTATCACAGTAGTAATCTTTGATTGATTCATTTTAAATTGTCTATGCTTTATCACAAATCAAGGACATCTATGAAAACTGGCTGATTAAATTAAAGTCAAAATCAATTTATTCACTTCAAATTTGTATGGCTTACCTAAAATAAAAAATGAAAAAAAGAAGAAGAAAATCTACAATTACCAGACAAGCAACTAATACAACTTGTAGAAATCTTGTACAAGCTTGGAAATTACATAACTTTTCTATTTATTCTATGCAGATCAAGTTACAGATCTTTACAACTAAGAATGCATTAGTCCTCATCATCATAACAATTTCTTGATCTAAGGAAACATTTACACCTCTCACTAATGCAGCAGATAATCAAAGGGAGATAACCTATTCTTATTTTTCTCTTCACTATTTTCAAACATCAGGATATTTAAAAAGGAAAACAATTTTTGCCATCACCCTCTGTAACACAGACCTAACTTTGTAAAGAAAATATCACCACAGCAACCAAAATAAATATGCAAAAAAGACAGAAATAGAACAAAATCTGTAAGATAACACATAGAAAGTAACCTTAGACACAAGTTTTAAGAAAAAGCACATAATTGCTGTTAATCAATACATGTATTTATTGTTTATCTCAAATTTCCGTGTTTACTTCTTTATTTTTCTTTGCTTATTTTATGCTGCCTTGCATGCTTTATATTATAATCGCAATATCTATGTTATCTCATATCCTTCTTAATCACTCTTTCCCCCCATCCATTTTAACTATAGGTACTGCAGTCAGACATTTGTGAATGTTAACCACAGGGACTGCAGTCAGACATTTGTAAATGTTAACCACAGGGACTGTGGTCACATTTGTAAATGTTAACCACAGGCACTGCGGTCAGACATTTGTAAATGTTAACTACAGGCACAGCGGTCAGACATTTGTAAATGTTAACCACAGGCACTGCCGTCAGACATTTGTAAATGTTAACCACAAGGATTGCAGTCAGACATTTGTGAATGCTAAGCACAGGAACTGCAGTCAGACATTTGTAAATGTTAACCACAGGGACTGCAGTCAGACATTTGTGAATGTTAACCACAGGGACTACAGTCAGCCATTTGTAAATGTTAACCACAGGGACTGCTGTCAGACATTTGTATATGTTAACCACCGGGACTGCTGTCAGACATTTGTAAATGTTAACCACAGGGACTGCTGTCAGACATTTGTAAATGTTAACCACAGGGACTGCATTCAGACATTTGTAAATGTTAACCACAGGGACTGCAGTCAGACATTTGTAAATGTTAACCACAGGGATTGCAATCAGACACTTGCGAATGTTGACTACAAGGACTGTGTAAGTTTCCAAGCTGATGGAGACACCAGAACTTATAATAATGGACTAGAAGTAGTGCTTGGATGTCATTATTTACACATAGATGCAAGGGGGAAGATGCACTGAGATAAACTGTATAGAATTTAGATAGTGATTCTGGCCAGTTTGCAAGCACCTGACATTTTACAGCAGTAAATATTTATAGACCATTAGTATAATAACAGGCATCTCACACAGCAAAATAAAAGTACTGAATTACTGATATATACAGATTTAGTGATGATTCTGGCTAGTACCAACAAAATCTACAGAAAACTAATTCCTCAATAATTTGATGTCTTAGATCTATTATCTTTTTTCCACCCACAAAACAGATAACACATAATCAGCTGATATTTAGGATAAAAAAGGGGGTGGGGTTGGGTGTATAGTTTCAAGTGATTTGTTGGAATCAGCTGTTGTAATCATTTACATAGGATAATGCCTTACTGGTATAACATTAAAACTACATAGGAGAAATTACACCGTGAGAACTCAATCAACTCATTGACCCCTTAAGATATATTTTCACTTGCCTTAGTCATTGATTTATAGAAGAATTCATTGTTTCTCAGGGGTTGATGGGTTAAGACCAGGGTTAGAATTTATACAGTGGAACTGGTTTTGAAGGACCACTACTTCTACCACTGAAATGTGGTCATACAAGACTGGTGGTTTCTCAAAGAAGATTTTATCTAAAGAATACTTAACTTAGTGGTCTGACAAGACAATTAAGGCAGGCACTGATTGCATTTCAATTTACTTTTCTTTTCCATTAAAATCATAGTGATTTTCTGTGTGTGCATGTCTGTTGGTCTGTCTTTGGTGTGTGTATATGTGTGTGTGTGTGTGTGTGTGTGTGTGTGTGTGTGTGTGTAGGTGTGTGTGCATATTTGTATAATGTATAATGTTCAAATTCAAAATTAGTTATAAAAGAGACTTGAAAAAGCAAATTTGTAGAATTTATATCCCCTGCTTCCCCCCTCAAATTGTAGGTAAACTCTTTTGAGGTTAGGTTGAAAAAAATCATTTTCATGCTGTTTGTTTTTTTGTTTTTTGTTTTGTTAATCAAGGGGCCATAACTCAGCTAAATAACCTACGCCAAAGGTGGCGATTGTGTTTGGCTGAGCTCTTTAGGCATTTAAACTTGTTACCAAGTTTGAAGAAAATTGGATAATATTTGTTGCAGTTATTACATGGAAACGAAGCATGACAGACAGAGGGACAGACGGACAAACCCATATTAATATCCCGTTTATGTGAAAGTAGGGCATAATTAAAATTACTTGTTGTTGACACAATCAGTAACATGAATGTAAATAAATAAATAAAGTACAAATTACATTAAAATCATTTTATAAAATTTGATAGAATTTATCAAAATAATGAGCTAATTAATGCAGAAGCAACGGTGTGCCGTAGATTCACATTTAATGTTTCCATTTGTCTGGTATTTCAGTTAAAAACAGAACATTGACATTGGATTTACAGACAAATTAAACTACTTTAATTGATCTCTTGAGCTTTCAACAAAATTTCATATCTAACATTAACACAGATCAATTTCTTTCCATTCCTTTTGTGATTCTGAAGGCCTGTAAAATGTGCGTGATTAAAACTGTAGAATGAACTGAATGCTGTATGCATTTGTTTTCATTTGCTTGAAGCATCAAATTTATTTCAAGATTTATATCTCATTACTTGCAAGTAATATTCTTATCAAGTCTACTATTTTGACATTTTCCTATATAATTTTATAAACATGACAAATTTCTTTATTTTTACATACAAAATCAATATAGTTCAAAATAACCATCATGATCAATAAACATTATTCAAAGTACTGGTAAAATTATTAATTTTTTTTCAATGAATATTAATTACCTGCATAATAGAATCAAATTTCCTCCCACCTGTCATAGGTATACACATGTCAGCTTTTGAAAAAGCAGACTTTCACTTTTTATGCTACTTTTTTGTTAACAAAAAGTTAATTTCCCTTTTTATGGTATGCCCTTTTAATACATTTTTTTTAAGTTTTCATTCAACAGAAATATAAAGAAATAAATCAACAAATAGATTTTCTAAACAAAAATATACTACAGTACTTGAATAGTGTAGTTCAAAAGTTATGCTTTGCTACAATGACATGAAAACATTATAAATATGTCAATATTATAAACAACCCAATTTTACAACAGACTTGAAATAACCGAAATGTATATACAACTGCATATTAAAATGAAGCATGCAATAGACAGGTATGCAGATCCTAAATAAAGGTCCCATTGATGTCATTCATTAATACAGTGATTTACCTATAGAAACAGTTCCATCACTATGAACATTTCTGCTAAAACTTCCACAAAATTTACGGACTAACAGATCCAATTTTAATCCTTAATCTATTCATGAATTTTTCACAATGTGCACAAATTGTATGCCTAATCCAGAACACTATCTTCTTCCTAACATCACATTCACATCCAGTTTCTTTTCAAAATATCTTAAAATAGAGCAGATGCCTGCATGGAGTTACTCTGTTTTTTTAAATCCCATGTTACAAGTTCTCATTTGATATCACATACATATATACCAAATGGTTTATCACCTGGCCGCTTTATTTCCAGTTCTTAACACTCACGAACATGCGGCAAAAATCCTGAATATTACACGCCCAGTTTTAAATTGAATCATAAATATTAAATCCATCGGATATAGATAGAAGTTACACCTTTTATCAATCTGAAATAAGGTATTTGGTCATTGGAAAAAATTTTGGTAGTTGATTTCTTCATAAGTATATTTCAAACATTGGAAAATTTTACAAGCTACTCATAAAACCTTCTGCACATGAGTGCTTATACGCTGTCTACTCAAATACCTTAAGCACAATTAACCTGTCATGTGTCACCTCCGATAGCGAGTGTAATATTTTAATGGAAACCATATTGATTCATTTAAATTCACAAATTTAATTCAAAGCTCATTTTCGCTGAAGCCAATTCTTATTGGTTGTATAATAGGTACAACCATAACAAACACAATATAAAAAATTCCTCACAACATTTTTTTAATTCTCTTCAAAATTTCTAATAGTCTTGATTACTCACTGTTAAGTGCCATTATATGAATTTATGTAAATTATGAGCTCTTGTGTAGGTTTATTTCATTGTCAAATTTCATAAATCGTTCCACAATAGTTTTGAGTTTTAAAGTGATTTTTAGGTGACAGAGAATGACAAAGCAAAGTTTCTAGTTACAAGAGGCCTTTAAAACTACAATGCTCACCTGTATTCTGCCCGGTAAAACTGGAAAATTTTTAGATGGAATGGTTGATTGTACTTTTTTATCTAAGTTTGGACAGAACTTCAAATTATCAATTTTATGCTTTCAAGATCAAGAGGGGATATTGTTTTTTGTCCGTCCGTAACTGTTTTCAACATATTGGTTTCCTCTTTAGTTTCTTTCCTAGGAATTAAGTTAAATTTAGTAAGCTGATTTATTTAGATGACATCTAATGATTCTAATTTTACGGTCAAAGTTTGGCAGTATTTGCCAGAGATATTGAACTTTAAAATCTTCAGGAATGACCTAATCGTTTCACACCTGAAAATCAAGATGATATGCTCTTTTCTATTGTTAAGACCAGTCTATTATGGTCTGTAGTGTTGAATGACTTAAAGCTTTTGGGCAAGATGTTTCTCAAACACATCTTCTGTTTTCTTTTTACATTACCATAACCCATTCACCCCTAAAGACACATTTAGACTGGTCTAAGTCATTAATATATATAGGAGTCCATTGCTTTTCAGGGGTTGACGAGTTAACTAATCAACCCCTGTGGTCACATTTAGACTCATCCAGATCAATAAATAGAATGGTCCACTGTCACAATTCAGGAGTGAACAAGTTAATACCAACAACATATAAAGTCTGTTAAGCTTTATATATTTTATATATTGCTGTTAATATTGCATGTAATATTATTGCAAAATTTGAATTCTAAATCAAACACTCCTAAATCATAACAGTGGACTTTACCATTCTTTGAAATGGGTGAGTTCAAATGTGTCTACAGGGGTCAATGAGTTAAGTGTTAAAAAAAAATACCGGTAGTGTACTTCCCTCACTTCTTTAAATTTCACGATATATGTGTGAAAATAAACAACCAGAATATGATAAATTACAGCTGAAGATATATTTTGATATTGTGATCAATCAATGTTTCATAAAAACAGAACCCTTCAACCATACAGTTATATAGCAAATTATAGAGCTGGAACACAGGTAAACCAGGTAAAAAAAGTATAAATATTAACATGAAATTTAGATAAAAAGTTCAGGAAAGTTGTAAAAAGTACTATTCACTTCTTTCTAAGAATTACTAAAAGGTCAGAGATAAAATCTAAATATTATTTGAAGTGTAAAAAAATTCATGTGATTATCAAACTTGAATCAATATTTAAGTATCCCATAGATGATATCAGTTCTAAATTTACATCTTACCAAGTAATTTTTCAACTGCTCCCATTGGCTTGGAGTATTAGCCTTGTGAGCAGGATTCACTAAGTTGACAACAGTAGCGGTCCTACCCGAGTCTTGTTTATCACAGTTCCTTCAGTAAACAATCAGCAAAAATGTAAAAGTCACATGTCTTCAGTATTGTTGCTGTTGTATTTTTGTTTAACATCCCACTCAAGAATCTTTTACTCATATGGAGACGTCACCAAATGTTGGTGAAGGGCTTCAAATTTTGGCCTATGCTCGGCACTTACAGCCATTGAGCAGTGAGGGTTCCTTAACATGCCGACACCTACTGTGACATGTTTTTACAGTCTCATCTGAGGGACAGGAGATGCCAACAGGTCTTCAGTAAAACAGATGTTCCTTTAGGCATGGCCATCAAGGAACACTAACTGTAAGTCCACATCACAAGTCAAAATTTGTGGCACTTCACATATATTAAGTGACATCTCTTTATCAGGAAAAACAAATCTTGGCAAGATGAAAAAACAACAAACAATTTTTTTTTAAAAAAAAAAACATAAATGTGCATCAGAAACTTCACATTGTACTATGTTCATTGTGAACATTTTTAAATATAATTATGGAATGTTTCTTGTTTAAAACTAGGTTAAGTTTAAACATTAACATTTTAAAACCAACTATCAATTATTAGTTTTGAAAAAAATTCTAAGCAGATATACTTTCTTCGCAATTTTCAATAACTAAACAACAACGTTAGCAGTTATTGATAATTTAAATAAACTACAATGTACGGTACTAATAGGTTTAATCTGAAAAATTTTAAAGATTATAATTTGCCAAAATTGCTGAGGGTGTACATTAGACGCAATGATCTCTGTCAAAATATTACAATTCTAATGGGTACTTCAAACAAATTTAAAACAGTGAAATGTTAAAAGGGTAACCACCTTGGTTTTTTGTTTTTTTGCAATCATCTAACACAACTCTAAAGAGAAAATCTATGAGTTTATATTGATTTAAAGGAAGTTACTGATAGTTTTGTAAGTAATTTGTGTGTTATGCATGTTTGAGGCTAAGTGCATGTATATAGTGATGGTTATATGAACCAATGTCGAATTTAGAATATTTCATATTCAGTTATGACTTACTGTGGATAAAGACCAACATATCTGGTTTCAGTTGTCATTTTGTTTGCTTTTTTTTTTTTTTTTGATGTTTTTTTTTTCTTCATATGCCCAGAATATAACAATTAGGAAGTGGATGTTTCACATGCCTTAGTTTTAACCAAGTTCTATACATTTGTAGGCACATTACAATGGGAAATGGCATTCGCAGATATTTTAAAACCCCATAACCCAATAATTGACCTATCACCACATGTCTGACACATGGCTGTCCATGAGCTTTTCTAATGTCATTTGTTTATGATGTCATAATCACACAAGTGTTTGACAGGCCATTTAATTGTGATGTCATGATAGAAAAGTTCATCAAAAGGTGTCGGATTGGGCAGTTTGCGATAGGTCAATTGAACTCTTCCCTATGCTTCATTGATATAATGCACGATACAAAACTTGGATAGCATTGAGAAAAGACACTGTCTTGTTATAAGACAGAAGTGTCCGAGTAGCGCAATGGTTAGTGCACCAGTTGTCACCAATGTGACGCAAGTTTGATCCTAGGATTGGACAGGGAAGTATGCGAGATGGTATGGTGGCGTCAGCTCAGACACGTGGGTTTTCCCTGGGCACTCTGATTTCCTCCCACAGTTAGGACCCTCTCATGCCAACGTCAATGATAAATAGAAACATTCATACAAGTTGATAAACTTATTTGTTCATTGTTGTAAATTAAATAAGTTTATTTGAAAGAAACTGCAATATTGCAAACAGACCAAAAACAATAATGCAATGTCATCTTCAATCTCAGGAAAGACAAAAAAAAGTTTGGGTATAAACCAGTCTACCTGATGTACAATATATGAATCTGCAATTGTTTTATAAGAACATGAAAATGGGAAAATGTATGGTTCACATATTTTAAAATGAGTTGCATACATAATGAGTATACATTAGAAGCCAAATTACAACTGATATTACAAAGGTATGTATCCAAGGCTTCAACTCAAATATTTATAGGAAGATAGTATGATATGTCAGCCTGGGAAAAACATGTTTAAAAACCATAGTAACAGAAAATTATCTCATCACGATCAAATGCTAATATGATCTGTTTGTGTTCATGAATAATTTAACTGTTTTCTTCAACACTTAGAATTGTTTGATAAAATAGAGCACATTTAACCTGTAATGAAGCTATCTTTTAACACTCAAGTCTTTAAAATTTAATCTGTAGGGACAGTAAATACCATCTTTATAATGGAATATCTTGATATATTACCACTGCATCATGCTGCTTCTCTATACCATTCTATACACTATCAATTATCAATTATAATATACACTAAAACGAGAGTGCAATTATATCAAAAGGAACTTTTTGTCCACAATATTCCCCCAGTCCAATCTACAAAGTTCCTCGCAACATGGGTGAAATCACAGTTGTTAGTAAAACTTGCTCAGTGTTTAATCATCCCTAGCAACATTTTCAAATTCTGAAAACTTAGGATACAGGTAATTCAAGTTACCAGCATGAAACAAATCACTGAACCTGTTTGTTCAGGTAGTCCTTTATGATCAAACTCAAGATTAGCATTTTGAGCAACTCCTTTCAAAATTCTGTTTTGTTTTTAAACATTCAGTGAAATAGATGCAATGAAAATTAGATATAACCTCTGTTAAAAAGTTTCATGGTAGCAATTCTGATACATGTTATTGTTTTATGTGGAACTGGTAGGTTTCCAAATATTAAATTCTAAAATGTGCTGAGACATGTACCAAGCCACCACTCAATCAGCATACGCCATCATAGTTGTATATTGTACACTTAAATACCTGTGCTGCTATGGTCATGAGGGACCTTACTCATACATGATTAACCAATAATCTGAACCTATACACTCCAATCTCATTCCAATATATTAAACATACATAAAAAGACTGATTCCTGCAAGTTGTAAGGCATCCAGCACCCCAGAGAGCAGAACATACATAATGATTGAAATTTGTTTACTATTCAAATATAATCCCTAGATTTGAATTGTCAATTCCAGGGCACAGAGGAGAAATGAATTATAAGTATATATGTTTCATATCAATTTCAAAGTAACACACTGAGGCATTAAATCAGCTTCCACATACCTGAATTTTAAAAACACACAAAACACAGAGGCACACAGGTAGAGCAAACTTAGACCCATCATAAAGAAAAAGTGTTGATGCCAGTATTGTTACTTTTATCCTAAGATTACCTGATGTCAAAATTCTAAACGCAAATTTTAATCTGAACATCTTTGTCATGTTTTACATATTTTCTAATGTACCTATTTATTTGCAAAATTAATCGTAAAATGAATCCTTTTCATAGATTTCCTGATTACATAACATAATGTGTAACCTTATTTTTTGAAAACTGCCATTATTACATACATGTATACTGCAATTTATTGCAACAAAGCCATGAATATTTAGTAAGTGGTGTGTGACTATTTGAATATAAAATCCCTGTCTATCACATAAAATAACAGTAACAGAGTTTATTTCTTAGCAAGTCCAATTTCTGAACTTTAAAATTTCATTTAAGAAACAGCAGTCTATATTTATACATTAAACATGAGCTGATCTAACACAATATGTCATAACCAGTAGTAGGTCTTTGATAAAATGTTCCTAATATTAGAAGCTATTTTTGTCACAACTGACTTTAAAAATCTTATCCTAGAGTTTTAGGAGAAGTCTGTATCTTCTCTCTTTTTTAATCACACTGACATATGAAATCATCATTAAAGGTCATTGAAGGAGCTCTATATAGACAGAGCTAGATATAAGTACTGATGTGTAGACACGTGCGAGTCTGTAGCAGATGTCTATAAATACTACAGTCAAATCTTCTACCTTACCATAGGAAACACATATGTGTATCCATAAAGCTGATTGTAATATATGTGCCTTTGGCACTGGTTGTCAGAACAATTTGATCTACATCAGTACATGGATGGACTCCAAGTAGACATCACATAACAATAAGATTCTTATCTCTCCATCTACCTCCCACACATCTCCCCTCTATCCAACATTCAATCTCTCTATCTGCAGGCAGCTCCCACATTTCTCCCCTCTCTTAATAACCATTCAATCTCTGTATCTACCCCCCAGACATCTCCCCTCTGTTCACCATTTAATCCATCTCTACTCTCTTTACCAATCAATTCCTCTATCTACCTCCCACACATCTACCCTCTCTCCACCATTCATCATTTCTGCCTACCTTTTAAATTTCCTTCCTCTTGTCAACATTTATTCCCTCTATCTACCTCCCACACATCTCTCTTCTCTTAACTTTTCATTCTCTCTATCTACCTCCAAACCCTCTTATCTCCTCACTTTTCAATCTCTTTATCTACAGTACCTAACACACATCTCTCTTCATCATTCAATCTCTTTAACTAGCTCAAAGACATCCCCTCTTTTCACCAAAGAATCTCTTTATCTACCTGCAACACCACCCCTAACGCTCTTCATTCAATCCCTCTATATATCTCCCATATATCTTCCCTATCTTCAACATTCAGTTTCTCTACCTCCAACCATTCTTCACCATTCAATCTCTCTATCTACCTCACACAATTCTCTCTCCTCTTCACCATTTAATCTATCTAGTTCTCATACTCCTCTCCCTAACTTCACCAATCTCTTTATCTACCTCCAACACCTCTTTCCCTCACTTTGCCATTCAATCTATCTATCTACCTCCCACACACACTCCTCTTCCTAATGTCAACATTCAATCTATCTACCTCCAACACTTCTTTCCCCCACTTCACCATTAAATCTCTACACACCCTCAACCTTTCAATGTCTCTATCTACCTCCCTCACCCCAACCTTTCTTTACCATTCAACCATACCACTTGCAAGCATGCAGTCAATGAGTCAGTTTCCCTCTGTGTATACATGTATGTACATATATATTTGTATATATCAGCTGTTAAAAGTATATATGTATTCACTGAAGTAAGTTTCTGATCATGAAAATAACAAGATTTCAAGTAAAGTGAAGAGAGATGCTCAAGAGCTTACAACAGACCTGTGAGAGGAATGCTTACCAAGATGTAAAGATAAAAAAAAAATATCAGAATCTTTATATATCAACAATGAGAGATCCTATAAATTATAATATTTATTGCTAGGTTTTAAAATGTGTTTATGGGTTATTAATTTGTGTTATGTTAAAACGATTTTGGTATTTTGGAGAAGATGTTGTAAATTTTCTGACTGACAATAAACCAGAATAAAAAGTTTTTGCCACATTTAGTACCTTTTTATGATGGTGAAAGATTAGACTAGTATAACACAACAAAATTAAAAAGTAATACAAAGGTTAATTACACTGGCACTTAAAAACCATGAAAATACTTAAAAAAATAGATTTAATATTCATTTTCATATGCTAGCAGGGGCTTCTTTGGGAATGGGGCCTGGGTCTTTAGGAATTGGGAATTTGAGCAACATTTTATTGAAACAGGGAAACCTAAAATACACAAAACTAAATATATGAAAAATAAATGTGTGTGAAAATACAAAGATCTCTTAGAATTCATTGTCATTTGACTTTGATTGAAAAATTTTGACTGCAAATTGGGAAACATTTTTTTTTTTTGCATTGGGAATGGGGCCTTAGTTCGGCCCCCTATGATAGGACGGAAAATCCATGGATAGCTTGTGACACAGAGACATCTTTCTACATATCTAAACGGCAAACCAATCTTCAATGTTTCAAAGACATCATTTAATATAAATAGAGTAAAACCTGCTGTGTATGAAGACCAACTGGTCACAAAGACTGTTTTTTGCTGTCCACAATAAAATTCAACCTTTATTTAAAGACCACCTCCCTATAAAGACCAGTTTTCTTGTGTCCCACAGGAGGTCTTTATGTACAAGTTTCATTTTTATATACTTGGACATTGTTGCCCTTAGTAATTTTTGCCTCATTACAACAGGAAGTTTATTCATTCTATCTTAAACATGCTGTGTACATTGAGATAACCTGGCTACATTATGTAAGCAAAATGTGGTTGTGGGCTTATTTTAAGATGCTTGAAGAAACCAATGGGGGAGACATTTCAGAATTCAAAATCAAATAAGAATTTTTTTGTTTCAATTCTAATGATCTTTTGTGGACATTTTAAAGGTTTATGACAATCTTATGGTGTTTTATGGGTAAAAGAGATCCTGTTAATACCGCTATTTCCAATGTTCTAATTTTGTATATTTTTCGTGCAGGAAACAAAAAGAGTTGTTCTCACTTGTGCTCATTCTCATATTATAATCTTTTTTTTTAAATCCATGTGTTCAAATATCTGAAAACATAAATAATATTTATTTTGTCAAAAATTGTCCTTAAGACCCTTTTATCAGCTGTGACTCATATATAATGATACACTTTTGAATCATGATACACAGCCCTACAATCTATCTTATCTGTCTTTTCGCAAGTCAGAGTTATCTCCCATGTCAGCAGGTATCGATTGTGCCATCAGGTCTTTAAGTGAGAAAACAACATCTTTTTCACACAAACATATGATGTCACAACTAATAACTTTTCTCATTTCACAAACAAACAAATGACATCACTATCAATACCTGCTACAAGGTGTGGTAATTAACTCTGGATAACGAAAATACCTAATAGATGTTTGATGACAATAAAAAAGATACTTACAAAAAAGTACAGTTCTTCTCTTGACCTTTGCTGTCCCTCTATCTAAAATCCACGCAGATAACAGGGAACTCTGGCATTACAGAATGTTGTTACTAGTGTTCTGGGAACACATATATTAGGCGTAATATTGACCAATACCCAACAGAAATACAGATATCAGTGATCCTTAAAATATGTCCACATGTATCACGAAAGATTAACACAATCACTTCAATTATTTGATAAAAGTCACATATTTTTACACAGATAATCCATGGGTGTTCACTGATGATAAATAAACTTGTGAAATATCAAGTCACAGAATATTCAAAAATGACCTAAATTGGTTACAAAAATTTCTAATGCTTCCATTCACAGATTCTTCACAAGGGATCCAGACATTGTCACAGTAAATTCACAAATGGATGGCAGTATCGGTCACAGAAAATTCACAAATGGACAAAATGTGTAAAATATTCACAACTGGTATGTCACAGCCCACATGCCTACAAAAGAAAAAAAATTCAGGTAAAAATCACAGATGCATCAATTTTATGCGTTTTAAGAAAAGAACGAGAAATATACAACATCAAACTTCAAAAGAAGTGTAATTGATGTCTTCTTCTTATCTGAATATGTTAATTCTTGAAAATAATAAAATTTATATGTTGCTACGAAAAGAATCAAATTTTATGTATTTCATGTGTTATTTACTTTGATCAATAACAAAACTTCTTGTGGCACCTTTTGGAGATACTTTTTAGTATTAATTACCAAATTTCAAAATGATATATCTTGGAACACTACAGAAAATATTACCATCATACATTTTATATTTATTAAGTGTCAGAATGTTCATAAATTTCTGCAATCAAATTAGTCAAGCAAGATCCAATATTTCCGTTGGTTTCAGTTTAATTGATATTTGTATGTTATCTGTAAAGCATAATGCTTGAAATAAATCAAGTGCAAGATTTTCTAACACAAGAAAGATTACAGGAAATCTTAGTTCTATAAATAAAAATCTCAATGGCGAGAAATCCATACCACTTGAAAAATGACACAAAAATAAATAAATGAATAAATAAAATGCATTTAATACACGTCTCCTCACATTTTTACTGAAACCAAGAATCTGTCAAATTTTATCAACTCCAAATACTTACTATACACTCTAATGACAGGATAAAGATTTTATTCAATAAATTAAGTTTTACAAAGAATTTGTCAACAATATGGAATCAATGGAGAAGTGGTTGACCATGGTATGTTGGGTACTGTGATAGTCTTATCCCAAAATACAAAAGATTGGGAGGTATGATGCTATTGATCTGTCTGTATATCTGTCAGTCAGTCTGTCAATCTGTCTCTCTGTCAGTCAGACAGTCATTTATTAGTAAGTGCTAGTCCTAGGTGTCAGATGATTCATATGGGTAAGAGCAAGTCCTTGATGTCTGTTAAAACATGTCCTAGATGTCAGTTATAAAAGTCCTGTCAGGCAGTCATTAGGATAAGAGCAAGTCCTAGGTGTCAGGCAGTCATTAGGATAAGAGCAAGTCCTAGGTGTCAGGCAGTCATTAGGATAAGAGCAAGTCCTAGGTGTCAGGCAGTCATTAGGATAAGAGCAAGTCCTAGGTGTCAGGCCAGACTTTTGGGTAAGAGCAAATCCTAGGTGTTCTAGGTATCAGGCAGCCATTAGAATAAGAGCAAGTTCAAAATGACAGACCAATTCAAAGTTCACTCAAACATAAACTTAAAAAAAAAACATTCATATCAGTTCTATCTACTATGTAGAGCTAGCTCATTAAGGTATTGATTATCAATTATCAGTTACAGACAGATGTCAGATACTGACAATAAACACAAGACAGAATCTATTACATCAGAGATCTCCCTACACACACATAATGTACATCCTGATAATAATGATGTGATGCAACTGATAACAAACTGTCAGTTAATTAGTACTCCATACACTTCCAATTTGTCTATGCATAAAATATGTAAATATCAAAAGTCTTGTACAACCTGAAATACTTGTACTTTCTGGAGTATAAAAATGACAGTTTCATTTTTTTTTTCTTTATACACAAAATATGTACCGTAAGTATTGAAAGTCTTGTAGAGTCTGAAATACTTGTATTTTCTGGAAGATAAATGTAACAAAATATTTCATTTTGTGTCCATACAAATGTTCAGAAAACAAGTAAGTTTCAAAATTCTCACAGAAGCTGAAAAACTTGTACTTTTTGATGGATACAGTTCACATTTATCAATATAACTACAAATACAATATTTTTGTAAAATCTGAATTTCTTGTGGTTTCCGAATAACATAGTAGATATACAGTGCTTTTACTTGTCTCTACACTGACAAACACATGAACAAGTTTTTGTAGAAACTGGTATAGTAATCTGAAGGATTTGTGTGACATGAAAGCTGACGAGCCATCGTTTTATTCTTCATAAAAACACAGGCAACACAGACAATTGCCTTAATCAACTGCAACAATTTCTGGTTGCCTTTATGTGTAGAAAACGAAAACTCGTAAAAAGCAGAAGGAAACTAAGAATAGCCAAGGTTTTATACATTGAGAAGTTATACTTTATTCACACAATTTCTTTTTAGCAAATACACATACATTTGAAATTGCAGCTCAACTGATGAAGTCTAATTGACAGAAATGATCGTCTTGAGCATTATAACTTTGGTATTATGTTTATGATATTTATAACCACCAGGTCGTTGCCACTGCTGGTGGACCGTTCGAGTCCCCAAGGGTATACATAAACCTAGTACCTGGTATTTCAATACCAGCTGATAATCTTAAACTAAAGTAATATTTGGCACTGATAACACCATTTAAATTCCAAAATTTTCCTATTTAGATTCATCATTTGGACTTGTATGATACTACTTTCTTTTTAGTAAATAAACATACATTTGAAATTACAGCTCAACTGATGAAGTCTGATTGACAGAAATGATGGTCTTGAGCATTATAACTTTGGCATTATGTTTATAATATTTATATTTCTTTTCACCATACACAATCCAGTGTATCATATCTTACAATTAGGTAACAACAAAAAATTAAATAAACATAAATAGGTCTGTCATACACTTCTTATTTACTCAGCCAACTTGTTTAGAGTTGCTACAAAAACAGAAAAAAAATTGATATTTCCAAAATAAAATTAAAAGGTACATAGTGTTCTACCCATTGCCTTCCATATCTTCTGTAATATCAACATACAACCTATCTAGCCCCCCCCCCCTATACCATAAGTAATATCAACATACCTCTCTAGCCCTCATATCCTCTATAATATCAACACACTTCTCTAGCACCATACCTTCTCTAATATCAATATACCTCTCTAGCCCCCATATCATTATATCAACATACCTCTATAGCCACATACCCTCTACAATACATGTATCCACATACCTCTCTAGTACTCATACCTCTGTAATATCAACATATAGCCTATCTAGCCCCCCATACTCTCTGTAATATCAAAATACTTCTTTTGCCCCTATACTCTCTGTAATATCAACATTCCTCTCTAGCCCTCATATCCTCTGTAATTTCAATATACCTCTCTAGCCCATATCCTCTAAAATCACCACACCTCTCTAGCCCCTATACCCTCCGTAATATCAACATACAACCTATCTAGCCCCAATACCCTCTGCATTATTAACATACCTCTCTAGCCCCCATGCCCTCTGTAATATCAACATACCTCTCAAGCCCCCATATTCTCTGTAACATCAATATATCTCTAACCCCATACCCTCTGTAATATCAACATACCTCTCTAGCGTTCCAGATACACTGTACATGTATACACAAACAACTTCTCTGTCAATGAACCTTTAGAACTGATCACATCCAGTGCTATATTGTAAACTAAACAATTATACAAAAACTTGATCAAGTGATCATAATACAGGTATAAAGATAACAGAACTTGTCACAGGTAGAAATGCCTACCAGTAATCTCTATCCTCATAGAGGATTTTTACAATTAATCCTAGATAATGTCATAAGACACACAAGTGTCAAATACCATATGTATCTATTTACCGGTATTTTATGTCATCACAAGTGACCATCTTAATCCCAGATATTCTGCTACAATGACTTAACTTTTGTATAAAATATTTCAATTATCTCAACTGTATTCTGCCATATAACAGAGAGAGCGAGAAATGATGTACATGTACATCCTATACTTATTTTTTTTGTGTCATAAATTTTATTATATATACAAGTCAAACCTTGTTATCTCTAAGTCGTTGGGACCAAGCAAAAAATTCAAGATAAATGGGTCCTGGAGTTAAAAGGTCTGTCACTAAGTAAATAGAATCCTGATTCCTCTCATGAGCATTTTGATATTTGCCAGAATTCTTGTAGGCCTATAAGTATATCGTTTTATCTCTAATCGTCAGTATACATGCACAATGACGCCTACAAAAACAATGTATTTTGTCAAACAATGTGGTCACGGAAGACAGGAGGTCTCTGTTGAGAGGTGGTCTCTCAAGACAAATCCCACTGTGGTTCACAATATTTACAAGATATTTCTAAATTTTGTCTTTTGGGTCCAAAAAAGCAGAGTAAAAATCATTTTTCTTTAATTCCTCCATGGACAGTATAGATACATGTATATAGATACATGTCTTATACAATGCAGATTAGAAATAAAACACAAATGTGGAGGAGTAGAGGAAGCCATAAAAAACAGACATGATATCATTTAACACTCCTACCGGATATGAAGTACAGGTAATCATGTACCTGTTTTCTCATTTACCCCCTTACATGTACAAAATCCCAACAAAATAATATTGTTGTAAGTTTTTCCATCCCCTAAATCTGAGTCTTAGGCAGGTAAAGGTCATAGGAACAACATGTGGCATATACTTAACACATGTAAAGTGTCAAGACCCATTCTTATCCATGTAATTACTGACAAATGATAAAAAAGCCAAGCTGAAATTAATGTCATTAGATTTTGTCTGAGACCAGATTAATTCTTACCAAGATAAAGAGAAAAAAAGGGTGATAAATATGCTCACACTATATAATTACGCATTCCCAAATACGGCAAAACGGGACAGATTCAATATTTGACTTTAAAACTTTTGAATGTTATTTACCCCTGAACCATGGAAGAATCAAGCAGGTCTACAATTATGTTGATATATTTTAAGGTGCTCATATATGATATAAGATTTATATAATATCTAGGGTCAAAATTTTATTTTAACTAAATCTCTTTTTTTTTTTTTTTTTTTGGGGGGGGGGGGGGGTATTATTATATCTAGCTGTACAAACTACATCCACTTGATATATTATAGATAAACTAAAAGAGACAATATTTCAATATTTTTCGCACATGTTTATATAAAAACACAAATCATCTTGGCTGGGCTAAAGCTTTTTTTCTACCTTTGGTGTGAAAACTTTACTATGCAGATATTCATTATGGACAAAAAGTGAACAGGATGTCATTAAATTCTCATGAAAGAACACATTTAAGACAAAAATAGACTGATACCATATTCAAATTAAACATTCATAAATAATTTTACAGTTACAACAAAAGTCTTATATCAACTTCTTTAAAAAAAAAACAGAGTGACTCTTGTGTCAATAAAAACAAAACAGACCAAGTACTGATTCTTTGTACATGGAAACCTAAGTGGCAGTCTATTAAACAACTCAGTCTTGGCAGGCCAGGATTATTATATCATACAAAGTCTCATCTTTTTCAGAAAAAAAAATGTTTTATGATTGAAGCCAGTGCATTTTATCAGCTGTAGGAATTGACAACAGCAAATATGGTTCTGACTATAAGATTTACTGATGGGCATATAGATCTGATATAGCAGTAAATTTTCTTGTACCAATCTTGAAATACAATAACTAAGATTTGTAAAATTTGTTAGTTAGTATAAAAAAGTATGTATTGGTAGATTTTATTTTGATGAACCCATTAAAATGACTGGTGAAGTATGGGACATCAATCTCATCTTTTTAGGATAGATATAAGCAAAAAAGTCTTATCATAATTCTATTGACTTTGCTAGTAATAATTCACAGCATTACATTGAAACCTGTCCTGAGATAGCAAATCATGGAGGACCACTTGGTCTGTGTTGAGAGACCCGACAAAATGTTTAGCAGTGAAAGAATCCTTTGGATTTTAACTCTGTTAAGATTTGACAATTTTCAATGACAAGGTGCTTTTTCAAGAAGATTTCACCATACATACAATTCATTCATACCTAAAATGAAACATCTAATCAAATTTGTAGATCCCATTTCAAACATATTCATGCCCTGGTATGACAAAATCACTATTAAACTTAGCATTACTGATCCTTACTGTAGCCCTACAAAATACAGGAGTCTAAATTATTCAATCCACATTTACTTTACATTTAATAAAATTAAAACTATAGCTTATATTAATGGCAATTCATGTGTGTTGCTTTATCATAACCAACTTATGTGTAAAATGGCCACTAGTTCTGTATTGTTGTTTTGTATAGTCTTGTTAGACTACAAGTAATTATATACAGCTGTATACCTACCTACCGAATATAACACTCCTTTTTTTCATTTACACATGTATACCACTAATTTCTGATTTCTTCATATATTCATGGTCATACACACTTGTCAGTAATGAATATGTATAATACCTTGAAGAGTGCTAAATAGCAACAATTAACAGCTTCTAAATGTTTCAGATATGAAATTGAATACAAATTTTTATACATTTTAACCCTAGATCATCACCAGTAAAGAAAACAATTTTATCGTCAGAAAATTAAAGTTCCCAATCTAAATATGATCTAGGATATGAAAGGAAGTCAGAAGTTTAAAAAAAAAAACCAATATTTGTGAAAATCAAAAAATGTCAACAATATAACAATGGACTGATTGCTCTGTTTAAGTACATTTAAGTGAACTGAAGCATGTTGAAACACATAAATTTCACAACACGTTTGAATATTTCAAAAATTTTCCCGAGGAAATCTATAATTGGTTCACAAACATCAATATATCACAAAGAAAAAAATGAATTTGGAAACAAATAATGCCTCAGCCATACCCAATAATCCACTTCATTATTCATAAAGAAAAAATACATTGTTAACCCGAATGAAAAATTATATTGGAATAAGCATTATCATATTTCTGTAAAATTTGCATAATGATGTGAATTAAAGTAAATGTATAATTGTAAAATGTGTGATGAAATATAATCTGACAATATATCAGCTGATGGTAGACAACACTAAAGGAGAATTTGATTAACCAAATATATAAATATAAACAGAAAGTAAACAAAAAGACCAGGTGCTGATCAGATTTCTCCTTCAATCATCATTCATTAGGGACATTACCTGTGTTTTTTCACAAACCAATAAAAAAAATCTCCCTTTTTTACTTTGTATTGATTTACAAAAACAAAGAAGAGATATACACAGGCACAAAAACTTTAAAATTCCTATATACATTGTATTTTGCAAAAACCTAATTTGGTAATCATTCACTTGCAACTGATTAATTCAACCTTACTACATGTATTTGTATACTTGCGTACCACACAGGACCTGAACTTATTTTCACAAAATATATAGGGATATAAGATTTTTCATGCTTGTGTATAGCTCTTATTTGTTATTGTAAATCAAATACATGTATGGTAGTAAAAGAGCATGCATCCGTCTATTTAATGTATATTGACTTCACAATAAGAAACACAGAAACTGAACATTTTATGATAATTCATGTACTTTTATTCTTTTCTTGAAGGTTGGCAAAATTATACATGTAGATGAATAAAATCAACCTGAAACCTGAATAATTAATTTCCTGTATAACACAATAATTAGGGGCCTCTGTGGCAGAGTTATTAGACCGCTTTGAATCATAAAGTCTCTCACTTCTGGTTGGTGCAAGTTCGAGCCGAAACCTAAGTTGATTTTTGTGAGAAAGTTAGCCAGTTTACTTCAGAAAACTGGTGGTTCCTTCCCGGATAAAATGTACATGTAACCAGGTTCTGTTATCCACCATTTTAAATTAGCCACCACCATATATATGAAAAATTGTTGCATTTGGAATTCAAATTTCAAAGACACCATAATCCACCATAAACTTTATAATTTGCCTTAATTTACTCTCCAATAGATAGCTGATTTTCATTTATAGTGGAATATCATTTATAGGTTTGATTGTAACTTGTAACCCCATCTCCAACCAATTCACAAAATTTAATTCTGTAACTACCAAGAGTTACATATATATATATATATATATATATATATATATATACATGTATATATATATCATGTTTAATGGGTGTAACAAATATAACATTAAAATTGACCCGCCATATCTATATCTAAACAAACTTGTTGGCTTAATTTGTATATGTTTGCCAAATCTTATCACTTAATGATGCACTGATATCATTCAAACCTCAAATTAAAACAATATGATTTCTGGTCGTGACCTCTGACTTGTGTACAAAATCTTATCAATTTTAATTACACAGTACATATTGTATTGTATTTATCTTATCAACAATTACATGGAGTTAAACATATTTGAAACTGATACAAAAATCCACAAACACAGTACAGTCATGATGTGTGGCTTTCTTTATCCCAGTCTTCACCGCTTGCGGTGTTCTAGTGGTAGAGGGAGCCTCCGTGGCCGAGTGGTTAGAGCATTGCGCTTTAAATCACACGGCCTCTCACCTCTGGTTCGAATCCCGCTAGGGTCATTTCGAATTAAGTGGGAAAGTTTGCCAGTTTTCTTGCGGAAGGTCGGTGGTCTTTACCTGGGTAACCGGGGTTTCTCCTCCACCAATAAAAACTGGACGCCATCATATGACTGAAAAATTGTTGAGTATGGCGTAAAACAAAAAATCAAATAAAAATCAAATCTAGTGGTAGAGCATTCAGCTCGCAAGCGGAAGGTACCGGGTTCGATTCCAAAGACTTTAAAAATGTAAGTGATTGTTCTTTCACCATGTGAAGTAAAAGTCATGAGTCTTTTGGATAAGACTGAAAATCAAGGTCCTGTGTCGCGGAAAGCGTGGCACATAAAAAAACCCTCACTGCATTGGCATTCAGTACATAGCTCAGGTCAAAATTTGTAGCACTTCACCTAAAGCTGGGGACATCTCAATATCAGTGAAAAATTCTTGACGGGATATAAAACAACAAATAAATGATCGACCCCGATTTGATATTCAAATACAAAAACCTTGACCTTGTTCGGAATTACATCTAACTTTATAAATACTAATGCATTCTTAGACCAAATACACGATGATGGTATAAATATTTATAAAATATTATTTGTTGTGAGAATAATGGGCTTGTGATTGTTGTGAGAATAATAGGTTTGTGGCTGTTGTTGTGAGAAATGTGGGTTTGTGATTGTTGTTGTTGTTGTGAGAAAGATACAATTATGGTTGGTGTCGTGCAAAATCTGGGTTAATGATTGTTGTTGTGAGGAAAAAAAGGATTGAAGTTGTGAGAAAGATGGGTTTGTGATTTTTGGTGTGAGAATGCAGGGATTTTCCATTATTTTGGGAATGCACCCAGGGCCTTTTGAATTGGGAATTTTAGCATCATTTTATTGAAATTGGGAAATTTAGAAATACACAAAACTATGTGAAATTACAGGAATCTCTTTAAATTCATTGTCATTTCACTTCAGTTGTGAAATTTTGACTGCAAATTGGGGGAAAATGTATTGTTTTTGCATTGGAAATGGGCCTGATTTCAGCCCCATATGATAGGGTGGGAAATCCCTGGAATGATGGGTCTGTGATTGTTGTGAGAAAGATGGGTTTAAGATTTTGTTATGAGAATGATGAGTTTGTTATTGCTGTTGTGAGAATGATGGGTCTGTGATTGTTGTGAGAAAGAGATGGAGAATGATGAGTTTGTTATTGCTGTTGTGAGAATGATGGGTCTGTGATTGTTGTGAGAAAGATGGGTTTAAGATTTTGTTATGAGAATGATGAGTTTGTTATTGCTGTTGTGAGAATGATGGGTCTGTGATTGTTGTGAGAAAGATGGGTTTAAGATTTTGTTATGAGAATGATGAGTTTGTTATTGCTGTTGTGAGAATGATGGGTCTGTGATTGTTGTGAGAAAGATGGGTTTAAGATTTTGTTATGAGAATGATGAGTTTGTTATTGCTGTTGTGAGAATGATGGGTTTGTGATTGTTGTCAGAAAGCAGGGTTTTTGATTGCTTAAATGAGAAAGATGTATATGTGGTTTGGTCATTGTGATAGAGATGTGTTTGTGGTTTTTGCTGTTGCTGTTGCTTGTTGTTGTTGTGAGAATGATGTGTTTGTGATTGTTGTTGTGAGAATGAAGGGTTTATGATTCTTGCTGTGAGAATGAAGGGTTTGTGATTCTTGCTGTTGTGAGAATGATGTGTTTGTGATTGCTGTTGTGAGAATGATGTGTTTGTGATTGCTGTTGTGAGAAAGATGGGTTTGTGTTTGTTGTTGTGAGAATGATTGGTGTGAAAATGATGGGAGTGTATTTGTGGTCCTTGTTGTCATGGAAATAAGATTCCTGATTGTTGTGGTGAGTGTTCCTATGTTTCCTGTAGTCACTCCTATAAATACCAACATAATGTTTAATGCCTGTCTTTTCCCCCATCTGAATCTCTGTCTATCTCTTCCAGTGAAGGAGAACAAATTCCTGGCATTGCAGCAACACATAAATTCTTATAAAATCTTCAAAGAATAGAGTAACAGTTTGGGAATTGCACACAACAGGACTGATTTCAAAGTATAAACATGGCCCCTATAAATATATCTTTATCACAAAAATCTATCCACATCACTGTGATATGAAGGAACTATGAAAAAACTTCTTAGTCAAAACTGTAAAAGATGCCCCTATCTATGATCTCTCTGTCTGAGTCACTGATGGAGAAAATAATCATCCAATACCCTCAGAAGTTATTATTAGTAGAAAACATTAAATAATGTAAGTTCATTATTTATTTTTAAATTTGAAACACAAAGTATAAGTACACTCTCATCATAAAAAACATGTCTACTAAAATTCATCACTGCGAATAACTCCCATAAATCCCAGATCTCTGTCCTCCGTATCTATAAATAAATTTGATGTAACAAATCACTCCGAGTCAAAGGGGAGCCACAGTGGCATATCTGTGATAAAATGAAAGGGTGGAGACATGAAAGAAAGAATAAATTACTCTCTATATGTTAAGTTACCCAAGATTTACATACAAAATGGACTTTTGTTATCATCATATAGACATGGGTGAAAATCCTTGAAATTTATCTATAAATGCCCCTGTATATCAGCTGTGCTTGCAACATAAGTCATTTTTCCTTTAATCTTCAAGCACTAGTGGGCCATAGATAATGATTCAGGAAATTGCCAACACTTTATCTGTGAAGAACACAAAAATATGGGTTTTGTATGAAGTGACCAGTACCTGGGTTAAAGCTAAGTAGCATGATAGATATAACTGTACAGGAAGATAACAAAATAATAACAAACCAGAACAAACACATCCCATAGATAGATCATGAAATGACCTATAGTTTGTATAGCCATGAAAACTCAGGCCAAACAAATATATATCCTACAAACAGACCATAAAATGACCCTAGAGTAAGTATCACAGTGAAAACTACAAGGCCAAACAAATATTTCTGAAAGTTAGAACATAAAACAACACACAGTGTACAGCAATAAAAACAGCTTTCTAAATAACAACAAACCAGAACTTTGAACCCTAATAGAACATGTATACATGCAATCATAACATCTTAGGCCAAAAAAATGTATTAAAAACAGCTATACCAAATAACAACAATCTAGTACATAGAACCATGATAGAGTCTACAAGTCTACCATTTCATTATCTCCTAAAAGATGAACAATGTGATTATATGGATAAATTCAATATTTTTGTTAAATAAGACAGTTACAATTTTACATTTTGCCTCCGGTTCATTTTAGAACCTTGTTTCAACACATATCAATAAGCAATTTCTATATGTCTATTGGCACAGAATATCACATCTAATACCCTATAATACGAAAATGAATCCAATATACACTATAAACTTATCTAACACTTCCTCTAAGACAGGTAAAAAGAAGAAAACTTAAAAAAAAACTGTTTTCAAAACAGACATTTTATTACTAAGCACTAACAAAAATAAAGTCTGAAGCTGTATAACTTGATTTAAAGGAAGTTATGATCCACTTCTGGGATTGACAATAGATAATGCACATGTAATTGAATTTCCAGCAAAATATTTTATTTTGGTGTCAGTATTGGCTTAAAGCTAAATCTGTTTCCAAAACAGCTGTTAAGGTTTTATATGATCAGGATGAATAAACAGAAAAAAATTAGAGAGCTGCAAAAATTATAATATACAGTTTCAGAAATATATAATCCAATCCTATTCAGAAAGGTATATTTTCCTCTAAAACAGGTTAATTAGGAATGTCAAATAGACACATTTGTTTACAGGTATGTCACATTTATAAGTGTATTTGTAGGACAGGTACATGTATGCCACTTAAATGCATTAAATTTGTTGACAGGTATGCCTCATAAGCACATTTGTAGAAAGGTATGTCACAATGCATATTTGTAGACAGGTATGTCACTTAAGTGCATTTGTAGAAAGGTATGTCACATAAGGATATTTGTAAACAGGTATGTCACTGAAGGGCTTTTGTAGACAGGAATGTCACATAAGGGCATTTGTAGACAGGTATGTCACATAAGGGCATTTGTAGACAGGTATGTCACATAAGGGCATTTGTAGACAGGTATGTCACATAAGGATCTTTGTAGACAGGTATGTCACATAAGGTCATTTTTAGATCGCTTTTAGTAAGCTTTTGTTATCAAAACTAAAATAATATTTAGTAGCCATGATCAACAATAAAATGTTGACCAGTTGTCTTTAGCAAAACAGTAAACTTCATTGTTAGGAAACAAATCCAGGCAAGGCATGTATTATTTTGTCTAAGGTAGGTTTCTGTTTTATTGTAGCATTCTTTACAACAGCTTAAGCTAATTGTTTATTTATTTGTAATCCAATAATCATTTTTACAGGTATGTACATGTGTTTATAAAGATCAATAAGGTATAAATTTCATTTACATTATGCCTTTGCCATTTCTCCGTTACATCTTTTATACAATTGTACTCTAAATCAATTGCAGAAAAATCAAATCCTTAATAAAGATTAAGTATTTTTCATTTTCTAGTGTGTTCTGTGAGCATGTTTCAATTTAGCAAAAGTGGTCTAAAACTGATATACCTGGTTTGATTCCTATATATGTGGAGCCACTTCAAATTAATTTTTTCCTCATTAACCCATATATATAGCCAGGCAGATGTTGACTGGACACCTCAAACTATTGCTTTTTACAAGTGCAGTGCCAATGCACTTGGTGTTGGGTATACAGAATTAGCATACATGCCAATATATGTAGAAAAGTCTTGTAGGGCTAGGTGTATGTATCATTAAGAAAGTTACTATGCCAACACTGGATCATGATAGGATCAGTACCCAATGGCCGACCACCATGACGTCTGTCATTAATTTCAAAATACAAGTCTACCTTTATTTTGTCCATCATGGACTGGCTCCCTTTATACAAATTGTAAACACTGGATTATGCCCGGAACAGAAGACCTACATGTACCTTTACCGCTTTTTTGGTAATTTTGACTGGCCCCATGTAAAATCTTTAACCCCTGAAAAACAATGGACTCTTCTGTAAATGTATTGGCTCAGGTCAGTCCAAATGTGTCAGGGATGAATGAGTTAAATCAATTTCGCAAATGTACAGAATCTATACCCCAACTTGGGCCAATATAAAGTTGATTTTGTCTGTTGTAATATCTGAATTTAGAAATGACTGAATTTTGTATGACACAGTGAAACATTTGTATCAAGTGATACCATCCTCCTGCCAGTTGTTAAGGATGTAACATAGGTGTTAAGATGTGATCTTTTACAGACATGTATGATATCATATTACCAAATTCAATATACATTAGATCAATTTTATAAGAAACAAATGTTACTGATGAAGGATATTCCTGTATCTTTGTGTGAGAGCTACCATCTGCTTTCCCTTGACCTTACAGCTACAGATAGACTCAACATAAATATGTATCTGAATGAAACATAATTTCTTTACTACTTTAATTTTTAATTCACAAATCTGCCATCTTTTCCTATTACTTCTACATACAATGACCAATATGTATGTATGTAGTTTTTTATCTCTGCCCAGAGATAAGTATTCTGATAAAGCACTACAAACAATTATACACATGTACATGCAACCCAGCATCATTCCTCTCATTCATGCAAAAAGCAGAACTTGGAGTTAGAACCCAATTATGATGAAATAAATTACTCTGATAACGTTCCAAAATCCATCTTTCACTACATATATACATATCTTATAACCAAAGGCCAACAATTTCAAGAATTTTCAGTAAATATTTGTAGATTTTTACTTTAATTTTCATCGTACTTGAGATATTACTAACAGTCAAAAGAAACACTTTTAAAATTACATGTTACTTTTAAGATAAGTAAAGCTTGCTTTTGATGATAAAAATTAGACAGCAAATATTACACAAAGAACATCTTGTACAAAACACAGAATCCGGTTCTTACAAACAAGGACAACAGAATTCTACTTCTAACATATACCAGACACATAACATTTATAACAGACATATTATTTGTTCATTACTTTCATCCCTGAAGATCTTTTCCAAGACTACAAAAACCTCAAAACAGAATACTTACATCAACATGAGGAACATCCAAAGAAAAAAGTCTCTTCCTAATCTATCCAATAATTCTAGTTTCATCCATGTTCTAGCTAAACACAGTATAGGTACTGTACTCCTAAAAACTTACACAGTAAGTGCTGGCTTCCTCTTTCCACATCATGTGCCAAGAATTCAGGGCAATAAAACCACATGTATACTCTTTCTATTTCTATCTTTTACACAAATGGCTCCAATTATCAACTCAGCCTCACCTACTCTCTACAGAGATAACACACAGTGAATCACATTGCTACAGAGTATGGTTGTATACTTAAATACCATAGCAACTACAAATTTTCACAGCCTCAATTTTCATGGTTCATTTCAAAATTTCTTCCACACTTGAGAAATACAACAATGAAATCAAGGAAGAGGGATGGAAACAAATCTAATTGTTCAAAAGGTAAAGAAACTGTAAACACCCTGTCGAAATTGAAAATATCAGGGAATAACGCTAGTAAATACATGTAACTTGACAAACACCATTAACAATACATGCATGTACTAACAATTTCAGTGCAGTTACTCTTTGTATTAACATTGAGAACATTTCAGTACATATTATTTCACAATAATAACTTCTGGTAGATTTTTATAACTTAATGGTACATAGATTCAACACACAAAACCGCTGCAGGTGTTGTAAAATAAAATCCAGGCAATCATCCTTTGTTATTTCATAATAATCATAGCGAGATTTTAAAGTATGGTGATCATTGAATGTGTAAAAATCCTTCGACATTGTAAGCTTCGCAAAATTGATGCTTCAGATGTTTTAAATGATATAATTATGTGGGTTTTAAAAAACAAATTATAGTTAATAAAAATGCAAATTTACAAACTTTGGATTTATATTTTTAGATATCAGCAATTTATCAAAACCAACATATTCAAAATTTATTAAAAACTTTATGATTTCACATTGTGTACAAATATATATGTATGTTTCATATAAATGAGTTTCAGGTACATCAGGTGGCATAACAAAAGCTCTAAGCATCATTTAAATACAACAAGATATACCACTTGAAAAGTATTGTGTAACAATAATGGTAGAAACCTTGAAAGTGTTTATATACACACATGTACTAGTATATCCCCCGTTCTTGGGTTTTGTCACCTAATCGGAGTAATCCAGAATGTGTTTGTTTCTGGTAAATCAGGTCAGTGTTACATTCAAATTGTTTATATTCTTCTTCTTTTTTTAATTTCATTATTATTAATCTATTTTTTTTTTTTTTTAGTCGAGGTTTATGTTGGTGTCAAACAAACAAGTTATGTCAATTTATATAATTGATGTTGGTGTTAGGGGTCTTTGCTGTGAGAGAAAACCAGTGTACCTGGAGTAACCCAATGTGTCTGACTTGCCAATCACCAAACCATCTCACATACTACTTGGTCCAATCCAAGGATTAAACCCGAGTCGCACTGATGGGATGCAAGTGCACACAAACCAATGTGCTACCCAGAGTTCCATCTCAACAACAAATGTAACAAACCATGATATTGACTTCTATGTGTAAATCACAATATCACACATATTTTTCTCACATGGACATCCAATTTATAATATTTGGATCGCCTACTGATATTTCACCTTAATTTTAGTGTTGTTAAAATGCAGTTACCGATGTGTTTAAAAATATATATGACATTAATGTTACCATTAAGAGTGATACAGTAAGACTTTGATGAGCCAAAGTTAAGGGGAGCACCTACAAAAGTTTGAAAAATCAGGACTCTGATTCAGGAATGGTAACAGAGAATCAAATATTTTTAGTTTCAGAGGTTCTTTAAGATGAATATGACTGCTTCAAAACCATATAAGACATACAAGGTCAGGATATTGAATAATTAGTGCTAGTTCTAATTTTCACGAAATTAAAACATTGAGTGTTAAGGAGGAGAGAATTGTCATGGGACACTTTCATACACGTGTAAATAATGACTTCAAGTTATTTGACGGAATTTTTTTTTATTATTAAGACACTAGGGCAAATTACTAAATAGATTTAATTGTATGTACAGAATGTCTTCGTACTTTCTCTTATATTTAAAATTTTATCCACCTTTCACAAACAGATCACAAACATTAAAATCATTTAAAAAACATTTTTGATCTATTTATGAGACTAAACTTATGATTGTGAAGTGGGTGCGAAAAAACTCTTGATCCACCTCACAAGGAAGTGTTTATTACTAAGTATTAAAGTTACGTGACTTACAAGTTACAATTTTAACAACAATTTTAAATCAAAGGTTACCCAGATGAACTGAAACATTCTTTAGATCTACTGAACAAATTATTCTGTTTATACAATCTTTTAATGTGGACAGCCCAAAAAGTAAGTTCTTGAAAAAAAAACTTTCATGCAAATAACAGAACACATTAATTCCTGAAAATGAATTTCAAAAAAGACAGTTCTTTACTGATTAGCATTTAAAGTCTCTTTGAAAATTTTGAATGTAAAAAGGTAATGGACTTACATTCTGTATTTGATTGACTCCCTTTGAAGATCTGTAAGTACATTAACCAAGAGTTTAAGTATATACATACATTGAAATGAGTTTAAAATCTTTGGTATATCAGAAAGAATACTTCATCTTTAGTACATAAATCTGTAAATGTTCTACTTTATAAATGTGTGTATACTTCAATGTAAAGCATCCCCAGGTAACAGTACATATAACAGCATTAAGCCTGTCATATCCTGTAAATTATTGGGTAAGATACAATGTTCTACAGGACTTAACACCATACATTTGGAATACGGTCAAACTTGTTTGTGAAGGCCACTCAAGGGAGCAGACAAAAGTAGTAATTACAGACAGGTGGCCTTTATAAAGTTTAGTTATTATAAAAAAAAAAGTTAACAAAGGTTATGTATAAAAGACCTTTACAGACAGGTGCCTTAATACAGAGGTAGAGAGTTATAGTCAAGACTTCTATGTTAATATCAATATCATACTGCAAAACCGGTTTTATTTGCAAGAATTTTATTTATGCGTAATTTAATGAGAGTTCTTGCTTGCAAAAATAAAATTATTGTGTAATTAAGTATGATAATAGTATGACGAAATGTGCATTAACAATCGCAAAAAAATATCTCTAGAGCAGATCTAGAACTTTTGTATAGCGAAAATAAAGTACGGTGTATTTTCACATTTGATGCTGTGTATCACCATACCAACTTCCAATCAGACAAAAACAGGATTCAAACCTATGACTTTCTATACTTGAGACAGGTGCTCTGTTGGTTGCTTAAATGGTAGACTCAGGATGGATCAGATAATAGGTAACATACTGTCTTTTTGGCATAATATTTTCATTTGCAGTGTTGTACAAATTTACTTTACAAACTAAAATTCTGTTTACACTTAAGCATTATTCTCATTCAAAACAAAAGTTATTTATAATGCATTTCATATTATTGTTGGCAACACATACAATCTGATGCTCTTTATTTTGTCCCTTGGAAGCTTGAGAAACTGAAAATAGTTAACATACTGGCATATAAAACCTACAGATCAACACAAACCTTAAACAATAAAATACTATATACACCAGATTACATTCTAACTGTCCATTCTAGAGAGATGTTTGGATTGCAATCAACATTATTATGGTTCAAATCTGGATCACAACCTTTTTAAAGATTAGGTACCCTTTAGTGACTGTTGCTTCCACAAACACTTAAGGATCCACTTGATATAAAACAGGAGTATCACTTAACTTCCTGTAATATGATTGGCCAGGCAGGCCACACTAGACTATTCTCAGACTTCAGATTATTCTTCAGTTTTCTGTCATTGAGCCTTGGTATAAAACAACACCAAAAGGTTTTCAGATGATACTTAGAAACCAAGACCCTTCTTCTCTTGCCAGTTGTGGTAGGCTTAACAAAGTAGAGAACCCTCACTGCAATGGCATAAGTCCATAGCACAGGTGAAAATTTGTGACACTTCAGCTACAGCTGGTGAGGTCTCTATATAAGAAATCATTTCTTGGTCAAGGATGTAAATATCATTTAAAAAAGCTTAACATTTCATCCTGATAATAGTGTGTTGTGTTACCATAGGAACCTGAGCTGGTACAAATGTAATGCGGGGATATTTACAAGTTTACTTGCAGAAGACAGTGGTCTCCCTCTGCATTTTGCAGCTGTTTTGTTGTTGTTTTTTTTGGGGGGGTTTTCGTACACCACTAAAACCTGACTACAACTGTAAAACAAAATAATTGTTGTAAGTGGGCTGACATAAATCTCCACTAAATCAAACTAATTGTTACCCATGTGCAAACTATTGTTGACTGTGGCATAAATTGTAAAAAAAATCTTTACCCATCCAAATTTCTTCCTTGGAATCACGGCATCTTAATTAAAGTCGAATCACAAACTCAAAACACAATTACATATATTACTTTAACAGTGTTAAAGTGTGTAGTATATTACTAATTTAAATTACCTACCTTGTAGATATAAATTCTCTTTAAAACATGATTTTACATATGTACATTTTGTTAACAGGTTCCTTGCTGATAAAAACGAACTCACAGTGCGATTGTTGGCTCACCTCATTTCAATGTTAAATAGTGTAAAACAGTGTATATACATTTAAAATAAAACTGAATCTTGGTATCAAAGACAAGTAGGGGTATATATTATATCACAGAATCAACAAACCATAAAACAGCAAGTTTAAATAAAATCTGGGTAATCTTGTTTCACCTATGTGAAATTAACACCTGAGATCTTAAGATGCATGTCAATATATCCATGTGACTATCAGATAAAGGCATTCTCTGGTCTTGTAAGTCTTGGTAAAGGTAAATTCTGACTTGATTGCGTAATACTTTGTAGCATAACAAATCTTGAGCTGAGCTTCTCTAGATTGGTGGACATCTGATGGGAGTTATGCTGTATCCTTATCTCTGTGTTTAAGTATTTATTCTCCCCCACTCTGTGTTATATAACTCAACAAGTTATGGTTGTGGATACATGTATATGTAAATAAATACAGTGTACACAGACAATGTTTGTCTGGTCTGTGGGAAATAACAAATAAACAAGAAATATACACAAAAGTTTTACAAATGCCTGATCAGGTATATGACTGTTGGAAAGTCTTCAGAATTACCTACTTGAAATATCAAATAAACAAAAATTTACAATCAAGTTTTACAAACACCTGAACAGGTACATGGAAAGTTTTCTGAATTACTGGCACACACGCATGCATGCACACGCATACACACACAATCAGCTTTTTATTACTTATATGTCTTTTCACAATATTCTATACTCTTTTACAGATTCTGGTATCAATACTACAAATATATATGTGCAAGTGATATTTGTTTTTATTTTTTTTTTTTCAGAAAAGCTGTTTTAAAGTTTCTCATCTTATTATTGAATACCTGAAAATTTTTGCTCCTGTTTAATTTTTGCCATTTTCATCCTTAGATAAGTGGGCAAATTTTAAAATGAAAGCAAAATTTCCAAGCTAAATAAATGAAGCATGGACATATATGCGATCTATATAACTATGGTGATTAAGGGAAAATTTAAGACAGGTGAATATGTTTTCTACTGTAACAGGGTGAAAATAACCAAGGGAAAAAATTTCCAGGTATACAATATATAAAAAATAGATTTTTTTTATGGGGAGGGAGGAGGGGGGAAGATATTTTCAAATTAAGGACAAATATTATTTTTCATTTTTATTCCTATATTCTTGCTGTGTTACAAAATAGTAGGTAAACATTTATTTGCACATTTGTAATTCAAACAATTAAACATGGCCTTTGAAAAATGTTTCTTTTTCTCTATATATACTGCAGTGGAACCCAAAATCTAAAATTAATACCATAATTATGTTAAAACAAATCATTATTTGATTCAAGATTGCTATATCATATCTCATGGATGTACACATCAATACCCCCTTACAAATAAACAAATTGATAATAGAGTAAATGTATAGAACATTATACCCAACCGTAACTCATCAACACCTTAAGACACATTTGGACCTGCCCATTTCACAGAATGGGTAAGTCCAATGTCAGAAGTCAGGGAGGCATGATTTAAAATAAAATATTTTATAAAAAATTTTCATGCAATATGAACTTGTTCAGTCCTGAATTATGACAGTAGACTATACTATTCATTGATCTGGGCGAGTCTAAATGTGACCAAAGGGGTTGATAAGTATACAAATTTCATGCTAGGTTATTAAAATTACTACATCACAGCTACATGTATATTGTAGTATCTGATTCAGTTGAAGATTAACTGTAAAAGGGACATACTTGACTTAAGTATGTGACTGGTTGAATCAATACAATGTAGTGTCCTGTGGCCATCTCTGGCACTAGTAATGGTTTAATGGATATGTAATTTTTACTTTTACACTCAACACTGAAATATCTGTAAATTTTATGATTTAATGGTTCCATGTCATGATACATGTAGGCCGTTCAGATTCCACAAGAAAACACAGAGGTTTAGTATCATTTCATCTGACAGGGCCATCATTTGACCAAGGTTCCATGTTAAAATAGGTCATTCAGATGGGACGAGAAAACACCAAGGTTTTGTGGGACCTGTCTTGAGAGACCAGTGTCATAAAAGACCACATTCTCAAAACCACTTGGTTCTATGATCCTGTAAATAAAATTAAATAATCTTTTGAGACTACATTTTAGAGACAGAAAGGGCAGTCTTTCAAGACAGGTTTCACTGTATTATATGTGATAAGGTCATCACTAACCATGGACCTCGGTTCCATGTCGTGATAGGTCCTACACAATGAAAGGGTCATCACTGCATTAGTTGATATTTATGCCAAAGGAAGGACTCAGATATCATAAATGACAATTTGTATGGGTATAGACAAGATACAATTTGATTTATCAAGTTTTCAAAAATGGTTAAAAAGATAAAATACCTAAAAGTTATCAAATTTTTTAGCAAAGCTGAAAAAAAAAATATGTTTGATGCAACCTGACCAACTCATTTAAAAAGCTCTGACTAAAATTTTTGTTAGTTAGTTTTGCCACCTTATTTTTTTTTTCCTTTTCTTAAATCTGACATTTTGTCCATTTTACATATCAAAATTAAAAAAAAAAAGAAAAAAGAAAAAAGAAATTTGCCTACTAAACAACCCACATCTAAAACTACTTGGGAGAGCACATCCCAACAAATTATTTTTGATGAGAGGCTAAATGTTTTCATATCTTTATGGCCTGTTGGTTTAATTACTATAAACATATACAACTGAATTTTTTTTCATTAGAAATTTTGTGTTTTAATTATCATGGTCTGACCAAGCAGCAAACACTGACAAACCAAAATCATTGGATTACTTCACCAACACTTTGTATGTGTCAGTGTGATAAACGAGGCAATCTAGATTCTTGTCCAAAGGTGATGGGCATGTCGGACATTGGTCATTTTTCAAATTTTACACATGCACTTGTGTTTTTTTGGTCAGTGACATTTTTTACGGACATTACATTACTTTTTTTTTTTCATAATATAGTAAGTCAATTATATTTCATCAAAATACAAAAAGACTCCATTCTATCATGGAACCCTTATTATTCACAAAACCTAACTTGCAGGTGCTTGTTAATAAATGGTATCACAGATACTAAGGTCAAAATTTTGTTTTTGCATAAATTATCTAGGTGGTAAATACATGATGAGTTAATCGTCTGTAGTGACTTAAAACAACAGAATTACGGTAGAACCTCGCCTAAAGACCACCTCGCTCAGGAGACCACCTCACATTTAAGATAATTTTTATTCAATTTCTTGTTTCTCACTAGATATCAAATAAGTCCAAACCCTCACTTAAAGAGATCTCATAATCTAAGTCTTTAATCAAGGTTCCACTGATGTTCTGCAGTTTATTTAAGAAAACTCAATGCAGCTTCAAGGCAAATACCTCTCACTTATCTTAGAGGGGACCATCTGAATATGTCTTGAATAAGAATCCGATTTGAGTCAGTCATACCTCCATAGGCGAAGCAACACTTTTGAGTACCCTCTTAATAATGACCATATTTGTTACTTGGACATTCTGTCATCTATAACTGGCCGTGTTCCCATAGCATTGGTTTGTTTTAAATAAAATAAAACTCAATGCAGCTTCAAAAGTATAGGTTGCCGGCAACTTACACTCTTGTTCACCAAAGGAAAATATCTATTCTCATATGCCCCTCCCTTTCAATTTTCAACCGTTAAATGGGGTATGTATTCAATTTTTTTATCACCTTAATTTCAAACAAAACTAATTTTTTTCAAAATAGATGTATTTTTCAGTTATCTGATATATGTCAAAATTGAAAGAATAAGAATCCAAATTTATGTAATTCTATGAATGGAGCTGTGTAACACCCTACCTCTCAATCCCATTCATTGACATCATACCTCCATCAGAATTGTCTGTAACATACACTTCATTTTGATGATTTCATGATTTACCAATATTGCAATATCACCTTAATTGGAAAAGTGAAAAATATACAATCTTACAAAAACTTAATTTGGACGATATTTGAGCATGTTATTAGTCTTGGAATTTCAGCTCACTTCTGTCATCATCAAATTGCTTTTATTGAAAGGAATGGCTTTTATAAATATACAACAACTTCCACGTTTTTATCCAATATGTTATCATTTTCAGATGTCCATGTTTTGTGGTCTCATGATGATTTAAACGAGAGCTGAGTCTGACTACAACGATCAAATGGTGCAAAATGCTATCATTTGCTGTGACATATTTATTTCTGTTTTCAAAATAAGTCATTTTACTTTACTAACAACACCATCAAAGGTGTTATTTTGGATATGACATGAATGCTATTTAGATTCAAACAAAAAAATGATGACTGAAAATTTAGAAAACTTATGAAAACATGCAACGTGAATGAACAGAGTTAATACAGAAAAAAATATAATTGATACTCTATAATTGTTTACAGGTACTTGTATGATAAACACTTGGACATGTTTAAAAATTGAAATATTCCTATCACAAAATGGATAGATTATGCAAAAAATAAAACGCCCTATTTCTAAAGACTTTGGCAAAATAAAACCCAAATAAACACAATATGACTAGCCACATGTGGATTCTTGGTACAGATAAAATTTATTTAATTTTTATACTGAAATCATGGATTACTGATGAGACTTACTGAAATGCAGTTTAATGGGTTCTTATTTATCATATTTAAAGGTAAAAATACACTGACAGTAAAATGACATGGTCCTTAAAAAAAAAGAAAAAAAAGTCTTTACCTCAAAAAGGTCTGATATAATCCAAATAAAATTTACAATAGAAACATCATTTCCAAATAAATTATCACTATATAACCATAACTATATATTTTTTATAAAAGAACATGTGCATGTTTGTACAGAGGGTGGGGGTATACTTGAATTTTCCAAGTACAGATGGAATAAATAAATATGTTTGGTTAATATTTACACAAAATGTATCTCAATATGCAACAAATGATAATTTTTCGACCTT
The DNA here is from genome assembly GCA_030159075.1 of Atrina japonica. NCBI lineage: Eukaryota > Metazoa > Mollusca > Bivalvia > Pterioida > Pinnidae > Atrina > Atrina japonica. Next base: position 440,532 of record BROG01000006.1, on the reverse strand, counting down.
GTGGAAAAGTGCACCATTTGTTCCCACCCTCAAATCTTTTAAAAGTATGAGTAAAAGTGTGAATTGCAACAGGCTGAGAGAAATGACTCTTCCTCCACCTACTGTGTCAAATTGCATTTCTCTAGGGATCACCAAAATATTTTCCCATGGGAAAATGTACATTGTTTATTAAATCTAAATAAGAACAGATCAATAAATAACAAAATATGAGAAAAGTTAGTTTGAAAATTTCTACTTTATTTTTTTGTTTACAACTTTTCCGACCAAAGGAAAATATCTCCAAAACCCCTCCCTTTCAATTTTCAACCGTCAAATTTTCCAAAGTACTACAATATATGTATCTTTTTTATCACGAGAAAACTAATTTTTTTAAATGCTCAGATCTTTTTTTACCTTTTACCTCCGCATTTGGGTGTCCAAAATGGCGCGTTGTAAACAAAGCAGGTGTTTTTCCTTATAAATATACAAAACTTACACGTTTTTAAAATGTCTAGTGATGGATTCAATCTACAACGATGTGTCAATTTGTGTGGTTTTGTTTAAAATTCATTCCACTTTTAAAAGTTCACATATTTTTTATGATCAAGAGAAGTGCAGGGGGCATATTGTACTCTATATTGTATGTAAACACTACGTAAAGAAACATCATCATGACACCAAAAACTAAGACTTAGATGGAATAAAAATTAACACAAAATTATGGTACTATTTATCAATTTAATTAAAGGCACTTTAAAAAAAATTTATATATATATATATATTTTGTGTCTAGGATCCTAAAATTTGGGAAAATGTTGTTTTAACTAAAACAGAAAAAAATCCTAATTGAGAAATTAGTTTGAAAATACTTTATTTTTTTTATTTTGAAACTCCAAAATGGAAATTTTTACATATATTTTGAGAAAATAAAGCTGCTTTTGCATTGGGAATGGGTCTTGTAACCGAACCCCAAAATGTCTAGGAAATCGGGTCCTTCTGCATGGTAAGTAAGATTATGTAAACACTAACATTATCAAACACCAACACTTAGAACATTTAAATTTGAATTTAAATTTCATTTTATGTCACACTCAACATTTTTTCAGCTACATGGTGGTAACCAGAATCCAGTTACAATGTACCCAGGAAGGGACCTTCTGAAGTAAACTGGCAAACTAACTAAAAATCAGCAGGTTATGATGAACTCTAACTAAAAATATGATGCTCAAACCACTCAGCCACGGACGGCCAAGCATTTTTAAAAAAAACAAAAAACAGCCGATTCAAACACTAGTATTTCAACAACACCTCATGTTATTATATTTAAACACTTATATGATATTTCTACAATGCCTCAACATCAACTATAATACAGAGAATTGATACAGAAAATTATCCTATTATGATTTTCAAATCAAATAAACTTACCTTATCAATGCTGTTTATACCATCCTCAAAATCACATTAGAAATTTGAATTTTTATTTCAGTATGCACCAATCAGAGACTCTGTAAGTCACAAAATCATTTGATGCACAGACATTACGGTACATAAAATTCTTCAACTTCTTATATTTTCCAAATCCAAAAATGAGAACACTTTACATCTCCACGTTCTCTGAATAGATGATACAAATATAAATCGAAAAGAAATTTAAATCTTCTGAAATTACAAATGCAGACCTGTTCTACAAATGTTATCCAGATTCAATACCCCCTCTACATACATACAATACTCTATTTGTTCACACACTTTGAGGAAAATATTGCAGTGAAAAGATGGTTAAGTATTAATCTATTGATTCACAGTGAAGCACAGGTAAATCCAGGTAAACACATTTACCTGTATAAATGTCAACATGAGACACAAAGATCAACAGTTTATGAAAGGGAGCTTCTTGTTAACATATAGGACATACACTGTATCACTTTAACACCTCTGATTGCTGTATGGAAAATTTTAACCAGTTCGATGCAAAGTTTACACAAGTATAAGGGATATAAAAGAAAAATCATATACCTTCGGCATCATCAAATATCGCTACGTGTTTATGATTTTAATTGATAGATAAAAGCCACCTACTCTAGTAATGTGAGACATTTTAAAAAAAAAATGATATAACATTATTGGGAAAAATAGGATTTTACATTAAGCTGGCTGATCAAACAAACATCCTGGCGACTAAGATGTGTAAACTCTTTAGTTTATTGCATTTACTACTGATATTCAAATGATAAACATGAAATATCTAGGTAGAATTTAATATATATATGTATAATTAGATAATAACATCTCAATTACTGCTGGTGCATCTTTTAGCACACTGGCATATTTCATAGCATTATAATTGATCAACCTGTAAATTGAATACTATATGACAGTGGGCGAAAGTTTTTGATAAATTAAATATGAATTACATAACTCTATACATGTAGTTCACTGCTTTTTAGCTCTTTGTTCAGCTGACAGTAACTTGTATCATATATATATATAATGCCATATATTTTCACTGAATTCACAACATCTTGCAGGTATTCCAAAGGTATTTTATTGTCTGGGATATCACAAAGGTGATGCACACTTTCAAGTCCATCTTCCTGTTTATCTGCCTACTTGTTTATCTGTCTTCTGTTTATATGTCGGTTTTTCTGTTTATCTGTCTCTCTTTCTTGTTTTGTCTGTTTATCTGTCTTTTTATTTATCTATCTGTCTGTTTATGTCTGTCTTTCTGTTTATCTGGCTGTCTGTCTGTCTTTTTATCTGTCCTTCTGTTTATCTGCAGGTCTTTTTCTGTCAATTTTGGGAAAATGCCACTGGCATTAACAAAGATCGATGTAAGACAATTACCAATTGGATTTCAGAATGTGGTCTCAAAAGACATGATATGATGTCTTTCATGATAGGGGTCTTTGAAGACAGATCCGCTGTATTTCAAACTTTTAGAAAAAAAATAAAAATTTGATTAACGTAGAAAATAAGAGGATCAGAAACTGTACAAAGGCATGTTGTCGTGGTAATTCTTTAAGAATCTGGCCAGTTGCTCAGTCTACATAAATTTATGTAAGGACCTGGATGTGACTTTAACTATGTAAGTATTCATAGAAGCAAACTTGACTTTTTGTCAAGTAAGTCCCATAATTCCATAACAACAAAAGTCAAAATCATAAAAATTGCAAGGTACTTAGTCTTCATGAAACAATACATTGTGTAGAAGGATTTGGGAAAGCAAACTTGACTTATTGTCAAACATGTCTAACTTTGACTAAATATTAACAAATGTAGTCCAGTTACTCCATAACGATAAAAAATAGAAAGGTACCTAGTCTTCATGGAGTCATTGTCTAAAAATTTCAGAAGGTTCGTACAAGCAAACTTAATTTATTGTGAGACATGTTAAATTTTTAACAAATCTTAACAATTAAAATCCCAAAACTCGGTAACAATCAAAATCGAAAGATGTCTAGTTTTCATGGAACCAAACATGGTGTAAACATTTTTCATGGGTCCGTGAAGGCAAACTCAAGTTATTGTGAGATGTGCACGGGTGGACAAAGATGTACCATAATATGTCGACATAGATGGGCATATAAAAATCATACAAATTTAGGCAAAACAGATCCAAGAATTCACTAATTCATTAGGTTGATAGGGAAAACCAGAACTTGTATCTAAGTCATCTTGGTCGAATATATGATCTAATTCCTCCACACACAATTCTATTTCAGTTCATACTTATTTATTTCTGGTATTCTAACAATTTCTGTCAGAATGTTGAGGGACGCATTTCCTCAAGTGTCAGTGTTTCTAATTATATTATGTCACTGCCTGCTCTTGAATGCAAGCAATAAAAACATACAAAGATATTGAAATGAAAATCTATTTTGATGAATCCAGTTACAGTCTTTTCTAGTTTCAGTATATATAAAATTAAGAGTATAATATGATAGACAGACAGTGCTTTGGCAATAAAATCTAAGGTCAATCCATGGTAATACCCCTATCATGTTTCTCTTAGGTCAGCAGTGGCCAGGGAGCATACAAGATCAGATATAAATATTGTTACAGTGTAATTAATGTGAACTCATGAATATTTGTTTAAAAGTTCTTGAATCTGTAAAATGATACACAGGAGCAGCTCTGCTGCACGCAAAGGACTTCTGAAAATAACCACCTTTAATTTCTACGTGACTTTTCTCTCTCTTCTGTCATACATATGTATTACAAGGAAGAATGTTTGTTACTCATATTCATTTTTTTAAATACTAGATCATGATATACACATGATAAGAAGGTGTTTTATTAGTCTAATAGTTCTCTCTCTCTTCTATTAATCATCTGATCAGGGGTCATGAACTATACTTTACCAGTCCATACTATAGATACGTTACATACTAAATAGGAAGAGAATTAGTCAGTGTTAAAATGAAAAGAATATTCAACAGTTTATGCAAGACCTATCTGTATGACAAAATGAAGTGTAATTAATATAGTTTAGGTTTGTACGGGTATCTTACAGCTTAGGTTAGTATATCCAAAAACACATTTTTTAAAAATATTTTTTATAATTTTGAATTACATCAAGATTACTGCAATCAGTACTTAATATAACCATCATGTTTGTCATTGAGGGGGGTCTATGACAGACAAAAAATAGAGGAGAATGATTCCCTCAATGACAGTGACATTGACACCAGAGGTATGGCCTAAAATATGACCTAAACAAAAGGCCTTGACACGAGTGGAATGACCTAAGTCAAAGTTAGGCACCTCCTTCCGAAAAGATTATTTGTGCCAAGAATAAGATAGCACCAATAAAGCATAAGAAAAAACTGTAGTTCAGACTAAAACCATCCATGCAAGTCAGTAGTGTCCTTGACATCAGCAGTATGACCTTGTGTCAAGGTCATGACATGCAATCTTCCAGTAAGGAACATTTAAGATAAGAAGTAGTTTGAACAAAAACACAGACTTACCAACTCTCTTGATTTCCACGGGAGCAGGGGCCCGATTTTGGACCCGTTTCCCTATCTCCCACTCATTCTTTAAAAAATCCCTTCTTTTCCTGATTTTTTAAAATAATTCCACTCGAAAACAATAAAAAATGTTTTGTAACCAATCATAGGCTGGTTTGTACACCTTGTTGTTATCTGAATGGTTTTAGCGATGAATATTCTGTAATTTCCCCTTCAACAGTATAGAAGTAATTGATCAGACCAATACCAAACCTGATTTCAATAAAAAAAAATTCTTTTTTCATTTTCTTCTCTTTTTTTTTTTTTTTGTTTAACATCCCACTCAAGAATCTTTCATTCATATGGAGACGTCACCAAATGCCGGTGAAGGGCTTCAAATTTTGGCTTATGCTTGGCACCTACTGTGACACGGGACCTCGGTTTTTACTGTCTCATTTAAAGACAGGAAACCAACCTGCTGCCAGCTGGACTTGAACTCACAACCTCACGATCAAGAGTCGAGCGCGCTATCGACTGAGCCAGGTCGGCTCTTCTTTTTTTAAAGATTCATCATATAATAATAGGTTATTAATACAATATAACCACAACTGAGATCCATAAATCAGTTTACATAAAAATTATTGAAAACAACTAATTGATATATTTTACTTTTAAATTTAAATGTAATAAATTTAAAAAAAAAAAAAATACTTTATAATAAATAGTACGAAATAGACACTTAGTGAAAAAAGAACCTTTAAACACATACATGTACTTGCATATAATATACGATAAATGTTTATCATATCCGTGACATATTTATCATTATTTCATAAAACTTTCACCTAATTTTGCTTCAAGTATGATAAATGCTTTTAAATCAAAAACAAATTCCAACTGAAATTTCTAATCATTTCTAGAGATCTCTGATGGCAGTGACCATCAAATATGGAGCGAAATTCTATGAATGTAAATATCAGCAGGGTTTAATATGCATTTAAGAAAATCAAACAAGCACGAAAGGAAAACCAAGTCTGTTTTTGTATTTTTAGACGACAAAGCAGAATGATTGTTAATATCACGGTTTTGAGACCCACATTTGCATTGAATTTACCAATTGTTTCGCTATTACAAACATCTTGAGAAATCTACAATTAGATGAAGCTGCATATCATTGTAAAACACAAATCAATTTCATATGCACCTCTCATGCAATATAGACAAGTAATAGGCTGACAGTGCATATTTACGTAGTCATTTTCATAAAACTAAACGGGTTAAAAACTGCACAGAAATGTATGTAGTACAAATGTATCTACAACTTGATTCTGTGCCAACAGATCTAACAAATACTACAAGATTTTCCCCCATCACACAACAACCATAGTACTAGGATGTAAATTCACTTGAACCTCATTTACCTGGGGGATAACAGATTTCACAATATTTGTTACTCTAATTCACATACTGAATTGGGGGAGAATTAAGCCAGTGACTTTCCAGAAGTTAACACATGCTTTTTCACAATTTATTGTGCGTCAAAATTTTACTTTAGCTTAAACTTGTGTCTTTTGGTACAGGGCAATCAGCCTTGTGAAACCACCCCATCCGCCATGAAAACGTGGTCCCTCAAGACGGGTTGTGGTCTCTCACAAGAGGTCATAATGTATTGTTTAACTAAGCGAATTTATGACAGTGGTCTCCAAAGACTGGTTGCACTGTACTTACAATCAAGATGAATATGAAAACACTGACTAAAAACAATACAAATATTTGGCTTATAGTTTTATATAACTTATAAAAGCATCTACAACCCTTTGTTCTGCTTCGGATTGAAATGTTGTCAGGACATTTATTAAAGGAGGATATGGTCCTTGACAACATAAAACAGTTGTTAGGTTATGGACAGTCAGTGACAAACCTAATAGTAGTAGCTAATTTAATCCCAGAAAGACTTTAAATTGGGGACACAATTTTTAAAGCAATTCAGTGGATGTTTTTTGTAGTTAATAGAAATATTTTGTGATGAAAAAAATTAAATAAAATTTAGAATTTATTGAAATTCTATCTAAGAGTACAATAAAAAAGGCCAGGTCAAAGTAACAATGATGACCATTAGAAGTCTCAGAAATATATTGTTTTTGCAAAAAATGACTAATCCATACTTTGAAAGAAGAGTAAATGGAATATATAACTGAACTGTTCAAAATGTTGAGTGCATATCTGGATGAGAACGGACAGAAAGGCAATCGTAGTACGAGGACGGACAGAAAGGCAATCGTAGTACGTGACCCGAATTACATAATCATCTAAAAAGTATCCAATGAAAAGTTCCATCCAGCCTATACAATACATGTATACCAAAGTACTTACTACCTCATGTGTTAACCCCATGTTTATTCTATATTTCAACAGTATAACCCCCCCCCCTCACCTTTATGATTTGTTCAAATATTCTTGTTTACAGCACAAACTTTCAATAATTCCTTTAATTTGTAGGTATTGAACTAGAATTAAAGGACCTCATCATAACATACCTGTATAAATTGTTTACCTGTAAATGAGTTGTAATGTTTTATGAATAGGTAAATCATATATCAAAGAATATAAATCTCACCTTTTTACAATATTGTTGTACTTCGTATTGTTATAGGTGCATGTTATATTTCTTTTTAGTATGTGCTAAACAAATTTACAGGAGGCTTCCAACGATGGTAATATAAAAAGCCCCGCTGGCTCTTACAATTTTCTGTAGGTATATAAAACACATGAAATGTGATTTTGGAAGACTATTCAATGTCAATTTGTATAACATAGTGGGTGAATTTGTTTGTAATTTGTTACTTACAAGAAACCTTATGTACAAATATTTGTGTAATGCTTTAACACCTCAGCACTTGGCTAAACAAATTTGGCAAAAATTATTATCCTAAGTAAAGTTAACATTAAATATTGAGAAAATGTTGTTTTGATTTGAAAAAAAAAAGCCAAGCACAATATCAGCGAATTGAGTGAAATATCAAAGTTAGCTAATATCAGTACATGGGCAGCTATACATAATAGCTTCACATCAAAATATTACTTTTGGTATGTCAATGAAATCTTGAAGGATTTAAAAAGATTATTACTTTAGTAAATATACCACAAAAAGAGTGAGAGCAACTTTAAGAAAATATTTACTCCAACAACAACATTGTGATAAAGTTCCTACTCTCTCTCTCTCTCTCTCTCTCTGATACATACATAAAAGCAAACATGCATTGACTTTATCAATAAGTGTTCAAAAATGTCTCAAAGGGCTTTCTTATTTAAACCAGAATAAAATTAACAAGCGACTGAAAGGATCTTGCCAGTCATCTGATTGAGCATGAGGTGCAAAACATGATAAAAGACAACAACAGATTATGATAGTTCATATTTTAATTGACATAACCAACATTCCACTAGGGCTGTCATTGATAGACTCTATATCGATACACAAATTGATTCGTATGAAAATCGATACACTTTTAAAGTATCAATACATTACATTATGCATTTCAGAGGATGTAATTTCTTTTACAATTTTCAATTTTATCCATTTGTTTTACTTTCTATTTCTAGGGCAATAATCAACAGACACTCAAAATGTCATATATTTTGTGACTTTCTATGTCTAGGGCAATAATCAGCAAACACTCATCATAGACTATATGAAATTCTATTTCTAGAGCAATCATTACTTGTCATACATATTATGACATTATATTTCTAAGGCAATAATCAACAGACACTTGTCATAGATTATATGACATCCTATTTCTAGGGCAATAATTAGCAGATACTTGTCATATGTTGTATGATTTTCTATTTCTAATTCAATAATCAGAATTTCATGAGCAATAATCAACAGTGTTTTATATCTATCAAGATTTCTTCACTGATATGGAGATATTACCAGCTGTGGGTATAGTGCTACAAATTTTGACCCGACACCAATTAAGTTGAATGTTCTTTTATGCGTCATCCTTCAGCTTGCATGACATGAGACCTTGAGTAACAGACATTGATCATGTATTAAATAATAGCCTTATTAGGAAAATGAGTAGTTACCATAAGTCATAAATTATATGACATATTAGTTTTGGGAGGATAAATGTCAGTCACTAGAAATACATACTCTTATTTCATCCCTCTGTGAAGATAAAATAATCCACTTTATTACATTTGATGATACATTGCTTTTAGGATAATGCATCATTGTACATATCAATATCTTGTTGTCATATACAGTATGACATAAAATATTCTTGTAATATCATCAATAGCCCATGCATCATGTACCTACTGCTTGTCAGTTGGAGTCATGGAACATATACTGTGTACCTTGATCATTTTCTCCCCTGTTTATTTTCATCCTTTTAATGATAGAAAACATATTCACCTCATCTTAAATTTGCCCTTTATCACCATATTCTCATGGATGACATTTGTGTCCATGCTTGAACTTTTAGCTTAAAAATTTCACTTTCAATTCAAATTTGCCTTCTCATTTAAGGGCAAAATTAAAAGGGAGCAACAAATTTTCGGTATATAGTACAGCACATTGGTGCACATAAGAATAAACTAACCTGACAGTGCAATGTATAAATAGGAAAAATTTTAATGCCCACTTTTATTTTGTCAATATGTTGCACTATGACAATATATCATAAAACAAAGCTGACTTTAACATCGGTAGTGTGTGCAACTAAATTTACATTCAATCACATGTTAAATAAAATTATCTATTACTCAGCTCATGTAAACATACACAGGCAAATTGCATGTTGTATGCTGTGGGATACAATTACAAACCATAATTTGAAACATTTGGAACAAACCCAAATTACTAGCCACATACTCTTATCATTCTGTAACCTTTTCATAAACTATATGACAGGAAATTCTCATTAAATTCATACAAGTACCTGCTAACGATAAGAGAATTTCTGTAATTAAGATAGTTTAATAATTTTCTTCTGTTAATCACACATTTGGCAAGATTGAAAAATATTTTCCAGAATTTCATTAAGAAGTTATGAGATGAAGTCTGCCACGTAGAGAGCCACTTAATCATCATATCTACATGACTTATCATCCAGGTAAGAAATAAAGGTGTGCCACCTACAGACACACTTATTAATGCTATGCATTACCAAGATAATTACCTTTTGGCATGGCTTGATAAGCAATTAGGGGTGCAAATACATTTATTTTATCAAAAGAAGAGAATTAAAAAGAAGGCCCGATTGGAGCCTTAACTTTCATCCAAGTCTCATTCCTTTGACCTGGACCTGTGACCCTCATGACCTTGAAATTTTGGTGCCAAATAGCAAATGACCTTAAAATTAACTTGCAAAATAAAAAAAAAATACCTGAATTTGAGAATTATTTACATGTCACCTGAGTGACTAGTGAAAGAACAGGGTTAACATTTCCTATAACTGTTTTGACATTATACATCTTAGTTTCAGCATATATTAAAACACTACAAACCACAACTCAACATAATTTTTTATAAATTTAATCCATACTAAACTATTTACATTTGGTTTTCTGTATTGCAGAAATATTATATTTACTCCAATATAAAGAACAATGTCATCAGTTTTTTTACCACAAAATATTTGGAAAGTGAAAGGAAATAGGATTATCTAGCTACTGATACCATACTTCATATGTTGCATTGTAAAAATTGAGATCTTTCAATCACAACTTAAATATAATATTAACTTGACCAGGTATATCAAAAAGATGTGATTACATTGAAAAATTGTAAGCGGATACATTCTACAATATTAAAATTTATCACAATGATGATATCTTAGTATTGTTATCCATATCATATTAGTCATAAAGAACAGGTGCTGCTTTGAAAAATTAACTTCTCGTCATGCGATTGTTGTAATGGTTCATTTAGTGGAGTATGCTATAAGTGTGACATGTTGATGGATCTAGTCTGAGGTCTGAGGAGGGGAGGTGGGGAGAGAGTTTATAACTAATACAAAATAAATATGACTACAATATTATATCAAAATGATAGCACAAACTTCATAAGAGTAACATCAAAATCATCAACAAGTTATACTGGGGTAATCAAACATCATGTAATGTCTAGTTCCTTTAAAGTAACATATAAGACTGATCAATCTAGCTTTATAAAGACTTTACCAAAGACATCAAATGGCCATGGCCACCATTATGAGTCTGATGAGCTGATTCTTGTCAAAGTAACATTGACTTTGATAATTCATGAATAAATCACACTGACTGACAGTTATTTTGCCCAAGATTACATGATAGAGTTTGATGGGTTAAGATTACATCAATGACTCTGATTGGTCAAGGTTACATCAATAACTTTGGTCAAGGTTACATCAATAATTTTGATGGGTCAGTTACATTAATAACTTTGATTGGTCAATATCACCTTGTAGACTATGATGGTTCAAGGTTAATTATAAACTTTGATAGGTCAAGATTACATTGGAGACTTTGATGGGTCAATGTTACATCAATAACTTTGATGGGTCAAGGTTACATCAATAACTTTGATGGGTCAAGGTTACATCAATCAAGTTCACTTTGTAGACTTTGCATGGGTAAATATTACATTGCAGGCATTGATTGGTAAAGTTTAAACAGAGTACACATTGATTGATCAAGACTGCATTGGTGATTATGATGGGTCATGATTACATTAGAGATATTGATAGGTCAATATTATATTAATGACTCTGATGGTTAGCTTCATCACTGTTACAAAGACTTTGATGGGTCAAAATTACAATGGAGACCTAATGCACTTTGACTTTGACGGTATATCGATCAAGGTTACATAGCAGAATGTCATGGGTCAAGGTTACAATGTAAACTTCCATCGGTTAAGGTTATGTGTATAACTGATGAAGTGTCATCAAGGTTACATCAAGGTTCTGGTGACTCTTCAAGGTGATACGGAAACTCTTAAGGAATCATTTTTATCAAGGTTACCAGTACATGTAGAATCATTTGAAACCCTCAAATAATTAATTTCATCAAAGTTACATATTGAAATCATTTTAAGCAACAAAGTTATGGTCAAGGTCATTGACCTAGTTGCGGATATGACATACTTTTCTCTACTGTAGCATATATTTCACATGTGAAAAATCTACTTTTTTTTTTAAAGTTATTGTGAAGGTCAAATTATCTCTAACCTTGGTGACATTTCGATAAGCATTACTGATAAAATAAGACATGTCGTATATAAGGCTAACTTTATGTATGTAAGTACTTCATCTACAGAATCCTTTTAAGATGTTTGATCCAGTTTGTGGCAGAAAAAAAGCTAGTTCACTTAAGAATATATTGATATGAAATTACAACAAAATGAACTGAATCAAAGTATACCTCATACGGTACTTTAAAATAACAAAATACCAGAAATAACAGGAATACCGATGCAGCTGTCAGTCTATCACAGGAATATATATAAAGTAAAGAGGTCATTACTGAAGGTCAAATTCAAGTTGTTTGTCAACAAGAGCCAGTTTTTTCACATAGTTTTCTGTCATCTATGCCAACTCATTTAAAATCTTTAGTCACATTTGAATTTGTGATATAATTGGTAACACACAGTGACTAGGTTCTCTTCTACTTTCACATAGGTTCTTTTATAGATAAATATATAATAATCGGATAATATTGACAATTTTTAGCCATTGCAGATTATTTCATTACTTATGTACTTAATGTATACTAGGAGCCCTCTGTGACCCGAGTGGTTAGAGCATTGCGCTTTAAACCACGATGTCTCTCACTTTCTGTCATCATAGGTTCGAGTCCCGCTGGAACCAAAGCTGAATTTTATGAGAAACTTTGCCAGTTTACTTGCAGAAGGTCGATCTTCCAGGGAACACTGTAACCAGATTCTCTCCTCCACTATTAAAAGCTGTTGCCACCATATAACTGGAAAATTGTTGAGTGTGGTGTAAAACACTTTTCAAAATTCTTAATGTATACATCTATATTTAATAAATTCTTGATTTGACTTATGAAGCCTTAAAACAAGAAATGTTTTTCTAAATTTTTTTTTATATTTTTGCCATGTGAATAGCAATTTACTTTATTTTCCCCCGCAGATCTTTTCAAACAGAGAAGGAAGAAGGCAATCTATTTTCATAAATACAAATTTGGATTTCAGCAAAACATAAATTATAAATGAAATCACAATTAAATTTCAATATTTTTAAAAAGTGAAATAATTGTTCACTATAACCTGTACTGAAATAAAAGAAACAGAATTCAACTGAATTACAAATGAAAGAAGGACATTTTTACCTTTCAACCATAAATTCAAATACAATGAATAACACAGTAAACCTTTTTTTATATAAATTTCAACCATTTAATCACCAATCTCCAACTAAAAAACTCCCCATCTTTTAAAGTAAAATACCATTTTTCCTGAACAGTGAGGTTTTAAAATACACAAATTATCACCCTTTTATCAGGTTCTTTGGCTTATACAATGGAAAGAATTTTCTTTAAAAAGATGTTAACTAGAAAAACTTTCATTTTGAGTTGATTTATTTAAATTCTTATGCATTTTTTCTCCTGTTTATCGTTATTGAGCACACAAGAAGTAGGGAATTCTATGATATAAATTACTGAAATTATATTGAAATCAAATACCTGTATCAGAGAAAAAAATTACATACCTGTAAAGGTACAAGGTTCCTCACAACTAACATCCTAATCCTCCTACGATACACCCGAGTTTTGATAGCGTATACCCGAGTACACACTAAGTTCTAGTTAAAAAGATTTCTATAACGAGATAGCAGTTACATCAATTAGAAATACAATCCTATGGAATTTAGTTGTATTAAAACAGACACACAATCCATATAATTAATACCTGCACGACGTAGAAAAATTAGCTGTTTACATGATAATCACATTTTCTCTTTTTCCAGGTAGAAAATTGTTAGCTACCAGTAGTAGCATGACTGACTCCAAATCCTGTGTCATTTTGTAAAATTTACATCATGAAGAGTATCTAAAAGAGCAATACATTTCAAGATAAAGTCATCCCCAAAAGTGACTAAGGATGACTAAGTAAATATGCTGTACTATCGATGAGTTAACTTATTGAATATTCATGGTTATTTTGTTTAAAAAGGCCGAAAAGCTTTAGTATCCTAGCAAAGTGATGAAACCATTCAGTCAGGTTTACACCACGTTAGTCAAATCATGAAGCCAATCACTGTAGCTGTGTTGGATCAAATTAATTACGATCAGTGTCTAAATCTGATGTCTTGGATATCACTACAGATTCCATCGTAATAAAATGTACTTATTTCTTGTTTTGCTTGGTATCTTCTAAAGCATCAAGAATCTTGAACTGTATGACATTTGAACACCCATAAAGTGTCATCAAACTGCTCTGTTTATAATGCTTTCAAGCTTTTCTATAATAAGTACAACGCCTTCGATACTCTCACAGGAATATCAGACACATAACTACTGTTTGATGTCAAATCCTCAAGATTTTCCTGTATTACAATACTCTTTGTGTCTTAGAACAGTTAATTATATCCACAAATCTTAAGTAGCTGAGCTCACACTTAACTCATCTGCAAGACTATCTAAAAAAAAAAAAAATGGGGACAGCAGTTGGTGAAGTGGGGTGGACAAGAGGCAGAACCATTAAAATTAGATAAAAAGTGTGTGAGGTGGAAACATTTGGTCAGGTAGTACCTCATACTGTGTGAGATATCTGAGATATCTTTACAAAAATGTAAAATACAGTCAAACTTGCATTTAAAGGCCACCTCTGTATAAAGGGCACCTGTCTATAAAGGCCATTCAAACATAACCTTTTATAACTTTTTATAATGAATAAACCTCTTGATCAAGATCACCTGTCTACAATGGCTATTTTTGCCTGTTCCCTTGAGTGGCCTTTTTAGACAAGTTTCACTGTACTTGGTTTAAACCTGTAATAATCAAATGCAACAAGAGACCCAAGGGGGCTTAAGACACTCATCTAGTAAAATTTGCAACTGACATTTATTGCTAACTTAGGGGCCTGTGATCCTGACCTTTGGCCCCATGATGACCTGTAAACTTTGTGCCAATGATACTTAAATAATTCTTGACAATTTTCTCATTTATTTTTGTATACTAAATAATAATACGCCATTAGTATAACTCTGTGACCTTTGTTACTGTAAGCATCTCAATGTGGTACGTTTATGAACAGATGCTGATTTCTTTCTCTCAAAAATACAAAATCATTTATAAGTAGTATTATGTTGGGTCAGGTCACCTAAGTCCTTTACTGCTGCAAATTCACAGTGATCTCAAATAGCTTCAAAGAATTTTTAGCAGTTTAAGGAATATTTTTAGCACTCAGAAAATATTGGAAAATTTTAGTAATGAACCTTAAAACAGAGGCAGAGCTCCTACCCCATAGAGGACATGGTAGGCCAAAGACCTTGGGGCCCCAACATCTAGCCATAGCACTGACATTTTCAAATTCAAATATAGCTGGTAATGTCTCAATTAAAGTAAAACATTCTTAGTAGGCATGAAATATCAGTGTAACAAACAAACCTCTGGTATGCTAGCACCTGCTCAACATTGATCATTATATATACAAATAACAAGTACTTTTGTGATAAATCATGTGCATGTGGGTGGAATCCAGGGCCGTACTTCCTTGTTGCATTAATCAGTATTACATTCCATTGCTCTCATTTATTCATTAGATAACTGGCAAATACATTTGTCTGTAACTATTGTTCAGCTGTAAGAATAAGTGCCATCATAAAATCAATTTTTTTTTGGTAGCACTTTTGTCTAAAACAAAAAAAAAAAAACAAAAAAGGTCATCATCCTTATTATCTATAATTCCATTTGTCTATTTTGTTACAATAGCCCTCCTCCATAATTTCAATAAAAACATTGATTTATCTTAGAACTGTGTATTTAGAGATTTATAAGAAATGTACAAGACTGACATGATGTTTCTTCCCTTTCTCTAGCCTGTTTTACATTACTCTCTCTCTCTCTCTCTCTCTCTCTCTCTCTCTCTCTCACACACACACACACACACACACACACACACACACACACACACACACACACACACACACATATCTTTGTTTTACCCTGCTGTGTGTCTCTCTCATACTGACTGGACATCCCACAATTAAATGAATAGTATCATTATACAAACATGCAATCTTCACAGGCATTAATCAATACACCATAATGACTACACTAAAATCACTGTATTGTATGTAGCATTAAAATAGTCCTAGATACAACACCCAACTCCCAGTAAAATCACTGTGTTGTATGTAGCATTAAAATAGTCCTAGATACAACAACAAACTCCCAGTAAAATCACTGTGTTGTGTGTAACACTAAAACAGTCCTAGATACAACACCTAACTCCCAATAAAATCACTGTGTTGTGTGTAACACTAAAACAGTCCTAGATACAACACCTAACTCCCAGTAAAATCACTGTGTTGTATGTAACACTAAAATAGTCCTAGATATAACACCTAACTCCCAGTAAAATCACTGTGTTGTATGTAACACTAAAATAGTCCTAGATACAACACGCAACTCCCAGTAAAATCACTGTGTTGTATGTAACACTAAAATAGTCCTAGATACAACATGCAACTCCCAGTAAAATCACTGTGTTGTATGTAACACTAAAACAGTCCTAGATATAACACCTAACTCCCAGTAAAATCACTGTGTTGTATGTAACACTAAAATAGTCCTAGATATAACACCTAACTCCCAGTAAAATCACTGTGTTGTATGTAACAGCACTAAAATAGTCCTAGATACAACACCTAACTACCAGTAAAATCACTGTGTTGTATGTAACACTAAAACAGTCCTAGATACAACACCCAACTCCCAGTAAAATCACTGTATTGTATGTAGCATTAAAATAGTCCTAGATACAACACCAAACTCACAGTAAAATCACTGTGTGTTGTGTGTAACACTAAAATAGTCCTAGATACAACACCAAACTCCCAGTAAAATCACTGTGTTGTATGTAACACTAAAACAGTCCTAGATATAACACCTAACTCCCAGTAAAATCACTGTGTTGTATGTAACACTAAAACAGTCCTAGATATAACACCTAACTCCCAGTAAAATCACTGTGTTGTATGTAACACTAAAATAGTCCTAGATATAACACCTAACTCCCAGTAAAATCACTGTGTTGTATGTAACAGCACTAAAATAGTCCTAGATACAACACCTAACTACCAGTAAAATCACTGTGTTGTATGTAACACTAAAACAGTCCTAGATACAACACCCAACTCCCAGTAAAATCACTGTATTGTATGTAGCATTAAAATAGTCCTAGATACAACACCAAACTCACAGTAAAATCACTGTGTGTTGTGTGTAACACTAAAATAGTCCTAGATACAACACCAAACTCCCAGTAAAATCACTGTGTTGTATGTAACACTAAAACAGTCCTAGATATAACACCTAACTCCCAGTAAAATCACTGTGTTGTATGTAACACTAAAACAGTCCTAGATATAACACCTAACTCCCAGTAAAATCAGCGTGTTGTGTGTAACAGCACTAAAATAGTCCTAGATACAACACCAAACTCCACATAACAGCAACACTCAAACCACAGTTAGACATATATCCAACATAGATATCATTAAGAGAGAAGATTGACTATTACAGATACATCACTTTTATACTGTCAATCTAAACATTGCCAAGATGGTTATAGCAATATCCATCAGATATATTATATGACAAGATATACTGAGAACAAGTCAACATGGTTGATCTATAGTTGTAATTGATATACTCTTGTCATACGCCATCCCTAAATTGCCAAAAAAGTTGGCACATAAATGCTATTCTTACACAACAAATTGCATGAAATAAATGTTGCTAAATCCTGGATTTGGGTGATAAAACCTTCACCGTTAAACATATCATAAAACACACAATAAGTGATCATTGTAGAAATAACCTTGATCAAGGTCATGACAGTTTCAGGTCACAAGCAATCTTTATGTATACAGTGATGAGTTTGCGTAATTACAAAAATATCTGAAATAGGGTGGCCCCCATTAATGCCTCCCCAACCCGTGGGGAAGGCACTAAGCCAAGCTGAAGAAAAGCACTGTGAGGGCAAATTGCCATAATTCTGTCATTAGGAGTAAAAATAAGCAACAATATCATCAAAATGTGGAACCTGTAAATGTAATGCAATGTAAAATGTAAAACCTATTGTAAAATCTGCTTTTTTCCCCCAATTTTAAGCAAACATTTCCCAATTGTGATCACCATGTTGTTCACATTCAGTGAACAAAAAACTGCATAATTCAGTACAATTAAACTATTAAACAAAAAGTTAAATGAATCAAAATTTATTCCCTCTCTTGCTTTCCATGTTTTATTTCAACCAGACATAATTTGGGGGTATAAGAAAAAGTAGGAAAACATAGGTTGCAAAATCTTAAGGCCAGGAGTCTGGGTAATTACTGGCCTGGGGGCATATAGCCAGCCCCCCCTCCCCGAAGCTCTGGATAAGATGGTGCAAAATCCTGTATTCTTGTCATTTCCAGGCAACTAAATGATTAAAAAAAAGTCACATTTGTTTGAAAATATTTTATTTACTCACATTTGCCGATTTGGGAATAAAACTTGATAAAAGAAAAGTTGGAGGAGAAATTATCTTCCCAACAACGCCAAGATTGTGAACGTTTTTCCTCAGTTAGTGAAGGAATTTCCGAGGAGTAGCCTAGTAAGTAGTTGGTGTCAGGTAGGCTGAAATTCTGCATTATACGGGCCATGCCGGTATCATAAACAGGTAAATTTGGCACCAAGTTATTTGTACAAGTGCTGAACTCTGAGCTCAAAATTATTGCGAGAATTTCCATTGCAGACATTCTGATATCTTTCACAAGCTGGCCAGGTTGAATAGTTTTGAATGAAGTGCCAAGGCCACAGTCATTTTTCTCGACCTTGTGACAGTCATCAGGTTCTACGAATTATCGAAAACAAGCCCAGAACATGTACAAATTAGTACTGAAAACATATGTTCATGGACTGAAAACGGATATATGACTATATCAATGAAATAAATATTCACTTTGAAAACAAAAAGAAAATTTCTATGGGTAAAATATGGTTTTTATGCCATCACCTTTTTTTTTTTTAACTTTTTTCAGTCCATACAGAATACTGATCCTGACTTCTCAAATCTTTGGTGTTAAAAAATTATAAAATATGATACTATAGTTGTTTTAGTCCGATATTTATAGTACAGCGATACGTGAATATCAAGTCGAGTTCGGTCTACGTCACGGAAGTTATATGACCTTTCCTTGCTACAAGCATGTATCTATTGGCTTTGGGTGTTTTTCGGTCCATTTATCTGTTTTTCGATAATTTGTATGACCAGTCTTTTATACGCTTGACAATACGTACACGACATGAATAAAGTGCATTGAAGATCAAGATTATGGACTGAACCACATCAAACTTTTAACGGGATTAAATACGGAAATGGATCGCAGTAGAAATGAATATTACAGAAATATCGGAGACCCATAAAAAATATTGGTTCCCTACTTCCAAAATAGCAAATTTCTGCTAAATATCGGAAGAAAATCATAACTGTGTATAATAAATTTGCCAGCTAAAACATAACTTGGACAAGATTCTATACAACCTCTATCTATGAACTTTGCCATAGCAAACTTACCTCAATACAACCTGTCTTTGATCTTTGCCATTGCAACACTTCCTCTATACAACCTCTGTTTGTGACCACTGCCATAGCAAACCTACCTCTATACAACCTGTCTTTGATCTTTGCCATAGCAACACTTCCTCTATACAACCTGTCTGTGATCTATGCCATAGCAACACTACCTCTATACAACCTCTGTCTGTGATCTTTGCCACAGCAAAACTACCTCTAGACAACCTGTCTGTGTTCTTTGTCATAGCAAAACTACCTCTATATAACCTGTCTGTGATTTCTGCCATAGCAACACTACTATACAAACTATCTCTATACAACCTCTGGGTGACCTTTGCCATAGCAAAATTACCTCTATATATCCTCTATCTGTGATATTTGCCATAGCAGTACTTCCTCTATACAACCTGTCTGTGATTATTGCCATAGCAAGACTACCACTATACAACCTCTGTGATCATTGCCATAGCAACACTTCCCTTATACAACCTCTGTCTGTGATCAATGCCATAGCAACACTTCCCCTAAACAACCTGTCTGTGATAATTGCCATTCCAAATATACCTATATACTTCTGTCTGTGATCATTGCCATAGCAAATCAACCTCTTTACAATCTGTCTTTGATCTTTTCCTAGCAATACTACTTCTAAATGACCTCTGTCTGTGGTCATTGCCATAGCAACACTACCTTTAAACAATCTCTGTCTGTTATCTTTGCTGTAACAGTTCCTGATAATTTTTTACCTTTGTGTGCAATATAAACATCCAAACCTTTCCTGTTACAGGGCATGATTCTCAGACAAAAACATTCATATCAGTCAATTCATCTACACTGCTGTCATCATTCACAAGTGACCTTCATCTTGGACAATGTCTATGATAGATTATAACTCATAATGTCCTCAGTAATATGTGTAGCCAGACCTGTCATTTTCTGTTACGAAAGGACTTGTGCAGATGGTTACCGTACTTGTATGAATCCCAATATGCCACCCCTAACTTTTTCCTAGGGTACATATTAACTCCCTTTAATGTGTAACTGAAGTCAAATATTGTAGGACAGTAACTTTAAACGGTAATTATTTTGAATGTGTCTAGATTTACAAAGATACCAAAAGTTATTTGCCCTTAAATTTTGATATCGAAGCTTAACAGATGTGAAGAGAGTGAACAGCTAGACTCAGATTCTCTGAATGTGTTAACATTTTTACAAAACCGTCCCCCATGACGTCAACAATTACTTCTTTATCATATTTTTCAATTATAGAACTGCATGGCGGCAATTAAAATCCACTTGTAAATTGTTCCTATATTTGTTTCCTAATTCAATGAGTTTCCACGACAGACAAAAACTTGTTAGACTGATCAATGCATTTTGGCTAGATAGCTGTTACACACTGTCAGACATCGCGGGTTAAAAATTATGCCTAGTTTCTAGAAATTCAGGCTCCGAAATTACTTCAGTTTATATACATTCCCCTTCAAATGGAGTCAGTCATACAATTTTCATTGCACTTAAAATCCAAAACTAATTTCTAAACAATTACTCAAATATAGCTGATGGTTTTTTCTTTATAATGCAATTAACCTTAAAAAGCATTATACATTGCCCTTTTTTCTGGTTTAAATAGATTTTCGGTTTTTACATTAAATAATAAACAATACAAAAATGTCAATACTGCATTTAGGTTTTTAATAAACAAGGAATTTAGATCTAGAATTAGAAATCTGATTCCTGATTAAATTTCTTTACAAAAGCTTAATATTGTGTGAAAGATATGTTGATGGTGCTTACTGATCTTATTGCTAAGCTTATAATGATTAGTTATACTCCTAAACAAGTGTATGAAACTTTATTTTCTTACGTCACAAAATTTGTGGAGCTAAGAATTGTTCTTGATCCATGATACATATCTCAACCTATGTTTGCTAAAGATTTAATTATGATGATTATCTATGGCATCAGAACATGTGACCAAGCTTTTTCTATAGGTTCCATGGAGCCACTGCCAATATTCAGCCCAATTCTAAAATGCCCCCCCCCCCCCCCCGCCATTTTTTTTTCCATTTTTGAAATAATTCCTAATTTGATATAGAGAATGCAATTGAAAAATAAATTAATGCAAGGAAACATATTTAAGATTCCACTGAATTGAAATTATAATGTGCGCATGTCATTTTTCCCTATTGGACACAAATTTACATTAAAAGTCCTAAATGTGTGTCCTCAGGTAGAAAAAAACGTGTGGTGATAAATGTATATTACAACAAAGGAGAAAATTTCATTGGTCCTTTAGGACAACAGACGAGTACCGTAATCGGCCGTGTATAATCTGCATTTATGTATTATCCACACACACCCCCCCACCCCACCCCCCCCCCCCCACCCCTATTTCAGCATCAGAACTCGGAGAAAAAAAGGTTTTCGTGCTTTTAGGCCTAACCCGCATTTTGGTTTTTATACATGGCCATTACTGGGGCATTAGTATGATTGAAAATCAGACTAATTTTAAGTATCAATCCAAGAATGATATTTGACAGTAATAGATAAATATTTGTTAAATAAAAATAAATATGATACTATGAGATTTAAAATAAATGTAAAACTACAAAATGGGAATTTGAAGTACGAAACTACAAGATACTACATATGCTGTTCCGTGTAACTCCCTTATTTACAGTTACAGTATGGCGGCTGGCTTTGTCATCTACAAGCGCAAAATAATCACTAGAATTCGAGTTGAGATTGTCCATATATTCAATAATAGCATAAAACTCTACGAGGAAGGTTAACAGAACACAGGTACTGTACTATTCTGTTTCCCATGGATATTCTATGATTAAAGCCATGACCGGTTACCAATCGGCAATCGGAGAGTGTGACAGTCCGAGTGTCACTCGCTAACCAGCATTGCAATGAGCTGTTTACAGACGATTTGTAAACTGAAATACAGACACCGAAGACCAGATTCATTTATCAAACATTTATTCACCATCACCGTAGACAATAAACACATACAGAAAGCAATGAATTGACTCAAACATCATGATTATGATACGAAAAAACTTGGCCAAATAAAGGCAAGTTTACCATCCAACGTCAAATCTTCTGCACTTTTTTTTTTTACTCTAGTCCCATAGAAAAAATGCCCGAAAAACCTGTTGTACTGTATTATCCGCACCCTCATCCTTGAGACAAATTTTTGAGTGAAAAGAGTGTGGATTATACACGGCCGATTACGGTAATTGCAACAATAACCTGTAAGAAACAGGTATAAAATAAAATAAATATCTTAAATCTGAAATTTCCAGTTTTTCCTGTAGACTTCAGTTTTCAAGGCTGTTACGTTTCTCTTTTGTTGATGTCAGTCTAATTATTGCTGACATCTGCAACGTGCTTTATTCAGAACCACTTGTACTCTGCGGGAGGATGACATTTAACAGTGTTTCAACATCAATAATACAGCACCATGATCATTTACAATTAGCTGCTCAGCAGTCCTAGTTAGCCATAAAATCTTCTCTAGAAGACCCAAGAATCTCAACAATGGTACAAAGCCAAAGGTGAACAATCCCGAATGTCAGTGACGTAAAAAAAATACTTCAACATGCATGACCTGTGAACTGTAAGCCAACTTCTGTCTTTCTCTCCCCTGTGTTCTGTCTGTCTGTCTCTCTGTCTGTCTCTCTCTCTCTCTCTCTCTCTCCCCTGATTAACATCTCCAATATATGCATCAAATCAGTTCCCACTCTTTTTTCCCCATGGTTTACACAGACAGAGACAAAATAAAATCAATTCCATTTGAGAAATTTTGACATTACAAGACAGAAGAAAATAGATTAGTGCAACCAAAGATGACCTTTCATTCATCAATTACCAAGTCTTTCTCTAGCCACTGAAAGACAAACAGCTGACCCACTGTAAAACCAAGGATGTAATGAAGTGCAGTGGCGTGGGTTGTCCAATATATCACCATCGGATTTGCTTCTGGAATTAAGCAAGCAGGAGTATGTCCTGCCATTTCTTGTTAAGATATTGTTATATATTTATGTAAAACAAAAACTTTTTATACTATTCTAATAGAGATTTTAGATTCAAATTAATCTTCAGTAAAGACAAATATTAATAAGAAAAATCTAATAACATCAATGTAATGAAATAATGAGTAATAGGAGAATTAGCTGTGTTTTCTGAAAAAGAAAATTATTTCAATTTTCACTACTTAAACTGGTGTACAATAACAAATAAGAGATAAACATGGCCAAAAAAATCTTATATTCCTATATATTTTGTGAAAATTGCTTAAGAAACCAATTTGAAGTTGTAAAAAAAAAGAGAGAAATGTTCTTGGAAACACAGCAAATGCCCCTTTAAATGTTGATACATTTTCTTTTTTTACCATAGATCTATAAGTATGAGTTCAAAATAAAGTCAAGAAACACTAGACCCTACAGCAGCTACTTTTAACATCAGTGCTACAGACTATGTTTACATCATTTAAAGCACTCTCTCTGTAATGTGGACCTTCACATGAGTACATCTCTTCTCACCACACTCTCATAAAATATGAATACAGCCACAGTCAGCTCCTTTTAAAGAGATGAAGAGAGATATCACCTAATCAATATTCAGTTTTTGTATGTGTCGCTTTATGATTGATCAGGTGTTGACATTTACAAATCCATGGTAGTTCTGCTTGTACCATTAGGGGTAAGGGGATTTTTGCATGACAAACATCACGCATCTGTCTTTTTTGCAGATCAAACTTTATGTACCGGTATATGGTAAATGGAAATGTAATGAAAAAATAATCATACAGATAGATTTGACCTTGATATAAACACACAGAAACTTACAGAAATATTGAACCATTAATGAAAAAAGTTTTTGTGAAAATAAAAATCTATTTTCAATATTAAGAGCTTTAAGATATGTTCAGGGTTATGAGTTTGGAAAATCTAAAGAAAACATGATGAAAGAACATGGTGTATTATGGACAGTAATTCAATAGTTCTAACTATAAGATTACCGCAGAGACAATTACCAAGAGTTAAGATAATTATACTTTACGTCATCAAAGTATCACATCTCTAGTCAGTGTGGGTACAGGGGACCTAAGCCGATTCTTTGAAGAAGTTGGCCAAGTTTTGTCCTTTCCCTGTGGTTTGCGAAACATTTGTGGTCTTTTCCATGTAAGCTAAATTGTAATTGTAAGTTTTCTCCTTCATCACTTCAAACTAGTTGCTGCCATAGTATATAAACTGAAAAATTGCCGAGAGTGGCATAAACAACACTCATTTACCTCTAAAGACAAATTTGGACTGGTCTAAGTCATTGATCTACAGAAAAGTCCATTTTTTTTTCTGGGGTTGATGAGTTGAAAAACAAAATCAATTTGGAAAATTAGGAGCCTTAACTAACACTAAAGTGTGTTAACATTTCAGTACTCACATGTGACTGTACTTCTTCAGTATATCATACCACTGTCTGGAAATACAGAATAAAAGATATAGTTAATATTAACTTACTCACCCCTAAAGACCCATTTGGACTGGTCTTGGTCATTGATTTACAGAAGAGTCCATTGTTTTTCAGGGGATGTTGACTTAAACACAGTACTATCTGCCTCTCTATAATGTAAGTTGTACTCAGACACAAGTCAATATTACAGAATTGTTTTTGATAAATATTTCATCACACCTTTCTCTTGAAACATAACTATAATCATAAACAAAATTTTTATCTAGGTTACACAAATGTGATCATACATTTCATGACCATATTGATTCTCCATGCTTCACTATGTCTTATTTTATACACAAAACTAATATATGTTAATTCTAATCTTTCATAATATATTAACAATAAATTTTTATTACAAGTCAAACCTGAACTTCCAATTTTTATGATCACTAAAATTACCAGTTTAGTGATTTCTTATTCTGTGATTTTAAGTGTGTTGCTAATATTATGGGACCTTAAAAAAGTAAATCAGCACTGGTAAGAGTAAACCAATCAATATTCAATTACAATCAATCATCTTTCCACCACTAATCAAAACCTTTAATAGATTAATAGCTAATCATAAATCTCACACAGATCAATGAAACATGGTTATAAAAACTGTCAATATGCTGGAATACAGTGTATAACAACTCTTCACAGTTAAACGTCCACACATTTTTTCCCGTTTTTTTTTTCATCATCACATTTCTATTCAATGAAAGAATATCAATTACCTCATTGTTTTCAAATATTCATCCCAAATCTGAAATTGGTATAACTATGTCTAATACACCTTAGGGTTTTTGTGTGTATATATATATATATATATATATATATATATATATATATATAAACCTATACAGAAAGTGCCAAATCATTGGCTCTAAAGTAATTCCAAATTCACAAAAATTTGAGGCAACTTTAGTATTTTTCTATATTTACCTAATCATATAAATTAACAGTTATTTCACAGTATTAGTGAAGAGTCATTTCTAAATCAACTTTGATAAAATGTATACCATACAAGAACATCTTACAGTTGTATTGTGTATTTGCTCATAATGTTAAAATTTTCTATTTTTGAGATTCAGCAACATAAAGATTCAAGGCCAAAACTTTGTGACTTAAATACATGTATGTAAAATAAACATTCTATCATGAACATGTGCAAATTAAAACAATATACCATAAATCTGTCAAAAGATAACAAAATGGCACAGATTAGGGTGAATGCTAAACATGAGATTTTGGTCATTCCTCTCTCAGACTGTTAAAATTCATCAACTCTTTATAGCAATTATCCCACAATGTCTTTAATCAAGAAACAATTTTGCATTTTGAGCCATCAAACTGTGTATGTATGTTAAGGATTCCAAATCTTCAGTATACAACTAAGCAAGCATACTGATGTTGACTGTCATAAAAACAGCAAGTCGAGGTTAACAACCCTACATACAAATTAACAGCCCCACATTAAAACTAACAAAGCTTGTTCAGTGAAATGAGACAGTAATTATCTGTCATATAAGAAGCTATAAAAGTAACAACTTGCAGCTTCATTTTGATACCTACCTACTGTAGATTTTACAGAGAAAACTTTTTGATACATGTATCTTCATGTCTGAAAAATATAGTCATTACCATTTGTAAACCCCACCCTTTACAATTACTATTCCCTGCTCTATAATTCATGCTTCTTGCAAAACATGCTCTCTACAACCCCTGCATCTTGTAAAGCACACTCTCTATAATTTATGCTTCTAGTAAAGTAAGCTATCTACAACTCCTGCTGCTTGTAAAGCCTGCTTTCTACAACTCCTGTTGCTTCAGTGCTTGTAAAGCCTGTTTCCTACAATTAATGTCGCTTCATTGCTTGTAAAGCCTGCTCTCTTCAACTTCCGCTTCTAGTAAAGCCTGTTTGTTCTCTTTCCACTCATTGATACTCACTAAGCACCAAACTGACTAAACATTTATATGACTTTCCAGTCTGACACTTAAACCAAGCACCATACTAACTTAACATTTGTATGACTTTCCACTCAATGACACTAACCAAGCATCCTACTGACTTAACATATTATGACTTTCCATTCACTGACACTAACCAAGCACCCTACTGACTTAATATTTATATGACTTTCCACTCAGTGACACTAACCAAGCACCATACTGACTGAACATTTATATGACTTTCCATTCACTGACACTAACCAAGCACCCTACTGACTTAATATTTATATGACTTTCCACTCAGTGACACTAACCAAGCACCATACTGACTGAACATTTATATGACTTTCCATTCACTGACACTAACCAAGCACCCTACTGACTTAATATTTATATGACTTTCCACTCAGTGACACTAACCAAGCACCATATTGACTAAACATTTATATGACTTTCCATTCACTGACACTAACCAAGCACTACTGACTTAACATTTACATCACTTTCCAAGCACCACTGACACTAACCAAGCACCCTATTGACTTAACATTTATAGGGCTTTCCACTCAATGACACTTACCAAGCACCATACTGACTTAACATTATATGACTTTCTACTCTGATACTAACCAACACCCTACTGACTTAACATTTATATGGCTTTCCACTCAATGACACTTACCAAGCACCATACTGACTTAACATTTATATGACTTTCCACTCACTGACACTAACCAAGCACCCTATTAACTTAACATTTATATGGCTTTCCACTCAATGACAGTTACCAAGCACCATACTTACTTAACATTATATGACTTTCTACTTTTACACTAACCAAGCACCATACTGACTTAACATGTATAAATTGACTCCACCTACATTCAAACTTATGACTTTGCACTCATCTTCCAAGCACTAAAATGATTAAACTGTCACATCTTCAGTCCCAAAACAAAACATTTACAAAATAACACTACATGTATTTCACACAGAGAACCAAGTTAACAGCAATTAATTACAATGTAAATTTTCTCTATCTACATCTGATAAGCATATTTGAAGCTATTAGGTATAAAAGTGTTTATGTGATATACAAAATTTATCTGTTTCCAACCAGTCTGGTACATAAACACACTGATGTTTCAAGATTACAGATTTCAACACAACCCTTAATTTTTATCATCTATTTATAGAACAACGAGAAGATAACAATACATTTTAAGTCATTATTTTGGGAAATCTTACAAAGTTACAGGTATTATCAGTGGAGAATTTTCTTTGCCATTAGGTGGAATTATTCTAAATTACATACATCCAAAACACTGATAAACAAAGAATGTCTCCTTAATACACCCTCTATAGCCATAACACCCATGGCTAAGACTAAATTCCATTACCATTTGGACTGGTCCAAGTCATTGATTTACAGAATAGTCCATTGTTTTTCAGGGGTTGATAAGTATGAATGGATAACATTTACAACAATTTATTTGGTTTTGAAGTATTGAACAGTTGTTGTCACTTTTTAATGCATTTCTTAACCCATTCACCCCTAAAGACACATTTGGACTGGTCCAAGTAATTATATTATGGAAGAGTCCATTGTTTTTCAGGGGTTGATGAGTTAAGTTATTGAAATTCCCACACCTCTTTGGTCAGCTATTCATTGATTCTCATCAAAAAGACTTATTACATTAGTACAGGTTCCCCTTTGTAGATTGACTTAATTTGATCTGATTGTGTTTAATGCAATACTCAACATCTTAAAATGGTGGAAGCTACTTCATATTCATAAAAAACCCACAGCAATGATCTTGGGCAAGGAGCACTTCCTTTTCAAGTCCCCCATCCTGCTGCAACGTTCAGACATAATAAGTCCTGAAATTTGTCTGGAGAGGCCACTGCAATGAAAGACCACTTGTATTTTGAGACCATGTATTGAAAACCAGTTAAATATCTGTGTCTATATTTGATTTGATTTGATTTTTTTGTTTTACGCCATACTCAACAATTTTTCAGTCATATGATGGCGTCCAGTTTTTATTGGTGGAGGAGAAACCCCGGTTACCCAGGTAAAGACCACCGAACTTCCGCAAGAAAACTGTGTCTATAAAACCTCTTTTAAGGGACCACCTGTCTTGAGAGCAGAGGCAGAAAGGGTGATCTCTGCGTTCCACTGAGTTACTGTAAATCGGGATATTTTGGCATCACTAAAATTTAATCACTTTGGTCATAAAATGAAGGCTTATTTTTGGGCCAATTAAATTTTGGCCATTTATGTTTATATCATGTTTAACTTTGGCCTACCATCAAATCTCGATGTTGTGACTTGTCGTCTTGAGCATTCCAGGTGTTTGAAATACCAAAATATTCAAAAGTACCGGTAAAATCATTTGAACTAACATGTCAGATGGTACTTAATTGAGATTAACATTCACAAAAATCATTGTGTATATATTTTTGGCCATTTCAATAGGATGGCCAAATTGGCCAAAATTAAACAATGGCCAAAATATCCCAATTAACAGTAATAGGCTGTGGCTCAGGATGCTGGTACTATTGTTATATATAGTAATAAGCCACAGGGATCACTCCATAGAGTAAATCCACTCCTATGTACAGTGAAACTTGTATATAAAGACCTCTTTAGGGACACAAGAATACCAGTCTCTATAAGGAGGTGGCCTTTATACAGAGGTTGATTTGTACACAAATGGTACTATTGGGGACAGCAAAAAAATGACCTTTGTGACCAGGTGGTCTTTATACACAGGTGGTCGCTAAAGCAGGTTTTACTATATATCGTAAGATACAGGACATCAACAATTAGGTTTTGTTTTGTATTAATGGTATTTTATGCCATACTAGAAAGACTGAAGTCATAGCAACCAATTTTTTATGGTCGGAGGTGAAGATGTGGGTACAAGTTACAAAGAACCACAAAAAAGTGTAAAAAAGTGAGTACAACTTCCACAAGAATCGCAAGAAAACTGGAAAGAATGTGGGTGCAACTTACACAAGAACAGCAAGAAAACATAATCAGCAAATATCAAACATGCTCAATCCAGGGTGCTAACTAGAGGTGAGAAACTTTGTGATTGAAAGCATGATGCTCTAATCACTAAGTCACATCACCGACTATAGAGGACCTCAGGTATAGTGTTATTGACTTTTGTATAAGAATGAAGAAATTAATCTGTATTTGCAGAAGTCAAAAAGTACCTTGTATTTTACATAGATCTACATCAGCCAGGATATGTCCCCTCTCTCACTCACAAACACACACACAGTATACTTTTGAGGTTCCCTTTTGTGGCCTGTCAAGTTTGACTATACTTTCATTTTCCCCCACAACATGCACTAATACCCTCACTATTGTGATCAACTATATATTTTCTCTTTAAGTTAAACATCTGCTAAACTACAGTTTAAAAGAAATCTGACATTAATTGTTCAATAAATTACCGCATCTATAAATCTTCTCTTTGTATATGTAAAGACCTATCTTACAATCGGGTGTTAAACTCACAGTAAAAAACGTTCAGAGGATGCAGAACAAAAGCATTACCACACGATGACCTTTGTACAACAACTATTTTATACACCACATCACCAAACATCTATTTATTCAACACTTTATGTAATCAAAGCCAGGAAGTCGGCCAGAAGTAAACACGAGACCAAAAAAACCCTATAAAAATCTGTTGATGATTATCACGAAATAAAAATAATCAGGAAATTTGATGATTATTTTTTACCTGTTAATACCTTTGTTTGCCTCATCAACTCTATCATATCACAAAATATTTCATAGAAGGAAATGGTGATGAAACATTAATAATCCAGAGAAGTATATCATTTAAACGCTGGCATGCATAGAGGTTGATAAAAGATATCAACACAAAAAAAACACTGTATAGATACATCTAAACTATACACTTTACTTCATCTGGATTTACTTGTTGATTACAACCTTCAAAACCAGAAAAAAATTGCCTTTTTAATGCACAAAATTGATCCCCCCAACTCAAGTCTTTATTAATTAAACAGGGATATGGAAGATAAAAACATACTGCTACAGTAATTATCAAACTGATAACAAATGGATTCAGCAAGTTACTTATATAATTCACTATTCTGTTCCTGAATCACATCCCTCTGAAAACTGTTAACATTCTGAATCACACCACTGTGATGCATTAGTTTTTGCTGAATCAAATTAAATGGTAAATTTGTACTATATGAATCACTATTATATGGCACCTTTGGATTGAATGAAAAACAACTGTAGGATTTTACATCTATCTGGATGAATCAAAATAACCCATGAATTACAGTGACACAATAACTTTGTACTGATGTATATCAATAACTTTAGTAAAGCAACTGCTGAATCTTGGTTACATAATCACTCAATCACAGCTATAGATAAATCATAATTATAGGATAACAAAAGAATGATTCAGTATTGGAGGATAACTTTGAAATAGATGAATTAGTATTGTAAGATAGCTGTGTAATAGAAGAATCAGTTTTGGAGGATAATTTTGTAATAGATGAATCAGTATTGGAGGATAGCTTTGTAATAGAAGAATCAGTATTGGAGGATAACTCTGTAATAGAAGAATCAGTATTGGAGGATAACTTTGCAATTAACTTTGAAATATATGAATCAGTACTGGAGGAAGGATAACTCTGTAACAGAAGAATCAGTATTGGAGGATAAGTCTGTAATAGAAGAGAATTAGCATTAGAGGATAACTCTGTAATAGAAGAATCAGTATTGAAGGATAACTTTGTCATAGAAGAATCACCATTGGAGGATAACGCTGTATGAAAAGAATCAGTATTGGAGGATAAGTCTGTAATAGAAGAATCAGTATTGGAGGATAACTCTGTAATAGAAGAATCAGTATTGGGGGATAACTTTGCAATTAACTTTGAAATATATGAATCAGTACTGGAGGAAGGATAACTCTGTAACAGAAGAATCAGTATTGGAGGATAAGTCTGTAATAGAAGAATTAGCATTAGAGGATAACTCTGTAATAGAAGAATCAGTATTGAAGGATAACTTTGTCATAGAAGAATCACCATTGGAGGATAACGCTGTATGAAAAGAATCAGTATTGGAGGATAAGTCTGTAATAGAAGAATCAGTATTGAAGGATAACTCTGTAATAGAAGAATCAGTATTGGCGGATACTCTGTAATAGATGAACCAAATTTTGGAGGATAACTTTGTAATAGAAGAATCAGTATTAAAGGATAAATTTGTAATAGAAGAATCAGTATTGGAGGATAACTTTGTAACAGATGAATCAGTATTGGAGGATAACTTTGTAATAGAAGAATCAGTATTAGAGGATAACTCTATTACAGAAAAATCAATATTGGAGCATAACTATATAGAAGAATCAGTATTATATGAACACATTGTAATAGATGATCAGTATTACATGAACACCTTGTAATAGAAGATCAGTATTACATAAACACCTTGTAATAGAAGATCAGTATTACATGAACACCTTGTAATAGAATAATCAGTATTACATGAACAGTTTGCAATAGAAGATCAGTATTACATGAACAACTTGTAATAGAAGAATCAGTATTACATGAACAACTTGTAATAGAATAATCAGTATTACATGAACAACTTGTAATAGAAGCTCAGTATTACATGAACAACTTGTAATAGAAGAATCAGTATTACATGAACAACTTGTAATAGAAGAATCAGTATTACATGAACAACTTGTAATAAAAGAATCAGTATTACATGAACAACTTGTAATAGAAAAATCATTATTTGAGGATAACTATGTAAAAGATTACTTGATGATAATAAAAAGAAACGGAACAAAACAATATGTCCCCCACTTAGTTATGGGGGCATAATAAGGTCAAAGACGAATTATAAGTACAGGATAAATTTGAATTTGTTTTGTTGTTTAGAAACTAGATGTGACTAGAATTAAAACTTTCACAGCTTATGGTTATTGACAAAAGATTACGGGATCAAGTAATAAAAGTTTACGATATATAAAAAAGGCCAGCATAAATATGTGGAATTTAAATATCCATTAGACTTCAACTTTTCAAATTATATTTAAATTCCTATGTGTAATATTTATCTACTGCTCATCTTACATCTTCTTTCTATCAGAACGTCTTGTATCATTGGTGATCTGTTTGAACAATGTGTAAGTATATGTTTGATGTTGCTGTGGTATTTGACCATGTTTCATGTTGCTGTGGTATTTCAGATGTATCTAATCACTTCTAAACCATCAGATCAATTTGATGTCGCATTGGGTTTCATCATAAAATAATTCACTAGTTATCTGAAGGTCCAGGCTGTGCAGGCCTACAGGATATAGTTTCAGTTTGTCATGTGCTGAGCTTAAAACACCACAAACGAGCAAATAAATGGGGAAAATACATGTACCAATACGTCAGATGTATTTCTTATCATGTTTATTCAGACAATAGGCTGAAAGGTAACCCAAGTCCTTGAACATAACTACAAAACCCCTGGAATTAAGGTCATAAAATTAACAAGTCTTTTTTAATATCATCCTTAAAGCTTAGTCACAACTGGATGCACAGGCTTTTAAATTGTGCGTCCTCC
Organism: Atrina japonica; assembly: GCA_030159075.1. Classification (NCBI taxonomy): domain Eukaryota; kingdom Metazoa; phylum Mollusca; class Bivalvia; order Pterioida; family Pinnidae; genus Atrina; species Atrina japonica. The sequence continues at coordinate 406,703 of BROG01000006.1, read as the reverse complement.
GCATTGTTCGCCCTAGGTGAGAGTCGTAGAGGTCGTGGGGACAGAAAAAAGTAGCGGTCAATTCGTAAGTTGGGATTAAGAACTACATATGTTATTGGAAATCACAGTTTGTTGGACATGCTCAACATCCATCCTACGTGCTTACGGGCAGTGTGCGTGCTCGAAATTCCACAAGATCACTGTGTGAGGCCCGTGCCTTTCTTGGCGCTTTTTGCCGTACACACCCCATATAGTGGAAGTACGGCCAGTCGTGACTTAGGCTGTAGATGCTTCACATCATATTTGAAGAAATTGGATATGCAGTTCTTGAGGAAAAAGTTCAATGTTTGAATGTTCTTGCACCACACATATCCCATGATGCACTACACATGAGTTACATAGGGAGCACCTGGTTACATATGATTTAGTTTTGACAAAGTTATACAAGATTCAAATTTAATCAAGCGATTAGGGTCAAATCATCCTGGAAGAGAGTTATCCTTTACAAATAGTTATTCAAGTTAGTAGTCATCCTGAAATTAAGCTATCCTAGATAAAAGTTACCCCAAATTAATGTTATCCTTGGTTACAATTATCTTTGGTTTTAGGTCAATTTGTTTGTTGATAAAGATGATTTTATTCTAGGTTAACATTATCCTGGGTAGTTATCCTTGGTTAACATTATCCTTGAATAGTTATCCTTGGTTAACATTATCCTTGGGTAGCATTATCCTTGGTTAACATTATCCTTGGGTAGCTATCCTTGGTTAACATTATCCTTGGGTAGTTATCCTTGGTTAACATTATCCTTGGTTAACATTATCCTGGGTAGTTATCCTTGGTTAACATTATCCTTGGGTAGTTATCCTTGGTTAACATTATCCTTGGGTAGTTATCCTTGGTTAACATTATCCTGGGTAGTTATCCTTGGTTAACATTATCCTTGGTTAACATTATCCTGGGTTACTTAACGCCAGGGGCTGATCCAGGAATTGAAGTTAGAAAGGGTGCATGCAAGGGGAGGCACACACCTGACTGATTCCACCTTTGAACTATATCCTGGGTTAAATTTACATGTATCTTTACTTGGTTTTATGATGAGTTAATTTAGTTCAACTTGGTTAGCATCTTCCTGGGCTAGAATTATTCTGAATTTAGCTCAGACAGGAAATTAAGATTACACCAGAAATCATTTCCAACTGATATAACATATGCAAGAACAATTTTATATGAATTTTGATATGATATATGTTTGTGTGTTATAAACAACTTAAACTGAAAAACTACCATTATCTAACATGGATGAGTCTGTTTTTGACCAAAAACCTATAATAGATCATAGAATCCTTTTCATTTCATTCTCTATGATCCATCACAAATGTCTTAAGTCAAAGGTTAAGGTCTAAATGTCATGTCCAGCTATGATTAGAAATAAATCTCATCTTAGAGTGACGATAATATGTTTGTTCCGATACTTTACTCACCTATCAAATATTACGATTGATATTTCCGTCCCTTTTACTGAAGGCGTGCCAGTATATCATTTAACATCTTAAACTCCAATACAAACATGCAAAGTGGTAGATTATACCCTAATTAGATATCGTTGTAGTTTCAGGTTGAAACTTAATATCTCTAACAAAATTGATCACTCTATTTATGTCTTAATTGTAATACATCATTAAAATTTAAATGTATCAAATTAATTCGTCCCTCAATTCCGAATCACAAGTTCTATAGAGATATACTGACAAATAATCAGAATACAAATTTAAAAGGTGCATGAGTTCAGACAAATTTCAAATTTCTGACATTAACTTTCATCATTAAATGTGAATAATCACTCATTTGAAAATATCTTTTTACTTGCACCACAATTAAAATGCTTTAATAATTTAAATACACATTTTTGTTTAATATGCATAATTCAGACTGTCAAAAGTTCTTAAGAAAATTAACAAGATGATGGACTTTTGACTTATATCCAAAACTGGACAATATTCATAGTCAGAAAGAACTCTTGTCTTTTTTCAACAAACATTCCAAAAAATTCCCAATATTTTGAAAAATTAAAAATACCAAAGGCAGCCAAAACATTTATTTTGTAGATATAGTGTAAAAGGGATTAACAGTTTCACTGCTATGTTTTTCAGATGTCAGCATTCAATCATGTAAATTTACCAATGAAAGTTTTCAAATTTTCAGGTAAATTCCAAACTACATTGCCATCAACTGTCTTCCCTAAAGAATGAAAAAAAATCTCTTAATGATATCACTTTAAGCTATCAACATAATTATCTCCCAGTGTTATCATTAGACCAAACCTAAGATAGGGTTCTCCCCATGTTGTCCTGTGCCTCAAATACAGGGACATCTATAAGAAATATCTTTAAAACAGTCTTACCTACAACCAAGACCAAAAGTTGTACCCAACATTCAAACCACTATATTAACTCAGAGCAGTTTGTAAGCTAATTTTTCATAATATATAGCATATTAACAAACTGCCCTAGCAATAAAATGATTTATTGAAGTCAAAAAACGAGGTGAAGTCACTTTAAAATAACTAAAGCAGAATTGCAACACTTAATTAACTACCTAATCAACTTGAAAAATAACACTAAATCAAAATTACCCAGTGGATGTATCAGAATTACAATAATTTGAGGTATGAATAATTAGTTAGCTGAATGAAGAATACCAGCACTTCTAGAACCTGCAGTCAATTTCACACAATATTTGTCTGTAAACCTATAGAGGAAGTGAATGAAATTGACCATGGGTCACTGCCGACAGAAAATTATACATATGATGAAGCATCACACACATTTCTTGTAAAAGCTTGATGTTGACAACATTGCCACAAACTGAGTTTTAGCACCTGCTTTACTGCTGTAGTATTCACTTGCCATATAAATGAGATTTAAAACTAACAGTACAAATGGAGTCCAGTTTACATGTCATAACAGATTCTATTTTCTCTTTACTCTCTCAAAAAACATTCTAATATCTTTCTGTGACCGATATAACTGACAGATAACAAAACAGAGATGAGAGAAGGTAAGAGACTTTTTCACCTACGCTTCTAGAATTCCAATATTGTTGCAAATGATTGACAGGTGTAATACAAATTACACAGAACTGGAAATGCACAATGCAACAGATCTGTATGGCCTGTGTAAAACTACCTGTATTGTGTCAGACTTCTAGTAAATTGAGCAGAAACAACATCAACAGTTTCATATGTAATACTGATACCTGGACATTTTCGCTCTCATTAAATTGCTGTTTCTGTCCTTCCTTATATGAAAAGATGAATTCAAAATGAAAGTGAAATTTTCAAGCCAAATATCTAAAGCACGGACATATATGTCACTCATGAGACTGGTGATTCAAGGCAAATTTAAGACGGGGCGAATATGTTTTCTGTTGTAGAAGGTCAAAAATAATCAGTGAAGGGCAAACATTTACAGGTATATATTATATGACAAGAGTTTAAAGTCCAATAACTCAAAAAAGTCAAATGTTGGTCATGATCAATCTCAACCTTGACCTCATTGATATAAAGCAACAAATAGAATTTTATTGAAGTTTAAGACCAGAAACTCAAGTTAATCGACAGAAATGAAAATGTTGCAAACAGTCAGAAGGGCAAAAATAATATGGCTACAATCTTAGATCTCCTGGGCATAAAAAACAAATGTTACAATTGAAGATAAAGTATTATAAATCCAATAAATGTGCAATGATCCTTGATGCCGTCAATAACCCACTGACAGCAAATGATATAACCAAATTTCCGTAGTATGAAAATTACACTTTTTTATCATCAAAAGTAAGTATTTCTGTGAATGTTCTTTGTATCATTATTGTCCCGTTCACACTTCCACTTTCATACATAAATATCGACAGCGCTCTTGTTCAATCAACAGATGTGTAAGACAGCAGCACATTATAACAAAAATACACATTTAAAAAAAATGATTGACAAAGGTTTCCATGACTACCCAAAATTATTTTGAATAGGACTTTAATTGAAAAGCTTTAAGAGCCAGCTCTTTCAAATCAAATATTAAATAGCTTCGATGGAAAAGTTATCTAATGTATAATCACTGGTCCAAAAAATAGCGGAAAAGTGTAATCAACCTTCAAAAGAATGATAAATGATGGCGGATTCCGAATGTTAAAGCCATCATCTACAACCGAAAACTACAATAACATGTCCAGCCTGTATGTGGGCAAAGTTTTACCTTAAATCAGCATTCCATACATCTGGACAAAGGAACAATAAACATCAAAACACTGACGACTATTACAGGTATTTTTGGTTCTGGCTGATTTGTGGCCCCATCATATTTTCTTTCATTTCATCGTGGTGAGGGGTTGAATTACTGTAATTTCTGCAACTAGTTTCTTTTGTTATTGTGTACGGTAAATAATAACCCGAAGAAACGCAGATTGTAAAATATACATATACACAAAAATATGTTACAAATTAGTTCTAATTACACTTAACTAGAGATTGCAAAGGTCTAGTGGTCTATCAACAGAAAACTGCCTGAATACACGGCAATTAGAAAGCAGATATAAATACAAGAAGGTAGATAAACCAGTGTGTTCTAGAGGAGTTCTATAACAGAGTGTCATGTGTAGGGTCAACATTTTATTTTCGTATAAATGGTTTTTTGGTAATTACTTGATGACTTGAACATAATTACAACAACTTAAACAATATAAATTACTTAAGTAATTTGGCATATTTCTGTATAGGTTTTATAGTTTGTATGATTAACTCCTATATAGCATCTTCGACAATTTACTGGTAGCAGCTCTTTTTACCACTTAGAAAGTATCAATTAGGGATGCAGTCTTTAATAACAATGCATTGAATGACATTTCTGATACAGACAATTTATGACAGATTAACAGTAATACAGTGAAACTTGTATATAAAGACCCCCCTTAGGGACACAACAAACCCGTATTTATAGTGAGGTGGTATATATATTAATTTGTACACAAATGGTACTATCGTGGACAGTCTTTATGACCTGGTGGTCTTTATACACAGGTGGTCGCTAAAGAAGATTTTACTGTACATAACATTTTAAGAATTTCAGTGACATTTTCAATTTGTAAAATAAAAAGTAATAGCTAGTCTCTTTCTGTAGTCTATATAACCGACATTAAGCAATATACAGTAGAACCTCAATGAGTCGAAGTTCAAGGGACCACCTAGAAAATCTGGAAACATCGGGACTTTGACTCATAGATGGTATCCAAGTTTTAGAGTTTTTATAGGGGGTATATGACTGCTTCGAAACCATTTATGACACATACGGTCATTATAATTACTAATTAGTGCTAAATTGTATTTAATTATTGTGAAATTAAACCACTGAATGTTTATGAGGAGGAGATGAATTATCATGGGGTGATTTCGTACACATGTAAAATTTGACCTCCAATTACATGTAGGAATTTTTGTTGATTTCAAAGAAATGGACCCAAAAGTTTATTCGAAACATTGAGAAATTCGACTCATAAAAGTTTGATTTACAAAATGTCTATAAGTAATTTTGAAGAACAAAATTATTCTGGACTTTGTCAATAGTTCGAAGCACTGAGAAATTTGACTCATTGAAGTTCGACTCATCGATGTTCTACTGTATTCTACTGTATATCAATGACCATGTGACAAGTTCAGGGGAAACTGAAATAAATAAATAGATTATTTAAGAGAAGACATAATGGATGAAATACTTTTTGTTAGGCTTCAGCCGAATATTGGTCTGTATACTGCAAGCAGTTTTTTTTACTTTAGACTTGATTTCGACTTTTGTCAAGTTTAATTTTCCCACTCTAAACATAAAAATATCTTTAGTCAATACTAAGGCAAATAATCACCAAAGATGAGGTAATGGATAAAAGATGATCATTCTGAACAGCTAAGGTATGATCGTCGTTGACTCCAAATTTCAAACTGCAGCATAAAAGTCAGTAAATTTTAGATCCAATCCTTCCTCACAAAACTTTATTTTGATTAAATTAGGTAAAAAAAATTGTTTATTTTTCAAAAATGTTTCCTTTATAACAATTCAGAATTCCCCCTAAATCTATGGCATCTTGCACTGTCACAGTTATAAAATAGAAGTAGAATTTCCAATACACAATTGTTTTGGTAAGCTCTCTATGTAATACACAGAAGAGATACCTATCCATTTCCTGGTCAATATCAGAGAGCACTAACATCAGCCCTGGATATCAAGTACAGCCACAATGTTTTAAACACTGATGTTTGGTATGTCCATTCAAGTAATAAAAATACCATTGTGTATGTACAATGAGACTCAGATTACATGTCTGTAGAACAATGGCTAGTGATGATATATTGATGACATATTCAGGATAAAACAACAAAGATCATCTTATTTCTGTAGCAAAGTAATTATCTATGTTTCAGCTCTGATCATCACACAGAGGTTAACCCTAATTGCAGTGAACCAAAAACAAAGCAGATCAACTATGATGAACTCTTGAGTCCAAGGTTAACCTTAACTCCAACCTACCAACAAAAACTATATCAACTGTTATTGGGAAAGTTTGCGAGTCAGATTTTGTCTTGCGGGCTAATGGTCGGTGGTCTTTACCCGGGTAACCTGAGCAAAGTAATTCTCCTCCACCAATAACACAGAGGGACGCCATCATATGACTGAAAGATTGTTGAGTATGGTGTAAAACAAAAAAATCAATCAATCAATCAACTGTTATGTCCAAGGACAAAGTTATTCAACTCTGATCACCATGTTAGACAACTCCAGTCCATAGTCAAAGTTACTTCAACTCCAATGACAATGTTAGACATGGATTAACTTATCTCCTGAGTCCATTGACAAAGTTAGTTCAACTGAGATCACCATGTTAGATCAGCAGGCCTGACTCAGTTGGTAGTGCGCTCGACTCTTGATCGTGAGTTCGATTCCAGCCAGCGGCAGGTTGGATTCCTGTCCTTTGGATGAGACAGTAAAAACCAAGGTCCTGTGTCTTAGTAGGTGTCGGGACGTTAAAGAACCACCAATGCTCAATGGCTTTAAGTGCCAAGCATAGGCCAAAAATTTGAAGCCCTTCACCAGCATTTGGTGATGTCCCCATATAAGAGAAAGATTTTTAAATGGATCATAAAACAACAATACAACCAACCAACTAACAATGTTAGACAAATGTTAATTTAACTCAATAAGAGGTTCATTCTAAGTCCATGATTTAAACAACTCTGATCACCTTAACTAATAGGGGTTAAATGCAATACCAATCTCGCAGTTAGATTAACTCTCAGAAATTATTTGTGTTTGTCAGTTCATCTTTAAATAATACCATGTCTATAATAACTTCAACTCGAACACAAATGACCCACATTTCAGGGGAACACAAATGACCCCTCTTCAGCTGAACTTAAAAGGCCCACTCTTCAGGTGAACACAAATGGCCCACTCTTCAGGTGAACTTAAATGGCCCACTCTTCAGGTGAACACATATGGCCAACATTTCAGGTGAACACAAATGACCCACTCTTCAGGTGAACACAAATGACCCACTCTTCAGGTGAACACAAATGGCCCACTCTTCAGGTGAACACAAATGACCCACTTTTCAGGTGAACACATATTTCAGGTGAACACAAATTACCCACTCTTCAGGTGAACAAATGGCCCACTTTTCAGGTGAACACAAATGACCTACTCTTCAGGTGAACACAAATGGCCAACACATTTCAGGTGAACACAAATGACCCACTTTTCAGGTGAACACATATTTCAGACCCACTCTTCAGGTGAACACACATTTCAGGTGAACACATGTATTTGTTTCAGGTGAACACATTTGGCCCACTCTTCAGGTGAACACAAATGGCCCACTTTTCAGGTGAACACAAATGACTGAACATATATTTCAGGTGAACACAAATGAACACAAATGACCCACATTTCAGGTGAACACAAATGACCCACTCTTCAGACAAATGACCAACATTTTAGGTGAACACAAATGACCCAATCTTCAGGTGAACACAAATGGCCCACTCTTCAGGTGTACACAAATGTTCATTTTTACAGGTGAACAAAAAATGACAAACTGACATAAATTCAGCCAAAGAGTGCATTTTAGCAAACAACACATGGATTCACAGTTTTTAGTCAAACTTTTCTGTACATGTGACACAAACCTTATGACACATGTGTGTAAAATGTGTTTTCCTATCTACTCTGATGAACGAAACTACCTCTGTAACCAAATGGAATAGATCACAACTAAGAAATCAGATAGTAAATAAATATACTCTGGGAGCTCAAACCATAAAAAAACATCATCAAAGGCTGCATCTTGGAAATAAATGCATCATAAAGTATAACTATCACCAGAAATCTTCTCCTTAATGGCCGACCTCTTCTGATTCTACAAGTATCTTCTTGTCAGTGCCCAATGTATTCAACCTCAATCATACCTAAACTCTGATATCTAAGCAGATGTTATATTGCATCAACATGTAATATTTGGTCCCAAGGTTTTTAAACAAAAGTTTCACTGAGATAATTTCTATAGTTTATAAAAATACTCTGAAGATGATAGAATGTTTGCATGTTCAAATATGCTTTGGGGTATATATATATATATATATATATATATATAGAGAGAGAGAGAGAGAGAGAGAGAGAGAGAGAGAGAGAGAGAGAGAGAGAGATATTTCTTTGATTTTCTTACTTTTACTGTTAATTGAATAAGTCAATCCAAACATTAAATAATATCTGTTTCTAATAGCTCAACCAACTATTTTTAAAAATCCTGACCCCATAAATATTTAGCACATCGTATCAATGATAAACTAAAAATATAAAATTCTTCAGGGTAATTTAGGGATTACCTTGTGACTGTTTTACAAAAACTGACAAGCCATCAGCAATTCCCCTGTCAGAAATGAAGTTTCATCAAAAGGCGTTAGCTTTTTCTAACACCTCACACATTTTAAATAAGCATTTTAATGACAGAAACTTAAATAAACAAAGTTTGATGTCATAAAAAACAACAGTGAAATGTGAATCCTGTTTTCAACTCCACCGGAATAAACAGAGCTATAGTATCTGAAACACTGAGTTCTTGAAGAAAAATGATGAATTATTGGATTTTCTAAATCAGAGCTCAACAATCACATCTGTCCGATTGTCCAGGACAAGTCCATTTGTGGTCAGACAAGTTAAATTGCTGTAGACAAAAATTCATTCAATCAGAATTGTTTGTTTAAACACAAAATAATTTCTTTAAATGTTACACTTGATTTTGGACAAGTCATTTTTATATTCGGACAAGTAGATTTCGAGACTACTTGTCCTGGAGGACAAGGGGAAATTTTCTACGATTGACGGATTTGATTTGATTGTGATTTTTGTTTTACACCACACTCAACAATTTTTCAGTTATATGGTGGTGGCCAGTTTTAAATGGTGGAGGAGAGAACATGTTTAAAATGTACCCAGGAAGAGACCACCGACCTTCTGCAAGTAAACTGCCAAACTTTTTCACAAAAATCAGCTTGGGTTCCCCACTCAAACCTGTGCTGACATGATTGTTGGATAAACCACCATAACAGCTGGAAATTAAATTGATGTGGTCTTAAAACAATTCTCCATATTTTTACAATTTTCTGTCAAAAAAAAAACAAGAATCAAGTATTGTATATAAATATCCACTCTTATTTGTAACCAAATTGTACAGAGAAAACAAACATGAATTAACTGTATACTAAACATAATAAACAAACCACTATAATGTAGCACTACTCTTCAAGTTATTTTGTTTTTCACTATGGCATTTGTACTTTCACTAATACTTCTATCCTTCACTCTTTTTCAGGTTACAAGCTGGGAAATTTTCTTAATCAAAAGTTAATGAAGACGACAAGTGCTCATTAATCATGGAATTCAGGAGCTGTTCTTGTCGTATTACCCCATGTGCTGGTTGAGCTCTATCAATATCCTCTCAAGAAATGAAGATGAAGTGCTGATACATTGTGAACTGCCAAAGTGAATTGGAAATATGAAGTTCATCTGTCATATTACATACAAAAACAGATTACATAATGGCCAATGATATCACGAAATCCATCATCATAAAAAAAATTGGAGAGAAAACAATATTGTACATATTTGTGATCAGGCTGGCTGTCGAAATAAGCAACTTAATATCCGCCAAGATTCTGACAACCATAGACTCAAAAACAAAAATTCCATGAAGCTTCTGGTAATAGATCACAATCCAGAGTCTTTCTGACTTGATATTTTTTTTTTTAAATTATGTGTTATTAAAAGAAAAAATAAAAGTACAATCTAACCTGTATCAAGCGGTCATTCAAGGTCATGAATGTGACCTCTTAACAGAGGTGGCCTCTTAATTGAGGGGCTCAAATTTGTCGTTATAATGTGTGCAAAAATGTATATTAAACTTTATATACCTATATATTTTTGTAATAAATTGATATATGTCAAGATATTTAAAACACAGAATGACAACCATGTTTATACTAGCATTTATCATGTGACCAGAATATATTTGGACCACAAGTGCCCAGCACATTGAAATTTGAATGACCATTTAATTAAGTCAACTTGGTAACTTTGGATGTGAAAGGGGTGACCAATGACTGCATTATAAAGGTGACTGGCTGCTTATTGGGGTGCAATTATATAAGGAAAACATTTGGGACAAATTAAAACTGGCTGCTTAGAGAAGGTGACTGCATAATAAAGGTGACTGCATGTATAGGTTAGATTATACATTTAAATTAACATCATAAAAATATTGTAATGCTCCAGTACACACACCATCTTTGAAATTTGTTGAAATAACAGGTGCTCAATTTATTTGATAGATCTATTTCTCTGGTCTATTTTTAAGTACTATTCTGTGAACAGTAATCACAGAATTTCATAAATTTCAATTTATCATTAATTATCATAAATGATTTCCTGTTAACTGAAAAAAAAAATCATTGCATTGTTTTAAAAGTTTACATCCCCAAAACAACTGAATGAAAATTAGAGCTATAGCATTTAGACAGGGCTTCCGTACTTACATGTAACAATTCCTTCTTCTCTGACCTTGATAACCAAATCAAACTATATAAGTAAAAATATTACTTTACATTTCCTCCTTATCTAACCTTGATGTAAGTCAAACTAGAAAAGTAAAAATATGACTTAACATTGCTTCTTTACCTGACTTTGATAACAAAGTCAAACTAGATAAGTAAATTTTAAAATTTCTATTTTAACTTTCCACTGAAACAGAAACAAACCAGAACCTTGAAGATCTATTACCAAAAGCACCACTAAACCATCTTGCCAAGGCAAGACTCGCAATAAATCACAAAGTATGGAAACAACAGCAATAATGAAGTTATTACATGTCAACATTTTTGTGTATACATCTCTACTATAAATGTCAGCATTACAGTAAATGCTGTGTATCTGTATAAAGATAATCAGGAGATTACATCAATAACTGAGGAGTCTGAAACACTGCCCAGTGAGCAAGTTACGATAAGAATGTGTACAACGAAATATCTAATGAGAGGCAAGGAAGGGTCTGAACACTGCCCACTGAGCAAGTTACCATAAGAATGTGTACAAGGAAACATCTAATGTGGAGGGACTGAAATACTGCCCAGTGAGCAAGTTACCATAAAGATGTGAACAAGAAATATCTAATGTAAGACAGGAAGGGCCTGAAATACCGCCCAATGGGCAAGTGATGATAAAATGTGTAAAAGGAAACATCTAATGTAAGGCAGGGAGGGACGGAAATACTGCTCAGTGAGCAAGTTGCCATAAAGATGTGAACAAGAAATATTTAGTGTAAGGCAGGAAGAGCCTGAAATATTGCCCAGTAAGCAAGTTACAAGGCACAAAGGGCCTGAAACACAGCCCAGTGAGCAAGTTACAATAAAGATGTGAACAAGAAATATCTAATGTAAGGCAGGAAGGGTCTGAAATACTGCCCGGTGGGAAAGTTACGATATATATGTGAACAAGAAATATCTAATGTAAGGCAGGGAGGGACTGAAACACAGCCCAGTGGGCAAGTTACAAAGTATGAAGGGCCTGATACACAGCCCAGTGAGCAAGTTACAATAAAGATGTGAACAAGAAATATCTAATGTAAGACAGGAAGGGCCTGAAATACCGCCCAATGGGCAAGTGAAAAAATGTGTAAAAGGAAACATCTAATGTAAGGCAGGGAGGGACGGAAATACTGCCCAGTGAGCAAGTTACAATAAAGATGTGAACAAGAAATATCTAATGTAAGGCAGGAAGGGTCTGAAATACTGCCCGGTGGGAAAGTTACGATATATATGTGAACAAGAAATATCTAATGTAAGGCAGGGAGGGACTGAAACACAGCCCAGTGGGCAAGTTACAAAGTATGAAGGGCCTGATACACAGCCCAGTGAGCAAGTTACAATAAATATGTGAACAAGAAATATTTCATGTAAGACAGAAAAGATCTGAAAGATATTTGTTCAATGAAATATCTAATGTAAGGCAGAAAGGGTTTGAAACAAAGCCCAGTGAGTATGTAACTATAATGATGTGAACAAAAAAATATCTAATGAAAGGCAGGAAGGGTCTAAAATACTGCCCATGTAGCGAAAAAGTTATAGCAAAGACACGAAATACGATATACAAGGCAGGATGGGTATGAAATACTGCCCATGTAGCGAGAAAGTTATAGCAAAGACACAAAATACCTTATACAAGGCAGGAAGGGTCTGAAATACTGCCCATGTAGCGAGCAAGTTATAACAAAGATACAAAATATTTGATATAAGGCAGACAGTGCTACACCATTGGCCAGTGAGTAAGATACAACAAAGATTTTGACAACAATACATGTTCTTACAGTATATATTATTTCTCACCTCTAGATCTATATGGTTTTAATAAGAAAGGTACTCATAGAGCTTATATGAGCTTTGGTGCGAATGTATGCAAGAAAGTTGTCCCTCTCTTTTGTGTTATATGTATATTTTATTTTATGTATGTTGAGAGAAAGAAAAAAAGATCTGCACAACAAGGTATCAAATGAAAGTCATGAAAAGATTTAATGGTCACCTATGTCCAGTTGCTTTGGCTTGATTTAGTGAGCACTGTGACCGCCGGGTAGTTAAAGCCTTGCCACTCAATCCTGTGAGTCGGGACAGAAACGTCTAGTCTCTGTTTTGTGTCCTTATTTGAGTGGTCCATATTTTCAACAGCTTTTCAAGTGCCAACACCAGTCAATCCAATGGAAGAATCAAACTGCACATTTAACCTCATATGAAGAAAGGAGAGGAGAACTCATCTCAGAAAATCTGGTACAACTGGGAATCAAACTATTGACATTGATGTTGAATGTAAGGTGCTAGCTACCAACTGAGCTACTATGTTTACCTGGTTCTAACAGGGGTGGGGATGGGGGGTGTGGCATAAAAATACATAATGAAAACAAACAACAAAACACCAAGCTACAAAAGCTTCCTGCTCTTTGTTCATGGATACATTTCAATTCATAATTATACTGAAACTGAATAGTCAATGTTAATGCTGATAACTCCTCTTACAATTCTGAAGTAGAACAGCCATTTTATTGGCTTTCTGTCTTTTTCAGTGTTTTCTAAATATCAACACAACAGGTGTGCTTGGAAAACAAATCAACTTCATATATCCATAAAAAAAATAAACAAATGTTTTACTCCAATTTTAAAAATTATATTACAGTACTAGATTTGCTTTCATTAAATGTTAAAAAAGAATTCTACCATTATTTGATCTACTTTTAAGTATCTGAAGATGTATAATCTATCCACTCATTTTTCTTTTATATAAATTGACACCTCTTTACAGCTTATGACTACACAGAAATCTTTTCAGCGTGTTACAAATGTTTTCAACATAATGCATGTGATTTCAAGAGCGCACACTTCAAATCTGATATATCTCCCATACAAATGTGAGACCACTTGTAAATATAATTAAAGATACCTCTCTATTTTTTGTCCAAGTCTAACAGAGATAATTCTGCACACATAGAACTGAGTACACTTACAATTATCACTGCATTTGAAAACCATTTCTGGAAAATACATGATTTATATAAATACCCCCTTTGACATGCAAATACAGACAGACTCGGACACATGTATATCAGCTCCCTATAGCATACTTTTCTGTGATTAGCTTAGGGATGGACTTGGGCTTGTTAAATACTACTACTGGCATAACAACCTCAGAAATTACAAAACAAGAAGATGAAAGTGCCTTATCTGGTCACTAAAATCCCATACCTGTGAACCCCTGACCCAAGGGTCATTAAATACACAATTGTAATTACATCAACCCTGTTAATAATAACCTACTAAATTTGAAGTGATTTTTTTAAAAAGTTTAAAATGTTAAAAAGCTCACAAAAGATGCAAATCCAAACTTTACACAACAACTGACAGAAATGAATCACAAAATGTCTCCTGGTTCATCACAAAATATTACCTGAATCATCAAAAAGACATAAGAATCTCAAAATGTCACTTGAATCAAAATGTCAACTGAATTATCACAAAATATCTCCCAATTCATCACAAAATGTCCTCTTAATCATAAAATGTCATCTCAATTACAAAATGTCTCCTGAAACATCACAAAATGTCACCTGAATCATTACAAAATATCACCTGAATCATCACCAAATGATATCTGAATCATTACAAAATAAAATCTGAAACATCAAATAATGTAATCTGAATTATCATCACCAAATGTCACCTGAATCATCACAAAGTTTCATCTTAAACATCAAATAATGTCATCTGAATCATCACAAAATGTCAATGGAATCATCATAACATGTCATCTGATTCATCACAAAATGTCACCTGCATTATACAAAATGTCTCCTGATGCATCACCAAATGTCCTCTGAAGCATCACAAAATGTCACTTTAATCATTTGTATCATCACAAAATGTCCCCTGAATCATCACAAAATGTCATCTGAATCATGCAAATATAAACGGTCATCTAAATCTTTTAAGTGAACAAAAAATTCATTACATCAACATCAAAACAACTTTCTAATGAAATTATGCAGATTATATATTGCATTTTAAAGGATTAATAGAATCTACCTAGCAAGCCTCGGGTTCGTTATTCAAGAATGGTACCCTAGGATTGAGATTCCTTTGTCATACCCTCAAGGTTAGGCTGAATAATTTTTTGCTCATATTTTAAATGCATGTAGGCCCCTAAATGTATATCTATGCAAATAAAATCTGACATTATGCACTGCATTCTAGATGCCACAGACACCATGCATCATAAATTGTATTGTGACTTCATAGCATGTGTAGTTTGTCGATACCCTAGATGTTGACAAGAAAATCATTCCCCATTAAAATGAAGGAAAAATCTGTGAACAATGGGAGAATATATAAACACTTCTTTCTTTACATCTTAAAATTCAAACAAGAAATTGGATGAAGTAGTTATTTTGTGCCATGTTACATAAATTCTCCACTAATTAAGAGGGTGAAGTGAAACTTTAGATGAAGTGCCCCAAATGATGACCTGTCCTATGGACTTATGCATTCCCTTTTCTGTCAAATTTTTGGAAATGCTATTGGCAACACAACTAGGAATTTTAATGTGATTTTATGTCAAATTGAGAAAAATAATTTGCACACATGTAAACGTAAACATAATGAAATCTCTTTTTTAAATGCATATCTCCCTTTTTTTTTTTTTGATTGAAGTCACCGTCTCTACCTTTAGCAAAGTCTTCGGTATGACCAAATACTGAGAATCAAACCCTGCACCTCACATCTGAGAGTCAAATGATCTGAACAACTGAGGCAATGACCAGTGTAACGAGTACCGGTACTTGACTTAAATTCATAAGATGAAATAAGACCTTACACACACACAGAGTTGTACACTAAATGTCAGTGCAGTAAAATTTTAATATGTAAATCATCAGGACACTAGAGACATCAATCAGAATTGTTGGCAAGATGACACCAAACCTGCCAAATTAGCTATGATCATAACCTCTGCCAAGTAAAGTGTAACAAAAATCTTGCAGAGGTTAAAGGTCATCAGTTACTGTCAGTTTATATAAGACTTGTACTACATATTGTGTTGAAATAAAGAACCAGATAAAAATCCCACAATGGCTGTATACATCACAACTAAATCAGATAGTTCATCACTTTGTCAAACACACAAGACATTGTGTTTTACAAAATCTTGGCTCCGATTCACATTGTAACATTATCACTATCTCACATATATATCTTAGGCATACCATTGTTACCACATGCAGATATATATGTTTTATCAATATCACAAACAATTAACAGCAAAAAGTGATAGGTCTGAAAAGGTTTTATTGGTCACTTGTGCAAACGTCCTATCAACAAAAATACTCCTGTCCATGATTTCTGTAGAGAACTACTTGTTCAATATGGTAATGTGTCCTTGGTGTGTGTGTGTGTGTGTGTGTGCATATTGAGTTTGCATTATGTGTTTGTGTGTGTGTGTTGTTTATGTGTGTGTTGTGTGTATGTGTGTTGTGTGTGTTTGTGTATGTTATGTGTGCTGTGCTTATGTGTGTGTTGTGTGTGTTATGTATGTGTTTTGTGTGTATGTGTGTGTTGTTTGTGTGTTATGTGTGTGTGGTATGCATTATGTGTGTTTTGTGTGTGTGTTGTGTGCATGTAATGTGTGTATGCGTGTGTTGTGTGCATTATGTGTGACTGTGTATGTTGAGTGCCGAGTGCAAATGCATATATCTAGTTCTACAACCTGCATGCTGATTTTATCAACATATTTCAGAACTTTTAAAATTCTCTAATGCATGATTTCAACATCTAATATCAACATTTAAATCAAAAACATTCTCTTTAACAGAGCATACCTGTTGTATCATAATAAAAACATATAACACACAATTAAAACCCATGTAACATATGGTGCCATCAAAACCATAAACTTGCCTCCACAAAGCAGAACCACTAAAAACTATCATCAATCGTCTGACACACATGTAAAATAAGCATAAATTTAAATCTATCACTGATATAGTAAAGAAGAAAAATAAATTAAAAATATCTATCATCATGTTGTAATGATATATTAAACAGCGAAACTTTATTGTAAATCTGTATGTTAACACTTGAGAGGCAATTACCTGTTGATTTATGGCTTGTACAATATTTAACCTTGGGAGGTCGAGATCAATTTACATGTATTGGTATTTGTTTTATATATATATATTTTTTGTATACCTCAAGATGTTGTAACACTTAATACAAAGCACATTTATGGTAAATCAGCCATCACCAATAAACTTTATAAACCAAAACATATGCAATCTAAAACATGCTTTCTTATTTTCTTGTAATGTGTATAGACAATGCAAAACCCTCACTAAACACTGGTATCCTATATAATAAGATTCACACATGAATCACAGAAAATATTTGAATTTATTACAGATTCTTTCAAACAGCATTTCATTAACATGTAATTTAGGTTAGAAATTCCAAATGAGGGTCTATATATTATACTAGATTTGATAACATTTAGATATATTAGAATTTACCAGCATGAAATACAGTGAAATCTGTATATAGGGGCCACCCAAGGTACCAGAAAATATTGACCTTTATATGCAGGAGACCCTTATACACAGGTTCAATTTAGTAGAAGTATGCAGTCAAGGGACTTGAAAAAACTGGCCTTTATAAATAGGTAATCCTTACATAGAGGTGGATACTATAGTAGGTTTCACTATATTTACTACTGAGTAGTCATTTGGAATCACTGTCTTCAGTTTAGAGTAAATACTAAATCAAGGATATTTCAGGCTATGCAAGTACAGTGAAACCTGTATATAAGGGCCACCCAAGGGACCAGAAAATATTGACCTTTATGTGCAGGTGACCCTTATACACAGGTTCAATTTAGTTCAAGTATGCAGTCAAGGGACTTGAAAAAACTGGCCTTTATAAACAGGTAATCCTTATATAGAGGTGGCTACTATAGCAGGTTTTACTATAATTATAGAAATTGAGTGAACATAATTACTGTATCATGAATATAAAAAAAAATCATAAAATACTTACAATTCAGGTCAAATCAATTATTGAAACCTAAAGAGTAAAATTCAAACTTGCATTTAAGAATTTAGTGATTTCTGGATCATTAAGAAGCTACAAGTTCAAATAGACAAATAAAATTGTGATTGCATACTTGTTTCCAGAATGAGAATTACTTAATCATGAAGATTACAAGGTTATAAATTCAAATACTTAAACTTTAGGTCAGGGTCATTACTGAATCATGAAGATGTTCTCTAAATTCAGGTCAAAGTACATGATGTAATTACCGAATCATGAAAATTTATTTTGATTCAGGTAAATTACTGAATCATCAATACTAAAACTTCATGAAAGTTCTTAGTATTTAGGTCCAAATATTTGCTGAATCATGAAGATTCATGTATATACATGTTCTTCAATTAATGGAGATTAAGTATTTATGTGTTCTCAGATAGGTATCACCATGGATTCACTAGCTGTTCAGTGTGTTTTATTTATTGGCTGTTGTGTTGTGACACTCTGTACACAGGGGAGATTATGCAAAGCACTCTGAATTATTTAAGTTTCCGTTTAGATAAGTGACGAAATTGCTTTAGAGTTAGTGTATGCCTGCATTTGGAATATGCAACTGGAGTATGCATTTGGAGTATGCAATTGGAGCATGCATTACAATGAATTCCACTTCAATTTCTAGCCTGCATTCTCATCCATGATATGCCATTATTTTGCTAATTTCTCTTTTATGTAACAATATTGACATACTACAAGAGTACAGCATGTCTTTCATCAGTGTGAAGAAGTTCCCGATTACAAATTACCCCAGGATATAAACCACAAAATATAATATCATTCTGTTAGACAATTTCATCAGCGTTCAAAGCAGTACAAAACTTAAACGATTCTCTCTGATACCGGAACAAATAAAGACAGAAACACAGTGCAACACAAAACTAATCAACAGAATCCATAGAAGCACCCATTCAAATTCTAAATCAATTTGGATAATTGTGATCGATGGCATTAGTTCCAGCTACAAACTATTTTTTCTTGCAAGATTTTCAGAGAAATGCAGAAAAAAAATAAGAATCTGAAGACAAGAGGATGGAAGAGCACTAAACAAACTATGATTACAGATTTATTAATGTAACAGTAGAAAACAATAATTACACATCTAATATTTGTTAGCAATCTCTCAGTCTGCTTTTTGTTTGACTACCAAGATTGCTTCTTCTTTTTATATCCCTCAGAATAATCAGATTGCGAGGAAAAATTGCTTCAGATTATGAATCAATAAATTGCTCGTGATTACATTGGAAATAGATTTGATCACTGTACAATCAACTGTCTAAACAGTGAAATGACAATTAGATGGTGCTAGATTTTGTAACTGGTCAGACCCGAGGACAGAAATAGACCCTTTAACGATAACTGCAGTCCTGCAACTTTGAATGGCAAAATGATACAGATTCCCAGAAAATGACATCAAGAAACAATCTGTTACTACAATGACATCTATATTTTGCGGGTATCTGTATCATTTTGCCATTCAAAGTCACAGGACTGCAGATAATGTGAAAGGGTCTAGAAAGTTGTTTGATGCACTCTCAGGGTTTTCCCTGACGCAAAAATTCTGCGTATTTACGCGTATTTATCCTAAATGACGCCTAAAATAAGATCTATTGCGTCCTAGTGGACGCATTGAATACTTGATGTCTTTCGAGATCGTTTGGGTAAATAAACCAAGCATGCGACCTATTTCTACCACTTTGCTTCTTTTTTATGTCCATTTCTTATGTTCTAGTGCAATTCCACAAGAAAACAAAGAAACTGAATTTATCATTTTATTAATAATAAAACAGGAAAATCTTTACCTCTAATATAGATCTAGAATCAACAAGATAACATCGTTCATCACTTTATGGGTACTTCCGGAAGTATAAATTAAAGAAGGGATACCAAACCCGACTTTCATTTGAATTATGGAAATTAAAAAATAATAATGAAAGTACTAATGATAGTTATATAAAATGATTTATTTACACAAATGTTTATGTAAATCTTACATATGATAAAGTACTTTAATACTTGAAAGGGATAAAATAGATATAATTTTCAAATAAATAAATTTGAGGCATCAATTAGTAGGCTACATGTATTTAGTAACTTTTCAGTTTTGCATCTATATTTCTAAAAACATGTAATTGTATTACAATTTATAGATTTTTAATATAAATTTTCCATATGATTTCAAATGTAGTTAAAACAACTATATTTATTTAATTTCTTATAAACCTTAATAATCTATAGTACATGTATGTATACAATAATCATATATTGAATTAAGGGAACTCCGAGGGTTCAAGAACAAACCAAGAAATTACGATGGTGTTATAGTAACATATAAAAATGGCGCTGATGTTTTGTTTCACATATGAGTGCGGGAAAAACTACTCACTCTCCCGACATCTTGATATTTTCCCTATGGGGATGTCTGTATTTATCAACAAAAGTGCACATTTGACAATCAGTTTAATTCTGGTCGAATTGAAGTGGACTCCAAATGGACTCCTAAATTACCAAATGGACTCCTAATTTTGTAATTGTGGGAGTCCATGGCCTCCTCATTTGAAAATCCCAGGGAAAACCCTGCACTCTGATAAACCAATAAAAAAATGACCCATTATTTTTGTCTTATTTTTCAAAATATGGTGGAAAAAATGAAAAAAAATCTGAAATTTCACCATGCTCTATCTATAGTACTACAATATTTCCATATATCCTATCTACAAAATATCAATATTGCAATATTTTTTGCCCTACCTTCAATGTCTTACCTACATAATTGCAATATATCTATGCCTTTTCTACAAAATTGCAAAATTTCCATGTTTCTTAAAAATTGCAATTTTTATTTACCCAATGTACAAAATTGCAATTTTTCAATGCTGTATCTTCATAATTACAATATTTCATTGCCCTATCTACATAATTGCAACATTTCATTGCCATATCTACAAAATTGCAATATTTCCATGCCTCTTTTTTTTTTTTTTACAAAATTGCAATATTTCTATGCCTTAACTAAATAATTGCAATATTTCTATGGCCTTTTTTTTTTTACACAAAATTGCAATAATTCAATGCCCTATCTTCATAATTGTAATATTCCATTGCCATATCTACAAAATTGCAATATTTCGTTGCCGTACCAACAAAATTGCAATATTTCCAAGTCCCATCTACAAATTTACAATATTTCTGTGTTCTACCTACAAAATGGCAATATTTATATGCCTTATCTACAAAATTGCAATATTGGTATGTCCTAACTGCATAATTGCAATATATCCAGGGCCTATCTACAAAATGGCAATATTTACATGCCTTATCTACAAAATTGCAATACATATATATGTCTATGCCTTATCTACATAACTGTAGTGTATCCAGGGCCTATCTACAAAGTTGCAATATTTCCATACTTAGATCAAGTGGTATATTGAATTCTATGACCTTAACCTTGTAGGTAATGTGAAAGAACTATCAACAGGAATTTTAATGTTTCTACAAAGTCCCATGCAAATACATCAAGCAATGTCATTATAACCTTCAAAAATAGTTGTGCAACTCTGATCAGTTAAGATCAGAAGATGCTATCTAGAGTCAAGAACATGACACACTACATCAGCTAGACCACCACACAAAATGCAGGGATGTCATTAGAATGCAGCAACGGGTGAATTTAACCCCTACTCTCAATAAACAGCTGCCAACTTTTGACAAAACTACATAGACTTCTATACAAAAAGACCCAAAATCTCCTGCTACTTTGATAGTTTCACCAGTTACTATAAAACATTAGCGACATCATTGAAATGGCATAAGAAAAAATATACAGAGTATCAATATATCAGATGGAACATTTTCCTGGATGTGTTTTACAGTCCAGTTAACCTACAGATCACTATATTTCCAGTAGGAATTTCAGAGTGTTAAAACTCCTGTTACTGTCTGTCATTTTTTTTAACCTGACATTAATTTTCTGATTAATCTTGTCTACCGATATGCAGAAAGCTGAATCTTTGTTGAAGACAAGGCAATTACCAAATTAGAAATGTTTTCATTTTCTTCTATTGGAAGAGTAAACAAACTCTATATTAGACTGTCAAAGACAAGATATATTGATGATGGCTTGTCTAGCACTAACATATATTCCTATATAATCAATTTGGTTGAGTGAAAGTGATTGATGTAAAGTTCACAACAATTGTAACATTGGGGCATTTCTGAAAACACAACCAACGTTTGGTCTTAAATCCAGTTTTAAATCAGACTGGATTCAATCAAAATTAGGGCTCTGTAACATTCCAAACCTGCTTTGACACAGGACTGCAGATTTACATCTCATTTGAAAGACTTCTGATTCCCATTTTCCAAACACACATACCATTTATTGCAATACTACATGCTGCAATGACATATCAAGGTATAATTTTTAAAGACTGGTATTTTTCGATTTTTAGAGATTAAAAAAGAATGAATTTCAATAAGGTAAAACAGCATTTTGTTTCCAATCTTTTTTTTTAAATCAATCAAAATCATGTACAGGGTATTCAGAAAACAGGCCCCACAAACAGACAAGGATATGAAGGTATGTCACATAGAACCATTCATACCAAAATCATTTGCCGATCCTGAGTTTTACATACAATGTTATTGTAGCCAACTTAAAATTCACAAAAATTCACTGATTGTCAGTAACTAATAAAGATCTAACATTTTAAATAAATACTTTGTGAAATCTGGAAATATTTTCGGTCACTGACTCAGCATTTATATCCATAATACAAACTTCCGAAAGCATTACCAATCAAATAAGAATTGTGATAGTGCCAAATTGAACGGAAAAATAAAATGGGAACATTTTAGATTTTCAGAGTAAAACAAAACTGGTTTACATTACAAAATATGATATTCTCATTGATTTTATTTGTGTATCAATCCAAAATATCGTCTAGGTATTAGATGGATCGGCGCCATAGTATGGCATAGTCAAAGATGTCAATTGTAGGACATCACAGATAAGAAAAACAAAGTGTAAGGTTTATACTCACTCTATCAACATCAAATTTTCAAATTCTCAGGAAACAGAATACACAAACTCCTAGAGTCAATGATGCATACTGTATACCTGGAAATTTTCATTCCTGTTCAATTTCCGTTTCTGTTCAATTTCAATTTCTGTTCAATTTTCGTTACATTCGACCTTGATTGAGAAAGCAAATTCAAAATGAAAGAGAAAATTTCAAGTTAGATAACTGAAGCACAGACCTACATTTATTTAGGATGGATATAAGAAGGGGGTGAATACATTTTTTGTCGTAAAAAGTGTGTAAATAACTAGGGGCCAAAAATTCTTGGTATACAGTAAATGAATTAGGTTATGATCTATATCTTAATTACTTTATATTATTGTACCTCTATGTTAGATTCTTAATCCTTATTGGACAAACACATTCACATGACTCTTGATCCTCTCTGTTGAAAAAAACAAAACAACAATGAACGCTTTTTTAAGGATATACAGTCAAACTTGCCTTATTGACCCCCCCCCCCCCCTCATATAACCACTTCCTGTCCATAACGACCGTATTTGGACTGCCCCTTGAGAATACTGGAGACACTCCTGTAAGGATTTTGATGAGTATGAGGGTATGCTTGTGATCAGGACTTGATTTTAAATTGTACCGTAATACTGGTAGAACTTTGCTTCACATGCATTCCAGACAACACCTTGGGCCTCCCTCCATGGCTGAGTGGTTAGAGCATCAAGCTTTGAAACATGAAGTCTCTCACTTCTGGTCAGCCCAGATTCAGGCCCTGCTGGAACCTAAGCTTATTTTTGTGACAGTTTGCCAGTTTACTTCCAGAAGGACTGTGGTCTTTTCCAGGGTACATTGTAACTGGGTTCTCTCTTTCATAATAAAAAAACTAGTTGCCATCATATGGCTAAAAATTTGTCGAATGTGGCATAAAACACTATTCATATCAAATACAGACAACACCTCCTTTATACCAAACAATACATTATATCAGATCTAACAATTACAATATCAGATCCATTGATCATATCATCTGGAGAACTCAGCTTCTGTCGGTAATTATCTCTCTGTAATAAAGGGGAAAAGTACTATCTATCCAATACAGAAAAAAACAATCAATGAGATGACTTCCTGTCTAAAAGATGTGCAGGATGTGTTGGGAATGAAGATGAGGGCTCTTATCTGATGTGTGTAACTTACTGATGACATCTAGTGAGGAAATCGGGGCAATTTGGATTTATTTAGAAAGGAAGCGCTTTTCCTCCGAGACCTAAAGAAAACTTAATGGCTGATGGATAAACACATAAATCTTGCTTGTAAAGAAATTGTGCTAATGGCAACAGTGCAGCATTCATCATTAGAAACCAATTTTTCTCCATGTAAATTCAGCATGTCAAAATTGATTTGTATACAGTCCTAGATACGGTATCTGGTATCATGGCAATATATACTGTAGACATGTATATATTTGGAGTACCGGTGTACTGTAATAGATCATGGTGACAAGAACAAATATGGATCCCAAAAGCAGATATTAACATGGAGAATAGGACCTATTCATAACAGGATCTGGATAGGACCTATTCATAACAGGATCTTTTAGCAGTTGCAGATAGGACCTATTCATAACAGGATCTTTAAGTACAGGATCTCAGATTTCAGCAGTCGTCATAGACAATCTGAATTAGGACCTATTTCATAACAATCTCAGATAGGACCTATTTTAGGATCTTTTAGCAGTGCATAGACAATCTTGGATAGGACCTTTCCATAACATGACATCATTAAGTAGGACCTTTTTGTCAGCAGTCGTATCTATAGACCTATTCATAACAGTAACAGACTGCTTTCCTACAGGATTTATGCCATAGATTATGGGATGGTGTATCCAAAATAGGACCATGGTCCTAATTGACTGCTTTCCTCATGATGCCAGTTTGGAGGTGAGGACATGATTTTGGAGGTGAGGACAGTTATATTGGGTATGTGACCAGAGGTCAACAGTAATGGTGGTGTATCCAAAATGACCATGGTCCTAATTGTCCTCATGATTTTGGAGGTGAGGACAGTTATATTGGGTATGTGACCAAAGGTCAACAGTTATGGTGGTGTATCCAAAATGACCATGGTCCTAATTGTCCTCACGATTCCAGAGTTAGTTTGATGTGTCCTGACAAATAGTTTTAGAAGTGGGTCTGTCAGTAGGCATTTCATACCTGCCAACCTCTGAAACCTTCAATGAAGGAGATCTCCCCCTCAGCTATGACAGCTGACGGGGAAGATTTTGCGCGGATGACATTTTCAGCCTAAATATATGATCTGTACACTACATACATTACAAAACACCAATGAGAATTAAAAGATATACTTTATTTCTTCAGTTCTTTTTATATTGTAGACAAGGTGTTTTCAATACTCCAGAGTCTGGACAACACTCATAACATGCCATATTTTGATTTTATTTTTTATGTAGTTCATTAAAAGTTTTATTTACAGTAACTAATTTTACTTCATCAATTTACCTACATTTAATTTAGATTTTACAACTCTTATACACAATATAGTGTTACATGTATCATCATTTTAACACATCCTGAAATTCAATTCCGTTTGGTATTGGTTCTTTCATTTAACACCTAACTTCCACTTCCTCCGTAAACTGCAAGCAACAGCAGCCAACACACGATGCATTTCGTGACATTTTTGGCCATGAGGTAAAGATTAATGTGTTGAATTGTCAATAAAATAATTATTTTAAGTTTCTAATCATTTTTAGACATGCCTTTTGAACTACAAATAGAAGGAAATGGATCACTTTCGAAACTTAAGCTTTTTTAAATGATGAATGGTTGTAGGCTTACTTGACATTTTTACTTGCATGGTTCCAATTTTTACTTGTGGGTCATTGCGGGGTTAAAATATCTGAATGCAGGAGATTTCCGAAATTTCGATGTTTGTGCAGGAGACTCCCACACAAAACAGGAGGGTTGGTAGGTATGGCATTTTTTCAATTTTTATATCAAAATTTCATTTTTTTTTTAAAGAAATAGAAAACAAAATGCTCAATAGTCATTTAGGTTCAAATTTAATCAACTATTTACTTAGGTGCCTGTGACCTTGATGTTTGACCTCATGACCTTTCAAATGTAGCTTTGTATTCAAAAGGTCAATCAGTTTTAAGCTAATAAGTAATCTGTAAAAAAACTATACCTGTCATGGGGATAGTTCCTGCCAAATTTTGTTAAATTTAAATCAGATTCTTCAGAAATCAAAAATATCTAAAAGTTATTGAAAAACTAATTTTCTATTTATTTAGGTGCCTGTGACCCTCATCTTTAACCCCATGACCATGGAATTTTGTCATAACAAATTTTAGATAATTCTTAACAAATTCTAATATATCAAAATCGTTTTGAGTTAAGTCATTTATATCAAACCAAACCGTATATCATTTGAAGAACCTACTTAAGGCTCATTTATGAACATATTTCAATTTCAATGGCAAACTTTGGAGAGGATTTTTTTTAAAGATGTACCAAGTTTTTTTTTTTTCTTCTTTTATTTTCTTTTTTTACCCTTTTAGTGTCTCTAAGAATACTAACCCCTTTTTGTTTGCAAAACTGAAACCCTTTCCTATGACAAGCTCCCAGCTAAATTAGGTAGAAATCTGTCCCATGGATCTTGAGAAGAAGTCATTTAAACAGAAAAGTTAACAGAGAGATAACGGACATTGGGCCATAGTGGTAAGACAATTGGCCCTTCAGACCAGCTGAGCTAAAAATTGGGCAAAATATCTAAGAAACTGTTATTGGGTTTTTCAGGTGGGTCCTTTAGGGTCACATCAAAAATTGTATTTTATCTTTGCCTCACGGTGGTCTATCATGGAAAAGGTTGGCTGACAAACCTACCGTGAACTAACAGTGGCTTGTTTGTTTGTTTATTTATTGTTGTTTTAACGTCCCACTCAAGAATATTTCACTCATATGGAGACGTCACCAAATGCCAGTGAAGGCTTCAAATTTTGGCCTATGCTCGGCACTTACGGCCATTGAGCAGTGAGGGTTCTTTAACGTGCCGACACCTACTGTGACACAGGACCTCCAGTTTTTACTGTCTCATCCGAAAGACAGGAAACCAACCTGTCGCTGGCGGGACTCGAACTCACGTCCTCACGATCCAGAATTGAGCACGCTACCGACTGAGCCAGGCCGGCTCAACATTGTCTCTATGAAACTTTAAACCACGGTCCCTTAATGTCACTTGAAGAACACTCATTACATTAAAATCAGTCAACAGCACAGGTCTAAATGTGATAATTATGTCTACAGTTTTTAGGACAACTCTTGATCAGAAGTAAAACAACATTGAAACAAATAGATAAACTTCTCAACAAATCTTTACAATAATAATAAAACTTTGGATAAATAGAACCTTAATAGCTGTATCAACTATGGACTTAAAGGGGCATCAGCTATGTTTTTTAAAAAATCTTTCTTTTTTTACAACTTGGATTGATGTACAATAACAAAAGAGATATACACAGACATGGGAAATCTTAAATTCCTATATATTGTGTGGAAATTGCTTGAGATACCAAGTTTGACAATTATTCCTTTACAAATGATTAATTCGACCTTGTTATTTGTATATGCATATGACAATGGACATATGACTTTATTTTCACAAAATATATAGGAATATATGGTAAGATATGTTTATACCTGTGTATAGCCCTTATTTGTTATTGTACACCAATTTAAGTACAGTAATACCTGCTGCAGTGACCACCTGTGTATAAAGACCACCTGGTCAAAAAGACTTTTTCTTTTTGTTTTTTGTTTTGCTGTGCCAAATAGTACCATTTGTGTACAAATCAACCTCTATATAAAGACCACCTCCCTATAAAGACCAGTTTTCTTGTGTCCCTAAGAAGGTTGTTATATACAAGTTTCACTGTAGTAAAAAATGGAAATAAAATGTTTTTGAAAACACAGCCCCTTTAAATAAATATTACCAGATCATTTTTTTATA
This sequence comes from Atrina japonica, assembly GCA_030159075.1. Taxonomy (NCBI): domain Eukaryota; kingdom Metazoa; phylum Mollusca; class Bivalvia; order Pterioida; family Pinnidae; genus Atrina; species Atrina japonica. The sequence continues at coordinate 378,407 of BROG01000006.1, read as the reverse complement.
CAAATTCTTTATGACCCAATATAAAATTGGCATCATAATCATATTATTTATATTATAATAACCATTTCTACTACAATTTGTGATACAAATACATAATTGTTGCTGTAAATCGGACTAGCTCCACAATACATCAGCCTCTTCTGACAGGAGAAACAAAGCTCCAGTAACACAATTCTGTGAGATAATCATATAAAAGTATCAAATCAACCTGTTGTAGTACAGTCAGCCAGTTGTATTACAATTAGACAGTAATTCTAGGCACAAATGTGGTATTGTGAGGTCTTTGTTTCTCCGCAATGTGTGTCTGAAGAGCATTCAAAGTCTTTTAAAAGCAGGTAATTATTCCAATACAGATGGCAAATTACAAAATCGTTCATATAATGAACAAGAAAGTGGAATTCAAAATAAAAGTGCTATAATGAGATTATATTTTACAATACATCACTTGGGGTTGTGTGAACTGGCATATTTTACTGGTGCAGCTCAATGAATGAATTGAACAGAAAACAAACAATAATTGCAAGAAAAAGAATCCGATAAATATCAATCACAAATCAGAGAATCCAAAATTTGTATTTATCTTTTACTATTAGTTTCATTAACGATAACAAGTATCATAATTGATATTATTTTCACCATTTTTATCATCATTACTAGTATAACTATCATAAGGTCCATAATAATCAGAACTATTTCAACCAATATAGCAAGAAACTGCCAATGATGGCATTAAGCAGATGCCATTCACTTTGGACCAAATACAATATACCGACATTGTGACAAATCCAGCAATATTCAGTTATTGAAAATTCAATCACCAAATTTGATTATGGTTAAAATTAAGTGTTTTATCACCCCGATACTACAATAGAACCTGTCCTGAGAGACCATTGTCATGAAAGACCACCTGTCATGAAAGACCACCTGTCCAAAGAGATCAGACATGAAAGACCACCTGTCCTGAAAGATCAGTCATGAAAGACCACCTGTCCTGAGAGATCACTGTCATGAAAGACCACCTGTCCTGAGGCCACTGTCATGAAAGACCACCAGTCCTGAGAGATCACTGTCATGAAAGACCACCTGTCCTGAGAGATCAGTAATGAAAGACCACCTGTCCTGAGAGATCACTGTCATGAAAGACCACCTGTCCTGAGAGATCACTGTCATGAAAGACTAGCTGTCCTGGGAGATCACTTTCATGAAAGACCACCTATCCTGAGAGATCACCGAGATGAAAGACCACCTGTCCTGAGGCCACTGTCATGAAAGACCACCTGTCCTGAGACATCACTGTCTTGAAAGACCACCTGTCCTGAGAGATCACTTTCATGAAAGACCACCTGTCCTGAGACATCACTGTCTTGAAAGACCACCTGTCCTGAGAGATCACTTTCATGAAAGACCACCTGTCCTGAGACATCACTGTCATGAAAGACCACCTGTCCTGAGGTCACTGTCATGAAAGACCACCTGTCCTGAGACATCACTGTCTTGAAAGACCACCTGTCCTGAGAGATCACTTTCATGAAAGACCACCTGTCCTGAGAGATCACTGTCATGAAAGACCACCTATCCTGAGAGATCACTGTCATGAAAGATCACCTGTCCTGGGAGATCAGACATGAAAGACCACCTGTCCTGAGAAATCACTGTCATGAAAGACCACCAGTCCTGAGAGATCACTGTCATGAAAGATCACCTGTCCTGAGAGATCAGACATGAAAGATCACCTGTCCTGAGAGATCAGACATGAAAGACCACCTGTCCTGAGAGATCAGACATGAAAGACCACCTGTCCTGGGAGATCAGACATGAAAGACCACTTGTCCTGGGAGATCAGACATGACAGACCACCTGTCCTGAGAGACCACTGTCATGAATGACCACCTGTCCTGAGAGATCACTGTCATGAAAGACCACCTGTCCCGAGAGACCACTGTCATGAAAGACCCCTTGTCCTGAGAGACCACATTTGGAAATACCACTCAATTAAATATCTCTGTAAATAAAACTTTTTTGAGGGACAACCTGTCTTGTGAGATTAAAGTTCAGTGGCAGAAAGGGTGGTCTCTCAAGACAGGTTCCACTGTATCATTAAACAAATGGTTACTGTTGGTCTGCTACAGTCATGACCAAGTCACATGATCATGGTGACATGACTACACAACGTGAAAACCTAAGTCTCTAAATATCAGTGTAACCAAAGACCATGGTGTTCTTCAACTAAATGAAACTAAAAAACTAGGTCACAAGGTCATGTAATATGTTATACTCAGAGCACAAGAGAATTCTACAATTCACTGAACACTACAGACTAGGTTACAATGACCTATTTTCCATGCATAGATCTAAAACTTTGGCTACAACACAAACAAAAGATGTCAACCAGAGACTTCTCTCAGTAATTGAACCATAAAAACTAGGTCATAGTGACCTATTCTCCCTGTCATACAATGTTGGCCATACTACAACTCTAAATGCCAACTTTGGTTATTTCAGATCTAATACTTTGGCTGTAACAAAAACAGATCTAATCTTTAAGTCTCATTTATGTTGCAATCCTTCCAAAACCACATGTATGTCTAGGCTATTTCTGAGAAATATTAAAAAAAACTGTTGTTGTATTATCCTATTAAAGTGAAGTTTGCTCCTGAATGACTCTTTTTCTTATGAAGAATATATATTTTTGACAACATTTTATATCATCCTTTAGTGATGAGACTAGTTTAATATTCGTATTAGTCGTCTTCGTTCTTTAAAACCTAATCATTCACTTACAAATGTACTGTGTTTAAATACATTTCAGGCATCAATCTTCTTTAAAATTAATCCAAGATATAAGACTAGGAAGGCATAGACTCTCTTTTATGACCGATACCTTCAACATGTTTTCAGAGCCTGACAACAATTACTTCTGTTATCTTCTCAAGTCTGTTTTATTTATTTCTACTCACCATTTGCACTCTTACTTTGTAAATATTAAGGAAACATGAATTCTCTGCAGGCTCATAAATCTGCTGCCTGATGATCAACGTTCTGACAAAGAAATACCCGCCAACAAACGGTAAGGGAACTACAGAAAGAGAAATCCTGTGTATCCTCAAAACTGGACATAGCTCACAAGTTATACATCATGAATGAACTGATGCAGAAAATGTGTACATATGTAAGATACCAGGTAAACTGATTTACAGCAAATAAAGACCTGTAACCCCACACAGTGTTTACTTGGACAATACAACTAAATCATCATCATTAGAGCCATCAGAGTCATCTCATTTCAAGTTTTTCTCATTCTTTAAACATTTCTTCCTTTTCTGAGTTATCTCTTTTTTCAATTTTTTTCATCAGAAATTTTGAGTGCAGAGCACCTCCATGACCACAGGGTTTTCTGAATAGTCATAGTCTGTAGATGTGCATTTCGGTTTTACATTTTATCTGATTGTACTATCTGTTATTGGATGAAAATGCCATAACTTTGACCATTCTCAATGTCCTGTAGCACTAGTTAATATTGAATAGTGTTGACAATTATCCAAAATGATCATCTCAAAGTGAACTCTTGGAAAAGATAAAAATAAAAAAATTATCATACTGTAAATTGTCAAAGTCTGCAAAAGGATAGAAGAAAGATAAAGATATGAAGACCTATGCCTGGTCCAATCTCTGTCAAGGTGTAATTAAATGAATGGGTGTGACTGAAGTTTTATCAATACACTATCTAGCACTGCAAGTGTCATTATTTCTGTCTTTCTAATGAGGTCACTCACTTTTATCATAGTGATAATGCTTATCAAGAAATTTAATATGGTAGTGTTTTGGCCCTTTTTTTGTAGCTTTAAAGATATATAACAATGATGTCAAAATGTCTGCAAGTAGGTCAGATTACATTGAGACAAATTTATTTGTTTTGATGAAATATGGGTAATCAGATATTCAGATCTCTTTCAGATTAAGGTTAGCCATCAGCTTCAGGGTTTTCCCTTATGCATGAGTCTCTGACACATAAAACATTTCTGAGCCACATAAAATGAGTAAAACTGAGTCCCTAAAGATGCACTTTATCTCTGTAAACATGACTGAATTTATTAAGAGTCTGAGAATGAAAATGGTGTCATTTTTTAATTCATTAATTTCATTTTTGAATGCATTAATTATTTCAATAAATTTGAATGCTATATGTCAGGTGCTACAGTCTATTTCAATAAACAGGGATTTACACAATTCAGGATTTGATATATTACTCCCCATTTCAGTTTTCATTACCCCTGCAGCTGTAAATTTTTTTGATATATTAATTTCAGTTTCACAGCTGTAAATGAATTTGTTGTATGTGTATTTCTTAACCAAAAGATTTTTTTTTTGGGGGGGAGGGGCCCAAAGTTGAAGTAGTGACTTATATAATAGCTATATGTAGGTATATATCTAGATAGCTAGGTGTATGGGAACTCCTATTGTTTGTATATGTAATCCTTTTTCAATTTCTACATGTTTATTAAATGCAACATAAGTTTGATCTCATGGACTCCCGTTTTTTCTGTGTGGACTCTCAAAATTTTAATTGCAGTCTTAGGGACTCTCGAAATTGATAGGCCATGTAAAGCCCTGGTGACGTCTCTGTTACTCAATGGGACTCACAAACTTTACTTGGGACTGACATCAGTCTTTACCATGTGGGTCTCTGGGACTCACTAATTTGATCTTAGGGAAGACCCAAAAGTTTTGTTTCTTAATCAAATCTGGAGAGATACTTAGTACAAGATAATAAGGTTGAAAAAAAGAATTCCCATATAAATCACACAGACTAACTGCACTCTAATTGGCATGTATCAATTATCTATTCACCTATTTAATATTGAAGACTTGCACGACACTGTTGACATCCCAAATATAACTGCACACACAAACAATAAAGGTATCTGTGTGTAAGTTACTTTTTCCAGATAAAATATACCTATACGTTTTGTCACCTGTAGGGTAAATGTTTTAATTTCTTTTTAACGTCACCATCATCTGTATATCAATTATATCATTGTGTAAAGTTGCTGGTGTCATTAGCAAAAAAAGGCTTTGACCTACACACGGAAATAAGAAATGACAGATTTTTATTAAGTGCCAGAGATATCCTTGACACTAGACCCTGAAACCAGCAAGGAAATTTAGAATGAGGATAAGATTTGAAGTGTCAAAGTTTTGCTGTAATTGATCACACCAACATCTAGAGTCTTGTTTTCTTATATATAAATTAAATGACAGTGGTGCACAAACTGGCAACATTTGACAATGTTTTAATTCATTCACCCCTAAAGACACATTTGGACTGGTCTAAGTCATTGATTTACAGAAGAGTCCATTGATTTTCTGGGGTTGACGAGTTCACTTCTTTGTCACACTGTGAGGTGAAAATGGTAAGTAATACAGAATACACTACACAGAACTCTGTGATTGAAGAAGACATCAACCCCAAGAAAACCCAACAGAACCCAATAAACTTACTCTTACATTACATAAAAAATATTTGATAAAAAAGTGTTATAGAACAGCTCATATCAAAAGAAATGTTACAGCAGAAGAAACAGTACATTTTTTTATCTCCTTCCTGTATGATCATCCAACTGAACTACCTTCCTCTTCTGAGATCTTAGTCTCAGTGAGACCTCATACCTGCCTCAATCACCCAATTCTTAAGAATGTAGATGCTATTTGTAGCAGTGAGCCAAAAGAATGGGATGTAAAACCAAGATCTATAAATGTATTTTATAACTGCAGGCCTAATCTACCTACAACATGTAAAGATTCTCTACTAACCGAGTTACCTGGTGGGACATGTAAAGATTCTCTACTAACTGAGTTACCTGGTGGGACATGTAAAGATTCTCTACTAACTGAGTTACCTGGTTGGACATGTAAAGATTCTCTACTAACTGAGTTACCTGGTCGGACATGTAAAGATTCTCTACTAACTGAGTTACCTGGTCGGACATGTAAAGATTCTCTACTAACTGAGTTACCTGGTGGGACATGTAAAGATTCTCTACTAACTGAGTTACCTGGTGGGACATGTAAAGATTCTCTACTAACTGAGTTACCTGGTGGGACATGTAAAGATTCTCTACTAACTGAGTTACTTGGTCTGACATAATTTTCATTCAGACCCTTATCTTCGTATATCAATACATCAAAATTCATCCCCATCCACAATTAAACCCTAAATCTGAGTTAAGATATAGACCAATAACAATTATGTCCTGGCCCTAAATCTTCCAGACATACTAATGCAGTAACCTTTAAAACAAAAGTGACGATCATTTACTGCTTCACCAATAAAATTAACAAGTTCTGAAGCTCTGACAGATACAGCCCTTGATGTCAACAAATCAGTTAATCTGATAGTCATTATAACGTTTGTAAATTTTCTGGTTTGATGTTCATTGAGTAAAAGGCGATATCATCTATTTATATTTATTAATACATCATATCTATAAACATATCTCATTTCATTTTATTGATTCCAAATATAGAATATAATTGTTGTGTAGATGTACATGAAACAAAAAATATCTCTACATGACCATAGTTAATAAAGTCTGAACTTGTTCAGAAAACCAGTATGGGTGTGTTTATCTATCAAAATTAAAGCTTATCTAACTTTCATACAAGCATCTAATCCTAATTGGAAAGGCTCTGACAAGTATTTGAGAAATAATTAGAACAAATTATCATGTTAATTCAATAAGGATAAAAATCAGGCAAACAATATCACCCATCCATAAAGTAAAGTAAAGGAAAGTAGGCAACATGGTGTTCAGTGTGTTCCGATTACATCTATATCCACAATAAATCTGTAAAACTTGACAAGATCTCATCTTTTTTAAATTGTAGATAAAATCTTTAATACCTGAACTACAATGTTTTATATTGATTATAATGGTATGATTGTTATCAGTTAAGATTCACTTGACAACACTGTGAGAATAATCATACAGGAACATGGAAGTATTGAAGTACTATTTCATGTGAAGCAAAACTTAATTCTACCCTGTAAGCCAGAACAATGTGTTTAAGAAATTTCCTCTGGGACACTCCTGAGAAAAATTAAGTACAAATTTTCTTAGTTACAGCTGCACCAAAGGTGTATTACTATTTGGATTTATGTCAAGAAAGAGACAGAAATATAAAAATAGTAAAATACCTTCTTCGTTGCAGCTGTAACTAAAACTCTCTAGACTTTAAAATACTGCAATTTTCAATACAGTTGTATGTAAAGTAGTACTTGGGTGATACAGTCATAAATTTGTGTTATTAAGCATGCTAAGTGTGACATATTGGTCCTACCATATTTGTTTATGTGTGGTTCAACATCCCTCCATGTATATATTTCATTTATATAGAGAAATAGCCAGTCACAGGTGAAGAGCCAGAAGTATGACCTATGCTAGGGACTGATGCTAAGGCAGTGAACATTCTTGACTCGTTCACCCCAAAAGACACATTTGGACTGGTCCAAATCACTGATTTACAGAAGAGCCCATTGTTTTTAGGGGCTGATAAGTTAACATGCCACATTTACTTGAGTAGTATAATAGAATATCTTGACCCTCAACAAACTAGAGACCTGGGGGTCAGGGTCAACTTATCTCAGTCAATATTTCATGGGAGTTTAAATTACACCAGGTTATATTTCAAACTGGACTTTTGCCTCTACTGTTCGAAATTGTTCAACATGATTTAACAGAGAAAATTACGCTATATGTGGCTGGAAAAAAAACCCAATAAAACATAGAATTTTTTGATAAGCTCTGTCTCTGTGTTTGTTAAATTTGTACTTCAATAATTAGTATTCACTGTTAAGATGTAAGTAAGAAATTTGTGCATGTCTAGAAGGAAGGGAACCTTGAACTCTCTGAGTCATACCATGTTATTAAGTAATATGATAAGATGATTAAATCTGAGAGAGAAGAGGAGGTGCCATTCTATTTACAAACAACCAAAAAAACAGTTAATAGCAGATAATAGACAACAAAGGCAACAGTCATTATGGGTCTAATTTATTACTTAGACATGGGAAATGGTGTGCATTTTTTCTTATTTCAAAACAGAAGATCAGATCTATGCAGACGATTATGTTTATCTTCAAGAGATGTATAAATAATTATACACACCATACTTGTCATTGTTGTTGTATCGTCGTTTAACATCCCACTCAAGAATCTGTCACTCATTTGGAGACGTCACCAAATGCCGGTGAAGGGCTTCAAATTTTGGCCTATGCTAGGCATTTACGGCCATTGAGCAGTGAGGGTTCTTTAATGTGCCCTCACCTACTGTGACACAGGACCTCAGTTTAAACTGTCTTATCTGAAGGACAGGGAAAGCCAGCCACCTCCACCGAGGCTTGAACCTGTGACCCTCTGGTTGCAAATCAAAAACTTTACTGCAGAGCCACAGCAGCTCTCCACACCAAACTGACATGTATCCCAGTAAACACCATGCTATCAAATGACCCCCACATGGAAATTAGGTTGGGATCATTCTGACAACGTATTAGGTTGGGATCATTTTGACAATGTATTAGGTTGGGTGGGATCATTTTGACAATGTATTAGATTGGGATCATTTTGATAACATCTTAGGTTTGGATCATTTTGACATAATTTTGACAATGTATTAGGATGGAATCCTTTATAGTCAGCAAATATCTGGCAACACCCTCATGGGAATGTCAAACCCCTGATATATTTATTTGGAATAATATATACCTGAAAATCTTCACTCCCGATTAATTTTTGCTAGTTTTGCCCTCAGATGAGAGGGCGAATTTAAAACGGAAGCAAACTATTTAAGCTCATTAACTGAGGAACGGACATACATGCCATCCACGTGACTGTGGTCATTAAAGGCGAATTCAGGATAGGGAGAATATATTTTATATCCTGAAAGGGCAAATATAACCGCCAAACCAGGGGTGAATAATAGGTATAAATCTGAATGAATTTGAATATGCAGAGATGTGCAAAAAGTATTCATACACTTTTATATTTTTATTACATATTTCATACAAAATCACATTTTTTCAAAAAATTGTGAAGCCATTTCTTATCGCACTTCAATAAAATTTTCACCATAGAAAAAATAATTGAATACAGTTTCTTATTTAATTTGATTTTTAATTCTCTGTATCAGAAATTAAAAGATTTAATTATTTAAACAGAAAGTTTAAATTTTTTTATGAAAAATTCCCAATATGTGTAATTAAAATTGTGATGTCTACTTTTTACTTTGTTTAAATAGTTAAATCTTTGAAATGATACATTAGAAAATTACATCCAAAAAACCAATGAAACTTGGAATCATTCTCTTTTTAACGGTGAAAATTTACTGAAATGCAATAAGATATGACTTAAAAATATTTTTTTTTAAATATTGTGGTTTATATCAAATATAAAAGTAAAAATTAATAGAATATGAATACTTTTTGCACTTCTCTTTAGTTATCTCCCTCCATCTTTGTTCATTTACAGAGCCATTACTGAAATATTGAATGTCTGCTCCCGAACATCCAGTTTCACCTACTGAGTCAGATCAATTTTTTTTTTACTTTCATTAAAATCTGTAAAGACCCAGTATCAATATATGTCAGTCCCCGTCTACCAAACAGAAATACATCACTTTAAACCGACCTTAAACCTCGGCCATATAAATCCCAAACATTGAAATAATAACTTAGTGAAGTCTGATAGTTTCAGACTTGTCAACCAAGAATCCAGTAAATCATGTCAGAACTAAGCCCAGAATTAATTGTCCACTTTCAGCCTTTCCGGATAAAGCTCCAAAACATCTTAAAAGATGAAATACATCAATTACTTAAATAACATCCATATCTTTTTTTGTCCTATCAGGCTTATACTCTCAGATCACAACAGCCAATTCTAGTTTTCTTTTGTTTCATATAAATGATATTGTTTACTGGTACTGTACAAAAATGTAAACCAGTAGTCGCTTAAGACCACGAGTCAGCTATTACGTGATTTTAGCTATGCAGAATGTGATTTTGTGAGATTTGTTTAGATCAGACGTCTGTAGTTTGACATCATATTCAATCAGAAGAAAGACAATTTTGACATAGTACATACCAAGAAGAAGCTGATAGAAATCTGCTTGGCCATTCTCCAGTGTCTACTTCTGTTGGTTATATCATAATGTTCACATAGCTCTAACTGTGTTTATTTACTATTGTGAATCCATTTTTATTCCTGAGAATTTATTTACGCATAATTTCACGAGAGCTCTCACTTGCAAAATTAAAATTATCGCATAAAGAAGTATGATGATTGTATGACAAAATGGAAGTAGTGAAAATATCATCTTGCAAAAAAAAATTGAATTTGTTTATCGCAAAAATGAAGTCCTGCGAATATTTCCAGATTTAGAGTATGTAACAATAAAATATAAAAACCATACACGATAATGTTCTGATATTTGTTTTCTATGCTGCTGGCTCCCTCTGTATCACAACTACATCTTACCTTGTACACATACTCACCTGTTTTCTATACCTTACCTTCTACATCATTATCTACCATGGTGCTCACCTGAGTTTTCTATACCTTACCTTCTACATCCTAATTTACCTTGGTGCTCACCTGCGTATTCTATGCCTTACCTTGTATATCCTAATTTACCTTGGAGCTCACCTGTGTATTATATGTCTTACCTTGTACATCCTAATTTACCTTGGAGCTCACCTGTGTATTCTATGCCTTACCTTGTATATCCTAATTTACCTTGGAGCTCACCTGTGTATTCTATGCCTTACCTTGTACATCCTAATTTACCTTGGAGCTCACCTGCACATTCTATGCCTTACCTTGTATATCCTAATTTACCTTGGAGCTCACCTGTGTATTCTATGCCTTACCTTGTATATCCTAATTTACCTTGGAGCTCACCTGCGTATTCTATGCCTTACCTTGTACATCCTAATTTACCTTGGAGCTCACCTGCGTATTCTATGCCTTACCTTGTACATCCTAATTTACCTTGGAGCTCACCTGTGTATTCTATGCCTTACCTTCTACATCCTAATTTACCTTGGTGCTCACCTGCATATTCTATGCCTTACCTTGTACATCCTAATTTACCTTGGTGCTCACCTGCGTATTCTATGCCTTACCTTGTATATCCTAATTTACCTTGGAGCCCACCTGTGTATTCTATGCCTTACCTTGTATATCCTAATTTACCTTGGAGCTCACCTGTGTATTCTATGCCTTACCTTGTATATCCTAATTTACCTTGGAGCTCACCTGTGTATTCTATGCCCTACCTTGTATATTCTTATTTACCTTGGTGCTCACCTTTGTTTTCTACACCTTACATTGTACATCCTAATTTACTGTGTTGCTCACCTGTGTTTTCAATGCCTTACCTTGTACATCATAATTTACCTTAGTGCTCACCTGTGTTTGTTCACCTTACCTTGGATGCCATAATTTGTTTCGGTGCTAGGCAAAGGCTAGATATTTTCAACAAGGTGTACTAAGTGTATTACATCTTCCTTTTGAGTTAGTAACCTTCATATATTTCAATAACCATCTATCAATACTGCAGTTAATTCATTCACCCCTGAAGACACATTTGGACTGGTTTAAGTCATTTATTTACGGAAAAGTCCATTGTTTTTCAGGGGTTAATGAATTAAGATATCACAGAGACACAATGGGTGCAACAACTTAGTTTCCATTCAGAAAAGAATACACATACACAATGGAACCTGTTTAGTGTTTTAAAACACACTGCCTTGGGAAACCAACTGTCTTGAAAAAAAAAAAATTTCTGAAAGCCATTTAGTTAAGTATTCCTTCAAATAAGACATCTTTTAAAAGATAACCTACATTAAAAGAACTCTATTGCTTTCCCCTATGGAAATAATTCAGAGCTTACAGTTTCCAACACTAAGTTTAGTGTTATCTACTGGAAACAAGGATGCTGACAGATCACTCAAGGGAATAATAAATCTACAATTTCTAACAATATTGTGAAAAAGTTAAAGTCATTTGCAATATCTTAGTAGGAACTTAATTTTTATTAATTAATGTGTACTGAGTTAGCCTTGACACAATTCACTGTAACACTGCAGAGTATTAACTAAACTATATTGGTATTTGAGGATACATTTGGTCATATCTGGTATGTAATATTATATAATTAATTTGGGGTTTTTATTTCACTCCTTAACATCTAGTAACATGTACAAAAGAGGTAATATAACAATTCTTTAGTCAAATTGATTATTTTGGTTTTTTTTTTACATGTGGCATGATTCCTAAAAAAATCTGGATATATACAGAAGTGGTAATACAACAGTATGGTATTTAACATATGATGTGACTCCTTAAAGAATGGTGGTGTGGCTCCTTAACCCTTTCATCCCTACAGACCACAATTGACTCATACAAGCAATAGGAAAGGGAGTACCATTTACAAAAATAGAAAGGGTTAACATCAGTCAAAACAAACAGAAGTGGTAATATAAGAATATTGATGAGACGATTTAACATGTGGAGTGACTCCTTAAAGAGTGGTGTGATTTCTTAACATCAGTCAGCACACACAGAGCCGAACATTAATATAAACAAACAGCAGCATTTGCATACCTTAAGGCCTTTTTTATGTATTCTTGGCATCAACTGATCAGACTTCAAAAACCTGTAATATAAAAAAATTGGTATTGATGGTCTAATAACCACTTACCACCTAGTCCAGCTCTTACAATCTAGTCAAACTCAGCGAATCCAGTTTGTCACTACCCAGTAATCTTAATCTACTATATCCAGCATTCAAACTCAGCTAATCCAGTTTGTCACTACCTTAAACCTTAATCTACTATGTATTCAGCAGCACTCAACTGATCCAGTTTGTCACTAACCTGTAATCTTAATCTACTATGGTATTCATTCAAACTCAGCTAATCCAGTTTGTCACTACCCAGTAATCTTAATCTACTATATCCAGCATTCAAACTCAGCTAATCCAGTTTGTCACTACCCAGTAACCTTAATCTACTATATCCAGCAGTCAAACTCAGCTAATCCAGTTTGTCACTACCCAGTAATCTTAATCTACTATATCCAGCATTCAATCTCAGCTAATCCAGTTTGTCACTACCCAGTAATCTTAATCTACTATATCCAGCATTCAAACTCAGCGAATCCAGTTTGTCACTACCCAGTAATCTTAATCTACTATATCCAGCATTCAAACTCAGCTAATCCAGTTTGTCACTACCCAGTAACCTTAATTTACTATATCCAGCATTCAACCTCAGCTAATCCAGTTTGTCACTACCCAGTAATCTTAATCTACTATATCCAGCATTCAAACTCAGCTAATCCAGTTTGTCACTACCCAGTAATCTTAATTTACTATATCCAGCATTCAAACTCAGCTAATCCAGTTTGTCACTACCCAGTAATCTTAATCTACTATATCCAGCATTCAAACTCAGCTAATCCAGTTTGTCACTACCCAGTAATCTTAATCTACTATATCCAGCAGTCAAACTCAGCTAATCCAGTTTGTCACTACCCAGTAATCTTAATTTACTATATCCAGCATTCAAACTCAGCGAATCCAGTTTGTCACTACCCAGTAATCTTAATCTACTATATCCAGCATTCAAACTCAGCGAATCCAGTTTGTCACTACCCAGTAATCTTAATCTACTATATCCAACATTCAAACTCAGCTAATCCAGTTTGTCCTACCCAGTAATCTTAATCTACCATATCCAACAGTCAAACTCAGCTAATCCAGTTTGTCACTACCCAGTAATCTTAATCTACTATATCCAGCATTCAAACTCAGCTAATCCAGTTTGTCACTACCCAGTAATCTTAATCTACTATATCCAGCATTCAAACTCAGCTAATCCAGTTTGTCACTACCCAGTAATCTTAATCTACTATATCCAGCATTCAAACTCAGCGAATCCAGTTTGTCACTACCCAGTAATCTTAATCTACTATATCCAGCATTCAAACTCAGCGAATCCAGTTTGTCACTACCCAGTAATCTTAATCTACCATATCCAACATTCAAACTCAACCACATATAATGGTTTATGACATATTTTAACAAAGACCAATTTCTGCAACTGTCTGGAATTGAATCCTCAGCATGGGTTGTGACTAATTTGACTTCTCTTAATATAGTAATCACTCCTCTACTTTAGCTTATTAAGTAGCCAAGTTCAGTTGATCTGAATTATGACTAATCTGACTTTTTACAATTTTAAACTGGTATTCAGTACTAGTTACTCTTCAAGAGTATTTTTATATTCTTTACTAATCATTCAGTATGTGATCCCAGGTAATTATTTACCTCACCCTCTAGTCTACCCCAGCTAAGCTGGAGGTCATTATCTTCTTTACTAATCACTGAGTTTGTGATCCCAGGTAATTATTTACCTCATCCCTCTAGTCCACCCCATCTAAGCTAGAGGTCATTAACTTCTTTACTAATCATTCAGTATGTGATCCCAGGTAATTATTTACCTCACCCTCTAGTCCACCCCAGCTAAGCTGGAGGTCATTATCTTCTTTACTAATCACTGAGTTTGTGATCCCAGGTAATTATTTACCTCATCCCTCTAGTCCACCCCATCTAAGCTAGAGGTCATTACCTTCTTTACTAATCATTCAGTATGTGATTCCAGGTAATTATTTGATCATCCTCTAGTCCACCCCATCTAAGCTGGATCATTAGTACTAATCACGAGTTTTTGTGATCCCAGGTAATTATTTACCTCATCCCTCTAGTCAGATCCCCCATCTAAGCTAGAGGTCATTATCTTCTTTACTAATCATTCAGTATGTGATCCCAGGTAATCAAGTCAACGCTTCTTTCCATCAATGCTTCATTATGACATTACCTTGACACAAGTGTTGAACAACTTTCTGTACCTTCGGCTAAAACCAGAGGTTTTGTGTGTTTGTTGCTTTTGGGTTTTTTTCCCCTTGTTTTGGCACGGGGAAGAGTTTCAAACCAGCCCTGTGTGTTATATCAGAATTCTGTTGTTTTACCTTTGTGGATGTGATTAGATGGAGGGATATTATGGTAGGAAAATGAAGCTGATACACTTGTATTTAGAGTACACACATGGATGAATAAAGACCTGAGAGAAAAGCAGCTTAATTAAACCAACAAATCAACAACAAATTATTCTTTAAACAGTGCATTATTTTCAAATAGCTCCAGTGAGACTGTGGAACTCAATTCCACTTTTTTTATTTTTATAGATTTTTAATAAATAAAGGATTCATTACTTTTCATTATCCTCTTTTGGGATGGTGACTTTAAATACTTTAAACATATACAATCCGGATTAAGAACATGTAATGTCTTAAATTTTGTTCAATTGTACCTATGGGGTACATAAGTGTTAGATATATCACATTGCATCACATTTTTATTGGACCAATTATGTGGTAACACATGTAACTAGACAAATTTACTGTGAGCATACTTTTTAATCCACAGTCAGACAAGTACAGACCTTTTCCCCACTGTGACTGTGATTCTGTAACTTTTGGATGGCGCAATGATAAAGATTCCCATAAACTGATAATATTGTCACAGTGATTGATTGTTCCCTGAAATAATAAGAAGGAAACTGAATACCTCAGCTGTTCCATTTTACATGACTGCAGATATTTGAAAATTGTCTCTTCTAAATTAACTTGGATTTACTGTCAGAACCTAGCCATCTGCAGGTGCTTGTTATGCTATCACATCTAAACTACCAAAAAGACTCAACTACTGAGCCTCCAAAAAACTTAACTACTGACCTATCATAAACACTCAACTTAGCCTCCACAAGCACTTAACTACAGAGCTACCACAAGCACTCAACTACTGAGCTTCCACAAGGACTTAATTACTGACCTATCACAAGTACTTAAACTATTAAGCTATCACAGTCACTTTGAACTACCGAGTTATCACAAGTATTTAACTACTGAATCATCACAAGCACTTAACTACAGAGCTTAACTTTATAATTTACCTCACACATAACTACAATGTATTATCATAAACACTTCTAAAACTATATAAATATCTTACACTGGGTTCCTAATTGATATTTCTCTTTGAACTACTGAAAGCTTATGTTAGATGACACAGCACAGAAACACTTGCTGTTACTACATGCAGCACTACTGCATGTTCTGTTATTTTTCTATTTTAATTTTGACATTATGTCACCTCAGATAACAGCATATAATATCTACAGACAATACTACACAGAGAAGTGATAGCAATAACAATGTTACATCATTTTCTCTGATAATTACAAATTGTGCATTATTTGATAACAACAAGAGGACCTCAATCACTCTACAAATGTGGAAAGAAGACCCAAGAAGAATATGTACATGTAGGCTGATCTGGATAAGAAACATAAACATTGCTGTATTAAGAAATTCATAAAAAAAATTCTACAGATTAAATTTCAGCAAAATTCTTATACAAAAATATTTCTTCAACTATATAAAAGTATAATACATTCATGCATCGTTGCCAATGCAAGGGGAGATAATTGGGGAAATCATGCAAAAATGAATGAAAATGACAAAGTCTGAAAAGACCTAAAAAATGTGTCAAAAATTCATATTTTCAAAAAGGTTTGAAAGTCACCCAGTCACATGTACACAGGTTTTAGCTTCCTATGGGAACTCGCCTACTTTTCATTTTCAATGATGAAGTTTCATTTCATGAGGATACTCTCAATTCAAATAAGTTGAAATATGTCACAGTTTTAAAGAAAGGGGTCATTAGTATGAAAATTGAACAGTGGTCACATGGCAGATCTATGAGAAAGTGGTGGCCACCAGTCCCCAATGAGCGTTTCAGCCTCTGCTGACTTAAAATCTTAATATCTCAAGAGTATATTACCCTTGCTAACACAAAGTATTTTTTCATCTTTCCTTGACAAGATTTTATCATTACTTGTGAATTTCTCATTACTGTAAACACATTCAAAATATCAGTTTCCTGTTAATGATTTGAGCAACTTGTGCCTGCCATCTGTTAGAAATTCTTTCACCTGTACGCCTGAAGACATTTTAGATGTGAAGCTGACTACAATTGCTTGACTTCCGTTAACGTAACAGTAGTTTAGTACAATTGTAATTGTATACACTCTAATTTAAATGTCTATAATGCAGGTATCTATGACAAACAAAATCACTTAAATCTGACATCTCTTGACTTAAATCCTTTAATTTTACTGCAATAAAGTGTCCCCAGAAGCCATGTAGTTTTTAATTTAGAATTCCTGAACTATGGAAAATCATGAGGAATGCTAGAGAAAATTGACTATTTCGCATTTGACACCACAAGTAATTTGTGAAATTGAACACTTTAATCATTTAGTAACACAGTCAACAAAATAAACATAATTATTTGGTGTTTGTTCCATTAGCAGTCAAAAGCCGTTCAAGTTCTATAAAGCCATTACAGACTCGTAAGCACAATTTTTATTGTCAATTTCAGTATCTCATTTGCTTGCAGTTCTAGAGATTTTTCAGTTACTTTCTACTAGAAAGTGACAAGATTTAAAATTGTAAATTAATTTGCCTTGAAGGTTGATATTTGGACACCAAATCATTAAGTTTATTTTCTGATTGACTCTTAAATGTATCATTACAATATCAAATTCATCTGTTTTTTCTAACAAACTGAGTCAAAGTGACTTTTCTACTTTGTTTGGATTCTCAGTTCACATGATGCTTAGAATAACAAGTGATTCCTTCAAAACTCCAAATGACTCACCAAAATAGACTCAACCCAATTTTCCAGCCATTTTGCCATTCGTGATTCTCATCTTTTCAAACTATGCTTTACCACATAAAAATCTAGAATTTTAGATGATTTATACTAGAAAAATTCCATGAAAATTTAGGTGATGTGTTTGAAAAACATGTCCACAATAATTACCTCATCCACGAGAATTTCACAAAGTCCCATAACTCTGGCAAATATTGTGTGAATGTTAACCAACATTAAATCTATCCTATATCTTTCTGATATAAAGCAATACAGTCTGTTAAAATGTGTGACAAGAAAGTTACTAGGCAGATACCGAAATGTCACAAATAGCCAAATGGACAAACAGGTGCTGGAGTCAACAAGCATGGAAATGTCCACTTATCCTGCAGGACAAGTAGTTTTGAAGTTTACTTTGACTTTTCTGGAAATCAAGTTTAACATTTAAATTTATTGTTTTTGTGTTTAAACAAGTACAACAATTTCACTTGACCAGACAGACAAGTGAGAAGTAATATTTACTTGTCCAACTCCTAAATGAATGAACTTGTCCTGGACAACCTGACAAACCTAATTGTTGAGCCCTGACAGATGCCCCCTCCCCTGACAAAAAAAAGTTTTTTGATAAATTACCTAATTATCCTCTTATAAAACTTGGATCTGGCATATCAAATAGGTGATCAGGCCAGTGGGGGGGAGGGGGCTCCATTATAGAGAAGTTACATAATCACAAGACAAACCATCAAGTCTCTCACCTCTAGTCAGTGGAGGTTCAAGTGCCACTGGAACCCAAGCTGGTTTAGTGAGAAAGTTTGCCAGTTAACTTTGTGGTTTCTATCTGGATACAATGTACTCATGCATGTGATTCTTCCAGCAGGAGGAAAAATCTCCCGATTTATAGGGTCTCAAAAGATATTTGTAATGTACTTCAACAAAAAATGACAAAAGAAAAGTTATGTGATCTTTTATTGAACTGATACGTGTATAAACTTGCAAAATTCGTGCTTTAAGTATAAAAAGGCATTTAATGAGCTAAATAATTGAACAAAACAAGGAAACCAATAAGAAGTTATAACATGCAAAAAAATAAATTAATTTAAAATGACAAGAAAACGTCGATTAAAAATCTCCAGTTTTGAAACCAAATCTTTAAAATTTCCAGTTGTGGCACAGCAGTTGAACTGATTTTTATCACATGTATGTTTACTATATGACTGAAAAATTGTCTAGAGTAGCATTAAATACCATGCAATGTTTAAATTCAAATTCTAATTCAATATTATGGTCAGAAGTAAAACAAAATGTTACTGTAAATCGGTTTTACTGGCAAGAATTATATTTAGGCCTAATTTCGTGAGAGCTCTTGCTCATGAAAATAAAATTATTACATAATAAAGTATGATAATAGTATGACAATTGGGCATATGAAATCATGAAAAATAATATCTCACAAATAAATTTAGAACTTGTGTATCGGCAAAATAAAGATCCTCAAAAATTTCCCGATTTACAGTAACTCATTCACCCCTAAAGACATATATGGATTGGTGTAAGTCACTGATGTACAGAAGAGTCCATTGTTTTTCATGGGACAATGAGTTAACCATCTGAAGAACATTTTCCATCAGATCTTTTTAAATTGACTCCTTCCTGGCACACTAAGGATACAAAGGCTGGACAGTCAGATAGATAAAGCATTTACTTTCTGATACACAAATATTTTACCTGGTGGTCCCTACTAATTATTTAGCAATTACCAAAGAAATGGACCATACTAAAATTGTTTACTGTTTACCTGTGACTCCGCATAACAAATTAAACAGTATATACTTCAACATAAAATCTACCATTGTCACAAACTTAATGTTCCAAAGCGTATCATTAGGAATGATGCACTACTAAGTTCAGATTGAGAGGGGTGGTACTACTTCAGTTACTGATTCCATGTTATTTTAATCAGCATTACCTGAAATATGAGGAAACATGGTAAATCGTCTTGAAGACTATCACAGATGAACTAGTGGCTTGACAATGTCTCCTTATTATGTGTCGATAAAACGTGAAATTCTTAAAAGAAAACAGAAAGGAACAGCCATTATGACCAAGTTCTCAAAACAAAAGACATACCATCTGCATCAGCTACAGATTATGACAGCTTGATCTATGGATACATTGTAGAAATATTACCAAACGAATTGTTTGTTTACTGCTCCATTCTCACTAAGCTCACTTAAGTTTTTGTTGGAACCAACTTTTTGTGATTAAAAGAGAGAAAACAGGTTCAATATGTCAAAGAAAAGAACATTGGCATTCTGCAGGTAAAATGGCAAACTTCCATGCATAATCAGCAATGACCTAGTGAGCCAGAGGTTGACGTCCAAATTTTCATTGGCTAAAGAAGTACAATTGCCTGTTACCTCTCTCCAGAGGTACATACCAACAATAAAAATATCTGTATACTGAAATCATCATAAAATACAAGTCATTCATGGTCTAACAGTATATTGGAAACCACAACAAGAAACCCAATAGTCATTTGAGTGAAATGATGCCTGGATTTTGCACCTTTTGGGGCTCCTTTAAGTTCTAGCCCCTTTTCATTTTCAAGCATTATGCAGTTTCATGAGGGAAAATTTCCTGTCAAGTTTGGATAAAATTGGTCCACTGAAAATATCTAAAATTTGACCAAAAAATTTATATTTCCTGTTAACTTAGGTGACTGTGACCTTGACCTTTGACCCCATGACCTTGATAATTTTTTTTCCCCAAAATGATCCTTAAATAACATTTCTCTTATATCTAATTATACCAAAAGTAAATCAGTTTTGAGTTATTAAGCCATTTGTATAAAAATATCTCCTATGTTATTGAAGCGGCACCTAGTCAAAATGATCCTCAGATAATTCCTAAGAACTTTCTCATTTATTTATAGAGTAGTGGCAGTGCTCCTATTTATAGTGTAGTTGCGGTGCTCTGTATATGATAGTTGTGGTGGTCTTACCATACATACAATACATGTAGCTGCGGTGCTCTTGTTTATAAACTATTTGAGGTGCTCTTTATATAATAGTTGTGATGGTCTTACCATACATACAATACATGTAGCTGCAGTGCTCTTGTTTATAAAGTATTTGAGGTGCTCCTTATATAATAATTGTGGTGGTCTTACCATACATACAGTACATGTAGTTGCGGTGCTCAGGTTTATAAATTATTTGAGGTGCTCTTTATATAATAGTTGTGATGGTCTTACCATACATACAGTACATATAGTTGCGGTGCTCAGGTTTATAAATTATTTGAGGTGCTCTTCATATAATAGTTGCGGTGGTCTTACCATACATACAGTACATGTAGTAGCGGTGCTCTTGCTTATAATACAGTAGTTGCGGTGCTCTCGTTTACAACAGTAATTGTTCATTTATAAAATAACAACAGTTCATCTAAGGACTCGGATCAATATACACTTTGTCCTGATTACTGTAGTATCATGTTAAACTTACCATGTCTATAACCTATCATTATGAGCCATCCTTGACAAACTAATGAAGTCAGATAAACCCAAGACTATGTTTTATATAAAAAAGAGGAGTGATAATGATTGTATCTGCTAAATGATGTCAAAACACAAATTTCTTCGTAATCCATCATTTTCCCCAACCCTGTTGTTAGTTTATAGATTTGACAATGTAATAAGATTGCTAACATTCACAACATTGACTTATTATGGACTGTTACTGGCAGTAGTTACGACAGTACAACCTGTCTTGAAAGACCACATTTCAATGGAAGATAGGATGGTCTCTCAAGACAGATGGTCTCTCAACAGAGGTTTTATTTAAAGGATTATTTTACCAAATATTTTCCAAAATGTGATATCAAAAGACGAGTTTCACTGCAGTATATAAGTATGAATGGCAACCTGTAGTCAGTGGCTTCCCGACAGGTCACAACCTGGAAAGTTTTCTGAATGTCAAGGTCAAATTCAAAATTAATAAGTAAAACCTATGGCAGATTTGATTAAAAGTACTTTATAAAGTGGTGATCTTCACAGCAGGCATCATCAATTTTTTTTCCAAAATTAATGTACCATCAAACTTTGGAGACCATTCTCAAGATATGACAACAACCCATACAAAACTTCTGACCTACCAAGTCATGAAATTCAGTTTTGTTATTCAGGCCTTTTTCTGCAAATTTTGGGAAAATGCCATTGGCAATATAATTGGGAATTTTGAAGTGAATTTGTGTCAAACTGGGAAAAATAATTTGCCCACACAGAAACATAAATGTAATCCAATCTTTTTTTTAAATGCATTTCCCCTTACATTAATTTAATTTTATTTTCGTTGTGGCCTCAATATCAAATTGAAATTTTTTTTTCATCATATTGGTAAAAAATTCATGTATTTTGCATTGGGCCAAATTTCAGCCCATGGATACTACAGAAAAAAAAAGCCTGTTATTACTATTCTTTAATGTCACATACCAAATTTGGAGAGATTTGGCCAAGTGGTTTTTGATAAAAAAAAAATTTTTTTTAATTTTACACGGTATGCATAATTATCCGCATTTTTTTTTGCAGAATTAAATTTAAGTACAAAATATGGTCAATTCATATTTTCACACATTTGCACAATGAATGACAATAATGTTGAGCATGAAAATGAAAGAAGAATTACAGATGGCATTAGTGAGGGCAACCAACAATGTGAACTTCTAACAACAGATAATGCAACGTACCATGCAAGTTCTATTATGCCTTCTTTGGTCTTAGATTTATGGAGAACCTTAAGACCATATCTGGTCTAGAATTAGCCAATTTTAAATAAAACGGTAAAGTCATCACCTACAGGAAATAATGGTCACATAATTCCACAAAAGATACAGACAAAATGGTAGTTCACAGTGAATTATTGCTGGCTCAAGAAAAGAAGAATAGTTCCAGCTCAAGATATAATCCTATCAGATATATTACTATGGCTTTTTATTGTCTAATGTTGAAATCTCTGTTATATATACCATCTTAAACCCTAAATAACAGCTAGAATTCTTATAGTTTTGTACTTAAAATCATCAATCACAGTCACTCACAGTCTTCTTCTAATTCATCTAGAACTCGCAGACAATTAAGCATTCTTAAAAATAATGCAATCTCAAAGAGAATACTGGATGAAATAACCTACTTCCTGGAGATGAATTTCTCATGATAATGATTCAATATTTCTCAGGAGCATCACAAATTAAAAATGTCAATAGCACCTGTTCTGGGGATAATTATCCATCGGTCTATTTTTAGATTACAGAAAAAATTCATTATGTCATCTCAAGACAGAAAGTGCACAGTCTTACACAGAAGAAAAGGATATGTAATGTAACAATTCACATGCCCACATCTCTCTTCTTTTAGTACATCTGCTCTAAAATTGTTGTTCAAGTTACTGTACACCAGTAATTTTTTGTTCCCATTTAATTTTCACCATTTTCGTCCTTATATGAAATGGCGAACTTAAAACGAAAGCGAAAATGTCAAATGAAAAATTGAAGCACAGACATTTATGCCAATCATGAAACTACGATGAAAGAGGACAATTTAAGATGGAATGAATAATAGAATCTTCCCCTATCTTGAGGGTAGGGCAGAGGAATCTCAATCCAAGGGTAAGATTCTTGAATGACAAACCCAAGGTTTGCCGAGGGTTTGTCATTCAAGAATCTTATCCCGAGGATTGAAATTCCCTCGTCATACCCTCAAGGTTGAGGTTGATTATTTTTCTCCCATTTCTTAAATATGTGTCTATGTAGATTTACGCACATACATGTCTGTATAGATCTACACATATCCAAGTCATGTCTTACATAAATATAATTCTGGAAGCCACAGAAGTTCTACGTCATAAATTATATTGTGACATGATAACCCGTGTAGCTTGTCATCCACCCCCCTGTGGATGACAGGCTGATCATTTTGCTCTAGTTATAAGGATAACTCTGTCAATATGAGAGAATATGTTTTCTGTCATGAAAGTACAAAAATAATCTAGGGAAAAAAATTTCACCCAATATCTATACAGTATCGACTAACATAACAAGAAGTTTAGGAAAAATTGATCTTCTAAGGTCCTACCCTTTCCTAAAGGTTTCAAAGTCTCAGATTTTTATATGACAATTGATAAAAGTACTGCATTTCAATAAAATTTTATTTTTGTCTGATTAAATGTTAAATAATATTGTCTT
The DNA here is from genome assembly GCA_030159075.1 of Atrina japonica. Classification (NCBI taxonomy): domain Eukaryota; kingdom Metazoa; phylum Mollusca; class Bivalvia; order Pterioida; family Pinnidae; genus Atrina; species Atrina japonica. The sequence goes on along the minus strand of BROG01000006.1, from coordinate 354,338 downwards.
TGATCTAATATTACTGACCATAACAAATAAATGATTTCACATCAGATTAACCCCAAACCTCATCTTGCTGACTTTTGCCCTCTTCATGCTGATGTTGTTTCATTTATGTTTTTGTCTGTTTAATTGGGCCATGAGTTCATGACCTGTGATTGAACAAACTCCACTGTATCAGTATGATGCTTGAGCCCAACGAACAAACTCACTCTCTCTCTCTCTCTCTCATTCATTCATTACACACGGAATACTTTGGTCTTCATGGCTGAAGAGCATGAACACACATTACCACTGAACCCAATAATATCAAATTAAAAACGTGCTTTGACAACCAATTCATATATTGTAAAATGTTTCCCACATAGGTTTCCTGAAATCTTACCATACACTCATTCACTTGGGAGAATGTTAAATAGCAATGACTCGCTTATATGTCTTCATTACATTTAACAAATTTAACAATTAGAATATATATAATAAACAAAATAAATAATTTGTACAGTCTTATCCTAAATTCTACATGGTGTAGATTCATGTCAGGAGAGCCAATATGTTTACGGGCATTAATGTGAAAATGATGAGCTCTCTATACAACCACTGAGGTGGAAATAATTACAAATAATTGCTTTTCTCTTTAACATGTTCAACTACTACTTTTGTTCTCCCGTCTGTAGAATTTAATGTCAGAGTATTGAGAAAAAAAAATAATTGAGTGAAATTGGTTTGTATAGGCCATTAATGCTACAGTTAACAACGTGTATTACTTACTGTCAATATTATGATAACAATGAACTAGATAATATGCAATGGGTGAACTTACTTCTTTATGATAGATACAAAGTGGAAAACGGATAGCATTCAACAATTTGATCATGAGAATTATTTATGAACAATCATAAATTGGTAACACCTCACTCATTCACCCCTAAAGACACACTTGGACTGCTCTAAGTCATTGATTTACAGAAGAGTCCATTGTTTTTCAGCAGTTTATGAGTTAAACTAAGGCGTATATATTCAAAGTGCTTTGACATCAGGTGTTCTTACAAGGTGAGGAAAAACAAAAAAGATGTATTTGATGCGTCCAACATGAATGTCCAAACCTTAATTGTTTAAGTAACTTTGTCCATGTTTTCATGAAATATTTTCTCTTGAAAAACAGATTTACATACATGTATAAAAATAAACTGTCATTATTATATCTAATTAATGAGCCATATGTCTCTACAGAACTAATTGTCCCATACGTCTCCCTCTTTCACAGAACATCCTGTCCCAGGGGAAAGGAAATTGTTATTATACATTTGCCCCACAGGTTAGGGAGTTCTGTAATCACAAAGATAGAAATATAAACTCTGTAATCAAGGAGCCATCTGGGCTCATATGTCAGAATTTTTTGGAGTCCAGTTACATGTCTGGAAGCCCAGATACTTGCTCTTCCTACAGGGATTTCCCTACCTCCAAAATTCTGGGTCCAGGGTCTGGAAAACTGGGGGGGAAATGCAATATTTTTATTAAAAAGAAACACTTAATTTGAGACATTTGGTTGAAAATACTTTATTTTTTATTTGGAATTTCAAAATTGGGAATTTCTGCATAATTTTGGGAAAGTACAAGCCAATTGGCATTGGGAATGAGTCCTAAAACTGAACTCAAAATCAGTGTAGGGAAATCCCTGTCCTATAACAAGCTGTTTAAAAAATCTGACTACAAAAACATATCTTAAAGTAATTCATACACTAGCTTCATTTAGCAAGGTGTGCTCAGTTTACAAGAATATCAGTTGACAAATATACCCCCAAATTTTAAGTAGCCACCTGGTCTAACACACCATGAAATCTACCAGCCCAGCTCAGTTTTTACCTGCCATGGGCTACTGGGCCCCTGCCAATTTCTATCCCAGAATTATTACCATCACCCTTTAGATGCTATGACATACATTAACTTATTTACACAAAACTGATCCAGTGGTTATTGAGAAGTTTAAACTTAAGTTTATACTTGTTAGGCAACAAATACAGACAACAATCAATTACAACGTAAAGCTACAAGTGACTACTACACATATTCATCTTTTTATTGTTACATAAGTTTTTTTTCCCCACTTTATTAAACATGAAGTTTCATTTTTCCTACTTAAACCACTTTATAAAACACTACAATTCATTTTTGCTACTTTTAATCACTATATTAAACAGTAAGTTTCATTTTTGCCAATTTTAACCACTTTATCAAACATTATCAAACACTAATATTCATTTTTGCCACTTTTAACCACTATATTAAACATTAAGTTTCATTTTCCCACTTTAACCACTTAATTAAAACCTGAACTGTATTTCTACTTTCATTTGCGGTGCAAAAACTCAGAAATTTTTGTGCACAGATTACCAATGAACCATTGTTGCTAGGATATAATTTTTTTGTCATGACAGGAGTAAGCTAGTGCAGAACACATCCTAAAGTACATTCAGATAAAATATACACAAAAACAAAATAGCAATATGTCAGCTAACTTGGGACTCAAAAACATTTTATACACCAAACTGTTGTGTCCTAGGATAGTATGCCAAATTAAATGTTTCTTTGAATACAAAGAGAATGACACTCCCATAACACGGATGTTGTGGGTCAGTGGCATGTTGTACCAGTTAACTTGCACACTACATTCGATTCATATGAAAGGCATAATTATTTTGGGAACGTGTTGTACTCGTAGATTACCTTTCTGTCATGTTTATCGTATCATATATATCTATGTAATGTCATCAACATGCAATCTGAACAATCATCACAATATCAAATATACATCTTTTTGTTTCACTTTACATGTATATCCATGTTAAAGAAGCGTTTAAATGCAGTAAGATCAAAATTTTCATTTTCTTGTTTTCTTTATAAAATGGCTCTCTGTAATGACTTGATTTCTTGAACATATCAACATCACTTTACAAAAAACACTGTAATTTGTTATTTGTCCAGCATTGGTTATAGTTTGCAAAAACTGACTTAATCACAAAACTTAATCATTTTTAATGTTTTTGGCTGATTTGGTCTATTACAAAAATGCAATTTGGAAAGTATAATTAAGAGAAATTTGTTAGAGGCAAAAATGTTTTAGCCCACAGATCTACAAAACTTTCAGGTGGCTCCTTATGGGAGTCATATCCCCTTTTAAGTGGATTTTCATGTTTTCAACATTTTTATTTAGTGTCAGGTAGCCACTTATAGAAGATATTTCCCTCTTTAAGTAGATTTCCATGTTTTTGCTAATTCTCCGGGTGAGCGATTCAAGCCCAAGAGAGACTGGTTTTTACACCACCAAGTAATTTTTAAAACAATGCATTGGTCAATATTTTTTCAGTTGATAAAGATATTTTCTGATAAAAGAAAAAAAGACTTGGATTCAGACTTTTAGGGGTTTATGTGTCAAGAAATGTTATAAAATGTTTGACAACATGACTGTGATCTGACTTAATTTTCCTATTTAATCTAGTTACATCATTTTATCTATTCTTTTCATTTTGTACTTTGTGAAAATCAAAGGAAAGCTGTTTCACTGATCAAAAAGAAATACAACATTTTAAAATATTTAATGTACTTTTCAAGCTCTATTTCCAGTCTTAATCTTGTCAAAGCAGGTATGATCATATTTGTCAATATCTATAAAAAGTCCCGATATATAAATTCCAATACACCATAAAAAGTAAATGACACTATATATTTCAATTCTGTGTCATCTACTAAATAAAAATTTTTAGTTATCTTGTATACATACAGTAAAATGATTAAAATTTTTATCATTCAGGATCCATGTGATTCCCAAATGGCGAAAAAGGAGGAAAATGGCTCAATAGTTTAATGGGGAAAATAAAGATTAAACTTTGCAGTAAAATTTTGTTAAGGGAGGAATTGCACCAATTGAAGGAAAATCATCTCTGATCTTTAATTATTGCTAACAATACATATAAACTAGAGCAATATGGACCCCAACAAGATTACATGTTTCGTAAAATATGGGCTGTAAGTGTAAGAAACAAATGATGCATCACTTGTCACACATGTCTATGTTAAACTTAGAGATTACCAATAATAACACATTTTATAATAATTGTATGTGCCTGGCCAATAAAAAGTACACTATATATGCCAACTCATACTGAAATATCAGCAATGTAGCTAGAATGTCAGCAATGTAGATATAATGTCAGCAATGTAGCTAGTATGTCAGTAATGTAGCTAGAATGTCAGCAATGTAGCTAGAATGTCAGTAATGTAGCTAGAATGTCAGCCATGTAGCTAGAATGTCAGCAATGTAGCTAGAATGTCAGCCATGTAGCTAGAATGTCAGTAATGTAGCTAGAATGTCAGCCATGTAGATATGTCAGCAATGTAGCTAGAATGTCAGCCATGTAGCTAGAATGTCAGTAATGTAGATATAATGTCAGCAATGTAGCTGAATGTCAGTAATGTAGCTAGAATGTCAGCAATGTAGCTATAATGTCAGTAATGTAGATATAATGTCAGTAATGTAGATATAATGTCAGCATTGTAGCTAGAATGTCAGCAATGTATCTAGAATGTCAGCTATGTAGATATAATGTCAGCAATGCAGCTAGAATGTCAGCAATGGATATAATGTCAGCAATGTAGCTAGAATGTCAGCCATGTAGATATAATGTCAGCATTGTAGCTAGAATGTCAGCAATGTAGCTAGACTGTCAGCCATGTAGCTAGAATGTCAGCCATGTAGCTAGAATGTCAGCATTGTAGCTAGAATGTCAGCAATGTAGCTAGAATGTCAGCAATGTAGCTAGAATGTCAGCCATGTAGATATAATGTCAGCAATGCAGCTAGAATGTCAGCAATGTAGATATAATGTCAGCAATGTAGCTAGAATGTCAGCAATGTAGCTAGAATATCAGCAATGTAGCTAGAATATCAGCAATGCAGATATAATGTCAGCAATGTAGCTAGAATGTCAGCCATGTAGATATAATGTCAGCATTGTAGCTAGAATGTCAACAATGTAGCTATGTCAGCAATGTAGCTAGAATGTCAGCCATGTAGCTATAATGTCAGCATTGTAGCTAGAATGTCAGCAATGTAGCTAGAATGTCAGCCATGTAGATATGTCAGCATTGTAGCTAGAATGTCAGCAATGTAGCAAGAATGTCAGCAATGTAGCTAGAATGTCAGCCATGTAGATATGTCAGCATTGTAGCTAGAATGTCAGCTAGAATGTCAGCAATGTAGCTAGAATGTCAGCTATGTATATATAATGTCAGCAATGTAGCTAGAATGTCAGCATTGTAGCTAAAATGTCAGCAATATAGCTAGAATGTCAGCCATGTAGATATAATGTCAGCAATGTAGCTAGAATGTCAGCAATGTAGCTAGAATGTCAGCAATGTAGTTAGAATGTCCGCCATGTAGATATAATGTCAGCAATGCAGCTAGAATGTCATCTATGTAGATATAATCTCAGCAATGTAGCTAGAATATCAGCAATGTAGATATAATGTCAGCAATGTAGCTAGAATATCAGCCATGTAGCTAGAATGTCAGCAATGTAGCTAGAATGTCAGCCATGTAGCTAGAATGTCAGCATTGTTGATAGAATGTCAGCAATGTAGCTAGAATGTCAGCCATGTAGATATGTCAGCATTGTAGCTAGAATGTCAGCAAGATAGCAAGAAGCTCAGCAATGTAGCTAGAATGTACAAAAAACATTTAGAATGTCAGCATTGTAGCTAGAATGTCAGCTAGAATGTCAGCAATGTAGCTAGAATATCAGCCATGTAGATATAATGTCAGCAATGTAGCTAGAATGACAGCCATGTAGATATAATGTCAGCAATGCAGATATAATCTCAGCAATGTAGCTAGAATGTCAGCAATGTAGCTAGAATATCAGCAATGTAGATATAATGTCAGCAATGTAGCTAGAATGTCAGCCATGTAGATATAATGTCAGCATTGTAGCTAGAATGTCAGCAATATAGCTAGAATGTCAGCCATGTAGATATAATGTCAGCAATGTAGCTAAAATGTCAGCATTGTAGCTAGAAGGTCAGCCATGTAGATATAATGTCAGCAATGTTGATAGAATGTCAGCAATGTAGATAGAATGTCAACATGATAGAAATACAGCTAGAATGTCAGCCAGATAGAAATACAGCTCTAATGTCTATACTACAAAAACAGTTTTAATGTCAGCAATGTTGATAGAATGTCCACATGACAAAAAAACAGCTATAATATCAGTAAGATAGAAATATAATTCTAATGTCTGTACTACAAAAACAGTTTGAATGTCAGCAATGTGGCTAGAATGTCAGCAATGTGGCTAAAATGTCAGCAATGTGGCTAGAATGTCAGCATGATAAAAATACAGCTACAATGTCAGCAAGATAGAAATACAGCTAGAATGTCAGCTAGATAGAAATACAGCTAGAATGTCAGCATAATAGAAATATAGATAGAATGTACTAAAAATACAATCTGGATGTCAGCAAGATAGAAATACAGCTAGAATGTCAGCATAATAGAAATACAGCTAGAATGTACTAAAAATACAATCTGGATGTCAGCAAGATAGAAATACAGCTATAATATATGTGCTATATAAACATTTTGAATGTCAGCAATGTAGCTAGAAATGTAGAGCAAAATAGAAATGTAACTAGAATGTTCTACAAAAAATAGTATGGAATGTCAGCAATAGAGAAATACAGTTAGAATATCTGCAAGATAGAAATACAGCTAGAATGTCAGCAAGATAGAAATACAGCTAGAATGTACTAAAAAATACAATCTGGATGTCAGCAAGATAGAAATACAGCTATAATATATGTGCTATATAAACATTTTGAATGTCAGCAATGTAGCTAGAATGTCAGCAAAATAGAAATGTAACTAGAATGTTCTACAAAAAATAGTATGGATTTCAGCAATAGAGGAATACAGTTAGAATATCTGCAAGATAGAAATACAGCTTTTATGTTTGTGCTGTAAAAACATTTGGAATGTCAGCATTTATACAGCAAGAATTCATTAATGCAGAAAGAATGTCAGCAACATCATTCCTCTTTGATTACTGTACTAATGGTGTACAACAAATCCATTATCTGTGAAGCAATGTTGGGCAAGGTTTGTATAAAAAGAAATGAAGAATCTAATGCCAAACCTAACCAGTCCTTGTTCACATTGAACAAATTCACAATGAAGCTTGTTTAAAGATAAATAATTTTTCAAAAAGTGTGTCAAGTTTGTCCATACTTTTAAAAAATGAGGATAAGTTTGTCCCACACTTTTTAAAAGTGTGTCAAGTTTGTCCTATACAGTTAATTTCAATGCACTCCAATGAGGCAGTTTGACAAATATTTCAAACTGCTTTGATCGACCCAAATATTAACACAAATTGAAATTTTTTACTTAATTTGAGTGTGTTGATACAATGCACTGTCACTGTGGTGAAAGCCATATATCCTGCAGGGGTGGACTCTTGTGAACCCTTTCTTGACCTGGGTGAGTTTAAATTTTAGGTAATAAAGTACATTTGTGTAACATTAAAATTACACTGGCTAGAGTAATCATTCCTACTTGTCACTACACATATGATGATGATTTTGCGCAATTACAAAAATGAAATAGGTTGGCCTCCATTAATGGCCCCCCCCCCCCTCTTTGGGGAAGGCACAAAGTCAAGCTGAAGAAAAGTATTGTGATCACCATGTTGTTCACATTCAGTAAACAAAAAAACTGCATAATTCAGTACAATTAAACTGTTAAACAAAAAGATAAATGAATCAAAATTTATTCCCCCTCCTGATTTCCATGTTTTATTTCAACCAGACATCATTTTGGGGTATGAGAAAAAGTAAGAAAACATAGGTTGCAAAAGCTTAAGGCCACGAGTCTGGGTAATTACTGGCCTGGGGGCGGTTAGCCCCCTCCCCACCCCCACCCCGAAGTTCTGGATAAAATGGTGCAAAATCCTGTATTCTTGTTATTTCAGGGCAACTAAATGATTAATAATAAAGTCAGATTTTTTTAGAAATATTTTATTAACTCACATTTGCCGATTTAGGAATAAAAGTTGGGGGGAAAATTATCTTCCCAACAATGCGAAGATTGTGAACGTTTTTCCTCAGTTAGTGAAGGAATTTCCAACTTCCAAGGAGTAGCCTAGTTAGTTGGTGTCAAGTTAGCTGAAATTCTGCATTATATGGGCCTTGTCGGTATCATAAACAGGTAAATTCAGCACCAAGTTATGCATTATTTGTACAAGTGCAAAAATTACGCAGTGTCGATAATATGCGATGCTGAAATAACGTGATTTCCCATTTGCTATCCATTTTTCACTCCGTTGTCAACATCTTTGAGCTCAAAATTATTGTGAGGATTTCCATTGAAGACATTCTGATATCTTTCACAAGCTGGCCAGGTTGAATAGTTTTGAACGAAGCATCAAGGCCACAGTCATTTTTCTCAACCTTGCGACAGTCATTAGGTTCTATGAATTACCAAAAACAAGCCCAGAACATGTACAAATAAGTACTGAAAACATGTTTCTGGACCAAAAACGGACATTTGACTATATCAATGAAATAAATATTCACTTTGAAAACAAAATTGAAGATTTTCATTTATTACCTTAGTCAAAAGAAAATTTCTATGAGTAAAATACGGTTTTTATGCCATCACCTTTTTTTTTTTTACTTTTTTCAGTTCATGCAGAATACTGAACGACTTCTCAAATCATTATAAAATATGATACTATAGTTGTTTTAGTCCGATATTTATAGTACAGCGATATGTGAATAACAAGTCAAGTTTGGTCTAAGTCACGGAAGTTATATGACCTTTCCTTGCTACAAGCATGTATCTATAGGCTTCAGGTTTTTTTTTTTTCGATCCATTGGCCTGTTTTTTCGGTAATTTGTACGACCCGACTTTTATACGCTTGACAGTATGTACACAACAAGAATAAAGTGCATTGAAGATCAAGATTACAGACTGAACCACATTAAACTTTTAACGGGATTAAATATGGAAACGGAACACAGTAGAAATGCATATTACCGAAATATAGGAGACCCATAAAAAATATCAGTTCCCTGCTTCCAAAATAGAGAATTTCCACTAAATATCGGAAGAAAATCATCACTGTACATAAGAGAGTATCCAGTGAGGAATAAAACGTTTTCCTCGAGCGGCTTGTCATAACCGAATAGTGAACAGAATCATCCATATGATAATCAAACTCTTACTCCGCCCTGCCATCTTATGTGAGTCTGTCAATAATGCTAGAAATTGTGTGCTGTATAAATGTTTTCATTAGGGAAAAAAAAAAATGTGTGTTTCCAGTTACATGTCCCCAAAAATTAGGGTAGGTAGATCGGCAAACACTTTTTTTTTCTTTTCTTTTTCTGTTTTTTTTCTTTACAAAGTATACTTATTTACAGTTACAGCTGCAATGAAGAAGGTATTTTACTATTTTTATTTTTCTGTCAAGAAGGAGACAGAAAAATAAAAATAGTAAAATACCTTCTTCATTGCAGCTTTAACTATACAGCTTTAACTTATTTAAATAATTCTGACATTGTATAAAATACGGACAATTTAAGCAAACATCAAAATGATTAAATGTGTTAAACATTTCATGCATAATTGACAGTAAACTTCTTCAGAATGTAATTTGAAGAAAAGATCAAGGCATAATGATGAAGGTATTTTACTATTTTTATTTTTCTGTCTCCTTCTTCATTGCAGTCCATCCCTTCATACAAGACGTCTGAAACCAGCGATTTCTGGCAGATTTGACATTTAAAATTATATACTTGGATGGATTAAAAAATATCTCAACAGTAAGTACATGTTTAATTTTCGGATGTTGCATGAACTGAATTGAAGAAAATGGCTCCGAGATGTGACCTGTCAAATCTGCCCGGTTTCAGATATCTCATATGAAAGAGTGGACTGCAACAAAGAAGGAGACAGAAAAATAAAAGTTGTAAAATACTATCTTCGTTGCAGCTGTAACATCATTGTTTTTTTTTTATTCGCAATGACATTTGAAACTGCGAACACTGAAGAGATGAACAACTTCTCCCACAGAGAGTCTAGGTAACAATTCATGTTCCTGGCCCTTTGCATTATTGGTCGCTTTCCTCTGACCAATAATCTAAATCAATTGGATGTTTGATTTGATGGCACTCTTATTGAATTAAGCGCGTCTTGACACCGATCATCAAATGGGTCGTGACACACTACATTTAATATCGATAACGTAACTTCAAAGTTCCGGATTTTGATATGATAAAAAGTAGTAGGGTCTAAGAGGAAAAACGGTGTCAGTCGGGTAACTGGAAACATAAATTTTTTTTTTTTTTTTTTTTTTGTGCCTAATGGGTTTCTTCTAATTTCTTCCAGAAAATGAAAAGCTTAAGATATCAAACTGAATATCTAATTTTGTTTGTTAGGTTTGAGCTTGCATCTACAATATATATATATATATATATATATATATATATATATATATATACACACCCACACAGTAGAACTTCGATAAGTTGAAGTTCTAGGGACCATTTAGAAAAGTTTGAAACATCAGGACTTCGACTTATGGATGGTAATCAAGAATCATTTGCTTTTTAATTTCAGAATAAGTGCTGAATTTAATTTAGTTTTCGTGAAATTAAACTATTGAATGTCTATGAGAAGGAAAAGAATTATCATGGGTGATTTCGTACACATGTAAAATTTGACTTTAAATGTAGGAATTTTCATTGCTTTCAAAGAAATGGGCCCAAAAATTCATTCGAAACATCGAGAAATTATATATATAAATTATACATCATTATAGAGCTAAAGATTTTATCTGTTTGAACACATTTTAATGTAAGATATTTCATCAAAATCACTCTTTGATGCCTTTGATATAGACATCTATTTCAATTGTTATACCTGTAAATGTATTTAATTAGAAAATGCAATAACCTTGTTACTTTGAGAAAACTTACGACTTGCAAGGCAAAAAGTGTGGTGTTGACAAGAAATGAGTTAAACATGCCAAAATATTTACTTCATTCATATTTGTAAAATGAAGAGAGTTACCGAGATTCATGAGCAATTTTAATTAAAATTCCTCATGAATCTCTGTAACATTTACATGTAGTTTAAAAACTATTCAGTGACAAGGAAGGTAAGAAAGTAGGGAGGAAGAGCTCCATTGACCAAAGCACTGACTAAGGATTGCACTGTTGGCATTCCAAAGCACAGGTAAACATTTGCTACACTTCACTTAAACCTGGTGACAGTTCCATATAGGTAGAATATTGGCAGAATGGAAGGCATGTTCAATAAAACAGACTACTTTATAGTTGCTTTTATTCACGGGGGACTTAATTTGGCTATATTTGCCCATGAATAAAATACCTTACACTTATCAAGTGTCAGAAAGACAATAGGTAACCAATCTTGCATGAAATTTATACCCGTGGATAAGATCCATTCAGAAAAACGCGAAATGTTCACCCTGTGAAATTTAACAACTATTCAGTAAATGATCAACATCCTAATAATCAGTATACCTTCCATCTTGTACATGTCAATGTCTATTTATGTTCAAATTATCATGATGAAGCCATCAGTACCCACAGGTTCAAGAATAAAGATAAATCACAACTAAAATCCAATACACTGGCCATTTTACACTGACTATTTTACATGTTTTCCATGCAATTATTTGCCATCCAACATAGCTGGATTATAAACAACCGAAATTTTCATTTTTCGTGGGAAAACCACGGATATTATGAATATCATTTGCAATATAAATTCACGTAATCCTACCCTTAAATCTTCATTATTATTCAAAATAAATGACTCTTTTATAACTCTGAATTATTTATAGCCTCAAATCAGATTCATAACAACATTATTTTGTTTTTTGTTAAAATGAAGAAAAAGCCTTGTAAGTCCATAACTTGTCTGAAATGATATAAGTGATCATCTTCAAAGACTTGGCATGAAATGTGTGAACAAAGAAAGAAGGATGATGTCACAGCTTGATTGAAATACATGTAAAGTGTATGAGATGAATTAATATCTGTAGTCGCCACAACAAAATTATCAATGTTTTCTAGAAATATGAGAGTGAATGTGTAATTGATCCCGTGATACAAACGCGTTAAAAATGTATGTCGCATACTTTACCTCCGTGTGACAACTCAAACGTAAAAGAAACTACATAAATAATTTAACATAACGTAAAATATTTGTCACAAAAACATTCAAGAGTCCTCTGTGTCGATTGATTTTTCCTATCTGTTTCTTTTAAAGTCTGCAGCAAATAATTAACACTTAAAACTGAAGCAAGGTGCTACTTCAGACACGTGTAGTCCCCCAGATAGTTCAGTCAATAAAATTAGTTGATCTCGAAGGGGAGATAATTTGTACAAATCCTACAAGATTGAGCCATATGTACTGAAATAAACAGAAATGTAATTTAGCTTACTTTAATTCCGTCTTCACTTCTATGTACATTTAAGTGGTTCTAAATATGGAATGTTTGAGATATGTGTGATAGACGGTATCCCAAATGGCATGTTCAGCATGTAGGTCATGGTTAAAGTCACAGGTCAATAGTTCAATGATATGGCCCTATATTGTACATGTACAGCCACTTGCCAACAGTTTATAGATGTTATCATTTTTTACTATATATTTCATATAAAACCATATTTTTCAAAAAAAAAAAAAGGTGAAGCCATTTCTTATCGCATTTCAATAGGATTTTCACTGTTAAACAGAGATTGGATACATTTTTACATTTTGTATTTTATTTCAATTTTTCAAATTAGAAATTAAAATATTCATTTCCTTCTTTGTGTAAGTAAAATTGTGATATCTAATTTTTACTTTTTGTTTAAATTGTTAAATTTCTGAAATTACAAATTAGAAAATTACATCCAAATAAACAATGAAACTTAAGAACATTCTCTGCTCAACAGTGAAAATTCTATTCAAATGCGATAAGAAATGGCTTTACAATATTTTTTTGAAAAAATGTGGTTTATATAAATATATATTGAAATATGATAATATTTATAAACTTTTGGCAAGTGCAGCACTCAACAATGCGACCAAATCACTCACAAATGCGATCATTTTTTAGATTTTGGCGAGTGTTTATCCTCTTTCAGTCGCCACATTGCGACCAGTTTTTTCCCCAAACAGGAAATCAAAAGTTTGTCCGTTTTCACTGTGAAATTACATTATCGAAATCACGGTCTGTTATGCGCTTTACAACAACCAATTTGGTTTTTCAGTTTCAATAAACTAGAGCATCTAATGCACGTGGATTACTGTATAAAAACACGTTGTATTGCTCTCATTTTCTCTAACAGCACAAAATGACATTTTTTTCTCAGTCGATTTCAACAGAAGCATCATTAGACACTACTAAGTTTAAACAATCTTGGTTAAAGGAATACTGGAACAGAGTCATGGCTAGTGTTCGACTAGGCCGAACTTTCTGCCCCGATTTCGATTTTAATTTAAGCGATTTTTAAGAGGTAAAATCAGGGCAGAAAGTTCGGTCTAGTGTTCGACGAGGAGGACAAGCAGACAACAGCCTTATTCCTTTGGGGATTTTATTGTGGCCGATTTATCGTGGGGCAACACAATTAAACAGTCGCAACAGAATCCCCAAAGGGATTAACCACAGTCGGATCTGGAAATTTTATCTGTAAATTAAAATCGAGAGTTAAACACCCAATTGTCAGACAAGTACCTATAAATTAAAGAACTGTATAGGTGTTTGTCTGACGATCAGGTCACATTAGAGGTGTTGGACTCTAGATTTTAACTTACAGTCAACAAAATTTACAATTCTTGTGGGCAGTCTCTGATTTTTTTTTGTACATTCTGTCGAAAAGAAACTGGCGCTAAAAATTCAAAAAAAAGTTTAAGGTTGCCTCAACATTAGAGCAACAAATATGAAAAATATAGGCATAAAAACACTCCTGGATTGATAAAAATGCACAAAAAGGTCAACATGCAGTTAATCACCTTGTTTTAAATGGATTGAAACAATAAAATGTTACATAAACTAATATTTTATTTTATTTCTATACTTTCATCCAGTGGATTTTTTTTAAGAACACATGAACACACACACACACACACACATATATAGCATATATATATTATATATTTGGCGAGTAAAAGTTCCTGGCTGGCTAGTAAAATTTCTTGTTCACTGGCCAAATGAAGAGTGAATTTTTTTAGTGTTGTAGAGCCCTGAAGTGGCTGTAGCTAGGTGCAATGCCAGAGCCTGAAATGCTAAAATGAATAGTACTACTGAACCAAAGCCGGAAAATTTATATGAACTAAAATAACATGTTTTCATGTCCTCTTTCAGAGCCATTCAGTCCAATAACACTACAAATATTGGTGAATAATCATGGTTGGCCATAATCAGACTCATCTGTGATACATAAGGCAACATACCAAATATGTTTAAAACTTGAGGAAAGAGTCCTCATTTTAGAGAAAGCAAGATGATGCAGACAGAAAAACAAATGTCCCCCACCTCCATCTTTGATCTCACACTCAAAGGTAAAAAAAATACTCCCTTTTCCTGACTATGCAGATTCACTTCGTCTAAAGAATGGTTTAAAGTTCCATGTTAGGCATAAGTTTGTCATAAAATTCCAAAGTTATTTACAAATATCATTCCAATTCTGGTTCAGTTTATTTAAAAATATCATTCCCATTCTGGTGGCAAAAGTTGCTGTTACACAACTGATCATCATTCTTTCTTTCAACTTTTACTTTTTTAACAATGCTAGCCAATATACAATAGACTTACTCTACAACCAATTCAGGGCTCAGGGCTGCACAAATTCTTTAGTCTAAGAGTATTCTCACATTACATTGGCCTGCTTTGCCAATCAAATGTTACAATGTACCTGGGGGAAAACCACCAGTCTTCCTGAAGTAAACTTCCTTATTAAATCAACTTGGGTTCCAGTGGGGCTTAAACCTGCACTGTTCAGAGACTTCGTGGTTTAAAGCATGATGCTCTAACAAGTCAGCTACATGGCCTCCTGTGTACAATATTTTTACTACAGTAATACCAAAGTTTCACAGCAGGAGGCCCAGGACTTTCCCACTTACTGTATGTTTGGTTTCAGTGGTTTTATACTTAGGTATTACTAGTTATTGGTTTGTGATTGACTGCCCACAGAAATATATGGTTGATCTAGTCCACATGGAAGGCAAGGCAATTGCCATAAGACAGTCAGTCACAAACCTAACAACTGTTTTATATGATGGGGAGCATAGGAAAAATCTGTAATCGCCACTGTACAATTTGATTCACATGACTTTCTGTGTAAGCTGATATCAGATCATCAACCACCGTTGTCTTTTTTTTTTTTTTTTGCTTCTGTCCATAGAACCAATGGTGTCATGTGATGCTTTGTACCCAATGAAATGACATTACATTTAAGTTTGAGGCAAAATAAATTAAGATTATAATTCAACTAACTTCTTAACACATCTTACTGTGTGTTTATTCTTTTTTCTAATTCTATTGAAGTTTACAATTTTATCCAAACCAAGTCAAATTGGTTTCTGCTTCATTTTTATTCAATTTATCATTACATTGCCTTCAAGTATAAGAATTAAGATCCATACATGTATTTACATTAAAAGTATGGTGGCAAAATTTAATTAATTCTTTAAAAACTGAAATAGAAAGATTATTGAAATCACAAAGCAATAAATAAACCCAATATTGATAGTTTAATTGAAGTCCATGCAACACCTGGATTTGAGGTATTAGATTGATCATCATAATCTTTTTTCATCATACTATTTAGGAATTTTTTTTCACCACATTATTTAAAGTTTTTTCTCACTATTTATAGTTTTTTATTCTCTGTCCTATTGGATGTACAGTTTTTTTTAAAGAATCTCTCTCCTTTTCACTTGCAAATGTTATTATACATCATCAGATGAGAATAGTCCATACAAAGTTTGGTTAAAATTGGCCATTAGTTTATGAGTTATAAAAAATGTTTGAAAATTAACAAAATATATTTTTTCATAAGGCTGTACCCTATATTATAAGAAGCACTTTTCATTGTAAATTTTGTAGATACTGACTTAACAATCATCACATTCATGCATACAAAGTTTGATAGAAATCTGATCACTTGTTCATGAGATTTTTTTTCAAAGATGTACATGTACCAAATTTTAACGCTTTTTTAGCCCCTATGGGACCTAGAAACTTTTCATTTGCAAAACTTATGTGGCTTCACATGGGGATAGTTTCTGCAAAGTTTGATTCCAACTGGCTTATTGGTTTTTGAGAAGTCAAAAATGTCTTAAAGTTAACAACAAATGACTGTTGAAAATCTGAAAGTGTACACTGAACTATTTTTTTTTTATTTGATAATCTTTTTCCTCTCGAAAAATTAAGAATAAAATCGAAAATCTGGTCAAAATCGGTTGAATAGTTTTCTAGAAATATGTACCTGCAAAGTCTCCCATTTGCACCTGTGCTAGATAACTCTAGAATTCCAATTTTGATGGAGAAAATAATGACCTCTGGCACAGTGATCTTAAAATAATGAATAATTAATATTTACATCATTCCCTAAAATTCAAAAGAAAATTGTTTCGGTACCTGTTTATTTTCACTATTTTTGACCTGAGGGTCCAGTGGTGAGGACCATGAAATTTATAATTATGATGCTCCTTCAGGTATTGTTTTTGGTTTTTGGGAAGTCCAAAATGTGAAAATTTGATAAACGATCCATGATAAAGACAAGGCCAAATAACAATAGTCACAGTAGCTCAAGTGGCTTAAAAGCAAACACAATGTAGAAACAATTTCATATTCAAAACATGGAGAACAATATAGATAGCAAAAACAGGGGAAAAAAAGACGTAAAAGAATTTCTTACTTCTGACAGTGACAAAGCACCTGCACCTACAAAAAGCAGCTAAAACTTACAGATACAAAAATTATACAAAAGTCAAGATACATTGATCAATATCTATGTGACAAATATTGCCATTTCATACATACCTTTTATAAACACACGGTAGAGAATTTTCGTACTTTTAGCCTAGCCTTTTTTATGTCAGTGTTTCATATTTATCTTAATCAAATGTACTACCTCTTCTCGTGATTTTGATTACAAAAACATATAAGTAACATTGGCAGAGTAAAATCAATATTTCAGAATTAACTCCGAATCAATCCTGTCTGTCAAATCTAAATGAAACTCATCTTGTAGGATCATCGGTATTTGGACAAGATTATATTGTAAGAAACCCCAATCTACAGCCTAAGACACTTTAAAGATAACACTCTAACTACTTCACGTTATTCAAAAATCAAATTAACTTTCAAGTGATTTTCAATCCTTCTGCGTCAGGATTAACCTCATATTTTTTCAATAAATATCATCCGACTTCAAAGTAATGTAAAAATTTGAGAGGTGAACAAATTTATCAAGTAAACTTACTGTGAACAAATTTTTCAAGTAAACTTACTGAAATTTAAATACTGATTGAACATAAGACTCTGGGTTCTTTGTTTCCAATCACAACATTGTTTGGGTAAAAAACATTAGCCAGACCACTATGAATTTTATTTTGAATCTGTGTCAAACTGGAAAAAATAGTTCACAGACATGTAAACCTAAATATGAAAGGCCATTTGGGTCACAAACAGGATGAACTTTGGTAATGACCATTTTCATGTTGAAAGTCACTTTTAATGCATAACGTCAATATTTATTTCAGTCAGGTATATGGTTTCATTAATGTGGTCTCAGAAGGCCTGGGGTGTTCATAAGTGATCTCTTGATACAGCATCCACTGTACTCTCTAATTTTCTGGGCTTTTCATATATCGTCAGCTTTATGTATGGCAGGGTTTAATAGACCCTTTTTGGGGCAGGGTCCTGTACCCTTCCAATTGGAAATTTTACATTGCAATGGGCCAAATTGGGGGAAAAGTAACTTTATGTATGGTCATTTTACTCATAAGAATAAAGACACAAAACTTGTGATCAGTGAGCTTCTCTTATTTAACTGACATAATTTTCATCTGAAGACTTCAAAGTTCAGTTTATATATTACTAAATCCTCCTTTTTATTTTTTAATACTGAATGTGAACAATAATGTAGGACTAAAAATTGGGAAAAATTAGCAGATTTGGCATTGGAAATGGGTCCTTTCACCAGACCTGCATGTTGATGATATTAATCCCTGTATGGTGTCACAATATAAGACATGTGCTATGGACTTGTACAGTGTGAGCTCTTTGACTGTCAAGACCTCAGTTTTTATGTCTCACCATAGACAATAGAAAACAACTTTCCCATCTTAAGCCGAGCATTAGACGAATTTCAAATTTATTCTTTTGCTATCATTATTATAAAAAATAATAAAATATACCATAAAGTAAAGTTTTAACATAATTTTGAACCCCTCGTATCATATATGTACCTGTCTAATGATTCACCTGAAACACCTGTCCCATTATTATACAAATATTTATATCAATCACCGTCCATGTTGTCTCTGATCCCGTCTCTTGTAAATAACAAGATAATCATGTGACACAAAACATGCAGCCATTTTATCTGTGGAATTATCATAAATCGTGAATAAACAGTATTAATGTTTTGTAAAAATCATATTAAAATGCTTATCAAGACCACCATATATATAATTCTGAACATGAGAACTGTACATACAAGAATTACTTTAAAAAATTGTATCAGTTGAACATGAGATACATGTATCATGTACTATGGTCAATAACAGTTTGTCAATTATCAAGAATTTCAGAAATATGCAACTGTCCTAAACTAATATTTTAAGATTTAAGCAGACTGAATAAAAATCACTCATCAAATAGAAATAAAAATCCAACTAGAACAGTAATCAATCATTTGAGTCGTCTTTCTTTGAATCATAATGTAGTTATAAACAAATGTCTGTATAACTACACTGATATATTATAAGATACAGGTTCTCTCCAGGGTTTAGATGACATAAAAGTTTGCCTGAAACATCACAAGATTACCACCCAAACACTCTTGTCTCACTTTTAGTCTGTGTAGGTTATAAACAAATGTCTGTATAACTTCACTGATATATTATAAGATATGGATTCACTACAGGGTTTAGAGGACATAAAAGTGTGCCTGCAGGGGCTGGAAATTTTTTTCAGTTGCTTTGGTCCAGGACATTTTTGTTAAATTTTGCCTGGGTCCGGTGGGTCCAATATCAATAAATCTAAGTCAGAGTTTTAATATAATCAATCATTACAAATAACAATTACATGTATCAAAGGTGGGAACACAAAATTATATAAACCAAAAACTGCCACAAAATCATACCAGAAAATGACAATTTAACTTTACAAAGGAAACAAATAAAGTTTAGAAATAAAGAAAATGACAGAATAGTCATTCATTGATTCACACTTGTTAGGTCCTCGGAACTACACAGCAAGAAAACGACAAGTCCTCAAACTTGAGGAATTTTCAGCCCCTGGCCTGAAATATCACAAGATTGCCACCCAAACACTCTTGTCTCACTTCTAGTCTGTGTAGGTTATAAACAAATGTCTGTACAACTACACTGATCTGCAGAGTTTAGAGGACATAAAAGTATACCTGAAATATCACAAGATTACCATCCAAATACTCTTGTCTCACTTCTAGTCTGTGTCTGTACAACTATACTGACATATTATAAGATATGGATTCTCTGCAAAGTTTAGA
This sequence comes from Atrina japonica, assembly GCA_030159075.1. Taxonomy (NCBI): domain Eukaryota; kingdom Metazoa; phylum Mollusca; class Bivalvia; order Pterioida; family Pinnidae; genus Atrina; species Atrina japonica. The sequence goes on along the minus strand of BROG01000006.1, from coordinate 334,515 downwards.
GGACATAAAAGTATACCTGAAACATCACAAGATCGCCACCCAAACACTCTTGTCTCCCTTCTAGTCTGTGTAGGTTATAAACAATTGCAAGTGTCTGTATAACTACACTAATATATTATAAGATCTGGATTCTCTGCAGGGTTTAGGACATAAAAGTTTGCCAGAAACATCACAAGATTTCCACCCAAACACTCTTGTCTCACTTCTAGTCTCTGTAGTTTATAAACAATTGACTGTACAAATACCCTAATAGAATATCAGATACAGATTCTCTGCTGAGTTTAGAGGACATAAAAGTGTGCCTAAAGCATCACAAGATTGGTACCCAAACACTCTTTTCTCACTTCGAGTCCGCACAAACACACAGGTGTAAAAGAAAATACAGACTGGATCGCGCAAACATTTACCGGTCATTTAGACCTCTTATTTGACTTTTGTCAAATTTACTGGTTTTTCTGGAAAGACCAAAGGATTTCACAAACTGCAGTACAATACACAATTTGTTTTAACAACACAGAACCAGACAAACTTGTCATCCCTCTATACAGTACAATACACAATTTCTGTCACCCCTCTATACAGTACAATACACAATTTCTGTCACCCCTCTATACAGTACAATACACAATTTCTGTCACCCCTCTATACAGTACAATACACAATTTCAGTTTCAACAACACAGAACCAGACAAACTTGTCATCCCTCTGTACAGGCTACGTCCATTGCAAACTTTCCCACAACAGGACCTAGATAAAACCAATAAATATTTCAGTTTCAACAACACAGAACCAGACAAATTTGTTACCCTCTGTACAGTACAATACACAATTTCTGTTTTAATAACACAGAACAGGACAAACAATTCACACCTCTGTACAGTACAATACACAATTTCAGTTTCAACAACACAGAACCGGACAAACATGTCACCCCTCTGTACAGTACAATACACAATTTCTGTTTCAATAACACAGAACAGGACAAACAATTCACACCTCTGTACAGTACAATACACAATTTCAGTTTCAACAACACAGAACCGGACATACTTGTTACCCCTCTGTACAGTACAATACACATTTTCTGATTTAACAAAACAGAACCAGACACACTCATAACACCATTGTACAGTACATTACACAATTTCTGTTTTAACAGCACACTGGTGTGTGGTACATGTACTATCACAGCAGAGAGCAAGACAAAGTACAGATGTTACATTTCTATGCTATGTGATATAATATAAATAAAATGGTTTCTAAATGTATAACTAAATCAGGCATGCATACACAATTATTATTAGCATCATGTTCACATTAATGGATAACAACAAAAGCAAATGTAATTCAATTTCTATTATGGTGCCGATTTCTTCCAATATCAAATAGTCATGAAAATTTAAATAGCTTTTTGCATGTGCTTGTGTACATAGACACAGTCAATTAACACACTCGGTGGGAGAATATTGTTTACACAAAGTCAAACTTAATTATATCATTCTGCATCGAATTCACTATAAAAAGTAAATATTCTCATAGAGTGTCATATGATGCAATTATAAGCATTTCTTCTATCAATACCTAAACCCTATCTCCCACACAGACATTGATGGAACAGTCTTCGGTATCAAAAGGAACACTGCATTCCTCACTTCTCAGGGATAACAAGTAGAAACGATGGGAATTTGTCTGTCATTATAGGCTTTTCACTGACAAAAGAGGCCAATACCAATTCTCAATCTTTTATTCTGTAATTCCATAACTTAAGCCTACAATTCTAGTTAGCGTGTTAGATGAAAGAACTGAAGAGCGAGCACGATTCACTTATAAAGTCTCACACATCTTCAGCACTTGTGAAGTGGGGCATTGAGAAATAACGATCTATCGGTTAGAAGAAGTGCAGATAAAACTGATGTTTTCAACGTTAAAGTACAATCATATCATTATGGAGAAAAAAATCTCGAATTAGCCAAATAATTAGTCATCATAATGATTTTTCGTCTTGGCCTGAACTTGACCCGATTTAAACTGAAGAATATTTTGTTCAATTCCAAATATGACTGGTCTGATTTTCAACATCTAACCAATGCATTTGTCCTGCATTTAGATTTTATCTATATTGGCATTACTAGTAGTAGAAGTAAGACCATGGTCCATAACGACATCGCTACAAAGTACAATTTTTCTCTTTAATTTACCAAATACATTATCAAAATTTAAATGTTAACAAAAATGTAGAGGTTATGGACAGACAGATAATTACAATACAGTATTCGACCCATTAAGCGCCCAGGGTACTATAAAAATCAGGAAAAAGGGGTGGGTGCTTAATGGGACCAATTAATAGAGAAACTTATGTAAAACAGTTAATTTCTTGTAAGTGGTAAAGTTGTAGTTATTACTGTGGGCCTTTAACAACATTATGCTTTGGCTTGGAGGCTACAGATAAACAGTTACTTATGGTTTTTTAGGTCAATATCTCCTTGTCAGCCAGCTAGAAAAGATTCTTGATCGTATGTTAAAAAAAAACGCTTATAGGGAGATGGGCGCTTAATAGGTCGAATACGGTATGTCTGCACTTTTGGAAAACACATTTTAGGTTTTATTTTTTGTTCTTTTTACAGTACATTCCACAAAGAATTTTTCACTCATATGGAGACATCAGCAGCTTTAGGTGAAGTGACACAAATATTGACCTGTGATATGGACTGCAGTGAAGGTTCTTTAAAATGCCAAGCATACTGTGACACATGATGGTATTAAGTCTCAACTGTAAGACTTGTGAATTTCACTTTGTATACCAAAGGCTTGTGAAGGAACAGTCATTTCATTTTTATTTAAGTCAAAGGTATGACTTGATAAAATCCAAGCTGGGACCTTCTGCTTTTGAGTGGAAGGCTCTACCACAATCTGCAAGCGGTCTTTTGGGTAAACAAATTCAGGTCTGTACGGCAATCTTTGTAAGGGCCTTATGTGAAGTGGGTACAAAGGGTAGAGTAAGGTACATATAATGGCAATCTTTGTGTCCGAGTAGCGCAGTGGTTAGCGCACTTGCTTTTCATGAATGTGGCTGCAGTTCGATCCTTGGATTAGACAGTGGAGTATGTGAGATGGTATGGTAGTCGCCAAATCGGACACGTGGGTTTACTCCAAGTACTCCAATTTTCTCCCACAGCAAGGTTCCTTGAATGCCAATATCAAGGCCAACGAGAGACATTAATTTAAGTTGACATAATTTGTTTGTCAATTGTTGTAAAAGAAATAAAGTTTAAACTTTTTAAAGTTAAACTTTGAAAAAAACAGCCTAGCATGTCTTAACCACCAAGCAATCATAAAATCTAGCAAATCTGAAACTCTTTATTAAAATCCAGAAGTATCTTTGGCAACAAAATTTGAATTTAAAAAAAAAAGGAAAACAAATATTAAACTAAAGATTCAAATTTTGACTTTAAAAGTTCAAAATTGATTCATGATGCTGGAATAAGGACAGATGTAACAGGTAAAACAGGTAATGTCAATTAATACGCTGTGGGAAAGGTGAGATCAGATCAATAACATGGAAATTCCAATGTTGCAAATCTCATTACGTGCATATCGACATAATTTAAATATATCACATATTTCGGATGATTCATTTAACTTCAATGCATTACATTAGATATAACAAAAGGAAATCTTTACATAATTTTTTATTTTGCTTTTGTAGTATGTAAATTTTTACAGCATATCAAGATCTCAACAGCGGAATGCACATTCATTCTTCTTGACAACCAGTTTTACTCCTGTAGTATAGGAAACAATAGGAAAATACACACAGAGACTTCACAGCATAATCTTACACAACAAATCACCTATAAAGCTTTATTTTGTAATTTAGATATGTTCCTCTGAATAGACAGTATAGAAACTTTGTAAATTTTCATGCGTTCAGATAATTTACTTCCAGAGCGAAATTTTTTGGGACTTGTTCTATATGTACATACCGTACATGTACAATGTATGGTTAAGAGGGCTGACCTGGTGATACAGGTTAGTAACATATTGACTAAATTAATAAGTTGTAATGAAATACATAGGAACACATTATTCAGTGGATTTTTATCATTTTCAGAAAATATTTACCTATACAGTAAAACCTGCTTCAGCAACCATCTGTCTATAAACACCACCTGGTCACAAAGACCTTTTTTGATGTCTGCAATGGTACCATTTGTGTACCAATCAACCTCTATATAAAGACCATCTCCCTATAAAGACCGATTTTCTTGTGTCCCTAAGGAGTTTGTTGTATACAAATTTCAGTGTATATAAGTAACTCTATGTTATCATGGTTGCACATACAATTTGTAAAAATAACAATCAATAAATTATTTATCTGTACAAGCATTGTAACGTCAAAATTCTTTTTGGTTTTTGGAGGGTTTATGTTGTAAAAGTTATTGTATTGGTGCAACTGTATATCCCTGCTACAACACACATTGCCAGTTCAAACACACATTCTGCTATGACCGCAATCTGAGACATTGGTTTGAAAATACATTATTCTTTATTTTGAAACCCCTTACTGGAAATTTTTGTTTATATTTCATAGGAAAATACAAGCCATTTTAACATTGGTAATGCGTCCTGTAACTGGACCCAAATACAGTCTTAAGTCAGAGCAATAAGTGTTCTCAACTCATCAACCCCTGAAAAACAATGGATTCCTATGTAAATCAATGACCTTAGACCAGTCCAAATACATCTTTAGGGATGAATGAGATAAGATGCCATACGTACTGTGGTACAGGACCTCAGTTTTTCGTCTCACCCAAACCACTACTGATTTTCACTGTAGCTAGTCTACATCAGACCAATTAAATTCACAACTCATACCTAGTGCTCCATTTAAGTGAAACTACTGGGGCCCCTTTATTTCTAATGTTAAGTGTTTGTTTGAGTGAGACCACTGACCACTTCTCATATCAATAGTGATGACCACTGACCTTTATTTCTTATGTCAAGTGTTTGGTTTAGTGAGACCACTGACTTACACTTTTACCAGTAAACATCTAGCTCAGTGAGACCACTGACATTCTCTTCTCATATTAAATGTCTATCTAAATGAGACCACTGGCTTTCACATCTCATATCAAATTTATCTAAATGATACCAATGACTTACACTAGTCTACTCATATCGAACATTTCTCATATCAAGTGTTTGTCAAAGTGAGACCACTGACTTAAACACTTTACATATCATATGTTTGTATGAGACCATTGACTTAACACTTCTGATATCAAGTGTTGTAAGACCACTGACATTCTCTTCTCATATCAAGTGTTTGTCTAAGTGAGACCACTGACTTAACATTTCTCATATCAAATGTTTGTCTGAGACCATTGACTTAACAATTCCCATATCAATTGTTTGTCCAAATGAGACCATTGTCTTAACACTTTTCATATCAAATGTTTGTCTGTGACCATTGACTTAACATTTCTCACACCAAGTGTTTGTCTACATGAGACCACTGACTTAACACTTCTTATATTAAGTGTTTGTCTAAGTGAGACCACTGACTTAACACATCTCATATCAAGTGTTTGTCTAAGTGAGACCACTGACTTAACACTTCTCATATCAAGTGTTTGTCTAAGTGAGACCACCGACTTAACACATCTCATATCAAGTGTTTGTCTAAGTGAGACCACTGACTGAACATGTCTCATATCAAGTGTTTGTCTAAGTGAGACCATTGATTTAACACATCTCATATCAAGTGTTTGTCTAAGTGAGACGAATTTTAGAAACAACAAGACAAGCATTATCGGGATCTGTTAGAATCTGCATTAATCAAAACAACAAATAAACATACCATAAAACTAAACCATTACACTATAACATTCCTGATCTTTTTCTGACTTTATTGTTAAATCTCAGATTTAAGAGATTTACATAACAAAGAGCATTCACAAATATGATAATCTTATTTTTACTTTCAACCTTTGGTACAAAAGGTCATGACAGGAAATCTTTATCATCTTTTTTTCTGAAATCTTAAATTTTGTCAGCAGACATTAATCAGTTTCATTTCACCTGGTCCAAGGTAAACATTGTCAAAATTTACACATGCTCCAATAAATAAGCAATATACATGTACATGTACATGTAGACAATTGGGCACATAATCCAGTTACTTAAAATAGCTGAGTGGCGAAGGCATAACTTTTTTTTATACTTTTTGAAAATTTAATGTGGCCTTAGAGACTCCCCACCCATCCACCTTTTTTACTTCTAGACAAAAGCTACAGGTTCTACATAAGAGCATTGGTCTAAATGTATGAAACATCTTATCTAATAATGGAATAAATAACATCAGGTAAATTTCAATTTTAAATGGGCTATAACTGCACTTTACATGGTAATTATGCTTACAACCAGGATTTATGTATATTGTTTATTCTTTAATATACTTGATTATTGAAGATTCTACTGAATCTCTTGATAAATAGCTCTTGTAAAAGATGATTGCTTTGAATGATCACATTCAGAAATCCACTCAAATAAAATTTTGTAGAATGAACCTATTTTGAGATATCTCCTTTATTGGAGGACATTTTCATGGCAAATTGGTGGTTTCTAAAAATTGCTTCCCTTTACTTAAAGATATGAATAAATTCTAAATTTGACCACAATAAAAAAAATCTTAATAAAAGTCAGAACAACCGATTCATGATGGCTTACAAAATACTTTAATAAGCAAATATAATTAAAGAATGCAGTTTAAAAGTTTAGATCTCTGACTCATTTTTTATTACAGTGTAAAATTTTGATAAGTAAATTCTGATCTTGTAGATGCTAACATCAAAAGCAACAACATATCAAAACTTTCCCAAAGTATGAATACAATCAAACACCTCATCTTTAAAATAGTTAATTACCATGACAATAAGAGTATAGGGATCAAGGTAAGGAGTGTGTTCAAAATATTCACAAATGATATTACAACAGTATAACAATGATCAAATTAACTTTCGCTTGTGATAAGAAGAAGAAAGGGTGTACTGGTGTACTTAAGTTTATCTACATTAATTATGATAATTCGTCTCGATACATGACAAACCAAGCCGAACAGTGTTACTGTCACAATCTCCTACATCACAATCAGGTGGCAATACATCAAAAGAGTGCTTAATTCTCTGACTGAGAGAAAAAACATTTCAATTGTCACCAGTTATGGACATATCCATATACACATACAGCCTTACAGCCTTGGTCTTTTTCAGTTATCATATGGTATGCTAAAAATATCAACGATTATACCCCTGAAATGTCAACACAGGATGTACAAAGTCTCAACAAATCTCAATATATCATGCACAAGATTTTTACAATTTTTAGCAATGAAATCTCAACACTAAATGCTCAAATCTAAACATTTTTACAGATAAAATCTCAACACAAGATGCTAAACATTTTATCAATAAAATCTCAAAACTAGATACTTCTGAAATTTGTACATTTTACCAATCAATTAATTCTCAATACACAATACTTAAAATCTAACTATTTTACCAACCATATATCAAAACAGGGTGCTTCAAATCTCCACATTTTACTAATTAAATCTCAACACATAATACTTATTAAATCTAACCATTTTACCAATAAAATCTACATGCAGGATGCTCAAAATCTCAACATTTTACCAATCAAATTTTAACACACTGACATGATATATTCAAAATCTCAGCATTTTAGTAGTTAAATCTCAACGCATGGAGCTTGAAATATTAAAGCCAAAATCTTGACATGTGAATGAAAATTTTAATGCATGTTGAAAACCTCATTTACAATTACATTCCAAACTATAATACGAAAATAAAAAAAAAGCAACCTTTTTTTTTTTTAATTTGATCAAAATCAAAATGTGTTACAATGATATTTTAGTGAATTACTAGCATTTAATAATTAGCATACTGATTTAAAATCTGTTTATGTAATGACATGTAATACATGTGTGATATAAATAAGATATATAAACAACTTGTATATAAATCACACATCATAAAATGTCATTTCTATCAGCTTTTTGTAATTTAAATTTGCATTTTATTTGTTAGGTTTAAAATTAGTACCAAGGTAAATACGTCTCCATATGAGTGAAATATTCTTGAGTGGGACGTTAAACAACAATAAACAAACAAACAAACAACCAAGGTAAATGCATTTTCAAACAGAGAGCATTGTAAATTTTATTCCGTTCCCATGATCTTTTTACAGTATACAAGCGACATTTAATTGTCAAAAGAATACAAAAAAAAAGGAAGATATGATGAAAAATAAATCTGGGTCAAAAATATAAAGTCTTGACGTTAGAAATGATGAAAAAGCATAAAATGAAATAAAACATGACAATATAATCATAAGTAAACTAGGCCAATTAGTTTTGCATGTGCATGTACAAACAACTGCATTCCATTAATCCTTTTATACTTTTTAATTAGCAAAATTTTCACTCTGATATTATCTTTTACCTTCTGAACAAAAGGCCAGTAATAACTAACTATGATTCACATGGTAGATGTCTTTTTTATCCTTATCAACAAAATCTATTAATAACAAAAATCCATAAATACCAAACACCAATCTACTAATATGGCTATTAAGCTGCAACTATACAATATAGGTTCCAAGAATAGAATTGAAAAGTGAAAACAAGTGTGAAACAGAAAAAAATTCTTATGTTCCAGGGTTTACTGCAAAATCACAGACAGAAACACACATCCAAGCAGAGATAGAAACATGTCTCCAATAGGACACAGTGGAATTTGTTAATAGACATGACTATTACTGGTTTTTAATCAGATTGTTTCAATAAAATTCTCTTTCATTTGAAAATCCAGCGAGTTATTGGCCTCTGAAGTCACTTAAATATGCCCTATTGACATTTCTCTTTACAATACGTTTCTGACAAAATAACAGTGACAACCTTCTTGAAAGGAGTCTCAGGTCTGACATAAACTGTACTGGTCAGGGACCAGTAATTGGCTAGGACCAGAAGTCGGATTTTGCATGATTTCAGCTGTGTAGAACACAACTTTGTTTGAATTTTTTAAAGATCAATCATGAGATGTTGGACATTTTACTCAAACAGAGAAGAAAAAAATATTGTGGTTCATTAAAAAAATGAAATCACACCATAACCAGTGTTGTATGATATTTTGAATCATGAAATACCGGTATTCAAAATATCATGGGGAGACTCAAAACTTTATTAGGAAAATTAAAATTTTTCATTGGGGAGATATGCTTTTTTCTTAAAGATATTACATGTATCAAATTTTACATAAAAAATTGGGAGTCTCCCTATTTATGGGGGAGAATTGGCCAGTATGCCAATAGTGGTAACAATATATCAATACAACTATATATTGCATTTTTAATTCTGCTGAATACAATATATTGATAACAACAAGAGATCCCTGAGGGATCTTGGCGTCCACCGTAAAATGTTCTATGTCTGATCTATGACAGACTGTCTCTTTTTCTCTCTTATTTTGTGTCTCAACATTAAATTTGAACTTAAATCCATATTTTTGTGAAATACATTACATTTTCATAGATAATGGAATTCAACATGGCTGACAACAGAGTTTTTGAAATTCACTGGTCTTACCAGAAAAACTGGTAAATTCTACAAAAGTCAGGTGATATCTATCTGAAAATTGGTCCAACTGACCGGTAATTTTTCATTTCTTTTCAATTCTTGTTGGTCATATTTGATTCTGATCTCTCTGAAAATGCATTATGCACAACTAGACCTCAAGGGGAATCTTGATGTCAAAGTTCAAGGAGATCCCTTCAATACTTTCTAAGAACAATATGATGTATCTTGATACACGGTGATACACTTTTTATTTATCGTGATATTTGGTGATACACTTTCGAGTCATGATACACAGCCCTACAATCCAATAATGTTAATTACAACTTAATACCTAAAACTAATATGTATTTTTCCAAAATATCAAATTGTTTAAAAAAACAGATCGATGAATTTATTGTCAATATTACAAAATGAAGAGAAACATTTGCTACAAATCTATCGTCATATAAAATATTGTAACTTAAATCAGTTAAAGACTAAGTGCATGTTGAAAGCTCAAGTTGAAATTATATCCATATTAGTTTGATTACATACTCAGTTGTTAAATTTGTTACATTTTATATATGTACATGGAATTTCATAATATCTGCAACCATTTCATTTGTGCATATTTTGAGAAATTCATATACAAATTATGTTAGACTGTGTGTCTGTCTGTCTGTCTGTGTGTGTGTGTGTGTCTCTCTCTCTCTTTCCCTCTCTCTCTCTCTCACCTGTAATCAGCATAACAATTCCAACATAACGCATCATCAGCAAGAGAGGAATTATCCTGTGTTTTTACCCAACTACAAAATTTCACCTTACTTCAGGTGTGATGATTCTTCAGGCATCAATTCCTTTTGATCTATAATTAGTCAGGTTCACATTCAGCCTTGTAAAATATCTGGAGATTTTTATCAGGCTATAACAGTTCAGATGATCAAATCTTATTTGTCAAGTGTTGATGTGTAAAATACCTCCATTGGATCTTCAAAACAACATAAATATCTATCAATTTCCCCTCAGGTAACTAACTTTTTCTACTGGCCAATGGTATGGACAATACAGCAGGAAATACAAACATACCTTAGAAGATACCCATCAGAGGTCTAAGATTCAGAGATGTGAAAGTCAAGTTAGTGAACTAAATCAATAAAATCATTATTTACATCTCCTTTTGATGAGGTTTTTGAAACTTGAAAAAAAATTATGTTCATGATAAAATCGCTCCACCCTAGATATTATTATTTAGGGATCATTTAACCCATTTATCAAGAGACTGAATTGTTAGCCCTTTGGGAACCAGTTAGTTTACAGGCCCCATTGCCAATGCAAAAATGGCTTGTAATCTCCCTCCCCAATATGTAAAATTTCACATTTTAGAATTTCAATCTGACCCTGGACCTAGAATTATGGAGGTTGGAAAATTCCAGGAAATTTACTATTCTCAATATGGTATCATGAATACACATATAGTGTCAAATGTTTTATTGAACTTTTCTTTCCACTTACTTCCACTGGCCTCCAGGCACTTATTTACCTCAAGTTTTATTGTGATTCCAAGAATAAAGATTACTGGGGAGTAATTATCATTTTGGGATTCTCTGTCTAACTTTCCTAATAATAACTCATGAAAAAAAAAATAAAACCTAAGTCAAATATTTGGTAAAATTAAAAAGAACACCAGTAATGTTACACATTGGACAAACATCTTACATTAGCATATCGACGCAAAAAAATTCTAGTCAAAAGTTAAATGTGACCTTTGGATCAGCAGTAGAAATTGAAACTGGTCACATATTAGAAATTTTTGTTCAAGAAACACATCTTGTATTTTAAGTCCCCATTAGTCAGTCAGTGTCTCTCTCTCTTTGTCTGTCTGTCTGTGTGTGTGTCTCTCTCTCTCCCTCCCTCAGAGCAGATGCAATGAAATGTACTCAGAAGAGACTCCCCATTTGTAAACCACAGATATAAAAAAGAGTTTCAGTAATAACCTAACCTGTGACACTGACACACCATGACTCCATAAAAGAATCAATTTCATTTAGTTAATTCTGTACAAAAATGTTATAATGGAAATTCAAATTCCTCCACAGGACTTCTAATTCTTCTTATTTCACTTCAATACATTTCTGAGAAGTAATGGGAGGTAGGAGGAGAAAGTATCTATTAATAAACAAAAGATGAGATAGAACTAACAGTTAACCAGCTGTGAGATTAGAGGCTATTGACAATGTTACAGAAGCTGCTTCTATAAGACCCTTCTCAAGTTTTAAGGTTTGCTATATATCTAAATAACATTTGAACACCAAATTACAACTCTAGATAAATCTAATATCAAATTAAATGGATATAACTCTAACATTACCCACAAAAGAATTGTGATTGGTTTTGTAAGCCCAAGGTACATCGTTTTCCATTAATTTTTCTTCACTACATGATACATAACAATTAAGTTCACCCTGGAGATATGCCACTTTTCTGAAAAAAGAGGAGTAACAGGTAATTATAGTTTAATATCATGTGTTATAGTAAATTAAAATTATCCTGTGGGCAGAGTTCACTAATTTAGGGATGACTACAGGGACAACTACACACATAAAACAGTTATCTTTCTAAATCAACTGATTTCTGTGTATCTCAGCAAAACATATTTAAATGATCTATAACAAGAGGAGAAAGTTGTTTTTAGGAATTTGGAGAGGGCTTTTCAAACAAATTAAGATTTTTTTCCTGGCACACCAACTCTGGTGTGACTATCAAATGTTAAAATTTTGTACATATTTTCTCAATTTTTTGGACCTTGGACCCAAAGGTAGAAAATAGGAAAATCCTTGAGATACAGCACACATGTTCAGTTCCTCAGGGTGTCCAGAAACTTCCAATGGACTGACAAGGATGTCAGTTATGTTATCTGAATTAGCAATTCTTGGCAAATCAAGAAACACACTTAATTAGTCAATGCTCCAAAAACAGGAAATTCAAACTATATCTGTGCTGACAAAATAATCACAGAAAGTGTAAAATGTAGACTCTGTCTTTCAGGTAATTCTGAGTTTTAAACCTACATGTAAGATAATCAATACTTTACCAACCAAATAACAACTTTCTCATTCTGCTGTTTTGCCAGAGTTTGGGAAAACTCCAACTGCAGTTCAAGAAATAAAACCTTGAACTGTAACCCATTCCATAAACTTTCAAGATTGCTAAGTCATTATGTTTTTATTGGTCAAACACAGGGGTTCAAAATTAATTTTAAGATACTTAAGTCTGGGACTTGGAAAGAAAATTTCTGGGAAGTCCAACTGAGAAATTTCAAACTCCATGCTGAATTTAGTTAATAAGTAATACAGTAAAATTATAAATGAATGCAGATGAGGTAAGTCCCTCGAACTGACAAATGTAGGTATTTCTAAATGCCAAGTCCAAACCCAAATTAACCAAATCCTGGACTTGGGACTTGTGGAATTTTGAACCCCTAAAACAGGATGGACCTACGGGAGGTCACTCACATCTGATCACTAACTTGTTTTTGTTAGATCCCCCCCCAACATGCACTGTATCATTGATGTTACATGAGCTCTTTTGCAATATTATTTTCACTTGCATGTACATGTATTTGGATATTACATGATGGGTTGAACATGATGACATCAGCTTCAAATTATATGGATAACAAAAAAGACTAACATAACATAGGTCTGGATGTGGTTTATATACTTTAAAAATTGTAAATTTTCAATTAGGATTTAATTTTGTAATTTCCGTGTACGTGGGTAACTCAAAACAACAATATAAATCCATGAAGGAAAAAATGTACATGAATTTTGATGGACAAAATTTAGGATATATCAAAATCAATTTACATTGATCTTAACAATATTTTCAGGAAAAAACGTAAAAATGTAAACCCATGAAATTAAATGGTTCTCAGATCAGGCCCTTTTTCTGTCAATTTTGGGAAAATGCCATTGATAACACATTTGTGAATTTTAACGTAAATATGTGTCAAATGTGAAAAAAATTTTCACCCATGGAAATCAATTGTAATTGAAACTCTTTTTTAAAATACAATTTCCTTTACATTTTCCGTGGCCTCAACACCAAATTAAGAAGTTTTTTCATCAAATTGGTATTTTGTATTGAGAATGGGGCCAAATTTCGGCCCTGTGGAAACTACAGAAAAAGGCCTGCAGATGTTACAGTTTTGCTATTATCATGCATCCTTCTTTGAGATTCAATTTTTTAAAACAACATAAATTTTGTTACTTAATTATAGAAATATTACATAATAGCAGGAAAAATTAATGCAATTTGTCGAAAAAGAACCTTTGAAATAACAAATTGATGAGATTCCTGTGCCACATCTTATAACAAGTATGCATTTTAGTAATAATCAGAGTTCTCCTGATCCTTTACATTAAGCCAAGTGTCAAAATCAACCAAATTATCAGATTTACAGAAATATCCTCCAATATGGATTAGACTTATAGAAAACATTCACAGAATGCAAGAGAGCAGATTTTAATTTCCCCTTAGACAGAAGAAACAATCAAATCGCAAAATAGCTAGGCATGACCCTAATTATTTTCTGCATGTGCATTGCAATGACCAGACCTGTGCTTTGTCATCATGATAAAGTATCAGGAGGTTTATAAGATCAAATGATTTATTGGACTACGGCAAAATCATTTGAACTTGCTCTGGTTATACAAGATCTTTGTTCTGACATCATTTCCATCACTCGGAAACAAAACATCGCCATGACAGTAATAAGAGGGGCTTCACCTCCACACACTGTTGTAAAATATTTCCTTTATGTTCCTTTAATTCAATTAAATGGATTGACCAGGATAATATTCTGTACAAAGAAGGGAATAATTTGGTAGAGTAACAGACATGGGAAATTTTATTATCATCCACATGCTATAAAACGCAAAATCCAAAAAGATCGTCTATAAATTCACTGAAAATACATGTAATAATTGTATGCTTAAAATATAATGGGACCCTGTTCAAATGACTGGAGAGTAACTATTAGTAATATGCAAGTTTACTTACAATCTGTCTGTTCACATAATAAAAAAAATGTAATAATCACAAAATGTTAACACTCATATACTATATCTAGTACTTCTAAATAGCAACTGGCTGTAAAAACAATCACCAAAGTATTTTATCGAAAGTTGATCTTTTATGATATGGTCATCAAACAGAATACTAATCAACTCTATAACAAGAGACCCAGGGGCTACGATGCTCACCTGAGCAAAACGGAAAATAACAAACAATGTCAGATCAGAGAAGGGCATTTGTCTTTGGGTCTATTGAGAGAGGGGTTGGGGTGGGGGTGACTGTTCGCAAATTCAATATCTAGGGAAAATTTATATCATTGACTATTGTTTGTATTTTCAAAGCTTTGTTCTATGTATTTCAATAATAACTAAGAGTCTGGAAACATCAATACTATAGATGACTGATCTAAAACTTCATTTAGTATCACTTGAGATATGTATACATCTTTTTAAATTCTTCTAATGATGCCACTTGGAATTTGAAAAATTCTACTCTTGTAGCTTTGAAATTACAAATTTATGTATTTGAGAATATGTCTGAAAAGTTGAGACTCATCAACTGTGAAATAATGTAGTTTGTGATTTATTGTAACTTAAACGTTAGTACAGTCAAAGACATTTTGCACAATCTTCATTCTTCCCTCCCACCTAAAAAGTCTTGCTTCAATCCTTCAAAAGTACACGTGTACCTTTGAATTTTAAGATTTCCTGAGTTGAAGATTTCTCCTGAAACATATCATTTCAACTGACATCTAAATGCAGTTCTAATTAGTGTAATGCACTTGCATAAAGACTGTCAGAGGCATGAAAACTGTCGCAATTTTAAAATCTTAATGCACTCACGTCTTGTAATTTCCGACCCTTCTACAGACAAATGTTAATTTTTATTTTTTTCAGTCTCAGCTATAAATGTAACAGAGATTCTTACTGAACAGATTCAGAAGTGACTACTTATAAATAGCTTTAAGTTCAAGATCAGGAAAATTCCATTACACAAAGAATATACAAATGTATATTAATTTTCACCAAAATTAGGAAAATAGGTTTGGGGGAAAATAAAGACTTACATTATTAGTCCAGTCAAAGTATGCAACATAGGGGTCTAACCATGAAAAAATTGCAACACAAAATTTTTCTTTTGATAAGATTAGGTTAATATGTTGGCTTCTAAATGACAAATTGTTTACCACTATCAACCCCGTGGAAAAGGAATTTTTTTTAGAAATTAAACAAAAACTAATCAAAACTTGAGAAAAACTGGAAAAATCGTTGTATTCAACAAAAGTGTATCAAAATAAAAAACTAACTGATTTTATTTACTTGAGAGATAACAAACTTTATAAAATAAAGTGGTTTATATTGCTTAGCATCATTTCAAATGTTTTTTTAAGGAAAAATATTGTTTTTGGTGGAAAATCACAAATTTCTGGACATTTGTTGCACGCTCGAAAACATGATTTTGAATCAATAGTAGTTTACTAATAGATGATGCAAAATAAGTTCATGATGCCTAGCAAATTTTAAAGTTAAAAATTTCATGGGGAAAATTGTGTAATTTCCTTTAAAAGTCACAGAAAACTGGAATGTTTATCATGGTATTGTATAAGGAAAAAATCAAATAAAGTTTAATAATGTAACTTTTTCCAGTGATTATTACTATTAACCGTACTGTTCACTTTAAAATCCTCACAGATAGGAAAATACTAATTTTGATTTTTTATCAATATCAATAATTTGTATTTTTAATAAATCAGTATGTATATCAATTTTTTTATTTGCGTCATTTCCATAAACAGTATTACATATGACATTATATTCCATATGCTTGTATAATGTTTATTCAAGAAGAACTGGGTTATTCGGCTTCGGCTTCATTCAGATTCATTATCCCCAATGCACACATCAGCGTTTTCACAGTTTTCACAGTTTATCCCGCGACATTCGCCACATCCAACTGAACATGAAACACCATGTCTGCGACACGTACACCTTTTTGTGTCACACCCTGTTTTACATTTACACCTAATAATTGATAAAAGATCATCTGGTGCTGCTGATAAATTAGTTTTGATAGGAACTAACTTTCCTCTATCTATTTCCCATCCATATTGTTTTGGATCTAATGTCCTCCCAGTCCAGGCTTGGACTTGATGATAGGTTCGTAAACTATGAAAATGATTGGCAGCTGAAGTAGGTGGTAGTTCATGAACTTGAACCGAACTATGACGTGACATTGTCTTCGTTACAAATTTACGATATCGCAGTTGATCCAGAGATTCATTTTTGGTCCCCGAAAACAGGTCGCATATGATTGATTCTCCAGCCAATGATATACTCTCTTTATTCAGACTAGTCTCATCGCAAAAGAATACTGATGCACTGGTGTGTAGTGACGGCGTGTTGATGAATTTCCTAAGGGTTTGTAATTTGCCTAAGCCAAATATTCGGGACGTTGTGTCACAACCTGTAATTGCATGTATTAAAGGTAAAATCTGACATACTTCACCTTTAAGAAGCAATGATGTTTTGCGTATGCTCCAGATCTTGTGATCCTTGTGGTGGCGGTCAGAATAGAATATTACATCATTGGCACATTGAGGGTCATACATATGAATCAAAAGAACAAGAAGATCAGTGTCCTCACCAATAACAGCGACAGATGCAGCAACAGATTTATCTATGGCTGTTTTAACAATAAGCACATCTGCATCTGCTGGAGCATATAATACATTACATCCCTTACGTTCTAAGCTGGCGCCAAGGAGGTTTACAAACTGCTTCTTGTTCTCTTGATTTGAAAGAAAAACTTCTTTCTTTGAATTCAAAGTAGAGAGCTTAGATAGAGCTACACTTCTGCCCACAATTCCTTAGATCTACGCAAATGAGTTATGTCCTTCGTAGATGGGCCATCTGGATAACCATCAAAAAACAATGGTTGCATGACCGAATTTCTTAATGACATAATTTGAACAGCAATCGATGATTTGTCCAAATGATGTTTTTTGTTCCCATGGAAGCTTATAGATGAGAGACCCACCATCTAGCACATATTCAAATTCTCTTGGTAGAATTGGATGTTGAGGCAGAGCAGTCGCCCATTGTCCATACTGCGCTGGCCCAGGGTTGATTTTTGTGCTATGCGAGGAAGACCACCAGAATCAAAGAGTGAAGAAGGGTGAGTGGAAAGTTCATATGAAAACAGAACTGAGATATCGGGATAAACAATTCTAGAAAAAGTTATCAGTCTTTGAAAAGAGAAGCTGGGGGTCTACATGCATTTCAGTATCGTCTACTTTGACTGCAAGTTTTGAATTTAGAGTAACGGCTTGTTTAGACCTTTTTAAACGAGTATCCTGATAAAGACTCTCCTGGTAACGAGTTTACTATTTTTAGTCCAATCTCTTTACAAATATCAACATTCACTTTTTCGTCGGCAATAATACCAGTTTCAATCGACCGAAGACCCTCATTTCCATCAAAAGGATTTCTTTCAATAATGTGTTTTAGGACTTTGAAGGCATCATTATCATCACGTGCTTGTCTAGCTTTTCCAGACTCCTTATGCTGGTCACTTGTGTGGTAGTCTATTCCAGTAAGAGTTTGCATTGCGTAATTCATTTCCGCACAAGCTGGAGATGAAAACAACCATTGGACTCGCTGGAATTCTGTCATGCCCCTTCCTCTTGTTAAACCACCAGATGTTTTCATGGCCCTCATGAGTACCTGTTCTATGACCACATCACTAGAGAGTCCTGCCCAATATCGGTCGGACCGACGTATAACATGATGACCAGCTTCAAACATTGCATGGATATCTGGGTGTCTGCATTCAAGTTGTTGCATTTCGCATAAATAGACATAAGCGGATTTTAGATAAAGATTGTGGCCAGCTGCTGCAAGGTAGGGTAGCATCAGAGATATTGTCTTTTGATGAAGTTTCCAATTACCAGTCCTTTCTGCCTCGAGAAACTTATGGAGAAGATGTATCATGTTTAAGTAGTGTAACCACAACCGTGCAGTTCGTTTGTTTTCCAGGGAGGCCCTTTTCTTGTTCAATCCTCGAAGATATGTTTTCGAAGATTTCATTCCCGCTCATATCAACCAAGGTAAGTTCCCTGTTTTCAATGAATCGTACATAGAACATGCTTTTTCAAGAACTGGATCCGAATTTTGTGGTAGAAATTCGCTCTCAGAATAAATGCGATTGGGTGGGTCTGATAGTGCCTCCAAACTTTCAGAAACGTTAGTGTCCTCACTAGTTGATAAAAATTGGTTTATACGGTCTCCAATAACACTGTCAAGATCCAAATCAAAAGTTCTTGCGAGGAGGATTGCATTGAGGGCTGAATAAACAAGATTGTGGCCCCTAATGGCCCGTGAAACCGCTTTGCCTGAAATCATATGACCCACAGTATTTGGAGCAAACACGGTTTCGAAAACTTCATGAAGTCCTGATCCAGACATGAGATGTCCAATTGCACCTAGAAAACTCATCTCTAGATGAAACCCACCTAAGCGTAAAATCATTGTCTTTAATACACTGTCCTCTAATTCGTTTGATATTATTTGATGAGCCTTCCAGTACAAAGGCTGGTCAAAAGTTATAACAGGGGTCCGTTTATATTTTGATGCTTCTTTGCAAAACAAATTGCAATGTTGAATAGATGCATGTCATATCACTAGGAGGAAGATCAATCATAGGAAAGAAAATGGTGGTAGATTGTCCAGGATACTGCCCATTCCGAAACATTTGCATGAATCCAGACCAAGAAGGGCGGGGAGTTCGAAGGGGCCAGATGATACTGCATAAGAGATCTGCATACCAAAACTTATCATCAACATCAATTTCTCGTAGCTTAGTGAAGTATTTTTCTTTTGTCTGTGGCCGCTGGTAATACAGTACTTCTACACTTCCAGCCTCTAAAACAGATTCTTTAATCACTTCACGTCGTGGGATTTCTCTGTTGAATTTTGAACCCGGAGTAAAGCTACCAATTATGCCCATACCATGGAACGTTTCCATGTCCGTCAATTGTACATGAATTATGGTCTACATTATCAGCAATAAACTGAAGAGAAAGCTTTCGTCTTTTAACTCAAACTGGGTTTGCTCTTGTTCAACAGCTGCATTTGATTGGTAGCGCTTAACCTCAGAATAAGATGCAGAAAAGCCAAGACTGTTGAGAGATATCTAAAAGGAATCTTGAGGCAAATTGTTGGTGGAGTTGAACGCCAAGGCTTATTTGAAGTGGTGGCCAAAAGTGCCCTTGGTCTTGATGCTTGCATAATAGCCTGTCCGATTGACGCAATTTTGACGTCATTTTTACAGCTTTGCAGAAAAATATTTGACAATAGCAATTTGAGAGATTCCGGGACGTATGAGGTTTGAGAAGCTATAGATTCAATCTCTGAGGGTGAGGGATAAAAGGCTGTTGAACATTGAATGGCTTTTATGTCACTGAGGATAAGTTTAGCTGCAGCTTTAATTATGGCCTCTTTGTCAGACGATGTTTTCGGTCGCTTGTAGAAGTCGTATAAAAATTGATTTGGCAGAATAACAGAAAGTGACAACATTCGGAAGACCGTTTATTTCGGTGATCAAAATATCAGTACCAAAATGTTTCTTAAGCTTTTCTTTCATATATCTACATGTGTATGGTTCATCGCAGAACTCTGCCATCTTTTTTGTCAGGTCCAAAATAGTAATTTGTTCATTATCATTACTCGCAAAATAAGCACATGTTTTTGAAAATGCTTCTTCTTGTTGGTTTTGACAAGGTCTTCCTGATGTGCGTTTTAGTTTAGCAGGAATGGGGGAAAATGCAATTGGTAAATTTTTTACCCGTCCTGAAATTTACGCTGCAAGATTGATGGTATAAAGCATCGGCAGCATGGAGATCATTCACACATGATATACGACCCTTTTACTACATGTCCCCAATCATCATTTCGTTTTTCACAAATTTCAAATAGTTTCTTTTGAAATTCAATTGTACGAACGGGGATGAACATCTAAACCTCTTTTTTCTTTTGATATATTTTGCGGGCAAACCACAGAAAATGCAATGGTCTTGAAAACTGAAAGTCTCTGATGATCGTAATACCTTTTTTGTATCATTTGTTTTATCTAACTGTATCGACTGTTCTATATATTTTGGGTGAGTAAATTTTTGTCGACACTTTCTGTGTACAAAATCACCAGGTGAAGCTATATCAGATTCACCTCTCTTTCTGGACGCTAAAATTTATGCTTGTAACAACCTTTCTCTGTGAGCACACTGAGTTGGTCGCCCCGTGGTACTCTCTTTGCATATAATGCATGCCTCCATGATGAAAATTCAAAATTTTGATAGACTGGAATGATAATTTTCCTCCAAATAACGTTTGAATATGCTTTAAATAACAATAATTACGTCAAACAAACGAGTGTAAATTACGGGAGGAAGGCCTTTTAATACATATATATAGCACAAATATGATTTAAGTATGGGTAAATGGCAATAAATTAAATGAAATTAATTTATATTAACCATTAAATCAAGTATAAAAACAATTTTTCAAAGTAAAATACGTATAATATACGTAAAACAAGAAAATCTAAAAAACTGCAATTGTCGTAATACTATGAAAATAGTTACCCTAATGGGCGTCCATACATGGATTTTTTAAACACGACGCTACAGTTTATATGATTTTAATTCTTGCTTTAGATAATGGGCAAATCTTATGTATTACACATTGCCGATATTGTATAAATCGTACTCTATCAAATTTGTGTGCAGTTTTTAGACACTATTTTTTAAGTAATAGATCTATTGCTTCGAATTCGAAAAAGTTGATTCGCACTTCTCGATCATCACCGGAAGTACAAACTACAACACTAAATACATTCGGATTTTACCATTGATATATATTAATAAGTTGATATGATATATATTATATCGCTGTCAAAAAGTTACTGATCTGCATACATACATTATCAATAATCTTTTGGAATTGTTTTAAAATTAATCACGATGTTTTATAGAAATTATTTCATTATTTCGATATCCGGATTTAATATCACCACACGTCAAAAGTTGTATGGAAGCGCGGTCGAGCATTAACAAATGAACAAAATTTTTTTATTGTTGAAAATTAATACTTTCCACATCGAATTTTTTGGTAGACTTTTTTTATTCATATTTATAACATCATATTCAAATGTGTAGAACACATAAAGATTGTGTTGCAATTAGTTCAAGGTACTGTGACAATTTGACTGGACTATATGTATTTTACTCAACAGTCAACCCAAAACTAAATT